>CM076582.1:278651956-279251956 GCA_034641835.2 Pinus albicaulis
TTGAGAAGCTCCCATCATTCCTTTGGTCAAATCTCACTCATACCCCACTGTTTTTGAATACATTGAAGACATTGAGTTTGACGATCAGTTCGAGTTATCATTGTTTGAAACCAAATCCGAAAGTGCTACTGGTTCTACCGTCATCAATCCTGAGTTCATCAAGTATCTAGAAGTTGAACAAGCAAATAGATCTATTGAAAATTATATTCTGAATCTTCAAAACTCCATTGTGGCAACCAACATCCCTGAATTCATTGAATCTGCATCCGAAACTCTTGGGCCATCTGAAATTGCACCCGGTTCACAGATTCCCACTGAACCTCACTTTATCCCTACCATTCCCGTACAGCCTGAGATCTCTGATCAGCAATCAGCAGTAGTTCCTCCTCCATCTCCACCGCATACACCTCGTTCATCTATTGCTCCCATTCCACCTGTTTCTCCAAGACAGATTATAAATCCGCCAAGAGCCATGGCTTCTAGATTCGCACCTCTTGTTTTACCTGCAAATTTGGATCCTATGCCCGCTGATTATCAGAGTAAGATTTCAATATTTGATGGCACTCCGCAGAGTGTGTCCGCTCAGCAGCATATTGTTAGAATGACAGATTTCTTGGACATGCATGAAATTGATGAAGAGAATGTGTCCATGAGATTGTTCGCCCAGACTTTTGGAGGTGAGGTTCGTAAATGGTTCAGAGCTTTACAGCCCGGAAGTATCAATACATTACAAGAGCTTCAGACACAATTCCTAGATCGGTGGGAGATGAAGAAAGATCCGCTGCAAATTACTTCTGAGTATACTAGCATCAAGCGTAATTCTGGTGAGTCTGTTCAAGATTATATTATCAGATTCAATACAGTGTATAATGCAATTCCAGATGACTTAAGACCGTCTAGAAAGTCAGCTCTCCTTAAATTCTCGGATGGTTTTGATCTGGAGATGGCTTATTCATTACGCGACAGAGATCCGCCTACCTTGGAAGATATGCAGAAGATTGCTGTTAGTGTTGAGGCGAATCTAAATGATAAGAGAGCCAGGCTGAAAGCAAAAAAGAGAGTGACCATAAAGGAAGAATCTTCCACATCTGCATCATAACAGCACTTGCTTCGCGAAATGGAAAAAATGTTCAAAATAATGACGCTTGATAAGCCAGAAACGCAGATTCGAAATCCCAACTATCGTGGCCAACAGCATCCATAGTTCAGAATTAAGCAGCGTGAACAGAGAGCACAAGAGCCGGCAGCCCAGCAGCAAGTTAAAACACCTCTTTTACAGAATTTTGTGAGTCAATATTCAGACGATGAAGATGATGTAGTAGGGGAGAAAAACCACTTCTTTACTCCCGATGATCTGCCCATTTACATCACTGAAGATGAAGAGTATGCAGAAATTTCAGCTGCACAGAAAGATGGGGATTTTATTTTAGCAAACGATGCAGCTCTTGAGGAAGAATCAGATGAATACCAAAGAGGGTATATGAATTCTTTGTCCGCTCAGCAGAAGCAATACTCATTAAGAAACATAGATGTGCCCATAAACCCAATTCAGAAGAGAAAAGAGGCTTCAGCACCGAAGATGGATTCACCTATACCACAGAAGAAAGGAAAAGAGACGATTGATCCCGCAGCTGACAAATCATCATCAGTAGAAAAGTCAAATCAGCCAAGCATACTGAAGGATAAGGCTGAAATGAAAGAAGTTCCAGTCAAAGAGGTTGAAAGGTTTTCAGCCTTTAGTTTGGAGAATGAAATTTCTAAATTGAAGGTATCTATTCCTTTGACAGAAATTATGAAGAACAGCAGTTATAGAGGTCAAATCTCTAAAATTCTGAATTTTGATCCAATGTTTGACAAGGTGAATATTGAAGATGATCAGCCTGAATTGATATTTGGGCCTGCTTTAGATGGTGAGTCCCCTGACAGTGATGTTCCTCCCTTTTATATCAGTTTGAGGTTGCATGAATTTGTATTACATTAATGCCATTTTCAGCTATCTTAAACAGTCTTTTCACCCCATTTAATTTTAATTTGAATGCTGAACCTCATGCATATCTCGCCTTATGAAATACTCTGTGAATTTGATTAAATCTCTCTGCTTCATGCTGTCCTTTATCCCATACAACCCAGAATATTCAAACATTCATTAAATTACCTCTTTCCTATCTATTTACTAGCCTAAAATCAGTATCCATTATAAGTCATCTCGCACCCTATTGCTCATTTTATCGAGATTGACTGGAGAGAGCCCTCTCCTGTCCTCGTAGGGCTAGCTACGAGGCTGAGCTTGGTTTGATGTTGCCTTGGACCTTGCCTTCCTTCAGCCTGAGGCAGATTCAAGCGCTAACAGAATGAATAAAGGTTGTAACAGACCCGAGGTCTTAATTTTCTCAACTTTATTTTGTTGGAAAACCAAACATTTCGCCACAAACTTTTGAATATTAGATTTAAGGCCATTCGAAAAAAATTCCTTCTTGACCTTATGGTAAGTTTTTAAAAATACTGAGTGCCTCCCTAAGGGAGAGGTGTGCAATTCCAAAAGAATATTTTGGTTGAGTTGGGAATTCTTACAAAGATATAGGCGATATTTGTACCATAATGAATCATTTTTCAAGTTAAATGTATCATAAAATTGCTGAAACTTTTGAATGAGTGTCCACACCTCTTCAGCATTCTTCCATTCATCCCTTGCTTCAGTTATCCACTCAGGTTGGATAATAGAAATGACACAAATAAATGCTTCCACATCCTCATCCTTTCTTAAGAGTGCATCTATAACAAAATTTTGCTTCCCCTTTTTGTAGATGATTTCAAAGTCATCACCCAACATCTTTGTGACGCATTTTTTTTTCTCTTCTAAAGATAATATTTGTTCCAAAAGGTATTTAATACTATCATGATTTTTTTTTTACCTTGAAGTGTCTTCCCATTAGGTAAGGTAGTCATTTCTTTAATGCATGTAGTATTGCCAACATTTCCTTATCATAAATAGGTTTCTGTAAATACTTTCCTTTGATTTGACAACTTTCAAAAGCAATGGGTCTTCCTTCTCGCATTAAAACTACACCATTTCCATTTCCTGAGGCATCACATTCCATAATAAAGGTTTTTGTAAAGTCTAGCGTAGATAAGACCGATGCTTTCACTTTGCCTCTTTAAGATGTTCAAAATCCTTAGTTTTCTCTGGAGTCCAAGAAAATACATATTTCTTTATTAAAGATGTTATAGGTGACGATATTCTCCCATAATTATTAATAAGCCTGTGATAATACCCTGTTAACCCCAGAATTCCTCAAAGATGCTTTATGGTTGTGGGGATTTTCCATTCCTTAATGGATTTAATTTTTTTTAGGGTCTACCTTAACACCCTCATGAGATACAATATGATCCAAATATTACACCTCCTTTACTCCAAAGAAACATTTGGAGGCTTTTTGATATAATTGTTTCTCCTCCAATATTTTGAGCACCCTGTCAACATGTTGAACATGATCCTTCCAAGACTTGTTGTACATTAGTATATCACCAAAAAATACTAACACAAATTTTCTAAGGAAGGGTTTGAAAATTAAATTCATCAAACCTTGAAATGTGGAAAGTGCATTAGTAAGGCCGAAAGGCATGACCAAAAATTTATAATTACCCTCATGAGTTCTGGAAGTTGTTTTTGGAAGGTCTTCAGTCTTCATTCTAATTTGATGATATCCATAACAAATATCTAGCTTGGTGAAGTAAATTTCTCCATGTAATTCATCAATGACGGGGATGGGAAATTTATCTTTAATATATAAAATTTTAAGCTCCCTATAATCCAGACACATACACCATGATCCATCCTTCTAATGCAACAATACTACTGGAGCAGAGAAAGAACTTTCACTAGGTTGAATTATACCAGCCTCTAGCATTTCTGCAACCATACATTCAATCTCGCTCTTTTAGGCATAAGGATATCTGTAAGGCCTGATGTTTGGAGGAACACATACTTTGGGAGTCTCAAACACCTTGGAATGATTGTCTAAGACTTTTTGGATATCTGGAGAAATATATTATTTTGATTTTTAAACCTCTAGTGATCATAATTGTGCAATTACGCCTCTTTGTTATTTCTTCAGAAGCTTTTCCATGACATTAGAGCTGATTATATTTCCTAACATCCTTGCGATACCCCATAATTCAACTTCCTTTCCTTCCCAAAAAAAATTCAAGAAAATTTCCTGAAAATTAAAAGCTATCGTCCCCAAAGATTGTAACCATTGGACTCCTAATACAACATTAGCACCACCCATTGGAATGGAGAGCATTAGACTATTCAATACATATTTTACCATGGTTAGTTTGACATTATGGAACTAACC
Source organism: Pinus albicaulis (assembly GCA_034641835.2). Taxonomy (NCBI): domain Eukaryota; kingdom Viridiplantae; phylum Streptophyta; class Pinopsida; order Pinales; family Pinaceae; genus Pinus; species Pinus albicaulis. Next base: position 278,656,315 of record CM076582.1, read on the forward strand.
AGAGTAATTTATAGTTCCTCCATTTGCAAACATCACTTGAAACTTTGGTGCTGGTTATATGAAGCAATTCAATTCCTTGGCTACCTTACAATGAATAAAATTATGGCTACTACCTGAATCAATCAACACTATTACCTTTTTCTTCTTGATATGTCCTTCTATCTTGAGAGTTTGAGGAGTGGTAATTTCTACCAATGCATTACAAGATATGGTTGGATTCATTTCCTCTTTCTCTAGGGTTGGTTCCTGCTGTATATCCTCTTCTATTGAAGTTTATTGTTTCATTTCTTCCTCCTCTTCACAATATATGTAAAATAAATTCTTCTTGACACACTTATGACCTTTAGTGTATTTTTTATCACAACTGTAGCAAAGCCCTTTTGCTTTTTTTTTCTTCCAATTGTTGTGGTGTCAACCTTGTAGGTTGTGGAAGTCTAGGAGTAGCAACACTTCCATCTTTATAGTTTCCTTGTCACCATAATTTTGCTTTCAATTTTTCTTTCCAACCTGAATGCCTTCTCCAATAAATCAGGTTCCCAAAGGTGAACCTCATGTTGGATGTTATCCTTTAAATTCTCTATGAATACATCAATCTTGTGCTCCTTTGGAATATCATTTACCCTTATATTTGATTTTTGGAAGTCCTCAATGTGCTCCACCATTGAACCCTTTTGTTTGAGATTTATCAATTAGCTAAAGAAGGAATTTCTCTTTGTATCCTCATAATGTGCTATCATTTCCTTTGTAAAAATTGACCAAGTGACAAATTTTTTATGATATCAAAGCCATCGATACCATACAAATTGATTGGGTTCTAAATATAAAGTTGCATTGCGTAACTTTTGTGTGTTTTTCACATTATGGAGATCAAAATATTGGTCCATTTATAATATCCATGTTACGGGATATTTGTCATAAAACTTCCTCATGTTGATATTTGAAATATGGTGGGCCTTCAATCCAATGTTAGTCTATGAAATCATGATTAACATTTCTTTTGTTCTCATCATGAGTTTCCTCTACTACCTTTTTTCCATTAGGAAGCTTGTCTTGTAGCAACTTGTCAAACCTTCCATGTATTTCATCAAATTATTTATGCCATCATTCAAAAAATCCATATTAGCTTCCATGTATTTTTTTAAACCATTCATGCCATTGTTTAGTTCATTTTTGGTTGTTATATGTGAGAGAAAAAAATGTTGCATTTGGTCCTGTAATTTTTAGATATCATGATGAAATTCTCCCTCTTCATGTGTCATAGTAGAGTTTTATGAGGGCTTAATGGGTGTGTAATTATTTTTGGGAGATGTTTTAGAACCCAATACTGATATCTATGCTTCAATATTCCCTTGGAATCACCTCAAAATGATTTTTCAAACAAAAGTTATGCAATTTAAAAAAAATACACACATTTTTCTTGCTTTTGAGGAGCTTGATATTGAACCTGATGTATCTTTGTGATTTCAGAACCCCAAGATTTGAAATTTGGTCTTGTAGTATCCCTCTTAGTCTTCTTTCTAATGCCATAGGTTAGACCTAATTTGGATTTATCAAGATAAAGTTATGTATGATCTCCCACAATGACCTAATTATAGACTAGTTCAGTAGAGCGAACTTGTATGGAGTGCCATGTGTCACTTTTTTTGACCTTCGGCCTTCAAATTTATACCAGAAAAACTACAGTCCCTGCAATTTCTGCCACTTTTTACATAATTTTACATAATTTTGAACCGATAATTTTGGAGCATTGGGTTGCCACCACATGATAAATATGGATTTGGCTATACAAGATAATCCTCCAATTCTCAAGGAGACACCAATGGTCATCATGAAAAAAAGCCTAGAAGTTTTGTTGATGTCCTTAAAGGACCTCATCTCAATAAATCTTCAGAAAACAAATTTCATTCAAGAAATGAGAAACATTCCCTCCATGAAAGGAATATCCCATTACAACAAGACTACACCAGCATGTATTAAGCTATTTTTCTTGGCAATTGTTTCTATTGTAAAATGTTTGGTCATAATGCAAAACATTGCAAGGCATATAGGAAAAATGATTACAACAATATTTTTGACATCAAGAGGAAAAATCAAGTCAATATTTATAATTCTTTCAACCCCTCTTTCAAAGTATAGTCTAGAATGTAGAAAAGGCAACAATCTAGGTCATGAATCACAAAATTGTCCATTAAAGCCAAAAAAAACAATATGGAGAAAGAAGACTAAAAATATACCGCTAAGAAGTGTGACCTAGCCTTGTATGCTCAATAAAAGGAAAATATATGGTTTGTAGATAATGGATTTTCTAGGCACATGACAAGTGACCCAAAAAACTTCATCTCACTAAACACACAAAATTATGGGAATGTGACCTTTGGAAACAATGGATCTACTAAAATTACTAGGAAAGGCACAATGAGTCTCATTAATGGCAAGCATAAAGCACATAATTCTCTATATGTTGAAGGGCTCAAGCATAATCTTTTGAGTGTCAGCCAAATATGCGATCAAGGACATGATCTCATCTTTCATTCCAAGGACTATGAGATAAGAATACCATATTCAGGAAAAATGGTAGGAAGAGAAGAACAACAGATAATCTATACATTCTCAATGAAATTCAATAAGAAATATGTTGCACGAGTCAAGAAAATGAAAGTTGGTTGTGGCACAAGCGTTTTGGTTAACTAAGCTTTGATAACTTGGTGAAGGTTAGAAAAACTCAAGTAGTAAGAGATATCCCCAAAATATCAAAGCCAACAAATGTTATTTATGCACCATGTCGACATGGAAAGAAAAGTAGGACAAACTTCAAATCAAAGGAATATTCAAAATAAAATCCTCTGGAAATCATTCATGCAGATCTATGTGGTCCGATGAGAACTCCAATGAGAACTCCAACTCTACAAGGAGAAAGGTGCTTTATTTTATTTATATGATTATAGTAGAATGATGTGGGTATTTTTCATAAGATATAATTCAGAAGAACTAAAATTAAAACTTTCAAACCAACAAGCCAAAATGAAAGTGAGTTGAAGATCAAATGCTTGAGAACAGATAGAGGTGGAGAATTTAGCTCAGTGTAATTCAATGAATTTTGTGAAAAATATGGAACCAAGACGAAAATTTTTGTTGCTAGAACTCCACAAAAAATGTAATAGAAATAAATAATATATGTACAAGATACTGCAATAACAATGTTTTTGGAAGCTGGCTTATAGGCTAAATTATGGAGGAAGATAGTTTCGGAAACAATATATATCATGAACAAAGCTCAACTTCGAGTAAATAGATAAAAAAATCCATATGAACTATGGAAAGGAAGGCTTTCCTCTGTAAAACACTTCAGAATATTTATAAGAAAATTCTTTGTGAATACTAATGATGATTCACAAGGAAAATTTGATTCACGTATTAACGAAGGAAATTTCCTTGGATACTCATTAAGAAGGAAGGCCTATAAATGGTACAACAATCATTTTCTAAAGATAGTTGAAAGCATTAATGTAAATATTGATGAGACTCTTCCTGAAAATTAAGTTGTTCAAACTATGAAGAAGGCCCTACATTTTTAGATCCAAAGGAAGGTGTTGCAAACTAAGAGAAGGAATTGGAAAATCAAAAGGAGGAACAAACTCAGATACCATCAAAGATAGATTTCAAGTTTGTCCAAAAGCACCATCAAGAAGACTAGGTTATCGTAGATATGGACACAAGTATACAAACAAGTAAAAGGATTGAAAACACACCAAAAGGGAATGATATTGCCTCAGTATCCATAATAGAACTATAAAATTACACTCAAGCAGGGATCCTCATTGTATAAAAGCAATGGAAGAAGAGATGAACAAATTGAAAAGAATGGAACATGGAAACTAGTACTTGTCCAAAGTATAAGGATGTCATAGCAACCAAATGGGTGTATAAGAACGAAATGAATGAATATGGACAAGTCATCGGGAACAAGGCAAGATTGGTGTGCAAGGGATACACTCAAATTGAAGGAATTGACTTTGAAGAGACTTTCACACCTATTGAAATTTTGGAGGCTATAAGGATGTTTTTAGCATTTTCTTGTTCAAAAGGATTCAAATTATATAATATGGATGTGAATTCAACCTTTCTAAATGGAGATATGAAAGAATAAGTATACGTGGAACAACTAGAAGGGTTTGGCTTGTCAAAAAATTTGAAGGCTTTGTTTTCAAATTGACGAAATCCTTGTATAGATTCAAACAAGTTCCAAGAGCTTGGTGTGTTAAACTGGATCAATATCTTCAACAATAAGGATTCAAAACAGGAGTTGCTAGAATCAATATTTACATGAACATGGATAAAGACAATATGTTGATCACATTGGTATATGGGGATGATTTGATTTTTGGCAACAAAAATGATGGGATGAGTCACAAATTTTCCCAAGAAATGTCAAAGGAATTTGAAATGTTAATAAAATGAGAGTTGTATTTCATTCTTGGAATTTAAGTAACTCAAACCAATGTTGGAATGTGCATAACAAAAACAAAGTACCTCAAGGAGATGCCTAAGTGATATGGGATGGAAGAATGTGATGGTGTAAGCACACATATGATTACGGGTTGCAAATTGATTAAGGACGATGAATCCCCTACACTAGATACATCTCTCTACAAATCAATGATTGGATGGCTATATATCTTACATCTTCACGGCGAGACAATATGTAGGAAGTAGGAAGGGTGGAAAGATTCCAGTCAAGCCCTAAGGAATCACACATGCAAGAAGTGAAAAGAATATTAAGATATCTAAAGGGGACTATCGACTTTTGACTATGGTACCCTAAGTGCACAAACCTTACCTTGATGGCATATATCGATGAAGGTTCGACGGGAAGCATTGATGACAGTAAGAGCACCAACGGAAATGATTTCTTCTTAGGATATTGTCTTGTATATTGGATAACTAAGAAACAATAATCTATATCTCTCCCCACAATCAAAGTCGAGTATATAGCAACAACATATTATTGTACACAAATCCTATGGATGGAGGAAGTGTTGAAGTATTTCAAAATAGAAACAAATCAACCTATAACCATCTATTGTGACAACACCAACACAATCGGTCTATAAAAAAATCTAGTCATGCATTAAAAAACATAAAATATTCCAATAATGTACCACTTTCTCTGAGAACAAGTTGCAGAAAAGAGCATTCAAATGGAGTATGTTAACACGAAGGAACATGTTACAAATAAATTCGCCAAAACCCCTACCTCAAGAAGCATTTGAATATCTTCGTCAAAATATGGGGTAATCTCTCTTGCATTCCAGTATAGCATCCCTTTGATATTGATGTTAAAGGGGGAGAACATGAAGATAGGGGGAGCAACACGGTGATAGGGGGAGTAGCACAATGACAGGGGTAGTAGCACGATGAGGAATGCTTCCATCAATAACAAAGGGGGGGATTTTCGGATAAATTAATTTTTATTGATGTTAATGGGTTTCCAACTAAGGAATAAAATTGCATAGGCTTAAATAGGAATTTAAGGAATATCCAATGAATCTTTGCACGCCTTCTAACTCCTCTCCCTTGAGGAGAATTAATGAAATTTTCAAGTGGAGAAACCAGATTTTTGACCTCTGTTAAGTCGGCCTACTTAAGAACAAGTCAACACCCTCCCCAACATACATGTCAGTTTAGTAAGTTATTTTACTAGTATAAATAAGAGTCTTCTCTCCTCCATTTCAATCAATAACTACACTAGGCAGAAGAAAACAATAACTTGGACTTCAGGCAGAGTGAAGAAGGTTCATATCCCATGACCTAGAGGGAAATTGAAGGGTAAATCTATGGTATTTTATTTTTGTTCTGGATTAAGGGTCATTGGTGGGTCATCTGATCAAATTTGGGGATATTTTTGAGCTCTTTTTTGATGGTAATTCAACATCTTTGTTAGCTTAAGTATCAACCACTTTCTAGAGAAAATTTTGGCCTTCTAAATACTGATCTTGACATCTGAATTTCTACCTAGATTCAGCCTAATAGTGACATTTCGATCCTGTGTAATTTTGGACTCTTTGTAATAATTCAGGCCTATGGAAATTAAACCCTAAGATGAGACAAAATTCACCCCCCACTATATTGAATTCAGGCTTGTGAAACACGACCCATCTTATGACAAAATTCAGATCTATTTATGAAGCACATTAGCACAAATCTTAGGATTATGGGTGATTATTTGAGGTTTAATCTGATCAGTGGTGAAGAATACTTTGGAAACCTTTTAAGTAGAATTTGGATAACCTCTTTGAAGAATTCACTTGAAGAGTACTCGAAGCATATTTGAAATATTTTTGGAGCAGTCCTTAAGTGACTCTATACCAAACTTTTGGAAGAATTCTTGAATACCTTTTGAGCAGTCCTTTTGGATGCATTCTTAAAGTTTTCTAGAGCAACCTTTAAGGAGGATTATTGAAGACTATTGGAGTAGACTTGAAGGCATTTTTTGAGATAAATTGGTGACTTTTAGAAGCAGACTTAAATACATCCTTTTGTACCAGACTTTGGAAGAATTATTTAAAGGACTTGTTGTAGACCTTAGAGCAGACTTGGACGAAGACCTTGAAACACCTTTAGAGTATGTGATGCCCTACTTGATCCTATCATGCTAATTTTTATTAGTGTTTAATTAACCTAAAAATATTTACTTATAATTATTAATTAATATTGGTATATACCTACACTTGTGAATATGTATTTTTATTTTACTGATATGAATTTTATTATTTGTTATTATTCAATTCCCAAGGTGCCTTCTCAAATTTACTTTTGGATAAGATATGGTCATCACCAATTTATTTCTAAATTAAATATCCATATTTCAATTCCCAAGGTGTCTTGTCTTCTCCAATTTATTTCTAATTTAAATATCAATATTTCAATTCCCAAGGTTTTCCATGTTGTCTTCTCCAATTTAATTCTGAATTAAATATTAATATTTCCATTCCCAAGGTACCTTCTCAAATTTCTTTTTGGATAAGATATGGAAAGGAAAGTCAAGTTTATTAAATTGAAAGGTTGAGGGGTATTCATGGCATTAATAGTAAGTGGTTGAGGTGGATGAGAGGAAGAGACATAAAGGGAAGGAGGATGAGAGGAGAATGGGTGGATCCTTGGTCTTTATTTTATAATTTGAGGATTTTATTTTGGGGAGAAATGTGGAGAAGGATAATGGATAGAATGGAGAGAAAAATGAGAGAAATCAAACTTGGATCTATTGGAGAGTGTTGGTTTTAAGTTTGACACACTACAACTGGTTGGACTTGGGCTCGGAAGACTAGGGAACCTGTGGAGGTTACCTGGTCTAGAAAATCATTCCTAGTTGGTTGGGTGGTAAATTCAGTTGGTTATCCCAACAGGAGCATCCCAATAGAGTCAAAAGCATCCCAACCAACCTATTAGAACATGTATTCTTCCATTGTTGTTTTCTTTATGTAAATTGTTGCAAATGAATTTTCTTGCATGTTTAATATGTTATAAATCAAATTTTACTTGTATATTATTATGAAGTAAATGTAGAGTTATAAACATGTTATTTTATTCTTATTATAATTAAATTAAAGGATAAATTCAATTTAGTTATAAGACCTAGGTTAGGTCCTCACATATGATATCAGATCCCAGCTTCAAAATCTAGGTCCTAAACCCACCAAAACTCTTCTTGTACTTTTGTACATGTGCATGTCAAGACAATGAGACCTACGAAGACCTATGCCCTCTACAATGACTATTTTGAGGGTATTTCTCTTGTGTTTTGCGAAAATTCTTGTTATCACAGTTTTATCCCTCAACAATTTTATCCCTCGAAATGTCAATATAGACAGTTAAAAATATAAACCCCCTACCACTGAATCATTTTACCCTGGTTCTTTGCAAGATGAGTCTTTATTATAGGGTGATATATGCAAATACTATTTCATATGATTCTTCCTTCTAAGACAATATGCTGCAAAGACTTTGTCAGATCTTTCTCTACACTAAATTTGGCCGATCACAACAAATAGTCTTCAGTAAATGTCAGTTTGTGTGCGTTTGTCATTTTTGTCTCACGCCCTTTTACGACATTCTATATAGAAAAAATTCCAACAGAAATGGCTACTATATCCTGCATTGCAAGGTAGAGGCCATGGAAATTATCACTCTTAATTCCTCCTTGTACCTTCCAATCATCACTGAATGCCTAGCCATATGTTGGGAGTTTCCAAGTACTTCTCTCTCCCAAATTTGTTTGGTGCCAAGTTCAAATCATGTTACAATTTTGGAGTACACCTCTCTACTTTTTATCTCCATTTCACCCACCCATCATAGTAATAATTAATCAAGCATTTATCTCAACCTCGTTGAATATCTAGTTAAAGGAAGGGGGAACATAGAGGATTTCTTTCACCCCTCTATCATTGTGGTCCTTTGAAGAAAATTACATGGGTGGAACATCCTGGTAAAGGGAGACAGTTCGTTGTGACTACTTCTACCTTACTTATATAGATGTGTTGCTTCTAAGATGTTTATTCAATCACTCGTTTGTTCCTCGAAGTACTAGGAGTGAGAGTATTTTAGCAGAGTTGAGGTATGTAGATGTTGCAAACCATCAACTTTAGTTTCCATAAGGTACCTGTTGGGTGAACCTTACCAAATATTCCAATAAGAGTGATACTAGCACCTTGTTATGGTTTTCCTTCAAGGTGAGCAACATAATTGTTCCTTTCATTTTCTACGAGGAAGAGAGACCCGGCTTGGATGCTAACATCATTGTCACTTCTAAGAAAAACCCGTCGTACTCATTCATACATAGCTTGCATGACAAAGTAATTTGCCCAAATATGGAAATGAGTCCAAAAATAGAAACCATACATGGAACCTAATTCTGGTGTTTGAACCCAAGTCTAGAGTTCAAACCCTGTAGTATCTATGATGCTTATTATGCTATGATGCTAAATAAAATTTCTCAGGATTTAGAAGTGGGTCAGTACTAGCCCAGGAATAAAAAAACGATGAATTCTTGTCATAAATCAAATTGAATTGAATGAATTTTAATAATTTCCATGACAAGTCTATGTATACTGTACTCCCTTTTGCAATTATTAAACTGCATTGCCAGTGCTGAACTGTGAAAATTAGGTCTCTATATGTATCTTCGAGCTAGCAAACTTGCTTAAATTTCTATGACCACTCTCAAATTTCCACCAGCACTAGACCACAAAATTATTATTGTCATTATTGTTAGACCAAAGCTTAACTCAGAAGATTCTTTAGAAGGATATTGGCATGGACTAGTTTGCACAATGCAATGAATTTAATATTGAAGAAAATATGTAAGAGAGAAGCATAATTATAATCGTCTAGCAGAATATCTCATTGACCCATAGCTTGTAATGTGTGGAGTGCCTCTTGTAGTCGTCCTTTCCTGATAATTCCCTAATGTAAAAATTATAGTTCTCCCACAGTGTTGTATCTGTCACATGGGTGCCAATTTCAATCGGGGAATTGTTTGTAGTAGGCGCCTTGTGTAATTATATTCCCTAGTGAATTTTAAAAAATAAATTAAGTTGAATAAATAAATCAACATTGGTGAGAATTCAATCATATTTGAACTCTGGCTATCTTAATCAATGGACACAAACATGTTGAATTAGTCCATTGGACCTCGAATTTTTATTAAATTTTCGATAAATTTAAAAAATAACATTCAAGAACATAAATTTTGAGTGAGAAGAGTTAAAATTTTGAAAAAAAAAATATTAGATGTAGTTTTATCAAAACAAATGTATATCCATGATAATGAAATATTTATATTAAGAATAAATCACATTGTATAATAATAATCGGATCAATGAGTTTGATACATTCTTGCCTTCCTATAAAATATTTCATTAAGAACAGTTTTTATTGGCAAATGCCTCAATTTTAAGGAAGAGTGGGTTTCTAAGATATGTGTTAAGAAACTACTGTGGTTGAATTGTAAATGAGAAGCTTAAAGTTAGTTAGGTTTCTCTTATAAGAATCGTGAAATGTTGCCCATAGCTTCTCAATGATGTAATAAAGAAAAATAATCTTTCTCAATTATATATATATATATATATATATATATATATATATATATATATATATATATATATATATATATATATATATATATATATAGGAATGAGCTTCAAGTTGAGATGAATATGATTAGTCATTTGTTGGAAAAAAAAATTCACTAAAATGCAATGGTAATTTTACAAGCTATACCATGCAAAGCCTCAACTTTTTATCTCCAATTCAGAGAAAACACTTATGACTTTTGTAGTGGATGTTCTGTCAATCTGGGAATAAGAAAGGAAAATATAAGTAACATTATTTTACATTATCCTGATATTCTTAGATGAAAACCAACCAAATCCATGGGAGACAATTTAGATTTTGCAAGCGTCAGTTTGGATTCAAAGGAGATGATAGAAGCATATTTGTTTCATCCTCTCTATTTGCATGATGACTTGATCAAGTAGAATGAACATGAAGCGGATTTGTGTCATTCTCTCTATTGGGACGATGACTTGATCAAGTTAATTGAACATGTTAATTTCACTACGCTTGTGAAGCAATGATTCATTGTGTTTAAAAATAAAATAAAAAAACCAACCTTAAAAAAAAAAAAAATTTAAATTTTAAGATTATGTAAGATGAGGAGCTCTAGAGTTTCCTATGGAGCTCTAGAGTTGTTATTACGATATGTAATATCTTCAACATTCCTTAGATCCAAACAAAATTAAATAAATTAGTTACACTTCATTCCTAACTTTCCTTTACCCAATAAAATTTGAAATTAAATAAATTCGTTACACTTCATCATTATTTTTAGATAATAATTTGTTATTTTCTTCTTTTTTCCAAAGAAAAAATATGAAACTTTCTATTAATGAATTAAAAAAAATATTTTGTAGATGCAATTAAGCATTCAAAACACCCAGAGGGCTCGTGTGCTCAAACACACAGTGTAGAGAGGCTACCAATATATATATATATATATATATATATATATATATATATATATATATATATATATATATATATATATATATATATATATATATAATGCCAGCAGGGATGGGAATTTCGCACTTGCCTTTTCTCTTTTGGACAATCTAACAAGTCCCCAACTGCGGGGAGGAATAAACCATTGCCATCTCATTATTCCTTATGGAATTTTCTTTGTTGGAGTCTGATCTTTTAGACACATGCGATATTTTATTTTCTCCTGAAATTACTACTGATCGTGCTTCAGTAGGATCAACCGTGGTGTGTTCTGACTGAAAAGTCGTGTTAAATTCAAATAGATCTTGTACCCCTAGATTGGTTGTTGTTTGTTTACTCTCATTTGGGATGGATACATCTGCTTCTTCTTTTGTCTCCTGCTTTGGTCCACCTAAGGGGAATTTCCATCCTTTGGTTGCTTTCCATGTCTTCTTCTTTTTCCTGTTTTCTCTTTTTGCATCTAGACATGTGTTTTGTAAATGGTCGATTTTCCTGCATATTCTACATCTAAATGCAGTGTTTTCATAGTCAAGGTGTTGTGTCCCATTTTTGCTGGTTATGAATTAGTTGAATGCTTTTTGGTAGCCCCTTACTGAGATCCACTTCCACTCAGATTCGTGCAAAGGTGAAGATTATCTCCTCTAATCGTTGGGTTTTTGTTTTGATGTTCCCAATGTCTTCTAAAACACATTCATTCTAAAAATGAAGTGAGAGATTACAAAACCGGACCCAGACTGGCATTCTGGTTATCTCCATCTTGTTTGCGTCAAAGCTTGGAAACCATGGTGTGATGAAGAGTCTGGTGGAGCTCCAGAACCACGGTCCAGCCTTGAGGATGATGTCTCTAACTTCCGAGGAAGGGAACTTGACTATGAAAAAACCCTTGGAGTAGAGATAGATTTCACAGTCCATGGTCCAGTTGGTAAAAATCCAATGAAATAGCTCCATTAGTTTGGGCCAGAAGCAATTAAATCTGCATATTATTGCTTGAGATTCAAAAGTGGAGCAATTTTCATCGATCTCTAGCTTGTTTATGTTCAGTTCTGGCACGCAGTTCAATTGCTCCATAATGCATAGTTTGGGAGTATTTTCAACTGGTTCAAATGGTGTTGCCGCTTTGTTTTTCCCCTATAAAATTTTCCAGTAAGAGGGAAATTTTGGGATTTCGTGTTTGGAAGTGTTGGCTTTCCTTGTCGGTCTATGAGCTCTGTTCTAATCTGTTGTGCTTCCTCTCAATCTCAGATTGAGCTATATCGTAGATCCAAAGCATATGAAGTAAATCTTGATTGAGGAGGATTCTTGTAAAGATTTTCCACCATAGATTAATGATTGCATGTGACAATGGTATCCTGAACATGTCCTGATGGTTTGCTTTAGGTTTGTTACCCCGTTTGTATCTTGTACCCATAATAAAAAAAAATGTTCCCAAGAGGAGGTTTTATGAAAATTTAAAAACGAACAGATCTTACCTATTTCTCGTTGTCTGAGGTCGTTGTATTAGCACATATGCGATTCTTTCTTGAAAGATTTAATAGAGTTCGGTGGGTGCCTTGATTCGATTCCCAATAGAGATCAATGGCCTCTAGAGGCAGGGCACCTCGAACAGGCTTAAGGCACAATGTTTTGAGGTGTTTGTCGCCTAGTTGCCCTTGTGCCTGCACAGAACCCCTCGAGGAAGCAAGATTCTGTCCACACCCTGATGTCGCTGATGCATGCCCTGGTCTTGCCTTATTTCTTTGGCGGCCTTGAGCTTGTTTCACCCCTTCACTTCCGTGAACGGATGCCCTTATGCGGGAACTGCCAGTCCACATTGATGCCAAACGAGGGTATGTGGCTGCCAAAGGGTTCCAAAGCTTATGGCCGAAGAGGGGTCGTGGATCTGCACTCGTCAACACCGAACGCCCCCTGTTCCAAGCCACTCTAGATTCCGGCTCTGGTACTGAGTGTGTGCGCCTACGACGCTTGTGACCGAACATCTCGGTGACCGTTTCGCTCTTCAAATCAGGATTGCCTCCATGAGGGTCTATTGCTGCGCGACCAGAGAGCTTGGAACAACAAACCATAGCACTGTTGTTGGCCGCCATTCGCCAACTAGTTTTGATCTTATTATTTTCTTCACAAGAGACTATGTAGAAATTTCTCGGTTTTCTCCACTATTACGAAATAGTTATTTTGAGGAATTTATGGAAAATCCATTAATATCAATTTATATACGAATATAAAGTATTATATTTTAATAAATATATAAATGGATAAAGTGAATTAATGATGTTTTATCACTGGATCGACTAGATATAAAAGGATAGTTGGTAGCAAATTTTGTCATCTAATATAGGATACAAAATTCTCTTGTCATAAAAATAATAATATTTATAATAATATGAGAAATGAGAAATAGTATAAAAGAGTATGTGTGTGAGAGAAAAAATAATAAATATAAATATTAATTAATAGAAATAAAATAATAAGTATAATAGTCATAAAAGAATACTAAAAAGATCATAATAAGACACATAAATACAACCCGAGTAACCATGCTGACATAAAGACAATAATGAACAAAAGTGTATATATATATATAAACTAAAGTTAGTAAGAAAAGGTATATATAATGGAAAATAAATGTTAAAAATGTTAGAATAAAATATTAGGTTATAATCCATTGTGTGTTACCTGTAGTATATATTGAAATAAGGATTATCAAGATTATACAGTCGATGTCTCATATGATAAGAAAGGTTAAAAAATAAAATTTAATAGAAGTAAACACAAGAACAAAATGGTGTATAATAGATAAGTGAAAAGTAAGATATGGTGTAAAACATGAAAAAAGTCTTATAAAAAAAATAGGATATTAAGAGGGTATATAATAAGTAAAAACAAATTATACAAAGTTGAGGACATATATAAACATAAGGAAAAACTTAAGGTAAAGTGCGAATCAATTGTATAAGAATAATATTGTAATGAACAAAAGAGAAAGTATGGTAAAAAGTTCACAGAAGAAAAATAAATAAAGTAATAAAGAAAATATCAATGAAATATAGTTATTTGCATAAATATAAATGCAATATAGTAAATGAAAATAAATGATTATATAAAAACAAGTTAAAAATGAATGATTACATAAAAACAAGCTAAATTACAAAGCGAGAGTACAATCTAATTAATGAATTAGTAAAAAATAATTATAATATGTTTCAGCAAAGAATAAAATAAATTAAAAAACAAAAATAGTAAAAGATTTAATGAAATAGAATAAATAAGGGAATAGCAAATTGTAATGTTTCAAATCTGGAATTTTCTACAACAAATAGAATACCTTAAGGTATTCTAGAGTTGGAGAGGAAGCTATATGTTTGATAACATATGCCAAACCACTTATCCTTTAATCTTATGGGCATCAACAACTTTATACAGTGATTTATAAGCTAGAAAGTGGGGAAAAGCAGCTATTTCAGCCCTAAAACGCTTAATTTCAGAGATGTGCATAAAAATAAGCAAGGGAGATGGATGGATCTGATAGCTTAGGCTAAGAGGAGTCTGCATACCAAATTTCAGCTCAAAAAAATGCTCCTAGCTATGTTAAACAGTTCCTCCATTCCCGACTAGACTAGAAAACCCTGATTTCCCATGACTTAATGTATGCAGAAATTTACTGAAGCTCAGGCAGCGTGATTTTCCGAAGGTATTAGTTGTAATAGGTTAATAAAATCATGAAATCAGTTACACAACACTACTCATACATTAGAAGAGATAAAATGAAGACTTTTATGAGAAAATCCCTCTCAAAGAGGTGTTGCAACAATTGTATTTCACTGTAAACCTTGACAACATTATTTTCTGAAGCATACAACAGCTGTAGGTTAAAAATCAGATCTAGGACATATCAATGTACAAAAGGTTAGATTTATATGATATCTATACACTAGATTGCCCCTATTTTACATACCCCTTGGGGTTTTCAGCAAATCATGAAGCATATGGAGTAGATTTGAAATCTTATGCAGCAGATCTACAGATTTATACATAATTTCTGAAGTAAATACATGTATGAATAGATCAGATCTAGAAGGTACATGGATTGGTTGGCCAATCCATGGATCACCACAGTGAGGGAAGATTCCCAACACCGGAGATCTCTCTCCCAAGAGATAGCTGAATAACCCTGCAACTTATTCCTTGCAGATTGCGCAATTCAGGAAGGGTAACTATGCAGTAGACTCTAGAATATGATATGGCCTGATGCCAAGATATGAAATTATGCTCCAACAGGAGAGGCACTCTTCCAGGAGGTTAAAAGACACATTGATGAGAAGAGAATCCCCAAAACAATCTAGATCCGAATAGATCTAGAGCTCCACTTGCTGCAGCTTGCAAAAGAAATCAAACCCTCAACAGGATCTGCATTTTAGTTGGAATTAGAATCTTGGCCAATTGTCGGATAGTGGATGATAAATGCAAAACTCTTCCAAGAGCTACTCTATGGAAAGAGGTGGGATTCCCGCCCGGGAACACCCAGTGCTAAGAAGCACTATTATCACGCTAAATAGCCTAGAGAATTTGAATTAGTCTAAGGAGACTAATTTCTGAATATCTTGAAAAACCTCTTCTTGCTGCTTTCCTCTTTCTTTTATAGGATGAAAATCTTGCAAAACCCTAAACCATCTCAAAGGTTTAGCTCCTTTCACATGTGCATCCTCCTTCTAGATCTGCGCTGAGTATTTAGGAGGTACATTGCACTTAGACAATGCTATAGATAAGGTCTTGTTGACCTAGTCAATTGTCACAAACCTTTTTCACACATAAGGGGTTTTATCAAAGCAGTTCTGATTTAGCCTTGTTCACATTGGGCATTGATTTATTACATAGTTTTTAGGAGTTTATTGATCCTCCCTTACATTCTTATTCATGAACATGAAAATAAAAATGAAGTTGAATATTCCTATTAGCTTGGGCTAATTAGGAATATTACAGTCCTCCCCCTTCAAAATGTTGCTTTTCCTCAAGCAACTGCAAGGTAGAGCAAAACTCCTCCTTTTTCGTCTTCTTGTGGCCTCATCAATGGACCCCACCATGGCTAAAAATGATATGCAATGAATCTTTCCTCCAATGATTCCCTCCAAGTGCAAGATAGCAAAGTGTACATCATGAGAAAATGGAAGGTACAAGTGGTGATCCCTTTATTGCTCAATGGCCTCCTCAAGGTAGGAGTGACGATGAACATGGATAATATTATTGCCAATGAGTGACTTGCATACCCATGCTATCATCCAAATGAAGTGAGCCAATCTAGTTAGCTCAAAAAGATCCTCAACCCCTGGTTCAGATAATGTTTTGGGGTTACATGGAGAGATTGGATCCTCCCACCCAAGAGGTTTCTCTCTCCATTTATGATAAGTATGGGGTTGTTGCTGCTCTTGGGTTGAAGTATTATGTCCTTCAAGAGTGGCCCAAGCTACCCCACCAAACAAATGAACCATGAAGTGCCTCCTCCAAAAACTCAAGCTCTCCAAATGGCTTCTCCCACATGAAGAAAAGATATGTAGTTTGACAATCATGGACTGCCCATTTCTTCTCCTGAAACATGCATCATGCAAAGTAGGGAAAATTATACTCCCAATGGGCATCTTCAACTCATAGCCCACTCTCCAAACAAAGCTTCCCATGAGCATAAACATATCAGCAATACATGGAAGCAGAATACAATGAAAGCAAGTTGTCAAATGACAACCAGAGAGTGAATCATAGTTACTCTCATGGAACCAACACAGTGCATCCTTGGCCTGCATCAAATCAAACAAGAACAAGTGCTCTTCTAGCCACTTGTTTGCTACCACAATCATATTACAAAATATAAACATGAAAGTACAAAGTGGTGTCAATGGTGCACACCAAAAGTCATGTGGCTTCCCCCAAAAACCACCATTAAGATAGCCAAAATCAATGCTACAAGTAGCTGCAAGTACATCATCATACATCATACAAGAAGGAACAATCCTCCTTGATACATCATGTTGCTCAAACAAGGAAAATAATTACAATACAAAATGTGAAATTATACCTCCTCCATCATGTACTCGAGACCTTGAGCTGTAATGGCTCAACTGGAATTTCTCCCTCACCTCCAATGAGTAGGGAAGTGGCTGTGACCTCTTCTTCATCATCATCCGAGCTATGCATCTCTCCATATGCTGAAATAGGTCATGCTGGATTCCCTCCCAAGTGAACTCCTCCATCAAATGGAAATATGCATCAAGGTGCATGGAAGAGAAGTCCTCATGTGCTGCATGTAGCAGCTTCTCCTTGAGACTAGAAGCTCTAGTCAAGAAGATCCTGCCATAGGAATAGATGACCACGTCATCCACCATGTATCTATCATCTCCATCTGGGTCATCAAGAATCATGCATGCACCAAGATCCTTGGAGTACTCTACCAAGAGTTGAGACCTCCAATAGGGATCAATCCTCCCAAGAGACAGCGTTGGTGATCTAGCATATGAAGCTCTCCTCATGCTGCTGCCTGCTAATTTGACATCCCCCATGCCAAATTAATCCTCCAAACTCATCACCTCCTTGGAATCCAATAATGGTGAGCCAAGAGTCAAGATGTCTCTAACCAAATCTAAATCTGGTGGCCTCCCAAGTGGAACGCCTCCATGTAATGAGACATCAAAATCTGAAGTGGACTGATTTGTCCCTCTCTTCTCTGCGCAGTGCAGTCTTCTTCCTTTGTGCAGAATTTTTTTGAAATAGATAAGAGTGAATGCTCATCATCCCCTCATGCTGATCCTTCTGCTCTTCTTCTTCTTCTAATGGTACAGCGCTGGTATTCCTTCTCTGCTCATCCTCTTCATTAATATGTAAGAATGCCTCATCATCAATGAGAGACCCTAGATCTTGGTCATCTCTTGAAGGTGGTACCTCCATGTCATCACAAGTGGAAGAGGGCCCTTCATAATATGGGGATCTTTCCCTTATCAAGCCATCATACATGTTCTTATCCCCTTTAAAAATAAGGAGTGGAGCTGGTTGCATAGTCTCCTCCAATGCATGCAAAGTGTTTGATGTTTTGATACATGATTGTTCACATTGATTTTCATCAAATTTATCCATCAATCCCTTAGTGAATTTATCATATGCTTTTATATTTGCATGATAAAAATAAATATAATTTTGAAACCACCCATCATGAGCCATACCTTTGAGTTGCAGCGCTGCTACTCCAATGGCCTCGTCTTCTTCCTCCATTCTCCTTGTAATGAATGTGGGCAATGAACTGCGCTGTGGATCTACATGTGTGGCTGAATGCTCACACCCTTCATGAAAATAGGTAGAGCTTGCTTCATCTCCAAACCCTTTTAGAAATTCTCTGAAATCTTCCCTTTTTGTCTCCTTGAGATCTTCTTTGATACCCTCCAAATTCTGGAAAAGAAGCAGGGAGATCTCCTCTTCTGTCATTCTTCTTCCTCCTCTTTCCTTTGACAAGAAAGTAGGCATATTCCAACGTTGTAGATCAGATTGTGTGGCTGAATTCTCACACACATTGTAATGAATGCTGGGGCTTTTAAGATCAGAGGGATCTGCATGACCTCCCTTCTCCATTCCCTTGATTTCTCCTTTCAGTACATGAAGAGTTTATGAAAACTCTTCTCTCTGCAGTCTTCCAGAAAAGGGGTTTAGGCCCTTATCCTATGTGTTTTCAGTATAACCAGACTTCTCCATCATATTTTTATTTCTTCTTCTCTTTATCTTCTGAAATATTGATCTCATAGGCTGTGCCAGAGATCATGCTTCGATACCACTGTAATGTTCCAAATCTGGAATTTTCTACAACAAATAGAATACCTTAAGGTATTCCAAAGTTGGAGAGGCAGCTATATGTCTTATAACAGATGTCAAACCACTTAAACTTTAATCTTATGGGCATTAGCAGCTTTATACAGTGATTTATAAGCCAGAAAGTGGGGAAAAGTAGCTATTTCAGCCCTAAAACGCTTAATTTCAGATATGTGTGTAAAAATAAGTAGAGGAGATGGATGTATATGATATCGTATGCTAATATGAGTCTACATACTGAATTTCAGCTCAAAAAAATGCTCCTAGCTATGTTAAACAGTTCCTCCATTCCTAACTAGACTAGAAAACCCTGATTTCCCATGACTTAATGTATGCAGAAATTTATTGAAGCTCAGGCAGCGTGATTTTCTAAAGGTATTAGTTGTAATAGGTTAATAAAATCATGAAATCAGTTACACAACACTACTCATACAGTAGAAGAGATAAAATGAAGACTTTTATGAGAAAATCCCTCTCAAAGAGGTGCTGCAACAATTGTATTTCACTGTAAACCTTGACAACGTTATTTTCTGAAGCATACAATAGCTGTAGGTTACAAATAATATCTAGGATAGATAATTGTACAAAAGGTTAGATCTATATGAGATCTATACACTAAATTTCCCCTATTTTACATACCCCTTGGGGTTTTCAGCAAATCATGAAGCATATGGAGTAGATCTGAAATATTATGCAGCAGATCTGCAGATTTCTGCAAAATTTCTGAAGTAAATACATGTATGAATATATCATAACTGGAAGGTACATGGATTGGTTGGCCAATCCATGGATCACCACAGTGAGGGAAGATTCCCAACACCAGAGATCTCTCTCCCAAGAGATAGTTGAATCACCCTGCAACTTATTCCTTGTAGATTGCACAGTTTAGGAAGGGTAACTGCATAATAGGCTCTGGAATATGATATGTCCTGATGCCAAGATCTGAAATTATGCTCCAACAGGAGAGGCACTCTTCTAGGAGGTTAAAAGACACAGTCCATGAGAAGAGACTCCCCAAAACAATCTAGATCTGAATAGATCTAGAGCTCCACTTGTTGCAGCTTACAAAAGCAATCAAACCCTCAACAAAATCTGCATTGTAGTTGGAAGTAGAAGCTTGGCAAATTTTCGGATAGTGGATGAGAAATGAAAAACTCTTCCAAGATCTACTCTATGGAAAGAGGTGGGATCCCCGCTCGGGAACACCGAGTGCTAAGCAGCACTATTCTCAAGCTAAACAGCCTAGAGAATTTGAATTAGTCTAAGGAGACTAATTTCTAAATATATTGAACAACCTCTTCTTGCTACTCTCCTCTTTCTTTTATAGGATGAAAGTCTTGAAAAACCCTAAACCATCTCAAAGGTTTAGCTACTTTCACATGTGCATCCTCCTTCTAGATCTGCGCTGAGTATTTAGGAGGTACATTGCACTTAGACAGCGCTGTAGATAAGGTCTTATTGACCTAGTCAATTGTCACAAACCTTTTTCACACATAAGGGGTTTTATCAAAGCAGCCCTGATTTAGCCTTGTTCACATTGGGCATTAATTTATTACATAGTTTTTAGGAGTTTATTGATCCTCCCTTACAATCTTATTCATAAACATGAAAATAAAAATGAAATTTAATATTCCTATTAGCTTGGGCTAATTAGGAATATTACACAAATAACTAGATAAATTATACGAAAGTAAATACAAATGTGTTAATCAAATGTAAAAATAAGGAAGAAGTAAATAATGTGTAAAAAAAGTAGATGGATAAGAATGACCTATAAATGATAATGTGAAACAAAAACACTGTGAAGGAATAGGTAAAGCTTGAATGAATCAAATATAAAAAAGTAAAGAAGTTACAATGGGAAAGTAAAATAAAAATAGTAGAAAAGTAAATTAATTAGAAATTATTAAAAAAATAGAAACATAGTAATAAGTGGTATAAAGAAGCAAGAGTAGAATAATCTCCAATAAAAAAGTAATATATATAAAGAAATAAGGCAGGTAACATGCAAACATAGGTTACAGTGTGTTAACAAAGGGATACCAAATTAAAGAAACAATAATTAAAAAAAAAAAAAATGAGAATCAAAGATAAAAGTGGAACAATAAATGGTAAGAGGATAATGAGCAGTTTTGTCAGAATTTGACGATTTTTTTCCCAAGGAATTGCATCGATTTCACAATCAAACTAAAACCCTAGTGCAAAGCCAATATCCAAGATACCCTACAGGATGTAGGCTCCAGAACCTTGGGAGTTGTAGATGAAGTTAATTGAGTTATTATATCTAGGATGTATCAGACCTACTATTTCACCTTGGCATGTGCCAATGATTTCATCGAGAAGAAGGATGGCTGAACCTTAATATTTTGCATATATTATAGGGACTTAAATAAACCCACAATAAGGAATAGGTTCCTAATACCCAAAATAAACGACCTCTTTGATCAAATGAAGGGAGCAGTGGTTTTCTCGAAAATCGATCAATGATCTTGATACCAGTTGATGATTAAGGAAGGTGACATCTTCCTTTCAAACTCGGTTTGGCCGCTGTGTGTTTTTAGTATTGAGATTTGGTTTAAACAATGCACTACAGTGTTCATGAGTCTCATGAATGGTGTGTTCCAGAAGTACTTGGACCAAATTCT
This sequence comes from Pinus albicaulis, assembly GCA_034641835.2. Lineage (NCBI taxonomy): Eukaryota > Viridiplantae > Streptophyta > Pinopsida > Pinales > Pinaceae > Pinus > Pinus albicaulis. The sequence continues at coordinate 278,677,857 of CM076582.1, forward strand.
GCTACTCTTTTTGGTCAATATTCCTGTGTATTCCAAGAATGAAAAGGAGCATGAAGGGAACCTAAGGGTTGTGTTGACATTCTTAAGGGAAATCAGTGTATGAAAAGCTGTCGAAATGTTCTTTCTTCAAATGAAAATTCATTATCTTAGGCACATCATTTAGGTGAAGGGGTTTTAGTTGACGCTAAAAACATAAAGGCCATAATGGATTAGGTAGTTCGAAAAATTCTCATGAGGTGTGTAGCTTCATGGGGCTAGTGGTTTATTATCAAATATTCGTGGAATGGTTTCAGAAGATTTTGAAACCCATCACCGCATTACAATGAAAGGGGGTTAGGTATGAATGGACAAATAAAGGTGACACTACATTCACTGAACTAAAGAGACTACTAACCAGTGAATCATACTTTGAGTGCTTGACATTGAGAACGACTTCATTGTTTGTACATATGTTTAAAGATAGGGATTGGAAGCAGTGCTGATACAAAAAGGCGAAGTAATAGCTTATGCATTTAGGAAGTCGAAGAAACATAAAGAATTGTATGCTACCTGTTATCACTCATAAAAAAATTAAGCATCATTTGACAAATTCATATAGGTTCATGTGTCAAAGGTAGGGTTATAGGATTCATTTTTCATTACTTGTCAAGGAAAATTTTTTATTTTTCTTATAAAGTCTATCCTAAGGTCTAAACCCACCCTCATTCAAATCCCCTTGTGTCACATCAATCATAATTTTTTGAAAATTTTAAATTCCCAAGGTTATAGCACCGAAAGTGTCATTTTAGTCAAGAAACCACACTTTCGTAGTGAAATACATAGATAAATTTCACCTTTCACTACAAAACCGCTAATACTTTCGTAGCAAAAAGGCCCATAATTAGACTAGAAACGCTACGAACGTAAGGTTTCCTGTCTGTCATGTCCAATTAGCTATTAGGTGTCAGAAAATGATTTTAAAAGGATAAGTTAGATACCATTCAAGTCAGTTAGGGTAAAGATCAAGGTACATGGTCAGGGCTGAAGTCATCATCACCATTTTAAGCATGTATGAGTCATCGTTATGTTATGAGTGGTCATCGAACTTCAAAAATCTTTCCCAATTAAGTCATTTCTCATTCTCCATTTCTTCTTTGCATGTTATTGAGCTCTAGAGAGCTATTTCACTGAACCAAAGTTGTGGCTGGTATTTTCGAAGGTTTGAAAATATCAGTGATCAAGAAAGGCAGAGGATTATCAAGCGAGGTAGAGAATTATCAAGCGAGGCAGAGAAGACACTAAAGAAACTATGGCTGCAAAAAGAAAGACAAATAAGGGTGGCCAATGTCTCAAATATGAGCCATCAGATATGAACCTAATAAATAAAGACCCAACAGCTGTAGAAGTCTTTAGAAGGACATGATGTTTACAGTTTTGTGAAATATTACAAGGATGCCGTGTACAGGTTTAGAATTTTCCCTTAAATTTAGTGGAATAGCTACTAAAGTGGGGATGTTGAATCTCACCATTACACCAGAGGTCATTGTAGCAGCAACAGGGATTCCAAGGGGACAAGAAAAATGGTTCAAAGGGTTCAAATTCAACATGGAGGAGTGCAAAGAGTTTATCAAGCCAGAAAATAGTGAAATGGACCTTAAAAATGCCATTCCAAGGAGCTGCATGAAGGATAATTTCTAAAAGTTGTTGTTTATCATCTAGAAATATTTCACATGTGAAGGGAGATACCATAAAGTCTATTCTTACCATTTCAAGCTTCTCCTACACTTTGCTGGTAAGATATCTTTTGATATGCCTTTCTACTTACACATAAGTTTAGCAAAAATGGCAGATAAAGTTCAAGAAAAATCTGAAGGAAGTGAAACATCACTTTTTCATCATGGCTTAATAAAATTGCTGGTTTTATAAGAGTTACAAAGACTAGGCAGAGATTGGTCTTTTTTTTTTTTGTTAGTGGCTTTGAAATGGATACCCTTACCCCTAAGAGAACTCCTAAACCTAGAGGGTTACCATCACCTTTAGTGGCAGAACAAAGTGAACCAGTAGGGGCAGAGAAAACTAAACCAGTGATGATGGAAATAGAACATTTTCAGAGTTTCAATACACCCATTGTTCCACCTGCAAAACAAAAGTCAATAGTCATCAAAGCTGCAAAAAAAGAGCAAGCTGTGAGTAAACAAAGTGGCAAAAGGATAACAAGGAGCCAAACAGTGGCTAAAGGCAATTTAGAAGACATACAACATGCCATTGATATTGAAGAGACTCCTATAGTCCAGGCTGAGGATATAGATGAAGGTGGACATAAACTCAAGAAAGCTAAATCTGCAAATAAGATAGAGTTTGAAGGTGAAGATGCAAGTTTTATGTTCCAGGCTAGGAAGCCCATGACAAGGCATGCTAGAAAGCTTTTAGAGAGTAGCAAAGAAGTTCATCTAGCTATTAACACTATCCAGCCACCATGAAGACATTATTGTTCTTTTATCACCTACAGAAAAAGATCCAGTTAGTAAGCCAAAGAAAGGAAAGGAGAAAGTAATTGAAAAGACAGAGTTTGAACTCCTTGAAGAACAGTTGAGGTTAGCTAACCATGAAATTTCAGTTATGAAGAACGAGGAAAGAAAACACAATGTCCAAAAGTTTCATTTTGAAAAGATGAAAGAGGTTTGGGAAGAGCAGGTTGACACTGTATCAAAGACCCTAGACAACACACAAAAATTGATCAAATGGACTATGCCATTGAGGAAAGAGGTTAAACATGTCAGAAGAATGAACTTGCAATTGAAATCTACCAACAAAAAACTAAAATATCAAGTTAAAGACCTCCAAGAACATCTAGAATTAATCCATGAGGATTTGGAGAAGAAAGGTCTAAAAATGATAGTAGTTGAGGAGCCAATAGCTCAATTCATCATCAATGAGGAAGAAACACCTCAAGAGTCCTAGTTGGAGCTGGTTTATGTTTTGAAAGGTAAATGACATGTTAGAAACAAAGTTTATACAGCTAGAAAGTTCATTTTTTAAATTAAGCAAAAATCTGGAATTTACATAGTTTTCTGCAGTTTCGTAGCGTTTCCTAGGCTTGAAGCCATGAAAATGCCACGAAACCACCTGTAGCTTTCTTTTTGCATTTAAAACCACTTTGGGAAGCTTCCAAGGTGTGGAAATGATATGGAATATATTTTAAGGCATGATGAGGACCATGCAAGAGAAAAGAAGCAGAAATTCTGATGGCAAAGGACATTTTTGTATGCTACGAAACTATCCTACTTTCGTAGCGTGCTATTTTGAAGGTTTTTGAGCAAGTTTTTTGGTAGTTTCAGACAAGTGGATACTTTCAAAGGGTCAAGTAACTTTTCCAACAATCATCCAAGACTTTAATATCATGAGATGAAGATAACTCATCAGCCAAACCATTTGTTGAAAATAAAGACTAGTTTTTCCTGAAAGATAGGGTTTATTTCCAGATTTTGAGGAGGCTAATCAAGATGTCATGTAGTGATGAGCTCCGTCACAGCCTATTCGAACATGTGAAGCATTGGTTTTCAAAGATGTAGCTATTTTAGGAGATAAGGTAGTTGATGTAATAATGAATAGTTTGAGTCTTATTAGGAAAAGGACTGTTTTGTAGTGTCGTTGTCATTTTATCATTAAAGCACACGTTTTCTTGTTATGAAAGGTGTCATTAGGAAAATTTCGATGAATCTAGCCAAGAGGCGGATCATCTCTCATGTAAAAATTCTATTAAAGGGCAGATATTCGAATTTGTAAAGGGTTGGATATTTTTTGGCAATACTGCAGCTTTATGTAATTTGACTGTTTTCAGTAATACAGAGGACTTTTACTTGACCAACCTGAGATTCTCATGGAGTTTTTAGTGCTTATTTGATCTATACTTTCTATGTGTACCATTTCCAGTGGTTTTCATCTTTAATACTCAGAATTCATAGGTGTATGATCTGACTTCATTTATTGATGAATTGGGTGTGTTATTTCATGTTTCATGTGTGATTTGCCTCTGCTAAAAACTCTTACCTACCTTAGCTTCCATGTCAAGTGAACTTACCACTAAACTACTGAATTTGTTGACTCCATATGCCCAATGATTGCAGACTTATACTCTTTTCAATCTACACACATCACAAGCAAGTTATTTTCCAAGTAGAGTTATCCATCTAGTTTCATCATAATCAAATATCATTAACCGTTTTGAGAGAGCCCTCTTAGACTGAAGAGGCTAAGCTTTAGTTACAAGTTGGTTTGAAACAGTTACATGAAGTTGTTTGATTAGCAGCCAATCAAGTGAAATTTTTTTATAACACTACCCATGAATTAAAATTAGCAATAGTAATGCTAGCTTTGAAATTGTGGAGACATTGCCTCGTCAGGAGAAGCTTTAAGATAAGAATTGATCATGAGAGCTTGAATCACCTCCTCACTTAGAGAGATATTAATGTCAGGTAGGGGCGATGGAGTGAAGTTGTTATCACAAAATCAGGCTTGATGGGCTGCTCATCAAGTAAACCTTGTGTAACTGTTTCAAACCAATCTTTTAGCTGAGGCTTAGCCTCCTCAGCCTGAGAGGGCTCTCTCAAGGGTTAATGATATGGGATATAGATATATGGCTAACTCTATTATTTGTGTTTTGGTTCAGGTTGAGAAGATGAATCCTTGCTACCATTGGGCTATGGAGTCAGTGATAGGGATAAAGATGACAAAGGCTCTCCTTGTGGAAGCTGAGGCTTGTATATAATTCAATGAAAGAATAACACATTCAGGAAAATACCAATAACTTGAGGTTCAAAGGAAGTCAGAGCATGTAGCACACGAATTCTGAGTAATGAGACATTAAGGTATTGAAAGAAAAAAATACTAAAAGGGATTTCACCATAGCTAAATACTTAAAGGAAGTCAGAGCATGATCAGTCATGAATTCTAAGTAATAAGCACTTCAACTATGGAAGAAAAACATTTCAAATGATAGGACATAAACTCATTGAAATACACTAAGAATCTCAAGTGAAAGGAAAGTGGTATTGTTACTGTATATATCAGTCAATCCAAAACTTTACAAAGTGGTATGCTTAGATAACATTTTCCAAGCTGTAGGTTGAAACTAATATCAACATGTATAAATTAGGCATTATGGAGTCAAAGTAGTCTCAGAAAATCAGTGAATCTAATTTACATGGAAGTTGAGGCATATTAGGGTTTTTAGTCACGAGACACACACTTGAAGCATGTAAAAACACAGTCAGTCCATTTATAAAGGAATTCAGAGCATCTTGAAGATGAGTTCTGAGTAATAAAGATGAACAACACTGCAAATAAGATATATAAGAAGTACTGATAGAGCACGAAAACACTAAACACCCCTTCTGAATCTCAAGTTGGTCAAATAGAAGCTCTCTGCATTAGCTGAAACGACCTTTTTACAATATGCACCAGTTTTGCCAAAAAGTCTCCAACCCTTTGCTAAATCAACCTCTTGATTATTTATAGATGATTTAAAATATAGGATAAGCTTATCCTCCACTAGACACCTTGAATTCCCATGCTTTTACACCTTTTCTAATAAGAGACATGCTATTAATTAAAAATTGATAGCTATAATGCTTATGAAAAGTCCTAATTCTAATAGGAATGAAACTCTTTAAACATCCTCCTAATAGCCTTATCTAATAATTATTACATATTTTTCCATCTGCAATCCCATGAAGTCGAATTTGGATGTTGACCCTTTAACTTGATGTGACCATTCTGTTGATGATCATGTTCTCCTAAAAACTAGGAAACATGTTTTCCTGTTTTTCAGCCCTTTGATTCCCTTATCTGTTTTGAGCATTTTAAAAATTAATGAATCTTGTATACATGTGTCATGTTTTCAAAAATTCACCATATATATTCAAACCTCTAGCTGTGCCGAAACTAGACTTCGAATGGTGCAAAAAGACTAAGGATAAACTTGCGCTACAAAAGCAGCTTAGTTTCGTAGCGCAGTGTTTATCTCTTTTTCCAATCATATTTTGACCTATTTTCTTCGAGTAAACCTTCATATTCCATTAGCATATTTCCATCATCAATTTCAAATCAAAATTGACCAAACTTCCCCCAAAACGTGATATGAAAATGTGCTAGAAGACTGCTTCAACAGTTTTATAGCGCATTTCAGCATATTTGCACTATCTGTGCTACGAAACTGCTGTGCAAGCAGTTTTGTTGAAATTTTTTCAAAATTTGTAACAAGGAGGCACTTAAAATCAATGAAATTGACATTGTTTCAAAAACTACAACAAAATAACCCTGAAAATATATCCATCATCAAATTTGACCTTCAGTTTCATCTATGAATTTGTCATTTTGCCTTATTGTTTTTATCTGAAAAATAGGTGTTGAGACAGAGATTTTATCTCCTCATCCATAATGTATTCTGAGAAATTGAAGGTGGTTTTTATAGGCCATTCTGTTTTGAATAAAAACTTCTCTTCGTTTTTTGAAATACCTCTCCTACTGTCCAGAATTTGTCTTTGAAAACAATGTGTAAAATAGGAAAACTTTGTTTCTGAAAATAGGGCTTCAAAGAAAGCCTTGTATCTCCCATTGATAACACTTGTGAGGAAATTGAAAGAGGTTTTTTTATTTGGGGATGTGATGAAGACAAACCTCTTTCAGAATTCCAAAATAATTTTGCATGTGGCTAGAAAATGATCTTGAAATTTACTGCTAAACAGTCATGTACAGGACATTTTGTAACAGCAGTTTTGTAGCGCATGTTAATTTATCAATGGCTCCCACCTCCTAATTAATTTGAAGAAAATGAGAGAGGTTTTTGCATTTAGGTAGTTTAGGCAGAAAAAATTCGTTCAGTTTTCAAAATTTGATTTTCAATTGCCCAGAAACCCCCTTGGAAGTTGACTACTAAAACCAGAAAACAGAGTTTTTATTCATGAATGAAAAAGCTGCTACATGAAAAATTCAAGATTCCAATCTTTGCATTTGAACCACTAAATGCAAAGAAAATTCCTTTGTTACCAGACTGTGTCCTCCCTGCATATTTTCACAAAAATTCAAACATCCTGCCTTTCTGAAAGCCTCTAACACTATTTTGTCTTTAACTAGAGCTCCTGTGCTTTCAGGTTCTGACCTCAAGCAATGCCCTGACTTGTGATTCTTTTTCTCCTCTTTCATTCTTGCCTTCAGAAATTTCTGTATATTTCCTTCAAAATTTGATGATCAGCCTCGCTTGATAGGAATATCAGCCTCACTTGATGAAAATTAATCAGCCTCGCTTGATTAAAAGTAAGAATAGCTTTGGTGTAAGATAACCATAAGCTAAAAACTTGAAACAGGTATGTTTCAATGTTTGTTATGAAAACTGGATTAAGTAACGCATATCAGCCCTTCAAATTTGAAATTTATTTTCATGAATGACACCTATACGACTTCAATGATGAGTATGAATGGTTACATGTTTTTGAAATGACCCCTAACTGACTCATAATGATGTCTTTGTATGAAAAATTAACGGATTCTGACAGATTTTATCCTTTGACATGACCCTCCTATGAATCCACGCTTTCGTAGTGCGCTTAGTGAAAATTTGGCGATATGCGCTACGAAAGTAGCAGTGCTTTCGTAGCGCAAAACTGGGTTTTTGAACTGGCCGCACTATGAAACTGCGGTTTTGTGGCTAATTGCAGAGAATTTTTTCGAAAGGTTAAAAACATGACTTCTAAATGAATGATGGAACTTTATAACCATGAAATGAGACTTAAAGACCTTATTTGGAAATTAAAGCTAAGCTTTTAAGATCTTTAAACCTATCACCTACCCTTTTTAAAAAAATGAAATGACTCAAGACTTATTTGACACCATGACTAAAACAAAGGTAAACTTTCAGAGTTTAGAGAATTTTTATGGTGATAATGGTGGCTCCACTTGGGATAGTGTGCCCCACTGGTACACTAAGAACTTGTATCTCCAGTGTTGCTATCCATCGTTTAGAATAAAACTCTAAAATTTTGCCAAGCTCCTCCTCAAGCTCTAATGGCCTTCACCTTGGGCTCAAGCTTGATGGTCACTGTAGAAAAACCAACTTCATACCTACTAAAAGATGCCCATTCACTTTTGAGCTTATTCACATACTCCTACCTAACCTATCAATTGCAACTCTCCACTTTAACTTAATCAACATGAAACTTCCAATGAAGCCAATCATTGATCTGATTTGACGCTTGAACCTCTTGATTGCACTTGAACCCAAAGTAAACATGATACTGTGATGACTAGGGTAACTTAGAATGTATCTAATCTTCATAATGAAAATGAAACTGTAAAACTAGAATGTAAAGCTCTTCCATGTATTCAGCTATAGGGTCAAAGAAGACATGATTAGTTTGATGTTTCTCATGACATTCTGCAGCTTTGGACAACTCATCCATGTTTTGATCAGCCACACAAGACTTCAGTTGTGTACTCTCAAACTTCTTTTCAAATTGATTTTCAAAAACAATGTATTCTTTCTCATACTCAAAAGAGAAAGGAAGCGACACCCTCTCTTTGTGTTCTGCCATATAAAGCTTTTGAAAAGAATTATCATGATCATGAAGACTATATGATTGAATTTGACCTTGTAAACCTTCAATTTCTTTCTCAATGTTCTTAGCAACTTCATCCAAAAATTTAATCTTATCTTCTGTCTTGCACTCAAATTATTTTAGATAAGAAGACAAGGACAAAGAAAAATTTTCATCTATTTCTTCATTAATATGATCATCATTCCATTGTTTGAAACCTTGAATTGAAGGAGAGTTTGCCACCAACTTTGTTCTATCTATCCATTCCTCCAAAAACATAAGCCAAAAGTCTGCAAATGACTTAATAGATCTGACAAGAAAACTTTCAATCCACTGTTTACATTTCCCTTGAAATGAATCATAGAACAACATAATGCAAACATCTTCATGTTTGACTCTAAGAATCTCAGTAAAATCACAGAAATATTATATATGCTTCAAAGTCAAACTCAAATCTTCTCCATTGAATTTTGGACCATTCCTTAAAAAATATGTATCCTTGGGAAAATGATTTGGGAAACCATGAATTCTTGAAATTTTTTTACATGCATACCATGAAACAAGAATGGCAGCATCCGAGTTCTTCATAAGTCTAGTGGAATCACCATGAATCTATGAATTTTGAATTCTTCAACAATGGAGTCACCAAGGTAGTTCTGCAACCTCGAACAGATTCTGAACTCCTGCTACCTTCAAGAGTTTAGCTTCATAATTTTCAGGAGATGTATATCTTTAGACTCCCGGTAGACGCACCAAAATGTTATCACAAAATCAGGCCTGATGGGCTGCTCATCAAGTAAACCTTGTGTAACTATTTCATACCAATATTTTAGCTGAGGCTTAGACTCCTTAGCTTGAGAGGGCTCTCTCAAGGGTTAATGATATGGGATATAGATAGATGGCTAACTCTATTATTTGTGTTTTGGTTCAGGTTGAGAAGATGAATGCTTGCTACCATTGGGCTATGGAGTCAATGATAGGGATAAAGATGAAAAAGGCTATCCTTGTGGAAGTTGAGGCTTGTATATAATTCAATGAAAGAAAAACAAATTCAGGAAAATCCCAATAACTTGAGGTTCAAAGGAAGTCAGAGCATGTAGCACACGAATTCTGAGTAATGAGACATCAAGGTATTGAAAGCAAAAATACTGAAAGAGATTTCACCATAGCTAAATACTTAAAGGAATTCAGAGCATGATCAGTCATGAATTCTGAGTAATAAGCAATTCAACTATGGAAGAAAAAAATTTCAAATGGTAGGACATAAACTCATTGAAATACACTAAGAATCTCAGGTGAAAGGAAAGTGGTATTGTTACTGTATATATCAGTCAATACAAAGCTTTACAAAGTGGTATGCTTAGATATAATTTTCCAACCTATAGGTTGAAACTAACATCAGCATGTATACATTAGGCATTATGGAGTCAAAGTAGTCTCAGAAAATCAGTGAATCTAATTGACATGGAAGCTGATGCATATCAGGGTTTTCAGTCACGAGACACACACTTGAAACATGTAAAAACACAGTCAATCGATTTATAAAGGAAGTAAAAGCATCTTGAAGATGTGTTCTGAGTAATATAGATGAAAAACACTGCAAATAAGATATATAAGAAGTACTAATAGAGCAGGAAAACACTAAGCACCCCTTCTGAATCTCAAGTTGGTCAAATAGAAGCTCTCTGCATTAGCTGAAACAACCTTTTTACAATATGCAACAGTTTTGCCAAAAAGTCTCCAACCCCTTGATAATTCGACCTCTTGATCATTTATAGGTGATTTACAATATAGGATAAGCTTATCCTCCACTAGACACCTCGAATTCCCATGCTTTGACACCTTTTCTAATCAGAGACATGCTATTAATTACAAATTGACAGCTATAATGCTTATGAAAAGTCCTAATTCTAATAGGACTGAAACTCTTTAAACATCCTCCTAACAACCTTATCTAATAATTATTACATATTATTCTATCTGCAATCCCATGAAGTCAAATTTGGATGCTGACCCTTTAACTTGATGTGACCATTTTGTTGATGATCATGTTCTCCTAAAAACTAGGAAATATGTTTTCCTATTTTTCAGCCCTTTGATTCCCTTATCTGTTTTGAGAATTTTAAACATTAATGAATCCTGTATACATGTGTCATGTTGTAAAAAATTCACCATATACCTTCAAACCTCCAGCTGTGCAGAAACTAGACTTCGAATGGTGCAAAAATACTAAGGATAAACCTGCGCTACGAAAGCAGCTCAGTTTCGCAGTGCTTTTCGTAGCGCAGTGTTTAGCTCTTTTTCCAATAAGATTTTGACCTATTTTCTTCAATTAAACCTTCATATGCCATTATAATACTTCCACCAGCAATTTCAAATAAAAATTGACCAAACTTCCCCCAAAACGTGATATGAAAATGTGCTAGAAGACTGCTTCAGCAATTTTGTAACGCATTTTAGCATATTTGCACTATCTGCGCTATGAAACTACTCTGCAAGTAGATTTGTCGAAATTTTTTCAAAATTTGTCACAAGGAGGTACTTAAAATCAAGGAAATTGACATTGTTTCAAAAACTACAACAAAATAACCCTGAAAATCTATCCATCATCAAATTTGACCTTCAGTTTTCATCTATGAATTTGTCATTTTGCCTTACTGTTTTTATCTGAAAAATAGGTGTTGAGACAGAGCTTGTATCTCCTAATACATAATTCATTTTGAGAAATTGAAGGTTTTTTTTTTATTCCATTCTGTTTTGAATAAAAACCTCTCTTGGTTTTTTGAAATACCTCTCCTGCTGTCCAGAAACTGTCTTTGATAACAATGTGTAAAACATGAAAACTTTGTTTCTGAAAAATAGGGCTTCAAAGAAAGACTTGAATATCCCACTGATAATACTTGTGAAGAAAATAAAAGAGGTTTTTATATTTGGGGATGTGATGAAGAAAAACCTCTTTCAGAATTCCAAAATTATTTTTCATGTGGCCAGAAACTGATCTTGAAATTTACTGCTAAACAGTCATGTACAGGACATTTTGTAACATCAGTTTCGTAGCGCATTTTAATTTATCCATGTCTCCCACCTCATATTGAATTTTAATAAAATGAGAGAGGTTTTTTTAGTTAGGTATGGTAGGAATACAAACCTCTTTCAGTTTTCAAAAATTTGTTTTCAGTTGCCCAAAATCCCCCTTGGAAGTTGACTACTAAAACCAGAAAACAAAGTTTTTCTTCATGACTGAAAAAGTTGCTACATGACAAATTCAAGATTCCAATATTTGTATTTGAACCACTGAAATGAAAAGAAATTTCCTTTGTTTCCTGACTATGTCCTCCCTGCAGCTTTTCACAAAAATTCAAACATCCTGCCTTTCTGAAAGCCTCTAACACTATTTTGTCTTTGACTAGAGCTCCTGTGCTTTCAGATTCTGACCTCAAGCAATGCCCTGACCTGTGATTCTTTTTCTCCTCTGTCATTCTTGCCTTCAGGAATTTCTGTCTATTTCCTTAAAAATTTGATGATCAGCCTCGTTTGATAGGAATATCAGCATCATTTGATGAAAAGTAATCAGCCTCGCTTGATGAAAAGTAAGAATAGCTTTGGTGTAAGATAACCATAAGCTAAAAACTTGAAACAGGTATGTTTCAATGTTTGTTATGAAAACTAAATTAATTAACAAATATCGACCCTTAAAATTTGAAATTTCTTTTCATGAATGACACCTATATGACTTCAATGATGAGTATTAATGGTTACATGTTTTTGAAATGACCCCAAACTAACTCATGATGATGTCTTTGTATTAATATTTAACGGATTTTGATAGATTTTATCCTTTGACATGACCCTCCTACGAATCCACGCTTTCACAGCGCGCTTAGTGCAAATTTGGCGATATGCACTACGAAAGTAGCAGTGCTTTCGTAGCGCAAAACTGGGTTTTTGAACTGACCGCGCTACGAAACTGCGGTTTTGTGGCTAATTGCAGAGAATTTTTTCGAAGGTTAAAAACATGAATTCTAAATGAATGATGGAAATTTATAACCATGAAATGAGACTTAAAGACCTTATTTGGAAATGAAAGCTAAGATTTTAAGACCTTTAAACCTATAACCTACCCTTTTAAAAAAAATGAAATGACTCAAGACCTATTTGACACCATGACTAAAACAAAGGTAAAATTTCATAGTTTAGAAAATTTTTATGGTGATAACTTAATTCATGAGTGAGTATGATTTTATGGATTTCATACATTAAGGGAAAGGAGAATGTGGTGAGAAATGCACTAAGCAAGAGGCCACAGATCTTCTCCCTGGTATGCTTGAGGATCAATTTAAGGGAGCATGTGTTGGAGAAAGTCCTTGAATGACCGAGGTGGTTATTGGTGGCCACCCGCTTATTCCACTTGGACCCCCACCATTATTTCTTTCAGTTTTTTAGTTTCCTTAATTGTAGCATAGTTTACAAATTTTGGCATTTTTTCGGGTCCTGAACTTCTGGAGCCGTTTTGAGGCCCTAAACAATGTTTTTTTGGAAAACGGGAAATTGTAATTCATTGAAAGATGCTTGCAGTCAAAAGTTGTAGTCCAAGGATTAGATATTTCTAACAAGGTATTATGCGCGTCAAACGGAGATTGTATGCCAAAGTTACAACCCCGAGAAGTTGATGTACCAATTTACCCCAATGGGACCCACAATTTTGGCGATTCATCTCCTAGGGTTAGGTTTTTAGATTTTTAGGGTTTTCCATTGTTTATCAATAATAAATAGGCATTTGAGCCTCATTGTAACACATTTCAGAGGCATGTGCCCGCCACATCTCTTCTTAGAGATAATCTATCATCGCCCATGCTATTTTATTTCCATTTTGTTTGTAAACATATTTCAGTTCTTTAATATTAATGAAATGAAGTGATATTTCTGTTGCATATTTGTATTTATGGTTATATTTGTATTCTTTTGTGTTCTTGTCTAAGTTCATATCATTGAAGATAGTTGGTATCTGAATATTATATCAGCGCTCTAGAGTGGAAAGATGATATAACCAAATGTTGAGGGTTATGTCCTTGAACCAGATGGAATATTAAGATTTCAAGGGAGAATTTACATCCTAATGAAGTGGGTATAATAAAAGAGTCACATAGCACTATATTGTGCACATCTTGGAATGAAGAAGATGTATGCATACATGAAGAAAATATTCTATTGGGCATGCATGAAGCACAAAGTAGTCTAATTTGTCGCCAAATGTATTAAATGTCAACAAGTCAAGGTTAATTATGGCCACCCAACAAGACTCATACAACCACATAACATCCCTATGTCTAAATGGGAGGTCATTTCTATAGATTTCATTGTGGGGTTGCCACTAAATTCATAGAGGCACACTGTTATATTGGTCATAGTTGATAAGTTGATCAAAAGTGCCCATTTCATCCTATTGAGAGACACTTACGATGTTACAGATGCGGCACTTGAGTTTTTATAAGAAAATTTATTCAGCTACATGGGTTACCTAGAAAGATCATTTTTGATAGAGGCTCTTTCTTTACATCTGGGTTTGAGAAAATTTGCAGCGAACATTGGGGACTCAGTTGAACCTGAGCACTGCATATCATTCAGAAAGATATGGGAAAACTGAGAGAGTAAATCAGGTTATGGAATACATGCTTAGAATTTACATCATGGATAATTAGACTCAATGGGAAAGGTACTTACCATTGGAAAAGTTTTCCTATAATAACATTTACCATAGTTCAATCGGGATGCCCCCTTATCAAGCTCTATATGAGAGTCCATGCAGTACACCGCTGAGTTGGGAATAATTGGAGGATCAAGTAATAGTTTAGCTGGAATTGGTTCAAGAAATGGAGGAACGGGTAAGATAGATTCGATAAAGGTTAAAGGGAGCACAATATAGAAAAAAAAGTTATGTCAATGCCCACATGACTGACCAAAGTTATGAAATAGGAGACCAATTTATTATTCATATCCAACCCAAAAAAAGCACCATTTGGTTTGGGAAAGGGATGAAGTTTTTACCTCAGTTTATAGGAACTTTTAGAATCAAGGATAAGATTGGACTAGTTCCTTATCATCTTGTACTGTCACCCCATTTGCATAAAAATCATGAAGTTTTTCATGTATCTATTCTATGAGATTATGTTTCTAATGAATCTCACAAAATGGATTGGAGAGAATTGTAGGTCTCAGACGTGGGAACTGTAATGGTTGAAACATTACACATATTGGACCATAGGGTTCGACAACTCATACGCTGCATGGTGGACCAGGTTAAGGTCTAGTAGGATAAGTATAGCCCGTGATATTCTACCTGGGAGGATGTGGAGACTGTACGTTATGAATACCCCTCACTTTTTGACCATTTGTGATGCCCATTTTGACCTAGATATCTACCTATTTTGAGGCTCTATTTGTATTTTCATGTTTTTTATTTATACGTAAATGAATTTCAGTTGGAAAAATGAGCTTACTTATATAAAACACTTTATGGATTAGGTTTTGTTGATGAAACTGTTTGATATATGAATTATCTGATGTATGACTTACTTTTTTATGATTTATTTATTGGATGAATTATCGAAGTTATAGTTTGTTTGATGTATGGCTTAATTGGATATCATTTATCTAGTGAATGACTTACTGAAGCCATAATTTATTTGACGTGAGATTTGCTTCTAGTATACTGATATTAATTACAAAATGGGTACGTGGATACCATACTTAATAACATGATGATTATGTTCACTTGTCTATATATATATATATATATATATATATATATATATATATATATATATATATATATATATATATATATATATATATATATATATATTGTTGCATGGAGGAGAACTAACCTGAAGATTGGAAAGAACTATATGATAATCAAGATCTATGCTTGTGATCGGGGAATGTTGAGACATCCAATGAGGAATGGTATGATGTGCATTATTCTATTAAATTTTTTCATCTACTTTATATGCACTATTATGACATGGGTAAAGTGTAAATGATAGGTGACACTACAAGGAAAATACATTCTAGTGGAGGTTTTGTGGAGACTCCTATAAAAATTTCCTGAAATTTCATTTGTAATGGAGGTCACTAGCAGAGCTTGGCGGGCGGATGTTTTAGTGGATGTTTCTTTAATGATGCGTCTAAATTATTCAAGAACACTAGTTCTTTATTATCAATACACACACTAGGGATGCATATAACATGGTTCACCCTAGATATTTTTTTGAAACATAAAAAATACGGTGCACTAAATAACTAAACACACCAGTGCTTGAAAATTTTCTAGCACCAGACTCCTTTGTATAGTAAAACATACCGATGCTATTATAAAATTATGTCCTCATGTTGTAAACATATAACAACACCCCGAGGCATCTTATAAAGTGTAATGATAGATGATTCCTAATTTCTAAAAAATGATTGGTTATGTTGTAAAATTACAACACCGGTGCGTTACGGGTAACGTAAATCCCCAATTCATCTCGATAAATCACCGCGATATTTTTAAATTATAAAGAAAAAGAAAAACACGGTGATTTTTCATATGTCCCACCCTGGTGCGCTTCGTGAAACTAAACAAAATAGGGCTAAATAAAAAAACCATCTCGACCGTAATTTTCATTTTTACCATCTATAGTGTGGATGAGCTTTGAAGCACCAATGCCACTCTTGCCACGTGCAAGCGCCCTAATGTCAGTGCTTCTCTTGCTAACCACATTTTAGTACCGTGCTCA
Source organism: Pinus albicaulis (assembly GCA_034641835.2). Lineage (NCBI taxonomy): Eukaryota > Viridiplantae > Streptophyta > Pinopsida > Pinales > Pinaceae > Pinus > Pinus albicaulis. The sequence goes on from CM076582.1 coordinate 278,694,205, forward strand.
TTGTTTGAGTTTCCAATTTTTTCAAACGGTGTGAAATTTCTTTTCTCCATTATGTGTCCATAATGCCTCCCAAACGACCAAATTTCCAGGTAATCTCTAATTTTATTTATAATTAAAGTTTTTAGTGTATTAGAGTTGCAAATTAAGTTGAATTTGTCATTGTGTAAAAATAAAAAAAAATTGATGCGTGGTGGGCTCGATATTTTCGGCTTGCACCGGGCGTGGTGTACCTTGTAAATTTACAGGGTGCATAGCGTTTTAGTGCGTGAACATAACACACCGTCGTTGTAGAGGTGCATTTTGTAAATATAAACGCACCGAGAAATATGTAGAATATTGTGTGTCAACGTGTTTATATTTACCAAATGCACCGCAAATAAATATTTTAAAATATTTCTATAGCTCAGTGTGTTCGATAACCTGAACGTACTTCTGGTGCCAACAAGTTATATGTGTGCACTAATTCACAAGTATGTTTCACCGCTATGGAAATTTAAATTTCTGAAACACTTGCAGTGCATCATGCTTATCTGTGCACTATTACTGGTGTGGTTATAGTTGAAAGCACACCGGCGTTGGTGCATGACTGTGTTTTGACTGCACTGGTAATTTTTTTTGTTTAGATTGAAAGTTATGTTTCCATAGTTATAAATACATGTTTAATTGAAAAAAATACATATTTTTTATGTATGAGGATGATGTATTTATATTTCAATCATGTAACAGAGATGTCAGTAGAGGGAGTAGGAGCAGCAGGCAGACCCATACAATATCGTCCAACCATGGAAGGCGAGAGAGAGGGAGAGGGATTTATACCCTCACCCTATTACTACAACAACCCAAGCACTCTTGAAGAATGTAGGCCTCCTCAAGTACTATGAGGAGGGTACATCCTTGAAGGCACACTCTTTTCTATTGGTGCAATCTGATCCACGAATGGAATGTCCAACATTAGGCTTTCTGTGTTGGTCTTGAGTTGTGGTATAGGCCCACTAAGGAGGGCATTTACTTTATTACTGGCCAATCTAAGAGAGGGGAGGAATTTCCCCAGTTCCCTTATGTCCCCCATGGTATTTCAGTTGAGAGTCAACTTGTATACACTATGATATATGTCAGGTTTCATGTGGTATGTCCATCATATTTTCAGGTTTGTGGTGGACAACAACAAATTTATTATTTTTCTATAGAGAAGGCTTGGTGCCTCCCATTATTAGTTAGCACCATTTCACATTCTTGTGGTGATGGGAAGCGCATTAGTTGCCCTCTTTTGTATTATGTTGATTATTTGATTCATGGGACACATTGCATCAGATGATCTGCCATTTTTTGAGGTTGTTTTACATGGCTTTAGATAGATGTCGTGCATTGCTGAGATAGGGGAGGGAGACCTTGCCTTTTTCTTCCAAGATTTTTATTTTTATTTTTTGAGAGGTTTTTGGAGACAAGGTCTACATTTGATTTTCTCCTTCCTAGGTCGATCATTAAATCCCAGATGCACATGTGGGGGAAGATGATGCCCAAGAGGGGCATGTTGGATTTTATGACAAGGATTTATGACGAGGCACTGGAGCTACTTTCTAGTGTGGATGACCATGCATTTATCGTGTTGGGGTATCCATACATGAGGATTGATTGGAGAGGGTGTCCCAACATCTTATTCATAGTGGATGAGCCTCCAGATGATAGAGGTAATATTAATGTTTTATTTAAATTAATCTAGTTTCATTTTCTTGTTTTAATGAATTAGAATAAAATTTATTCTTGCATGTTCTTTAACTTGTTTTATTAAATTGTCTAATTATTTTTGTGTACTACATATCATTTTCTATCTCAGATGGAGGAGATGAGAATATGGGCGAGGACCAAGAGGTGAGGGTGAGACACATCCTTAGGGGGTCATAGGCATCTGGGGGTGGAGGCCTGTTATGTGATGTTAGATGGATTAATGTGATAAATTGGCTAGATTTTGGGGTTGACAAGGAGTGCACCCTACGAGGCCTCGTGATCTCAACGTGGTTCTGATGTTTGTGGATCTCTACAGGATGTATCCGCGAGATTTGATGTCTCTTATGTGGCATGTCATCGAAGCTAGTACTTTACTAGTAGCAATGAGGGTTGCAGGGCATTATGCAGCAGCACATCCATTAGATGATGAGAGTGGTCATGATGATGATGAGGGTGATGATGATGATGATGATGATGAAGATGTGTTGATGATTCTTCTAGTGGTGCCACCCCATCGTATCATGGACTTCAGGGTGTCAATGATCCTTCTGGTAGTACACATGCTCATTAGTCGCTTGATGATGTTGATTAGATTCTAGAGTTAGGGGATTTGTGTATGTTTTCCTTGACAGAGCATACCGACCCCCTTCTCCTGCAGACCAGCCACGTTCTTCTAATGCATACCAAACACCTCTTAATCCTCCATATCAACTAATTTATACATACATACTTGATTAGGCAGTAGTTAACCATCCATCATCTTCTACTGCATACCACGGACCAGGTTGCATGCCCTACTTCGTCTATTGTATCATATATTTGATTGCACTTATTTTGCTTCATGATCTAGTTATTTTACTTCTTTGTATATATATATGGTGCATTTGTTTTGTTCATTATTATGTAGTTAGTTTATATGTTTGTTTTGATGTGTATATTGTTAGGTCATGTTAGATTATTAGATTTGTCTATTAGCTAATGACGTTTATATGTGCTACTAAAAGTGTATATAATTAGATGATGGTAGTGAATTCAAATGTGTATCTTAGATTATGTTTATATTTATTAGATGATTATCATCATGATGTTTATTTTTATTAAATGATGTCTATTATAGATTATGTATTGGTGAATTTATATCAAACTTTTATATATGAAATTACATGTAAAACAACTTTAAAAAAAAAAATGCAAATATATTTTTATAAATTACTAAGTTTAGTATGCTTGAAACTATGATTGTAAAATTATGATAAATATTTTTGTATTGCTTATGTAGTAGTTCATTGATATTCAATCTAACTTAATCAGTAAAATATTTCAATACTCACAACGATAAAATAATTGAAAGTAAAATAATTTAGTTAGTTCTTAAAAAGACGAAAATGTGTAACTCATTAAAATGTTAAAATATGCCCTCTCATATTTTTTTCATGTATGTATACATTTAATTATTTTTATTATTAATATTACATATCAAATTTTCCATAAGGTCTTGGATAGACGGTGAACGGGTGCTCTATTAACGCACTCCTTGACGTGAAGTCATTGGTTCAATATATTTTTATTTTAAATATCACATGTAAATGCAACATAGATTGAATTACACATAATGTAATATCAATAACACTATTTTTTGTCACGTGAAAAAATTGCATTTTTTTCTTGTAGTAAAAAGTAAATTATATTTTTTTACTTATTACATTTCTTCCTCATAATAAAAGCTATTTTTTTTTACTTTCGGTTACATATCTCTATCTAAAGTTATATAAGATTAAGGTGTAAATTGAAGTATTGTAATTATGGTCGAGACTAAATTATTTTCTTATTACTATTTTTAATTTGTTAATTTCAATTATTATTTGATATTTTAAATGTAACATTATGTGACAACATCTCTCCCATACTGAGTTGTATAGCATATTTCAGTGCAATTAATTTAGATTTAATACAACTTTAAAAATTGTATTTTTATAAAATTTATTTTATCACTAAAGCTATGAGATTTTCAAGAAATTTAAATTTAATATTTATAGCAACTCTTACCAATTTAAATTAAAAATTTCTCTCTCTAAAGATGAGGATAAATAAATGTAAAATAAGGCTTGAGATCAAGTTACTTATAGTTGGGGATTTTCTCTATTGGAAGTTCTCCCTTAAAGAGGCAAGTGCATTTTTTTGTAGTAATAAAGATATAACATTTTGATGCTATTTTGGTTCTTTATTTTCTATTGTACTTTTTAAATTTAACTTTTTTTAATAATAAATATGAGTTAAATAATACATTTTAAATAACATATCATGAGATATTCACTAAAATTCATGTTTTTCACATTATTCCTAGCTAATATTACATCATGTTCACAATGATAAAGACATGTATACTTTAAATAATTTGGTTACAAATACATAAAAATAGATATTTATTTTACATAATGTAAACAACAAAAATTGAATCAGCAAGTCCACTTGAAACTCAAACAAAAACCTCTTAATCACCATCACAAATATGGTGTACTTGGTATGTTCTGATCGAACCACTGCTATCATATTTACCCAATGCACCACCTAAATAGTATTTAAAAATATAGCTATATATCAGTGCGTTAAATAGTGGGAATGTTCCATCTCGGTGCGTCATTGGTATGTGCACACTGTATATGGTGTGGTTGTGTTTGATAGCGCACCAGAGTCGATGCATGACTGTGTTTTTGACACACCAATGATTTATTTGTTTTTAATTGAAAGTTATGTTTCCATATTAATAAATACATTTTTCGATTAAAAAACAAATTATTTTATGTATGAGGTTGATGTATTTTATATGGAAATCATGTAGTAGAGACATTAGCATAGGGAGCAGTAGCAGGAGCAGGAGAAAATGGTGGACCCATACAATATGGCCTGACCATGGCAGGCCAAATAAGGAGAACACCTAATTGCTGTCTTACAATACATACTCCACGTGTCTTACCTGGATCTCAAAGGTCATTGCTACAAACTGCCATGGTGTCATGGATTTCGGAAATGGAAATGTGAAAAGTGTATACTTTGTTAAACGTTGTCGATTCAAATGGTAAAATTATAAGGCATAGGTACAGAGAAAATATATTAGATTAGGGTTTCATGGATCTTATCAATCACACACCAAACACCGTGAAAACTTGCAGGCATTCCTTTCACACCACTCTCGTATCGTACAATTGATGTTTGTCAGAATAACAATGTGATGTATATGGCTTAGGTTCGTGACTTTCAATGAAATAATGTATATGGTTTGGGATAGTGACCTTCAATGATCATTTTGGGCAGCATATATTTTAATAATATATCACACGCAACACCTTATTATATAACCTTACCACTTATTATTACCGAACTTATAAAGACATGTCTACTTTAAATAATTTACTTATAAATACATAAAAATAGATATTTATTTTACATAATCTAAATAGGAAAGAAAAATGCATCACCGAGTCTATTTGAAAGTCAAACAGATGTCTCTTTATCACCATCACATTATTTATATTTAATTCTTACCCATAAAATATTTATCAATTCAAATTTTATTTATAATTATCATTGAAATGAAAAGTCAAAATTGTTCCATTCAAAGCATGAAGAAAAAATTAAAACCTCTCATGCATCCATGTAATCCTATTTTTTTCTCTTATGGTCCATAAAAATATGTAATGAACATTTTATACATGCATAAGACCTCATTTTAGTTTACTACGGTGCGTCATAGGTATGTGCTGTCAGAGGTATGTGCGGCATAGAGCTGTCGACAGAGGGATCAGCAGCAATTGGAAATACTTAGCGAAATAACGAAAACAAAAACATACAACAATAGTATAAATGATGAAATAACACAAGTACATATCACTTTCCATTTTCATCACCTTGATTATCTTCCTCATCACTTGGCATGATAACATAGTTGTTCTCAAGAACATGTTTTGATCTAAGGTTGTGTCTTAATATGAACCACCAATCCCCATCTAACACATCTAGGTAAAAAAACACCTGCCTACAGTATTTTGGGAAAACATAAGGCTCCCTAGCTTCACGCCACATCTTTCTAGAGTTTATAGATATCAGCCCACTATCGCGACCTTCCTTTGCATTATTCTAATAAAATGTGTCACACCGCTTGCACCTAAAAATAAGCATTGGAATGAAGAGAAGTCCACTTGAATGATCTCTTGTATCTTTCCAATGTAACCTAACGTCCCCTGCATTAGGTTTTGATTGCAGTGGATAGAATGACTAGATTGGTTGAACTCTAATCCCAATCCACAGGCATGTGTCATCAATCCATCATCGACATCCTCTGTATGAAAATGATGTCCATATGCCCACATATATGGGAACAAATGTACCTATAAAAAAGCGAAAAATTGACAGTGCCATGTGTCTAATAACCCGAACATAATTAAAAATATGAAATATATATAGATGTTATAATTCAAAGGTGCAATATGAAATTAAAACTGTACAAAGTATCATAATTATTGATTTGTTGCACCCAATCCCTATGTTTAGCACATCCTCTTCAACATGTTGGTAATGACCAGATGCACCATATTTCTCTCTAAATTGATCAACTACGCAACTGTTAGGGAATGCCATTGGTATATTTTATTTTAAATGATTAGGATAAGTCATGCTTCTACCATTCAACCGTTTGAATTCTTTCCTATCAGTGTCCCATTTCCTCCTCTTCACTTCATACAATGCGAACCACGGTTGTGTCACTTCCATATTGTAAAGAGTGAATTTGTTGATGGCTTCAATTTTTGAATTCGTTGATGAAATCAAACCAACACACACACACGCACACACGTGCGCACACACATATGAGATCAAAATTTGCATTAATATGAAGTTTAATGTGAATAGTTATTGTGTACTAATTTGACAAATTATAACCCTGCACTTACTCTTTATCATGTGCATCTTTCCATTCATTTCGAGAAGCACCCCTTCTCTTTTGTCTTCATCCCTTTTGTTGTCTCAAATCACCACATGAGATCAAAATATATACGTAATATATATATATATAGATAGTACTTATGAGATAAAAATATGCATTAATATGAAGTTTAGTGTGAAATTATTGTGTACTAATTTGGAAAATGATAAGCATGCACTTACTCTTTATCATGTGCATCTTTCCATTCACTTCGAGAAGCTCCTCTTCTCTTTTGTCTTCATCCCTTTTGTCGTCTCAAATCAACACACCTAGTGTGTTGTCGACATGCTTGATTTAATCACCGAAATAATAGAAATACTCATACGATATATGCCCCTCTATCATAGACCCCTCGGTTTTTCCCCTTTGTCGAACAAAACCTTTAAATTTCTTCATGTACCTGTCTAAGAAGAACATCCAACGACAAGAAACGATCCCAAATTATTCAACCTCATCTACTAGGTGAATTAAAAGATGAACTTGCAAGTCCATAAAACTTGCTGACCGTTCGTTCTCAAACATACAAATAATCTCAACTATCTCTTGATGTCATCATGGAATGCTAGCCATATGAATATCCTTTGATGTGATCCAATGTACAAATGCATATAATTTAGATATGGCACGTCATACGTCTTGGGGGAATTCATGGTTCACACACCCACACATGAGCAGAGGATAATGACACTACATAGTAAATAGTACATTATACAAAAATTAATTATAAAATATTACATTACATAAAAAATAAAAACAAAAATAAAATCATGTCTTTGACATACATACTCTTATAATGTTCAAATAGTCATGCGATTTCAACCCTAACTAACGGTCATCCACAGTGAAGCAACGCTGTAGTGAAGACCCATATAAATAAGGCACCCTCACATTCATTATAACTTCCTTTTCAAAAGAAATTTTATCTTTATTTAAAATACATGGGACATCACCTTCTTTGAAATACCAAGAGGGGCCAACCTCTCCTCTAGTTTCTTGTCTTGGCCAATGTTTCTTTTTAGTTTTTGAAGAAATAATATCTCTCCTAACAGCCAATGTGTCACTTTATTTCGATGATATGTGCCACCATAAATAATATGGAACATTTTGAAATATATGCATGGGATCTAGTAAGTGGGAAATCTTAAAATGTTCCCAATATGTGAGCTCATAAAAGACAAATTTCCTTTTCATCCCAATGTGAAATTTCTCAACATAGGTGTCGAATAAATCTATATCATCAAACATAGGATCCCCATTCCAATAAAAAAAAATTGAAAACTACTCCTCCTTCTCTATCTCATATGCTCTAAGCCATCCAACTGGTGTCATTACTGCAGACCTTTGGGTTCTCTCTGGTTTACCATTGAAATCAGATGTTTCTCTTTTCTAAGGGTGTTCTTCTAGGTGGAATACCCTGGAGTGGTCATACACTGGCTTTCGTAGGTGTTTGGACCAACTAGCCTTCAGAGAAGGTACACAATATTTACATCTATGATACCCTTTTGCTACAAGTCATACGAAATTATTGTATACAGGTTGACATGTTAGCGACCATGAAAATATGAATAGCTACAATGAATTAAATTAATATGCGAAGCAATATTGTTACTAAACAAATCAATAAGAATGTAATTTACCATAGCAAACTATTAATCTTGGATAATAATGTATGGTGTAAGAACATATTACATACTGCGTGAAAATCCTCTCTGTTGCAATGGGTGTCTATACATCGTACACATGTTTCCCTTCCCATATTTTCTTAAATTAATCTACCAATGGTTGTAAGTAGACATCCATAGTGTTCACTTGTCCTCTACCAGGGACTATGAGAGCCAACATAAGATGTTCATTCTTCACGGACAACCATGGGGAGATATTTGTATTGATCACTACTACATGCCAAACATAATAGTTTGTTTTTTGGAGGGAATATGGGTTGACGCCATCCATGGCTATGCTAATCCGTAGACTTTGTATTTCATCCTTGAATTTTTCAGGCCATGAAACGTCTATATGCTTCATGGATATTGAATTTGTGGGGTTCACATATCTCTTGAACCATTTATGTGTGAGGAATGCCATCCCTGCAATATTGCTAATTCTTTGCAACAAAAGAGTCTTCTAATCCTTGGGATATAGGCATGTGCCTCAATATCTTATGAGGAGAAATGTGTGATTTACTCTTTTTTTTAATTACGGTTCCTGCCATGCTCACATTTCATACATATCTCTTTATATCCATATTCTCCTCTATATAGAAAACAATAATTCAGAGATGCATGATATGATATGTACTCAACAGCCAACATTTTCAACTTCTTTGCCTCTTCGCAACTACCTGACAAGACATTATCACTTGGAAAAACCTTATCTCTAAATATCATGTAGTTGGTGGGGATTATAATTGTACAATTTCAATATTTAACATTCATAAAATCGACCATTTTTTAATTTGATTGTGTGACAAAATATAAGTAACTTGATCGATGATGCACGTCAATTACCTCAATATTTCTAAGAAACATGCATTTGACATGCAAAAATTTTCTTTCATGTTGTACAATAACATATTTATCCCCAGCTGAGTATACTTTAACTTGTCGCCAACTCCAAAGAGAGGGGTGGTGGAAGCAGATTTCAAGCTTTCAAAAACGGTATTAGTGATATGAGCATCATCCCCTTGCTCGTTGTTCCAGAATGCATCTAAAAAAATTCCTCCATGGAAGTCATATCTCGTAAGTAATCATACATACCAACCTCCATTTTATTTCCTCCATTACCAACTTGTGATGAAGAACTATTATTTTTGAAGTCGCTCCTATTGGTGAATCTGGATGTAGTGGGAATTAAATAAGTGGTTTATTCAACCATTCTTTGTATGCTTCCTCTCTGAGTCTTTCTCTTAATGCAACCTTCTCTCATTTTGACATTGTAGTGGGGTGCACAGGAAGATGGTAGGTAGGTCGCTCATCATCACTAGAATCTTAATTTCAAAAAACATTGAATGTCATTAGTACAATATCAATGTTCTTAGTAAGCAAGACAATGCAATTGGTTTGTTGAAATTTCAGTATACCAAACAATTATTACCATTGTTGATCCAATATTATGGCTAGAATATGTGATGTTCCAATTGGCAGGGTGAAGAGGCTATCCATTTTCATCTACCAACTACTTGTGATATAATGCCCCTGATAAGAGCTTCCGACATTTTTGAAAATAATATAGATTAATATTTTATGCATCTAAATATGGATCCTGCAAATAATTTGCATACATTTTTATTCATATTGACATGGATTTTAAAAAATAAATTCAATTAGATAATCAAAATATAAGCAAAATTTGAACTAACTCAAGATGGAAAGGGAGAACTCCGCAAAGGAATTTGATCAACAATATTGAATGAGTTGGAATTTGAAGAATTAGTCATTTGATATTATTGATATTTTGTCCATGTATTTGAGAAAACTCATAAATAAAATTTTGTGTGAATATCTAAAATTAATCTCAGAACCATATAACCACAATTTGAATTTCAATATAGTTTTGAAACCATTTTTCAAGAACAAGGCGACTTTAAGCAGGAAATGTATACTATGAACTATTGTAATTCATGTGGATGTGTCCTAAAGGATAATTTGAGATTAAAATGCCATTTTGTGTGAAAATAAAATTTCAGATAACTTTTAAACCCCACTGGTGTGCTAATCAGAATAAACCACACCGGTCTATTTAAATAATAAGTGCACCAGTGCGTTTAAATAATACTCGCACCCATTTCTGGCATTCCGAAAAAATAAAAAATAGGTTATCATATAAGTGCTCTTGCACATAAAAACACACCTATAAATTTAAATAAAAAGAAACACTTGTACACAATTGTTTCCCAAATTTAGAAAATAAAAATGAATTCCACCATCTCAGTGCTCTTTTAAAAATATATCACGTTGTTACGGTAAAAAAAATAATCTCATCGTTTCAGGATTTCGAAAATGAAAAAAAAATGAAACATGTCGATGCGTTGAAGAAATATGGCACCCCGAAAATGTCAATGCGCTTTTTATATTGTCATGTTAGGAGGTAGCTCCACAATGCATTTTTTTTTTCATTAAGATTTCTCATGGATATATACATGGAGGGAGATACTCTTGGGATTCACCTCCCAATGTCTCTTAATATTCCTAATCTCCTTATTTTTTATTCACATTATTTTGCATGAATTTTCTAATCCCAAAGATTAGGTGTCAACATCCCCCCCCCCAAATCAGAAAGGAAGTTGGTGATTCCAAGAATCATTTTGAATCTTTCGAAATTTTCTCTTCCAAGCACTTTGGTGAAGATGTCTGCAATCTGCTCATTTTTGGAACAATGGCGTAGATGGATTTTCTTGGCCTCAACATGATGTCAAATCATATGGAATTTTTTATTTATGTTCTCGTTCAATCATGGAACTTTGGGTTCTTGGACAAATTTATTGCATAAGTGTTGCCAATCATGAGAGGAGTTGAATGCATTTGTTTCTCTTGCAAATATTCCATAATTTTCCTGAGCCACAAAATTTCCTTTGTTACTTCAACTATTTCCACATATTCTGCCTCGGTTGTGTAATCTACTGGAACTGATTGTTTGTGTGATCTCCAGGAGACAACTCCTAATCCAAGACTCATAGCATAACTTGAAGTAGATACCACAATTTCTTTGTCTCCGTCGAAGTCTAAATCAGAGTATCTAATCAAGTTGAAGTCGCCCAAACGTGTATACTTGATTCCGAAGTCTTGTTTTGTCTTCAAGTACTTTAGCACTCTTTTTGCAGCAAACCAATGTCCCTCATAAGGATTTTTCATAAACATGGAGAGAATTCCAACAACAAATGAAATCTCTAGTCTGGTATTAGTTAGGTAGTTGAGAATTCCTACAAGTTGTCTATACTTTGTTGCATCCTCAAATTATTTTCATTCAATGGATGTGAGCTTCAAGTTATGTTCCATTGGAGTAGTCAAAGGATTGCACTCATTCATGCCAAACCTGTTCAACAAATCTCCAAGGTACTTCTTCTAAGAGAGGAATATAAACTTCAGATGTTGAGTTACTTCAATACCAAGATAGTAGTGAACATAGCCCATGTTAGTCATTTCAAAACCTTTCATCAATTCCTTCTTTATGGATGCAATGTAGCTCCCATTGTTCCCTGTCATCAAAATATCATCTACATACACCACAAGATATACAACTGTTTTTCCAACTTTCTTGACAAACAAAGTTGCATCATCAAGATCATAATGCTTGAAGTTGAGTTTTAGAATATTCTTAGTTAAATTTTCATACCAAGCTCGTGATGCTTGCTTGAGGCCATACAAGGATTTTACAAGCTTGCATACTTTGTGTTCTTGACCCTTCACAACAAATACTTCTAGATGGGACATAAAAACATTCTCTTCTATATCTCCATTAAATAGAGTATTTTTTACATCCATTTGATGGACTTTCCAAATGTTTTGAGCTGCGAAGGAAAATATTGTCTGCATTGTAACCCGTTTTGTTGTGGGTGGAAAAGTCTTCTCATAGTTGACCCCTTCCTTCTGTGCAAAACCTTTTTCCACAAGCCTGGATTTGTGCTTGTAAAGTGAGCCATCAAATTTTTACTTGTTCTTGTAGACCCACCTGCAACCAATTGATTTGGTTCCAAAGGAGGATCAACCAACTTCCATGTTTTATTCTTTATCAAGGCATCATATTATTTTTGCATCACTTCTTTCCGTTCATCATGAGAAGTGACTTCTTTGAAGGAAGTTGGTTCAAAATCTGTAGAGAAATTCCGTTCACAATCATAAGAAACATCCATATCAACAAGTGAATCAGAATTATATAAATCATCTCCTTTTTTCCAGGTTGTATTTCTTGTTCTTGTCTTTCCAACCCCACCTGTACAAACAATTTCAAGTGTCTTTGTTAGTAATTTTGGAGGAAATTTCTAAGATGGCCCAGGCTGCTCAGTTGAATGAGTTGTAGTTGAATTAAGATTTAGTCTCCCATTTTTTTTAATCACATCACTCAAAGTGTCATTAGTGGCTAGAGATTCAGAATAAAATTCCACATATTGATCTAGTATAGGAATCCCCCCTTTGAGATGTGGAATCTTATTATCAAATTCTTGAAACGACTTTGCATGTCTAAATCTATCGAAGAGATAAAGTTACCACTCAACAAAATTGTCAGTCTTGGAAGATTCTGTTAGCCATCAGTGAATTTTGTTACAGCAAATGATGGCTAAACCAAGTCTTTAGTCTTCAAGAAACAAGTTTTAAAGAAAAATTGTGAGCTCTTGAAGCCTTGTTGTCCCTTGTCCAAAACATCCATTCTATTTCACTGATATCTTCATTAAAAAATCCTCAAGAAGACCTGTTGTATGAAGGAGACTGTTTTTCAGTCATTTTTTCCATTTTTTATCTTCACAATTTCCTCCAAAATCCCCCCATATCACTCATTTTCCCCTTTTATTTATCATCCATTTCCCTATGAAAATTCCCTTTTTTCTTCTCATTTACCCTTCATTTCTCTAAAAAACCTTCAAAAACCCCTTTTTAAACCTATAAAACCCCTTTTTATGGTTTAAAAACCCTTCCTTTTAACTATCGAAACTTGAAAAAACCATGAAAACCCACAAAAAACGCATAAAAAACCTTTGAAAAGTTGTTCCACTCCTTTAGGCTTTAAGCCCTTTCCACTTAAACCTGAGCCCCTATTTTTTGCAATAAGACCAGGCCCTGTGACCAGAGCACTAATCCCATCGGCATCGGCCTTTTCCCTTTCCCCGTGACCTCCTTTCTTTGCAAAACATTTTCTACTGATGCGATGTCAACTCGTCGATGCAATGACAACTGTCGATCTCCTCCAGATCAACGGTCATCGGAAAATCGCACTTCATAGTTTCCTTATCCCCATCTCCTTTTCCCTGGCCCCTAGTCTCTTGTTCCTCCACGGGACCATGCCCCAGCACCAAGCTTTAGCCCCCATCACATCGGAAAAACATGTTTTTCTTTATTTTATTTTCCTTTTTCCTCCTTCGATGCTTCAGCCCCGACTTAATCTGCACCGTAGATCTACGTAGATCGGACGGCTGCCAGTGCTCCATCGCAACCCTCTTCCCCTTTTCTTCCTATTCATTTATGTTATTTTATCGGGCCATCCTCCACCGTGGATCTAGAGCCTCAAGCTCTTATTTGACGGTCCTAATGCTCCCGACACGTCAATTTTTCCCCCATATGACCACTCCATGGGGCAGATCTCCACCGTGGATAATCGAGATCCAATGGCCACCATTTCTCTTACCCCCACTCTGCCATCCTCCTATCCTGCATTCATTTCTTGGATCAATCTTCACCGTAGATCTTGACCGATCTAATGGCTATGGTTGATCCTCCCATCTCCCAACCTTTCCGCTCCATAAACATTTCTCCGACACTCTCGAACATGGATCTTCGAGATCCAACGGCCCTCGTTAAAGCCCGCATCTCTAACCCCGCCTGTTGAGATGTCACCCCGTAAAAAAATAGGTGATGTCACTTGCCGGCCCCACCTTCCACCATGCAAGACATCCCCCAATCTCCTCTCGACACCTAGCCTCCACTACGACCTTCCCCCGAGCAACTTCAATCTATCGCGCTCATCCACAACCGTCAATCTGCATCCCTGCAGATCGGACCGCTAACACATTCCGATCACCAAACCTCTCCATTCTGTAATTTCAACACGAAAATGGTTGTATTTGGGTGGACGTGTGTCATTCAACGGGTGATATCACGTTCATTTTAAGCTAAACCGCTTACCACTCATTTGCTGCATGAAAACTGCCGACAGTTTTTGCAAAACCACTAATCCATATTTCGCGCCAAAATTCACATTTGAACCCCATTTTCGCAGATTTCTCCATGGAATCTCCTCCCCCGTGCATTTTCCTCTTCTCACTGCTCTTTTCGCCCACCATCGAGCCTCCAAAGCAGTTTATCCAACACTCGCAGTTTTTTATAATAGTTTCGTGGTTTGTTGCAGGTTTCATGGTGGCAGTTATAAAAAGTCATCCCACAGTCAAAATTCCAGTGATATAGCCTTGAATGATGATCCAAAAGTCCCAAAAGTGAAGAAAGGGGACAAAAGGGTTGAATTTCGAAGTTTAAATCAGTGTTTCATGGACACCGGTTACACTGTAAACCCTCCAAGCTGTCATCTGTACAACATAAGCCGAGAACATCAACAGAAGAGGATAAAGCATATTAGAGGATTAAGGAAAAAGGAATTACACATAAATCCTGGAGATTAGAAGACTTAATCCCACAGTTTAAAGGATAAAGGTTTAAACCCCGAAGATGAAAAGAAGGCCTTAAAGAAAGATCAAGGCCTAATCAGTGTTTAAAGCCACTAAAGTAGACAGATCAACAAAGAGAGCCTCAAAATTCCACATCACTGAGGAAATAAATCCTCAAAATGCCACCTACAAATTCATTTTCCTCAAAAGAATACAAATTGAATGCACAGTTAGAGATATTTGCCAAAGACAGCTCGGAATTAATTGCCAGCCTACCAAAAGCCCCCAAAGTCAACACAAGTGACTGAAGTTGATGAAATTTAATGTAATAATCAATTAGCAGAGTTAAAACATTTGAAAACTTCTCCATTTGGCCTCCCAAAGGCCGAAAATCATTTACTCTGTATTAATTGAACAATTAGACCTTCTTTTCACTCCACCTCTTCAATTCATCTATAAATACCATATGAGGAGTCTAGTATTATTCTTGGTTGCATACTTATTGAATGTAAATAGCTTTGAGGTTGTTGAAGCTCTATTTTGTAATTGAAGAAAGATATGCTGAGATGAGAAGTTTGAAGCTGTAAAAGACCCACTGGACTTGAAAATTGTAACTAGTTTGAACATTAAATACACAAGTTGATTTATAGGATCCTGGTCTATGTCAATGGTGATGTTTTTCTTACTGTAATTGTCATTTTTCTCATGTTTTCCATATTGTCCACTTTCTCTGATAAAGAACAAAGAATATAGATTAGGATTTACTGTCAAGTACCCTAAATCTCACTGATAAATATTTATCTTTATGTTTTCTGCTAATTGTGTATTTGAGGATAATTCAATAGAGTGTAATCAGTTAAGGAATTTTGGTGAGTCCATGTCTTGCTGAGTAAAACTTGAGATTTTTTCCTTGAATGTTCTTGAAATTTTTTTTAAGTAAATTTGAATTAGAGAAGTCTATGGTTAGCCCTGTCCTCTAGTTTCTTCTCCAACAGTTTCTTTGAAAATTTCCCTTAAGAGCATGTCAAAAGCAGGCTAGTTTAAAATTACTTACCTGATCTTAGGCTACTTTTTATGTTTATCATGAATGTTTTCCTTTGAGAATATGCTGAAAGCAGGCTAGATTCGAAGTTCTTACTTGATCTTAAGCTATTCTTTGTTTTCAATGTTTTCCCTTAAAAGTATATCAAAAGCAGGCTAGTTTAAAAGTACTTACCTAATCTTAGGTTACTTTTTTGTATTTTCATTGAGTGCATGCCAAAAGCAGGCTAGTTTAAAAGTACTTTCCTAATCTTAGGTTGTCCTTTGTTTGCCTTGTGTGTTTGCTTCTTTCATAACACTTTTTTATGTTTCCATATCAAAAAATCAATCTAAAGAATCCTTTGACATAGATGACTTGCCCCATGGACCACTTTTGAGACTTGTTGTGCAATTAAACCCTTTTGTGACTCCATAGCCCAATGTATTGATATTGTTTCTTACCTATCCTATCAGCTAAACCATTATGCCAACCTGCTCACAACTTTACCCCTCAAAAGACTTCCTTCATTTTAATGATATCCATCCCAACCAAAACAAACAAAAACCCTTGTACTTCATAACTAGCCTAATATCATATCATAAGCCTTAAAGAAATATCTTTGAAAACACTTATATAGATAGATCCCTCTCTGAATCCAGGAGGGCTAGATCCTAGGATTCCAAAGTGGTTTTGATGTTGGCTCTGCAGCGTTTGTTCTTGCCAATCTTGCAAACTACAGAGACCTAACAGAGTGGCGACCATACTGGGGAGTATTGAGTAATAGATAACTTCAAAACTCAACATAGCCCTATTCCTAAATGAATCAAGTGTCACCAAGACCGGTTATTATTGATTGTTGATGGCGAACAACAACCAAACCTTGAAAAACAAGTAAAAATCCTTCACTTGGCTACTCCGTTGGTTTTCAGTAGGCTTGCTGACCCCACTGGTTTTTCCTAAGACTCCACTGGGAAACTTTTATCATAACATCATACCAACTCAGTTAAGAAGACTTTGAGGATCGAGTTTTCTTTAAAAATATTAGTTATCCTTTAAAAGACTATCATACTTGGCTAAACTTTTCTCATCATTGGGTCTAAAAACACTACATAGTGGCTTTTAGAAGAATTTATACTAGAGCCTATCCTGACCCAAATCCTCCTGAGATAGTTGATAATCTAGAAAGTATCCTTAGGAAATATCCTAAATACAAGACTTCAACTATTGTCAGAACTATTCACAGAGCTAATTTTGTCCCTGAAAAAATCTTAGCTCTACAACATACACAAGTTGACTTAAGGAACCCATCCAGAACTAAGTTAATTAGTGATATAGATTAGATAGACTTTGAGCCTCCACACTCACCCCAACATAGTGGTGAACATACTAATACTAGAGAAACCACTCCACCTGACCTTCATTTCATTCATAACTTTGGTTTTTCTCATCCTAGATCTACTCAAAAGTCTCTTACTGATCCAAGTACCTATGTTATCCATACACCCACTATTCAAACTACTCCATTCCACCCTCCCCCTCCTTTCATAAACCCTCCACTTGTAAACCCCCCTTTTTTTCCACAACCTCCTATCATGGCAGCATGGTATGCTCCTCTAGTCCTACCTTTACCTTTAGCCAATTTGCCACAGGACTATCAGTCCAAGATCCCATTATACGATGCTATCTGTTCCATTACTGCTCAAATACATGTGGACAAGATGAATGACTCTTTTGATAGAAATGAGATAGATGATGAGACCATTAAACTTAGATTATTTGCTCAAAGTTTAGGGGGAGAAGCAAGAAAATGGTTCAAGGGCTTAACCCCTCATAGTATCAATGATCTCCAAGCTTTCCATAAGGCATTCATAAACAAATGGAAAGTTAGGAAGAACCCTATCCAAATACTTTCAGATTATAACAACCTCAAGAGAAATACTGGGGAACGTGTTCAAGATTATTGCACTAGATTTAATAATGTTTATAACGCACTACCCCCATATTTGAAACCTCCACAAGGATCAGCTTTGGAAAAATTCCCTAAAGGATTTGATCCTGAAATGGACTATCAGCTAAGAGAAAGGGATCCCTTAACTTTAGAAGACATGCAGAAGGGAGCTCTTAGTGTGGAAACAAATCTGATTGAGAAGAGAGCTAGAATGAGGACTGAGAAGAGGGTATCATATAGGGATGAGGATATACCTTCCACATCTGACTCAAAACTTGAAAGGATGATGTAGAAGATGATGGAAAGAATGAGCACATATCAGAGACCCCAATCTAGAGAAAATCAACCAGCCCCTCAAAACAGAAATCAATCCCAAAACCAAAATCAGAACTTTAGGAGAAATCAACCTCAGAACAGACAAAGAGATGTTGATCAACAGATCAGACCTCCTTTCCAAGAAAATTATGTTAATGAGGATGAAGAAATAAATTAACAAACGGAGGATGAGCACATAAACATGTTGGGAGTAAGCAATGAGAATTCTGATTTCATTTATGAAATAAAACAAGGTCTATATACACCCTGTGATGATAGAAGACTAGAAACTAAATACTATGAACCAAAATTTGAAAATTCCATCATAGGATCACCTAAAAAACATGACCTAAGAAGTAAAAAGAATCAAGAAACTCCCAAGAAGAAAACCTCTAAAAATTCTGCCAAAAACAGCCCTGTAAATACTTCTAAAAAGACAGTATAAAATCATCAAACAGTGGTTGAAATTTCTGATCCAAACAAGGGAAAAAACACCCAAATCAATGAAAAACACAATGGTGACCCTAGCAGCACTAGCATTTCAGCTAATGCTCCCGAAAAAACCATTTTAACTACTGTAAATAGTAGAAATCAGCAAGCTGATTTTGCAGATGAATCAGTGACCAAGAAGGCTGAATCAAACTTTTTGAAAAATCAGATTCCTTTTAGCCTAGAGAGTGAAATTGCCAAAATTAAAATCTCTGTCCCACTCACTGAGTTGGTCACTCAAAATGTATATAGATGTCAAGTTTTGAAAGCTCTAAACATAGAAGAAATTCATGATACTGTTAACTTAAATGATGATACACCAGAGCTTCTGTTTGGTCCTAAGATTGAAGGAAAATTTCAAGAAGGAACTACCTCTCCATTCTACATCAGTTTGAACATCCATGACAATATTTTTCACAATGCCATGCTTGATTCAGGGGCATCACATAACCTTATGCCTAAAGTAATAATGGAAAAACTAGGCCTTGAGATAACTAGACCTTATAAATATTTATATTCCTTTTGTTCAAGAAGAGTAAGATGCCTAGGCCTTATAAAAGATCTCTGTGTTAACTTAGCTCAAATCCCATCCAAAAGCTTACTAATGGGCATTTTAGTGGCTGATATACCCCCCAAATATGGCATGCTTCTTTCAAGATCATGGGGTGCTAAGTTGCAAGGTACTATGCAGATGGATATGCCACCATCCTTGTCTTCAGTCAACCTAGAAGAATCTATAGGGAAACACACATGAAATACATGGTGAGTAACCAAGAAAGACCAGAGAATTCTCCTCTTTATTCCATACACATTAACCTTGACTCATTCATTCTTTACAATGATGAGATTCCCGATGAGAAAGAGTTAGTCAATAAGACATCAACCAATATAGTGCTCCCTCCACATCCAAACATAGGGGTAGCTATAGATGAAGAGGAAAACAAAGAGAAAACTAAAAGATAGTCTGCTAATTCAGAAAATTACAGCAAACAGATCATTGGTCTTGAGGTCCAAAACAGTCATAAAAATAGTGCAGATCATGAAAATCAAAGAATAAGACCTCAAAACATTGAAAATATTGACGAAGAAAACAAAATTCAGCATAGTGTAAACCCATAGGAACATCACAGTGATAGATTAAGCAAACAAAACAGAGAGGACAACAATGAAATAAATGACAAATCTGAAAACAGTCCTCTTTGGAGTATGAATTTTGATGGGTCTTGCTCTAAAACTGGTGCAGGAGCAGGCATATGGGTGCACAACACTGAAAATAATCATGTTGAGGGTCATTCCTATAGATTAAACTTCCAATGTACAAAAAACATAGCAGAGTATGAAGCTCTCCTTTTAGACCTGCATTTATTGAAAAAATTAGGGGCCAAAAGAATAAAACTTCATGGGGATTCAAAATTAATAATTAGGCAAGTAAATGGGGAATACACTGCTAAACATCCCAGACTTAGAGCCTATAGAGATGATGCCATGGACTTGTTAAAAACATTTCCTTAATTCAAACTTACCTTTGTCCCAAGGAACCAAAACATTATGGCTAATGGATTGGCCTTTGTTGCTAGAACTTGTCTAACACCTTATGCAACCAAGCAATGCACCACCCAAGTCAAATATAGACTATATGTCCCGGATAATGAAAAATACTGGCAGGTTTTTGATGGAGATAAACAAATAGAAGACTTCCTATAGTCCAAAAATGAATTTGAAATACCAAATGCAGATTCAGAGTATGAACAAGACTGTCCTACTGAAGAAAATCCACTCTTTGAAGAAGAAAAGTCTCCTGAGATTGCTAAAATAAATCTGTTAACCCGTCAACCCAAACATACAACATAAAATAGCACAGATTTAGACAATGAAGACTTAGAAGTGTTGCAATCTAAATATCACAGCTTTCCAAGAGGAATAGTCCCATTAAAAGAATTGTTTGACTTGAATGATGTTTCCAAAAAGCCAAAACTGGAACCTATTGAATCTGAAGTGTAAGAATGCAACATAGGCAGTGAGGAAAAGCCCAAAATGATCAAATTATCCAAAACATTGCCAACTCACATTAAACTGAAATATATTGAGCTTTTTAAAGAGTTTTCTAATGTTTTTTCATGGAGTTATGAAGATCTAAAATCATATGATACAGAAATAATCCAGCATAAGATACCCCTCAAAGAAAACCAGAAGCCTTTTAAACAAAAATTGCGCAGAATTAACTCTGTTCAATTACCTCTGGTAGAAAAAGAAATTAGAAAAATGTATGATGCTGGAATTATAGTACCTGTTAGATACTCAGAGTGGGTGTCTAATCTTATATCTGTTAGGAAGAAAACAGGAGAAATAAGGCTTTTCATTGATTTTAGAAACTTAAACAAAGCCTCATTAAAGGAAAATTATCCCTTACCCAAAATGGATCATATCTTACAAAGGGTAGTTGGTTCTAGAATAATTTCTTTGCTAGATGGCTTCTCAGGTTACAATCAAATATTGGTACATCCTGATGATCAACTTATAATAGCCTTTACTACATCTTGGGGTACTTTCATGTATTTGAAAATTCCCTTTGGTTTAATGAATGTTGGTGCCACATTTCAGAGAGCTATGGATATTTCATTTTCAGAAGAAATAGGCTACTTCATGGTGATTTACTTAGATGACATCACTGTCTATTCCAGAACAGATGAAGAACACTTAATACACTTGAGAAATTTCTTTGAAAAATGCAAAAAATATGGATTGCCCTTAAATCCAAAGAAAACATTGTTTGGCCTCCAAGAAGATAAACTTCTTGGACATATCATATTAGAACAGGGAATAAGGATAGATCCAAAGAGGATTGATGGTATATTTCAAATCAACCATCCTAGAAACATAAAGGAACTCCAATCTTTCATTGGAAAGATTAATTTCTTGAGAAGGTTCATACCTAATCTAGCTGAACTCCTTAGAAACATGACAAATATGCTAAAGAGAGAAGAAGGAGTTAAATGGACCTTAGAAGCAAATAAATCATTTGAGTTGGTAAAACAAGCACTTACCAAAACACCAGTTCTCATTAGTCCTGACTTTAAAAAATATTTCTTCATTTTTTCATTTGCATCAGAACACACAGTTGTTGTTGTCCTATTACAGAAAAACATGAATGGACAAGAGCATCCAATTGCATTTTTTAGCAAGGCATTAAGAGATGCACCTTTGAAGTAAAATATAATGGAAAAACAAGCATTTTCTTTGGTTAAAGCCTTAAAAGACTTCAGAGTTTACATTTTACATTCCCACATTATAGCATTTGTGCCTCATTCAGTTGTAAAAGACATTGACCCAAGATCCAGATGGCAAAAGAGGAAAGTGGATTGTTGTAATTTTAGAATATGACTTAGAAATCAAACCCACTAAGCTCATAAAAAGTCAAAGACTAGAAAAAATTATGGCTAAATCCAACTTTCAAGCTCTTTATATAAACATGTTTAATGCATTAGATGAACAAGAGGATTTGACAGCTCCAATTATTGAAGCTCATTTTTTGAATTCATTTTGGTATGCTAATGTTTTGTATGTTTTTCTTAATCTTAATGTCCTTCCTGGTTTGTCAAAAACAAAGGCAAGATTCTTAAAGTTAAACGCTGTAAATTACTGCATTTTGGATAAATGTTTATAGGAAAAATGCTAGTGGATTGTTGCTTAAATGTTTGCCTGAGAATGATGCAGAAAAGATCAAGCATGAGTTTCATGAAGGAGAGTGTGGAGGCCACCTCTACTGGAAGTCAACTGCTAACAAAATCCTTAGAGCTGGTTACTACTGGCCCACTCTCTTTCAAGATGTCCACAAAATGATTACTGTCTGTCACAAATGCCAAATTTTTTAAGGTAAATGAAAACTGCTTCCCTTACCTCTGCAACCAATCACTATTGAAGCTCCTTTTCAGCAATGGGGTCTAGACTTCATTGGGGAAATCCATCTTGCCTTATCTGCCCAACATAAATGGATCCTCACAACAACAGACTATTTTACCAAGTGGATAGAAGCCATCCCATCTAGGAATGCCACAGATTCAGTCATCATTTCATTCCTTGAAAACCATATACTATCTAGATTTGGCTGTCCTAGGAAGATCATAACTGACAATGTTGTTGCATTTGGATCTAAAAATATGGTGGAATTCTGTCATAAATATCAGATTATATTGGGTCATTCTACATCTTATTACCCTCAAGGTAATGGGTTGGCAGAATCATACTAGGGGAATTTTGAGGTCTAAAATGGGCCTCCTAAGGAAATTATAAAATAATAGTGGAAAAAATCTAATAAGATTTGATGACATCAACGAATTTTAGAGGGAAAAATGAAAAACTACTTTTTCAATTCATATTTTCAACTTATCTCCCAAAGTTTTGTAATTTAGGCAGGATGCTGAACAATTAAAATTTATTACAATAAAATTTTTATATATATCTTTAATTGATGTAAGAAAATGAAAGTGACTACTACTTTTGGTTGTAGTCACCTTTTACCTATTCTCCTTTAATATAATTCAGAAAGTATTGTATACGGTGCTCATGGATAAATTAATCATCTAATCTATTAAAGTGATAAAATAGGTGTTAAAATACGAGTTGAAAAAGTAGTTTTATTATTTTATTATTTTTTAATATTTTTACTTTTTTACTTCAAAAATGGTGAATCATCCATTATGGATGACATCATCATCTTGAATCCTATTGGTTGTTATAAAGTTTATTTTTGTTGTACATTTTTCTTATGAGGCCCATTTTAGACCTCAAAATTCCCCTAATTGGCAAATAAAAGTTTGGTAAAAATTATCAAGAAGTTGCTAGAAGATAACAAGAAGTCATGGCATAGTAAGCTAGTACATGCGATTGACAGTTAAAAAGTCAATTGGGATGTCTCCTTACTAGCTAGTTTATGGAACTGATGTAATATTTCCAACCAGTTTAGGAGTGCCAATCATGAAACTGATTCAAGAAGTACAGTCTAAAGATGATGAAATGACCAGAAGAATAAACCACATTATACATCTACAACAAACCAGAGAAGAATTATATATCAGAGCACAACAAATACAAGAAAACATCAAGAATTTGTTTGACAAAAGAACTAAGGCAAGTGATTTTAAAATTGGTGATAAAGTTTTAAAATGGGATTCAAGGAGAGAAGATAAGGGAAAACATGGAAAGTTTGATAATTTATGGCAAGGCCCTTATCTTATTCAATCTACTATTGGAAACAATGCATTATTTTTACAAAAGTTGGATGGAGCTGAATTTTTTGGTGGTCCCGTCAATGGAAGGATGCTCAAACATTACTTCTGTTGCTGATATTTTAGTTTTAGAGCTTTTTTTTTCATTGTATATAACACTGCTTTGAATTTGAAGAAAAGAGAAATACAAAAACAATAGAAAATAGAAAAAGAGGGCAGAAATAAAAGAAGAAAGGCACAACCCTATACCAAAAATAAGAGAAAATTTGAAAGTGTGCAAGCTTAAATGCCACCACTTAAAAAGAGCACTACTATTTAGTCATACAACCTAATCACGACTAGATAGATTTCAATTTACTGTTGATAGGTTAGTGAATCAGATTAGCCAAACAATTTAATCTTGGCTTATCAGTATATTAGATTAGGATAGAGAGAAATCGCTCTAATCAGACCAAAATCTGAACTAAATCAAAAGAAAGAATGACGCTAAACAAATCAAAATCTGATTCATAAGTAAGAATGAAGGATGTTTTAAATTTTCATATCTTAAGCCTTCACAGTTTTGTTTTAAATTTTTTTGCAAATAAAGTCTATGTGCAGCTTGTACATATAGCCATAGACACCACAGCAAAATCAGATAGCTTAATCCTAGTTTGTTTGTATTTAAATTTCTTTTTTAGAAAATAGAGAATAAAATCTGTCAGACAGTTTAATCCTGGTAGATAGTAGCTTAGGTAGAGAATTTATGAGTTCAACTGTTTAATCTGGACTCATGGAATAAATAAGGGTAGATTTAGATTAAATTCTTGCTTTCAATAAAAGAATAAAATGTTGATGTCAAAGGTTTGCAAGGTCAAGTGCACCTTATTGAAGAACAAATTTTAGGACAAGTAGGCTGTGTAGGTAGAATGTTTGGGAGAAATTTGTTTGCTGATACAAAGTATTGATCATCTTTTTAAGCAGCATGATCAAAAAAAGAAGAGGTTGTCAAAATGCACCACAAACATCAAGGCACTGGTCTACTTTCTAGAGATTTATCTCTGAAGTTCTTGACACCTCCAAGGAGCTGCCATCCCCAAGTGGAGCCATTGTTAGCCATTAGTAAATTTTGTTACAGCAAATGATGGCTAAAACAAGTCTTTAGTCTTCAAGAAACAAGTTTTAAAGAAAAATTGTGAGCTCTTGAAGCCTTGTTGTCCCTTGTCCAAAACATCCCTTATATTTCATGGATATCTTCATTAAAAATCCTCAAGAAGACCTACTATATGAAAGAGACTATTTTTCAGTCATTTTTTTCATCTTTTTACCTTCACAGTTTCCTCCAAAATCCCCCCATATCACTCATTTTTACCTTTTATTTATGATCCATTTCCCTCTGTAAATTCCCTTTTTCCTTCTCATTTACCCTTAATTTCCCTAAAAAACCTTCAAAAACCCCTTTTCATGGTTTAAAAACCCTTCCTTTTAACTACCGGAACTTGAAAAAACCATGAAAACCCACAAAAAATGCATAAAAAACCTTTGAAAAGTTGTTCAGCTCCTTTAGGCTTTAAGCCCTTTCAACTTAAACCCGAGCCCCTGTTTTTTGCAATAAGACCAAGCCCTGTGACTAGAGCGCTAAGCCCATTGGCATCAGCCTTTTCCCTTTCCCCACGACCTCCTTTCTTTGCAAAACATTTTCCGTCAATGCAATGTCAACCCGTCGATGCAATGACAACCGTCGATCTCCTCCAAATCGACGGTCATCGAAAAATCGCACTTCACAGTTTCCTTATCCCCATCTCCTTTTCCCTGGCCCCCGGTGCCTTGTTCCTCCACGGGACCATGCCCCAGCACCAAGCTTTAGCCCCCATCGCATCGGAAAAACATGTTTTTCTTTAATTTATTTTCCTTTTTCCTCCTCCAATGCTTCAACCCCGACTTAATCTACACTGTAGATCTACGCAGATCGAACGACTGCCAGTGCTCCATCTCAACCCTCTTCCCCTTTTCTTCTTATTCCTTTCTGTTATTTTATCGGGCCATCCTCCACCGTGGATCTAGAGCCTCAAGCTCTAATCCAACGATCCTTATGCTCCCGACCTATCAATTGTTCCCCCATCTAACCACTCCACGGGGCAGATCTCCACCGTGGATCTTCGAGATCCAACGGCCACCGTTTCTCTCGCCCCCCTCTGCCATCCTCCTATCCATTCATTTCCCGGATCAATATTCACCGTAGATATTGACCGATCTAACGACTATGGTTGATCCTTCCATATCCCAACCTTTCCACTCCATAAACATTTCTCCGACACTCTCGACCATGGATCTTCGCGATCCAACGGCCCTTGTTAAAACCTGCATCTCTAACCCCGCCCATTGAGATGTCACCCCACGACAAAATAGGTGATGTCACCTGCCGGCCCCACCTTCCACCATGCAAGACATCCCCCAATCTCCTCTCGACACCTGGCCTCCACTACCACCTTCGCCCGAGCAACTTCAATCTATCGCACTCATCCACAGCCGTCGATCTGCATCCCCGCAGATCGGACAGCTGACACATTCCGATCACCAAACCTCTCCATCGCGCAACTTCAACGTGAAAACGGTGGTATTGGGGTGGAAACAGGTCATTCAACGGGCAATATTGCGTTCATTTTAAGCTAAACTGCTCACCACTCATTTGTTGCGCGAAAACCGCCGATGGTTTTCGCAAAACCATGAATCCATATTTTGCACCCAAATTCACATTTGAACCCCATTTTCGTAGATTTCTCCATGGAATCTCCTCCCGTGTGCATTTTCCTCTTCTCACTGCTCTTTTCGCCCTCCGCCGAGCCTCCAAAGCAGTTTATCCAACACTCGCAGGTTTTTATAATAGTTTTGTGGTTTGTTACAGGTATCATGGCGGTAGTTATAAAAAGTCGTCCCACAGTCAAAATTCCAGTGATATAGCCTTGGATGACGATCCAAAAGGCCCAAAAGTGAAGAAAGGGGACAAAGGGGTTGAATTTCGAAGTTTAAATCAGTGTTTCATGGACACCAGTTACACTGTAAACCCTCTAAGCTACCATCTGTATAACATAAGCCAAGAACATTAGCAGAAGAGGATAAAGTGTATCAGAGGATTAAGGAAAAAGGAATTATGCATAAAGCCTGGAGATTAGAAGACTTAATCCCACAGTTTAAAGGATAAAAGTTTAAACCCCGAAGATGAAAAGAAGGCCTTAAAGAAAGATCAAGGTCTAATCAGTGTTTAAAGCCACTAAAGTAGACAGATCAACAAAGAGAGCCTCCAAATGCCACATCACTGAGGCAATTAATCCTCAAAATGCCACCTACAAATTCATTTTCCTAAAAAGAATACAAATTGAATGCACAGTCAGATATATTTGCCAAAGACGGCTCAGAATTAATTTCCAGCCTACCAAAAGCCCCCAAAGTCAACAAAAGTGACTGAAGTTGATGAAATTTAATGTAATAATCAATTAGCAGAGTTAAAACATTTGAAAACTTCTCCATTTGGCCTCCCAAAGGCCGAGAAGCATTTACTCTGTATTAATTGAACAAATAGACCTTGTTTTCGCTCCACCTCCTCAATTCATCTATAAATACCATATAAGGAGTCTAGTATTATTGTTGGTTGCATACTTATTGAATGTAAATAGATTTGAGGCTGCTAAAGCTCTTTTTTGTCATTGAAGAAAGATAGGCTGAGATGAGAAGTTTGAAGTTGTAAAAGACCCACTAGACTTGAAGATTGTACCTGGTTTGAACGTCAAATACACAAGTTGATTTATGGTATCCTGGTCTATGTCAATGGTGATGTTTTTCTTACTGTAATTGTCATTTTTCTCATGTTTTCCATATTGTCCACTTTCTCTGATAAAGAACAGCAAATATAGATTAGGATTTACTGTCAAGTACCCTAAATCTCACTGATAAACCTTTATCTTTATGTTTTCTGCTAATTGTGTATTTGAGGATAATTCAATAGAGTGTAATCAGTCAAGGAATGTTGGTGAGTCCATGTCTTGCTGAGTAAAACTTGAGATTCTGTCCTTGAATGTTCTTGAAAATTTTACTAAGTAAAGTTGAATTAGAGAAGTCTATGGTTAGCCCTGTCCTCTAGTTTCTTATCCAGTAGTTTCTTTGAAAAGTTACCTTAAAAGCATGTCAAAAGCAGGCTATTTTAAAAATACTTATCTGATCTTAGGCTACTTTTTATGTTTATCATGAATTTTTTCCTTTGAGAATATGCTGAAAGCAAGCTAGATTCGAAGTTCTTACTTGATCTTAAGCTATTCTTTGTTTTCAATGTTTTCCCTTAAAAGTATATCAAAAGCAGGCTAGTTTAAAATTACTTACCTAATCTTAGGTTACTTTTGTGTCTTTTCATTGAGTGCATGCCAAAATCAGGCTAGTTTAAAAGTACTTACCTGATCTTAGGTTGTCCTTTGTTTTCCTTGTGTGTTTGCTTCTTTCATAACACTTTTTCATGTTTCCATATCACAAAATCAATCTAAAGAATCCTTTGACATAGATGACTTGCCCCATGGACCCCTTTTGAAAATTGTTGTGAAATTAAACCCTTTTGTGACTCCATAGCCCAATGGATTGATATCGTTTCTTACCTATCTTATCAGCTAAACCATTTGTCAACCTGCTCACAACTTTACCCCTCAGAAGACTTCCTTCATTTTAATGATATCCATCCCAACCAAAACAAACAAAAACCCTTGTACTTCATAACTAGACTAATATCATATCATAAGCCTTAAATAAATATCTTTGAAAACACTTATATAGAGAGATCCCTCTTTGAATCCAGGAGGGCTAGATCCTAGGATTCCAAAGTGGTTTTGATGTTGGCTCTGCAGCGTTTGTTCCTGCCAATCTTGAAAACTACAAAGACCTAACAGATTCAAGAAATATCACATCTCTAGATACTACAAACTTCTTATTAACTTCATCATAGAGACAATATGCTTTGGAGGTATTTGAATACCCCAAGAAGATACACTTATGACTCCTTGCACCAAGTTTTTTAATTTTTTCCTTAGATATTAAGGCATAACAGGTGGAACCAAATACCCTGAGATGTTTTACCAAAGGAATGTGGCCATACTACATTTCATAGGGGGTCTTTTTTGTAATAGCATTAGATGGACACCTATTCTTTAAATACACAATACATAGAATTTCATCATCCCAAGACATCAATTTAACATTCTTGAAAAAAATCATGGAACGTACCATATTTAATTTTGTCATGTTCATTCTTTTAGTTGCTCTATTTTTTGGGGGATTATAAGGCGCAGTTGTTTGATGTTTGATCCCATGTTGGCGAAGTAGTTTTAAAATTCATTTGAAGTGTATTCTTTTCCATTATCAGTGCGAATAGAGCCAATATGTGATTGTGGATCATTTTCAATCCATGCATGAAAGTTCTTGAATGTTTGAAAAGCATCAAATTTTTTCTTCAATAAATAAACCCAACACATCCTGGTGTAGTCATCAATAAATGTCATAATATATTTATTACCATTTTCAGAAGGAACAACATTTGGCCACATAAATCTGAATGAATGAGTTCAAGTTTTCTATGTGCTTTGGAATGTGAATCATGAAAAGATTGTTTGTATTGCATTCCTAGAATACAAGCATCACATTGCTTAAGTTTCATAGGAATTGTAGGAAAACCAGTAACACCATTTTTCTTCAACAAGTGAAGGTTCTCATAGTTCAAGCGTCCAAATCTAGCATGCCATAAAAGACTTAATGAAAATGTACCTTAATCATAGTGAGTATTGTATTAAATTTTTTGTGCACGAGCAGAGGTACCTTGCAGCTTCAGAAGTATTTCTTCTTTCCCTTTCATGAAAAGTGAGTGATCTGATGCCTTTCAAACCTTAACCTTGCCATCAAATATATGAATGGAGCATCCTTGTTGGAGGATGTGGACCAAATACAACAATTTTCTCCTCAACTTTGGGAGGTATAGAACATCTTGTAGAAGAAAGTCTAGAAGACCAGGCAATTTGAGCTTGATGGTGCCAAGCCCTGATGGCTTGAGTTTTGAATTATCTGCAAAATATATTGCTCCATAAACATTTTCATTGAATTATTCAAAAAAATTTCTCCTAAAATTCATGTGGTAATTTTCTCCTAAATCAAGAAACTAGACCTGTTTCCATGAAGCAAGTGAAGCATTAAAAAAGTCTTCATTTACTCCAATATTGCAATGTTCCACAACATAGTGAATGGATTCAGGTGCTTTACCTTTTCCTTTGTCATTGGTTTTACCTTTGGCTTCATTTATTTCTTGCTAAATTATGTCCCAAGGCAGCTTACATGTGGATGCATCATGTCCATCTCTATTGCAACATATGCAATGAATATCATATTTTTCTCCTTGAAACCGTTTGGCCCCCTGCCTCTAAAATTCCTTCTTCCTCTTCCTCTTCAATCGCCTCTTCCTCTAGAAGAATCGTGTGCGTGATTCTTCTCTCTATTTGCAAGACACATAGCTTCTTCAAAATACTGAGGAGTTTTCTTCTTCCCAAAATCCTTTTCTCTCTCGGAAAACTTTTTATCAAGGGAATCAAAGGTAATTTTCTTAAGGTTTTAATTTGCTTGTAATGACTCAAGATATTGTGATTAGGTGGGATATAATGCCTTGACATAAGCTATAAGAGTAATGCCTATTTCAACACCAGTGGTTTTGATATCATGCATAATATATCTAACTTTTGATGCTATAGCAAGAGGGTCATCATTTTTCAATTCAAGACTGAACAATTTAGTCATTAATTGGACAACTTCAAATTTTGAGTGTGATTCATACAATTCCTTCCACTTATTTAAGGCTTAAAATTCATTTGAAAATGGTGAAATATGGTGACTCGCCTCTTCATTTACAGATGTTGAAATCAAGGCATAAAACTTGTTGTTCTTATTTTCCCAAATGGCAATCTCCTTTTCTGAATTTGGTTTTGCAGGTGCATTATCTCCTTCACCTTCACAAAATCCTCTCCACAACTCATTGAAAATGAGAGTGTGTTTAATATTCCTCGATCATTCAAGATATTTCTCTTTTCCAAAGAGAAATACTCCAACAATTAATATCAATGAATGCATTAAAATATGTGTATTATAAAAAAATTGTACTTCTGGTGGCAAAAAAATGCAGTTATGGTGGCAAAAAATGCACTTCTGGTGTAAAATTGCACTCTGATATATATGAAAGAGGTATTATTTGGGGAGGTGCTATATGGGGAAGGAAACATATGAGGGGAGTGTTATATGAGAGGGCAGAGTTATATGTGGGAGGAGGGTCAACGTATGATTGGGTGTTGAACGGTGGTATGATTGTCAATTTTGCATTGTTTAACACATCGGACAAGTTACGGTGAGAATCGGGAGTGGTATATGTGGTATATCAAAACTGAGATTTTTATTACCATAGGGAATTCGTATGGGAGTAGGGTTATATTGAAGGCGTATTGGTGGAGTTGGTATGTGAGGAGTCATGAGATGTGGTATTAACTCGATACGATAGTTAATATGTGGTATCAATGTATTACTCTGTGGTATAACACACAGTGGAAGGAGATCGTATTAAAGCGCAGTGGGAGGTGTATTAATTATGCTTTATTGATCCAAGAGGCGTAAATACATGTATGGAGGTATATGAATAGTCACGGTGCCAATCAACTGTGATATGGAGGAGTCAGTATAGTATGGAGCTTCAAAGGGCCAAGGTCGATTGTGGTATGGAGCACCGAGGGGCCTAGGTCGACAGTGGAAGGGGTGTGAGGGTGGATAGTCACCGATCGATGGAGTAGAGACCAGCTCTGTGGGAGCACATTCGGGAACAAACTGTGGTATAGCCACAAAAAATTCAACAGAAAAACAATTCGACCACAACATCACAGCACAACATACAACCTTCAACAATATTCACATTGTTTAAAAAATAATCGAAGGCACAACACATATACCTGGACCTTAAAATACAAATAGTTGAAACTGCAGTGTCGAGGTAATATGAAGGTAGTGTTCAAACTTGCCACACCAACCAAATCATCTCTCAGAAAATCTCACATTGTTTCATTCCTTTCAAACTGGAGGAAAATTACATAAATGGTAGAAGGGAGTTACAAGGGCCAGAAAGCTAATTTGGAACCTGCCTCTGATACCATGTCAGGCTAAGAGGCAACTCCACAATGCGAATTGTGTTTTGCATTAATATTTCTCATGGATATATACTTGGAGGGAGAGACTCTTAGGCTTCACCTCCCAGTGTCTCTTCATATTCCTAATCTCATTATTTTCTATTTACATCATTTTACATGAATTTCATAATCTCAAAGATTAGGTGTCAACATATATAAACGCACCGGTACGCTTGACTATTGAAAGCGCCAATGTGCGAAGAAATTGAATATAAAAAAAATGAGATCTTTTTTATTTTTTCAAAATTTCAAAATTGAACGACAATTGATTTTTCGAAATCTAATTTCATAAAGTCTTTTAAATTGTATTTTTTTTAAATAGTCATATCTCCTCCCAACACACGCGCTTAGCAACCCGGTGAGGTTCGAATATAGGCCACCTACTATTGAAACCATTTCTCAACTAGTTGTGTTACTAGGACTCAACTAAAGTCTTTTAAATAGTAAAAATTTATTCATTATTTCATTATTTTACCCAAAATTCCAAGGGAGTGATTTGCAAGAGAGATATACCAAGATAATTGTGCAGTGGCAACAAAATAATTTGGAGCAACAGAAGTATTCATAATATCAAAAGCTAAAAGGTATGGTGATTCACTCAAAAACCTGCATAGTAAGTTTTGAATATTACTGTTTATTTTACTAATAAAAAAATTTACAATTTCTATTAGGGTTTAATTAAAAGAGAGATCATTTACAAGAGAAGATCATACCAGAGCTACATAATATTTTGGATCCGCTGAAATATTAGAAGTTTAAATGTAAGGTGATTCACTCAAAATCTTGGATAGAAAGAATCTTAAATTTTACTATTAAAATATTTTACAATTTCTGTTAGATTTATTCACAATTCAAAAAAAAAAAAAAACCATGCATAGTAAAAAAATTACTATAGATTTTACTAGTAAAAAATTT
The DNA here is from genome assembly GCA_034641835.2 of Pinus albicaulis. Classification (NCBI taxonomy): domain Eukaryota; kingdom Viridiplantae; phylum Streptophyta; class Pinopsida; order Pinales; family Pinaceae; genus Pinus; species Pinus albicaulis. Next base: position 278,727,351 of record CM076582.1, read on the forward strand.
TACGATCTTTGTTCCTATTTAAATTTTATTAAAATTTAGAAAACAAAAAACAAAAAAAAATCAATACTTACCTTAAACCCTTGCTTCCTCATGCAAAATTTCACATTAGGGTTTAACTTTCTCTACCACTTCACAATTAGAGTTTCTCAATTCAAGATTTTTAGATTTAATGGGTTTGTGTATTTACTATATATAGGGTGTTTCACATATAAATTAGGGGAATCACTTATTGAATTAGATCCAAAACTTGTCTTCCCTCCCCGTTTTTTTTCAAAAACAGTTATATGTTGCACGGTGCGCCATTTGTAACATAACACACTGGTGCTACCTGAGTAATACAACATATCGATAAATTATAACACTTATGATTTTGTCTAGTGTGTTCATCCTTTCTCCCACTGTAATATAATGCACCAACACTCATGTTCCTAATAGCACCGTTAAATCCTTGTGGTGTGGTGTGTTGAAATGGCACCCCAAGGGGGCTTATGATTTAATTTTTACTTAATTAAATTAGAAGTAAATTGTAATTACACATCTTATGACAACTTGTACGAGTTAAATGAGTTAGTAAGACTTAGTTAGTTCAGTAAATTCGAGTTGGAGGTAAAACTAGAGGCATGTAGTGTGTCTCCTACTTTTTAGGAGCACTGGTTGAGTTATTTGTGAGTTGTAATTAATTAACTCAAGTATTTGAGTTAAAATCAGTTTAACTAGTTCTAACTGAGAGATGAGCTAGTGATAGGTCCAATGAATTAAATATGATTTAATTCACATGCATATATCAAAAATTTAACTGATAATTCGCTATAAATAGCTATTGCATGTGATTTCTAAGGAAGGCCCAGTTGAGATTGGAGTTAAAGGGAAGAGAACTATCAGTTATATAACTAGAAAATTGTACAGTTCATGCATGAGGTCATCAGGATGCCTTGAAGGAATTTGAAAATCAATTATTTGGAGTTTCCTAATTAATAGGGCTATAATTCCTTGAAGAATGTGTAATCAAGGCTGGTTAGGCAGAGGCAGAGAATTGGTTAAGTATTGGACTGATTTTTCCTAGATCAGAGTGAGACAGTCAGGAGAGTGTAAAGGTTTTCTCGGGAAGGGAAATAACCTTGTATTGTTTCATGGTATTTACTTTATGCGATATATAGATAGCCGGGTTTTGAGTAGTTTCTTTCCCCAAATACATCTTGTGTTATGCGATTGATAACTTATTTCTCTTACATTCTATGTGATTGTGCGATCGAATTTGGTTTCCGCAAATTGTAGATTGATTCAGTATTTTGTTTTAGTACATTACAATATCAGTTGAATCTATTTAGATATTTCTACATGGTATCATAGCAGGAATCACTATAGAAGAGAAGAATCAGAGTTTGTTTTGAAAAAGTACTTCAAATTTGCAGATTTATTCTTAAGGACCAACAACAGATTAAGATTTCTTTCACTGGCTTGAGACTTGAATTTTCCCTTGAGGGAAATTCAAATTAAATAGCATGGAAGTACAGGATGGAGGTAGTGTTGGAGGACAATGGACTGAAGGAATACATACTATGATATTCCCCATCCTGTAGCAACAAATGCTCAAAATCTTGAGGAATTGAAGAAGAATGTAGCGAAGGGGAGAAGGATCTTATGAGAAGGAGTTTGATATCATATTGTATCAAATTTTCATGGAAAGGAAACTCCATATGCTGTGTTGGAGGAAAATGGACTGAAGGAATACATACTATGATATTCCCCATCCTGTAGCAACAAATTCTCAAAATCTTGAGGAATTGAAGAAGAATGTAGCGAAGGGGAGAAGGATCTTATGAGAAGTAGTTTGATATCATATTGTATCAAATTTTCATGGAAAGGAAACTCCATATGCTATGTGGAAGGCCTTAGCATACATGTTTTAGAATAGCAGTGACCACAAGAAGATGGCACTAAAGGACAACCTCAGAAAGATCAAGATGGATAAGGGTGACACGATTCAAAAATACTTGACGAAGTTCACTCAATGTTGAGATGAGCTTGGAAGTGTTGGGGTAACAGTTGCCCAAGATGATTTGGTGATAGTAGCACTTATATCCCTTCCCAAGAGCTGGCATAGCTCCTAGGATTTAGTGAATGGGAGGGAGAAGCTACCAGAGTGGGAGAGATTCTAGTCTGACTTGGTACAAGAAGAGATTCAACAAAAAACCATAAATGGATCCTCATCAAACACTGATCATGAGGAGAATTGTGCCTTGGCTGGAAATTCGAAGAAAGTGAAAGGGAAGGTGTCACATTACAAATCAGAGTCTGGTCAGGTAGGAAAGAAGTGAGACTTGTCAAAGGTAAAAAAATTTCATTTTCATGAGCTTGGACACTATGCTACAAAGTGTTTGCACAAGAAAACCAATAAGAAAACTTCAGGAGGAGGAGTAGGTGAAGCACTTTCTTCATAGTTCAAGTTGGATTTCACCCTCATCACATGCATGGTGTCATTGGTGATGGGTTCTTTGCGGTACTTAGATAGTGGAGCTTCGTTCCATATGATCGGCAACAAAGAATTCTTCAGTAGCTTGGAGGAGAAGGATCTCCAGATACACATAGATATGGGAGATGACAGGAGGTATAGTGCTACCGGTGTAGGTATAGTTACCTTTTAGAGGGATTCAAGTAATCCTCTCACATTAAAAGATGTCGTGTATTTTCCTGGTTTAAAAAATAATTTGGTTTATGTTGTTATGTTGGAATATTGTGGCTACGATGTGATATTCAGTGAAGGAAATTCGTTACTTCGTCACAAAGCCACGATACAGGTGAAAAATATTGGGTTCGAGTAAAGAATCTCTACAAATTGGATGTATAAGATTGTGCTTCCTTGAGCACGAAAGAAGAGAAGTTGGAAAACTGAGACATCAGTGAATTAGAGAACAATATATTGGGCCATATACATAATGGCACTTTGAACATCATGCAACATATTTCTACAAGACTTCCAAAGGGTGCACTTGCGCATAGAGATACTGTAACAACCCTAGTGAAAAATCCATGTAATAAAAGTTGAAAACATCCTAGCTTGATGGGACACTTATTCCAAGCTTATTTTTGGGAAAAACATCCTAGGGGGTGTTAATTTGGTTTATTATAGCTAAGGAAATTGGCAAAGGCAAATGCAAAGGCTTTGGAGAGGAAAAATGGCATTTTTGCTACATTTATTTATGAAAATAATGGAAATTAGGAGAAAAGGGAGATGAAAGGTCACAGGTCACATGTGAGGAGGAAATTGAATAATGGAAATTAGGAGAAAAGGGAGATGAAAGGTCACAGGTTGCATGTGAGGAGGAAATTGAAGGAAAATAATGGAAATTAAAGAAAATAAAGGCCTCTTACATAAAAAGGCTTCTGAGGATCAATTGGTACCTTTTTTCAGTGCATTTTTTGGACATCCCTCATTATTCTCTCTCTCTCTCTCTCACTCTTGGACATTTAGATTTTTTCGAGCACTTTGGCATTGGAGCAAGAAAGACAAGAAAGCACAAAAATGGGAAAGAAAACAAGGAGGATCAGGAATCAAGAAGTTACAACAGGATCATTGGCAGGTATCGATTTGCATGTGTATTTTCCTTGCTAGATTTGGCATGCATGGTATTGCATGTGGTTTCTTTTTGTCTTGGCATGGTTTTTGCCAGGTGTGACTGTGTTTTCAGCCTATCCTTTCCATTTTCGAATAGCCATGGTGTTGTGGAGTTCTCATGGTTTGGTTTAGCTGGATTAACTGATGGATTCGAAGTTGAGTGTGGTGGATCTCCGAATTGATATAACACATGGCCTAGTAACCCCTGAACCAAAATGTGGGTTGAGGTAAAGCCAGATAGTGTGTTGCCTCGGTAGGCATAGGAATCCTAGACCGGTGAATGGTGGGATATATGGTAAAGCCCAGAGGTGGTTTTCTCTCCATTCAGCCCTAGGAATCCCGTGTTTGGGATTTAGGTAAAGCCTGGAGAGTATGTCTTGGTTTATCCCCTGATTCAGACTATGGGTTGCGGTAAATCCCAAGATACTAGGAGACAGGAAAATTCCTCATAGTTTAGGTGGAGATTTTCGGGTGATATCCATGCTTGTGTTGGCCTAGTGATCGGGTGTAGATCACGGTAAATCCTAGTTTATGATTGATGAGGGTGAGGTGGTTTAGCCTTGGGATGCCCTGGATGGTTTTTCGGTTTGAGTCCCACATTCATGCTTGGAATATGGCATAGGGGTGATTGGTTGAAGAGAGATTTTTCTCATCCAATCTATGGACAGGTGGAACGTGGAAGTCCCATCTACAGTTGGTTTTTACACTAATTAATGAGAAGCTCATTCCTTTGGTATTTTGTATGCAAATGTATTGGTTATTATGTGGATTTCATTGATGCTATATCCATGGTATTGATCTTGCTATTATGTTGGTTATAAGCTTGTATTTTATCAGCAATCATGTATGGCTCTATCTAATTTTTTTCCTATAAATCAATATACAATGTATCTATGGTAAAATATATTGTATTTCAGCTTATTTTGTAAGGGAGCAATGTTTCTTAGTGATTCTCATATAAGTTTTATACCCCCATGTTTAATTTTCTTGTTTACACTTGTAGATGCAATGTTTGTGACATGTTTGACGAAATTCCTGTCATGGATGGGTGGGTTAGGAGGATTTCTCGATGATGTGATTTCTTCCATGTATTTTTTTTAATGTTATTTATCCTCTCCTGAAGTTACGGGAAGTTATGGGTAGTGACCTGGGCTCAGGGGTTGAAAATTTGGCATGAATATCAGAGTTGTAGGCATAGTATTAAACTTTTGGGGCCCTGACTACGGCATTGACAAGGAAAGCATGTGGATAAGGGTCTATAATTGCTCCCTTTCCCTTACATGCCCATGGATAAGCCTCAAATAGGTTAAAAATTAATTCCCCCTCATGGAACAAGGCCCTGGAAGGTTGGGTTACCTCCTAGGGATGTCAATGATGCAGTGTAAGGTTTGTTTGTCATGTTTTCGTTGGTTCCACTTCCTGAAAGTCATCTAGGAGGTTGAATCTGATATTAGTATCCTCTTGTCACATGTTTACCCCGGTTTGTAGGTTACTTGGGTAGATGTGGGAAGAGGGTTTTACAAAGTGCCATCAAAGCATGGTTCAACACTTGAACTGGATGGGTAGTGTGTTGATCATGCGTTATGTTGATTGCTTATGTGTTTCTCATACCTATGTTGCATGTGGTTGTTGCGACCATGTTGTGTTGGACATGGTGGAAGTGGTGTCTCCATGGAAGTGTTGATGAAGTTGTTTTAAATGATGTCATGAATATATGATTGATTGTGTGTTTGTTCTTGTTCATGTATTAGGTGTGCACTCTTGCTTACGTATTGTTATATGTTGTATATGCATTTATTGGTTATGCTAAGTCAGGTCACCCTTGGGTCATGATTTTGTAAAGCTTGTGCATTTTATCTATTGAAATTTCATATGTTGAATATGCATTGATGGAAGTAATGGCTGAGTTGTCTTATCACTATAAAAAAAATTTCCAAACTTGAATAGGTTGCTTTGTTCTAGTCATGGTTTTAGATTTTTTAGATAGGTATTAAGTCATTTTAATTTTTTATGGGTTAAGTGATAGGTTAGAGTCTCATTTTCATTCACATAATAAGTCCAACAACCTTATTTCATACCTTGGGAGTCTCCTTACCATGTTTAGAGAGTCAATTTTTTAACCATTTAAAAAAAATTGAAAGCCACGAAACCACGTTTTCGTAGCGCAGACAGTGTTAAAAAATTCTTTTGCACTACGAAAATGTTGCTCTTTTCGTAGCGCAAAACCCTGAAATTACATTAGGCACGCTACGAAATCGGGGATTCGTAGCAAGTCTTGTCAAAGTATCAAATCCATCAAATTTCGTTAATCCTTCATGATTAGGTGTCAACCACAAGTATTTTCTCACACATGCAACCATTCATAGCCATCATGACATTCGTTAGAGGTCATTTATCTTAGTCATTTTCAAATTTGAAAAGGGATGGTTTTTGGTTTTATTGTCTCATGCAAGAAACACATGATGCATACCCTTTTCTGAATGGTAAGCTCATGATAAGCAGAAACCAAAACTTCTCTCATTCATCAAGCGAGGCTGATTATTACTTTCAAGCGAGGCAGTGTCCTTAATCAAGCGAGGCAGTTTACTCTGAAATGAAGCGAGGTTGTTGGTTACAGGTTTTCAAGAAGCACATAGGAATTTCAAGGAAAGGACAACAGAGGAAAGAAAGAACCACAGGTCAGATCACTATTTAAGGATGGAGCCTGAAATTGTAAAGCCTCTAACCAAGGACAAATCAGTTGAGGAAGCCTTCAAGAAGACAAGATGTTGGAAATTCTGTGAAAAATTACAGGGAGGTCATAATCAAGTGACAAAAGAGTTTTCTCTTCATTTCACAGGTTCAAATACAAAAGTTGGAGTTTTAAACTTGCCAATTTCCCCTGAGATCATATCTTTAGTGACAGAGATTCCAAGGGGAGAAGAAATATGGTTCAAAAACTCCAAGTTTGAGATGGAACCTTGTAAAATATTTATGAAGCCAGAGTTTGTAGAGACAAACTTAACTAAAGCAGTTCCAAGAAGTTACATCAAGAACACATATGCCAACCTGCTCTACAACATTCAAAGGTATTTCACCTGTGAGGGAAGATACCATAAAGTGTATTCTTATCATTTCAAACTCTTGTTGCATTTTACTGGAACGATTTCTTTGGATTTACCTTTCTTCTTGTTTCGAAGTTTAGCTAAGATGGCAGATAAAGTGCAAATGAAAGCTCAATACTATGAAACTTCACTTTTCCATCATGGTCTAGTTAAATTGATAGTTTTACATGAACTTCAGAGGATAAATAGAGAACGGTCTGCATTTTTGTTTTTGTGTGGATTTAGGGAGGAAACACAAGAAACAGGTATTAGCCCTAAGGCCAAAGAAAAATCACCATCAGAAACCAGTGACCCTATAGAGACAAGATCAAAAATATTTGTCAAGTTGAAACCCAGAAAGCAAGTGAAAGAGCCAGAAATCGAAACATCAGTGATCATTCAAAAGACTCCTCAACCTGTAAAAAAGAACACAACTAAAGTTAAGGAAACAATACAGGAACAATCAACTAGCAAATCAGTCCAGAAAAGATTGACTAGAAGTCAAATAGTAAAGGAAAAGGGTAAAACAGTGGTTTTAGGAGAAAGTTTACATTTAAAGGGTGATTTGAATGATATTTTACAGGCTATTGATATTGAAGTATCCCCTTTGGTCCAAGCAGACTTCATAAAATTGGATGAAGGGAAATCTAAGAAGATGAAATCTTCCAAAAAGTTGGATTTTGATGATGAAATTTCAGATTTTGTGTTCAAGCCCAGAAGGCCTTTAACTAGGCAATAAAAAAAGTTACAAGAGCTGGATATGGAGTTAGATAAAGCAGGGGAAGTTTCCAATGTTTATGAAGATCCCATAGACTTGTCATCACCAATGCCTGAAGGTGACAAAAACAGAGTTTTCAACACTCAAAGATAAAAGAGCAGTTATGAAGAAATTAAAGAAAATTTGAGACTAGATAATCTTGAAATTGCTATGCTTAAGAAGAAAGCAAGAAGACATGTTGTTGAGAAGACAAACTTCAACAGAATAAGGGCTCTATGGGAGGTTGAAAGAGTTTCAAAACCTGAAATAGTCAGCAGTGAAGCTCAGTACTTTACCTGGACTATCCCTGCGATCAAAGAGGCAAGATTTATGAGAATGATAAATGTTAAATTGAGGGCTACTAACAGGAGACTGAAGAGGCAGATTGAAGATCTTGAAATTCAATTGACAGAGTCTGAGGGTCAGCTACAGCAGAGATAGAACAAGAGCAGTAAGTGACAAATCCTTAATACAGTTTTGTTTTTGGGACAGACATCACTTTTTGTGGAAATTTCAAAGTTGACTTATTTTGATTGTTAAGGTCTATAGACATCATGGAAATCATTAAAAGGTGTAAATATTCTTAAATTCTGAGAATTGTAAAAAAACTGTGTAAAAAAGACATACACAGCAGTTTCGTACCACGCTGCGAAACTGTTGTAGGTGCATTTTTGAATATTTTTATAAGGGTTTTGAGAGGTAAAAACACTTGGTTTCTAAATTTTGTTGCTACTGGTGGATGGAAAGGGCTCACAGATTAAATTTCAGGTGTCAAAGAAAAAGGAAAGTGGATGGTTAAGAGATGTTTACAAAGATACAGATTCTGTGCTTCGAAAACAACTGTTATTTTCGTAGTGCAACCATATCATCTCTCTTTATACTTTTTCATAGGCTTAATTTTGTACAGGTGGAAAGGCATGGTTCCATGGAAATGATAACACATGTCACTTATCTCAAAAAGTCAATATTGCCAACAAAAGGGTTCGAAGATGATCAATGAAGGTAAAATCTAAATTACAGGAAACATGTTCCTTGTTTTGTAGGGCAGATAAGACATGAATCAGCATGATTGCATAACAAGATTAGAGACATCATCAAGGTCAAAGATATGGAGAAACAACTGTCAGAGATATTATTTAAGTCTTAGATAAGGTTGTTTTAGACATAATAAGGAGTTTTACTCCTATTTGTATTAGGACTTCTAGAAGAGATAGTTAACTTTAAAATGTAATTAAGAGTCTGTTTTAGGAGCAGATAGGTGTCAAACTTAGAAATTCAAATTCTCTTCAAGATGGATAAGGGAATCCAAGATTGTAATGATGACTCTATAAGAGACATGAAGTCAAATTGCTAAAGGTTGGCAATTTTCATTAACAAGCAAACTATGTTATTATAGCAGACTGTGTGTTTTCATCTTAATACAGATATTGGCTTTACTACTCAGGATTCAGAAAGAGTTTTTGGTGTTTGATCTTCCTATGGCTTTCCTCATTTACCTATTTGCAGTGGTATGAACATGTGTTACTTAGAATTCATTGGAAAATGCTCTAACTTCCTTCATATGTTTGTAAATTGTCTTTTATTCACTGGGTTACTGTTTTGCTGATACATTTAAAACTCTGAAATGCCCTGACTTCCATGTTAAGCTAATTTTGATGTTTTGTTGAAACATACCTTGACTCCATAGCCCAATAGATGTTTGTTTATCAGTAATTCAACCAGTTATACACTTTATATCCAATTTATTCCTAGATTTAGCCATCTAATCCTTAATTCAAAATCTTAAACCTATTGAGAGAGCCCTCTCAGGTTGAGGTGGCTAAGCCTCAACTAAAAGTCTGGTTTGAAATAGTTACTCAGAGTCTACTTGATCAGTAGCCTGTCAGGGTCAGATTTTGTGATAACATTTTGGTGCGTCCACCGGAAGCCTGAAGATTATTCATTCCTGAAATCAAGAAGCTGAACTTTTGAAGGTAGTAGGAGCTCAGAAAGTTTTTCAAGGCTACATCTACCTTGGTGACTCCATACATTTTCAAAATTTTAAAGGTGGCTTCGAGAAGAAGATACACACGGAGCAATCTTGATCCCTATGCACCTACCATTGTGGAAAATCCAAACACTATTTTAAGAGGCAATCAAAGAATTTCAGAAATATCAGGTACTCCATCTCATTCGAAATATTTCTCCTCTAAAATATTAAGAAGTCCTGAAGACAAAAGAGTTGATGATAAAATTCATGAATTGTTGTTTAGATTAGAAAGTGAAAAGGAATTCATTGATATTATCTTATACTTTCAAAAGAGAAGAATTGACACTTCAGCCCTTGTAACCCAAGAAGACAAAGAGGAATTTTGGGAAGCTGTTACTTCTGAGCTGTTGTTAGAAAAAGAGTCTCTAAATAAACTGAAAGAACTTGACCCTTTCAAAGTCTTGTTGAAATCCAAAGTTGGTTACCCCTTCCAAATTGGAGCTCAATTGTCATTGGCTTGCAGAAACCAAGTAGTCCTCCTCATATCAGTCCTTCATCTTTTGGTTCTTCCATTCCTAAAACTATTGTTCATCCTTTAAGCATGGCTGCTCCTGCTACGTATGCACCACTTGTACTCCCTACTGTTTTGCATGACCTTCTTAGTAAATATGCTGCTAGAATTCCTACTTGGGGTAGTGATGAAGAAATCACAGCAGAAGAACATGTAGATAGATTTAATGATTTTACAGACAGAGAAGAAGTTGATGATGAAGAAGTGAAGTTAAGATTGTTTGCACAAAGTTTTACCGGTGAAGTTAGAAAATGGTTTAATGCTCTCACACCGGGAAGTATTCAAACTTGGGATGATTTTGAAGATAATTTTTTGAGAAAATGGGGAAACAGAACCAATCCAGTTCAAGCACTTACTAAATATAACAGCCTTAGAAGGGCAGTTGATGAATCTGACCAAAACTTTTCAAATAGATTTAATAAAATTTTTTACTTGATTCCAGCTCATTTGAAACCTCCGGAAGCCTTAGCACAAATGAGATATGCTGAAGCAGTTGATTATGAATTTTCTATCTTGTTGAGAGAAATAGAATCACCTACACTTGCTGAAATGCAAAGTGATGCAGTAAAGGTAGAGGTAAACATGATAACTGCTAAAAAATCAAAAATGGGAAAAACTAAATTGAAGGAAGAGGAGAAACCTTCCACTTCAACTTCTGAAGACAAATTTGACTCAATGATGAAAACCATGGAGAATTTGATGGATAGGTTAGCTCTTGGAAACACCTCTGCTCCTCCTGTGCAACATGAACCTCAATTCAGGAGACCTCAAAACCAACAAATACCTAGAGAAAATATAAATTAGCAGCCTGATCCTCCAGTGAGACCTCCTTTTCAGAAAAAATTGGTAGATGACAAAGATGAGCCTGAAATTCCTAAGGAATCTATCCATTGTCTTGACGAAGAGATGTCAAGAATTTTCTTGACTAAAGAAGAGCATGATGAGTCAGATTTGGCTAATCAAGAAGAAGAACCATCAGAGTATTTTAGGGATATCAGCATGCTATTTTTGAGATGCAAAAACAATACAATCTCAAAAACAGAAATGTATCTATCATTGCAAACAAAACACAACCTAAGAAATATGCTCCAAAGGTTGCTAAAGCCAAAAATGATACCCCAAAGATTGTTGAAGGTATGAAAGACACTCCACTTGGTAATAAAGACACTCAACTTCCTCCTCCTATCAAAGAAGTTGAAAAATATGTTTCTGATTTCAACCTTGAGAATGAAATTTCAAAGATTAAAATATCAGTCCCGTTTAGCGAGATTCTCAAGGTAAATGAATATAGAAGCAATATTTTTAATTTTTTAAACTCACAACCGGGAGTTGCTGATATTTTGAATGTCCAAGAAGATAATCCTACTATATATTTTGGTCCAAGGTTAGAAGATGAACAAAATGAAGAGTTTCCTCCTTTTTATGTAAGCATTAGCATTCATGATATGACTTTACATAATGCTATGTTAGATTCAGGGGATTCTCATAACGTTATGCCCAAAGTAATCATGGAAAGGATGGGATTACAAATAACAAGACCATATAAGGATTTATTTTCTTTTGATTCAAAAAGAGTTTGATGTATTGGTTTGATCAAGGATGTAGTTGTCGGTCTAACACAAATTCCAGCAAAGACGGTTGTTATGGACATTGTTGTGGCTGATGTTTCACCAAAGTTTGGAATGTTATTGTCAAGATCATGGGCAGCAAAAATCAAAGGCACAATGCAGATGGACCTTACCTATGCCACCATTCCTATTTTCGGTGAACAAAGGAGATTGTATTGGGAGACTAGAATGGCTTGCATGGTAAGTAGCAAATATAAACCTCAAAAATTTCCTATTTATGCCTTTGATATTGAACTTGGATTTTCCATTCTTTTAAATGAGTCAGCTGATAGTATTGAGGAAGAAATGAGAGCAGAAAATCAGCAAACAGAAAATCAACAAGTAAATGACGTAGAGATGGAAGGATGGTGGTCATTGTACTTTGATGGATCAACAGGAAAATAAGGGGCAGGAGCAGGGATTTGGATTACAATTCCAACTGATGAGAGTAAGTTTTACTCTTACAAACTGAATTTTGATTGCACAAACAACATGGTTGAATATGAATCTTTGATTTTGGGTCTAGATCTTCTTAAAAAAATGAAGGCCCGAAATATTTCTGTTTTTGGAGATTCTGAATTGGTTATTAGACAAGTTGAAGGTGTTTATCAAACAAAGGATGTAAGAATGAGAGCTTACAAAAATTTAGTTTTAGACATGTTGGAGAATTTTCAAGATTTTTCCTTCATAGTCAAATCTAGAGATCAAAATTCCATTGTTGATTCTCTTGCTGTCTCTGCAAGTCTTTTCATCATTCCTATTCCTTCTTCTGAAAAATATGAGATTGAAGTTCGCCATAGACTAGATATACCAGATAATGTCACCAATTGGAAATTTTTTGAAGATGATCAACAGGTAAATAATTTTATTGAGTTGAAAGAAGAATTTTAAAGTACCTAGATAGATCAACAAAACATGTTTGTTGAATCAAAAGGAAATTCTGAAGTTTTACAACTAAAGAATAATTCAATACCAAAGGGTCTTATTCCTCTTGAGAAGCTTTTTTATCAGAATGATGTTTCTAAATCCCCAAAGATACAAGCTGATGAAGAGGAAGTAGAGAGTTGTAATCTTGGTACATTAGCTTTCCCTAAAATGATCAAAATCTTAAAGTTCCTTTCAGCTGATATGAAATTCAAATATATTGAGATGATGAAGAAGTTTATTGATGTTTTTTCTTGGAGTTATTTTGATTTAAAAATTTATGATCCTTCCATTATTCAGCATACTATTCCTATCAAAGAAAATGAGAAGCCTTTCAAGCAAAAATTGAGGAGAATTAATCCTCTTCTCATGCCATTGATTGAAAAGGAGATTAAGAAACTCTTTGATGCAAAGATCATTGTCCCAATCAAATTTTCAAATTGGCTTGCAAACTTAGTTCTGGTGAGGAAGAAGAGTGTAGAAATCAGAATTTGTATTGACTTCAGAAATTTAAATAAGCCTTCACTAAAGGACAACTACCCTCTTCCTAAGATGGATTCAATTCTACAAAATATTGTTGGTTCACAAAGGATGTCTATCCTTGATGGTTTTTCAGGTTATAAGCAGATTCTTATGCATCCGGATGATCAGGAAAAAAAAGACTTCACAATGCCATGGGGCACATTCATGTACGGCAAGATGCCTTTTGGTCTCATGAATGTGGGAGCCACTTTCCAAAGAGAAATGGGCATTGCTTTTTCTGAAGAAAAGGATAAGTCGGTGGTTGTTTATCTTGATGATATAACAGTCTTTGCAAAGAAAGAAGAAGATCATTTGAAACACCTAGAGAAAATTATGCTGAAATGTAGAAGGTTTTGGTATCTCTCTTAATCCTACTAAAAGCATCTTTGCTTTAACATCAGGAAAATTTCTTTTTCATATTATTTCTGAAGAAGAAATTAGGATTGATCCTAATAGAGTTAATGCAATTCAAAAGGTAGATTTTCCAAGAATTAGGAAAGAGATTCAATCATTTCTTGGAAAAGTGAATTTTGTTAGACGCTTCATTCCTAACTTTGCTGAGATTGTCAAAGATATAATAAGGATGTTAAAGAAAGGAGTTGATATTAAATGGACAGTTGAAGCTAAAAAATATTTTGAACAAATCAAGAAGGCACTCACACAAGCACCGGTACTCATCAACCCAGATTTTTCCAAAGAATTTATAGTTTTTACATTTGCTTCCGAAAATAAAATTGCTGGAGTTTTGCTACAAAAAGGATAGCAAGGTACTGAACAACCTATTTCTTTCTTTAGTAAAACATTAGAAAATGCTGAGTTGAAATATAATATTCTAGAAAAACATGCCTATGCTTTGGTGAAAACTATTAAGGATTTCAGAATTTATATTATGCATTCTCATATTGTGGCATTTGTTCCAAGTGTTGTGGTGAAAGAGATTCTAACTCAGGTAGATCCCGATGGTAAGAGGGGCAAATGGATTGCAAAATTTCTAGAATATGATATAGACATTAAACCAACAAAGTGGTGAAAGGACAAGGTTTGGCGAAGTTAATGACTCAATCAAACTTGGACTGTCTTGATATAAATATGAATGCAAAAATATCAGAAATTTTTGATGATGAGGAAGAATTAGTTCAAATTGATGAGAAATACATCACTTCAGAGTGGTATAAGGATGTGGTTTTTGTTCTATAGCATAACAAGGCTCCCGTTGATCTAAAAAAGGTCCAAAGAAAGGTTTGTTAAGCTAAAATCTTTGAGATATTTTTTATATGATAGAAATCTATTTTGGAAAGATAAAGGAGGAATTTTGATGAATTGCTTACTTGAAGAAAAAGCTGAAAAAGTCATTGAAGAATTCCATAAAGGTGATTGTAGAGGACACCATTATTGGAAGGCTACAGTAAATAAGATTTTAAGAGCTGGATATTTTTGGCCAACAATGTTTAAATACATTTACAAAAAAATCGCTACATGTCATGAATGCCAAATTTTTGAAGGAAGAAGAAAGCTTGTACCTCTACCTTTGGTTCCTATCTATGTGGAAGCTCCTTTTCAGCAGTGGGGGTTAGACTTTAATGGAGAAATACATCCATCATCATCAGGGCAGAATCACTAGATTCTCACAGCAACGGATTACTTCACCAAATGGATAGAGGCGATACCAACAAGGCAAGCTAATGACTCTGTAATTATTTATTTTCTAGAGAATAATATATTGTCTAGATTTGGCTATCCCATGAAGATTATAACAGATAATGCTCAAGAATTTAAGTCCAAGAAAATGATAAATTTCTGCCATCAATACCATATCACTCTTGGACACTCTACAACATACTATCCACAAGGGAATGGTCTTGCTGAATCATCAAATAAGAGCATTGTAAGAATCATCAAAAAGGTATTGTAGGAGAACAAGAAAGCTTGGCAATTAAAGTTGAAGTACGCCTTATGGGCTGATAGGATTTGTACAAAAAGGTCAATTGGGACTTCACCATATGAATTATTTTATGGTGTTGAAGCTGTTTTTCCATCATTACTAGGGGTACCGGTCATGAAGTTAATTCAAGGAATTGAAGAGGAACCAAATTCCATTCAGAGGAGGATCAACCAGCTGATAGCCTTGCGAGAAAAGAAAAATGAAGTCTATGATAGCCATTAGCAAGTTCAAAACATAATCAAGAACACATTTGATAATAAGATCAAAGAAGACAGTTTCCAGCTACAAGACAAAGTGTTGAAATGGGAGGCAAAAATTGAGGAAAAGGGCAAGCACGGTAAGTTTGAGAATTTATGGAAGGGTCCTTTTAAGATTGTTGGTTTTCATGGGAACAACACTTATATATTGCGGGAAATTGATGGAGGATCATATGTTGGAGGACCTGTTAATGGCAAGTTCCTAAAGCATTATGCTTGCTGAAGTTTTATCAGTCACTCATGACATTGTACATATTCCATCTTTTTCAGTTTTATTGCTAATAATGACAAGCTGAAACAGAGATCTAAGCCCAAGGTGAAGGCACAAACAGTTTGAAGAAGATGCTTGCCAACACAAATTTCTGTTTTTATCAAAAATGGATAGCACTGGAGCTACGGGCTCTTAGTGTACCACAGGGGCACACTATCCCAAGTGGAGCCACTGTTATCACTATAAAAAAAATTTCCAAACTTGGACAATTTGCTTTGTTCCTAGTCATGGTTTTTAGATAGGTGTTAAGTCATTTAAAGTTTTTAGGGGTTAAGTGATAGGGTTAGAGTCTCATTTTCATTCACATAATAAAGTCCAACAACCTTATTTCATACCTCGAGAGTCTCATACCATGTTTAGAGAGTCAAGTTTTTAACCATTTAAAAAAAAAATTTGATTAAGCCATGAAACCGTGTTTTTCGTAGCACAGACAGCGTTAAAAACTTCTTTTGCGCTATGAAAATGCTGCTCTTTTCGTAGCGCAAAACCCTGAAATTACATTAGGCGCGCTACAAAATCGGGGATTCGTAGCAAGTCTTGTCAAAGTATCAAATGCATCAAATTATGTTAATCCTTCATGATTAGGTGTCAGCCACGAGTCTTTTCTCACACATGCAACCATTCATAGCCATCATGACATTCGTTAGAAGTCATTTATCTTAGTCATTTTCAAATTTTAAAAGGGCTGGTTTTTGGTTTTATTGTCTCATGCAAGAAACACATGATGCATACCATTTTTTGAATGGTAAACTCATGATAAGCAGAAACCAAAGTTTCTCTCATTCATCAAGTGAGGTTGATTATTGCTTTCAAGAGAGGTAGTGTCCCTAATCAAGCGAGGCAGTTTACTTTGAAATCAAGCGAGGCTGTTGGTTGCAGGTTTTCAAGAAGCACATAGAAATTTCAAGGAAAGGATGATAGAGGAAAGAAAGGACCGCATGTCAGGCCACTGTTTAAGGATGGAGCCTGAAAGTATAGAGGCTCTAACCAAGGAAAAATCAGTTGAGGAAGTCTTCAAGAAGATAGGATGTTGGAAATTCTGCGAAAATTTGCAGGGAGTTCATAATCAAGTGACAAAAGAATTTGCTCTTCATTTCACAGGTTCAAATAAAAAATTTGGAGTTTTAGACTTGCCAATTTCCCCTGAGATCATATCTTTAGTGACAGAGATTCCAAGGGGAGAATAAATATGGTTCAAAAAATTCAAGTTTGAGATGGAACCTTGTAAAATATTTATGAAGCCAGAGTTTGTAGAGACAGACTTAACTAAAGAAGTTCCAAGAATTTACATCAAGAACACATATGCCAACCTGCTCTACAACATTCAAAGGTATTTCACCTGTGAGGGAAGATACCATAAAGTGTATTCTTATCATTTCAAACTCCTGTTGCATTTTACAGGAATGGTTTCTTTGGATTTACCTTTCTTCTTGTTTCGAAGTTTAGCTAAGATGGCAGATAAAGTGCAAATGAAATCTTAATACTGTGAAACTTCACTTTTCCATCACGGTCTAGTTAAATTGATAGTTTTACATGAACTTCAGAGGATAAATAGAGAATGGTATACATTTTTTTTTATGTGGATTTGGGGTGGAAACACAAGAAACAGGTATTAGCCCTAAGGCCAAAGAAAAATCACCATCAGAAACCAGTGACCCTACAGAGACAAGATCAAAAATATTTGTCAAGTTGAAACCCAGAAAGCAAGTGAAAGAGCCAGAAATCAAAACATCAGTGATCATTCAAAAGACTCCTCAACCTGCAAAAAATAATACAACTAAAGTTATGGAAACAGTAAAGGAACAATCAACTAGCAAATCAGTCCAGAAAAGATTGACTAGAAGTCAAATAACAAAGGAAAAGGGTAAAACAGTGGTTTCAGGAGAAAGTCTACATTTAAAGGGTGATTTGAATGATATTTTATAGGTTATTGATATTGAAGAATCCCCTTTGGTCCAAGCAGACTTCATAAAATTGGATGAATGGAAATCTAAGATGAAATCTTCCAAAAAGCTGGATTTTGATGATGAAATTTCAAAGTTTGTGTTCAAGCCTAGAAGGCATTTAACTAGGCAATCAAAAAAGTTGCAAGAGCTGGATATGGAGTTAGATAAAGCAGGGTAAGTTTCCAATATTTATGAAGAGCCCATAAACCTATCATCACCAATGCCTGAAGGTGACAAAAACAGAGTTTTCAACACTCGAAGAGAAAAGAGCAGTTATGAAGAAATTAAAGAAAAGTTGAGACTAGCTAATCTTGAAATTGTTAAGCTTAAGAAGAAAGAAAGAAGACATGCTATTGAGAAGACAAACTTCAACGGAATAAGGGCTCTGTGGGAGGTTGAAAGGGTTTCAAAACCTGAAACAGTCAGCAGTGAAGCTTAGTACTTTACCTGGACTGTCCCTGCAATCAAAGAGGCAAGATTTATGAGAATGATAAATGTTAAACTGAGGGCTACTAACAGGAGACTAAAGAGGCGGATTGAAGATCTTTAAATTCAATTGACAAAGTCTGAGGGTCAGCTACAGTAGAGATAGAACAAGAGCAGTAAGTGACAAATCCTTAATACAGTTTTGTTTTTGGGAAGGACATCACTTTTTGAGGACATTTCAAAGTTGAATTATTTTGATTGTTAAGGTCTATAGACATCATGGAAATCATTAAAAGGTTTAAATATTCTTAAATTCTGAAAATTGTGAAAAAACTATGTAAAAAAGACATACACAGCAGTTTCGTAGCGCGCTACGAAACTGCTGTAGGTGCATTTTTGAATATTTTTATAAGGGTTTTGAGAGGTAAAAACACTTGGTTTCCGAATTTTGTTGCTACTGGTGGATGGAAAGGGCTCACAGATGAAATTTTAGGCGTCAAAGCAAAAGGAAAGTGGATGGTTAAGAGATGTTTACAAAGATACAGATTATGCGTTATGAAAATAGTTGTTATTTTCGTAGCGCAACCATAACATCTCTCTTTATACTTTTTCAAAGGCTTAATTTTTGTACAGGTGGAAAGGCATGGTTCCATGGAAATGATAACACATGTCACTTATCTCAAAAAGTCAATATTGCCAACAAAAGGGTTCAAAGATGATCAATGAAGGTAAAAGCTAAATTACGGGAAACCTGTTCCCTGTTTTGTAGGGCAGATAAGACATGAATCAGCATGATTGCATAACAAGATTAGAGGCATCATCAAGGTCGAAGATATGAAGAAAAAACTGTCAAAGATATTATTTAAGTCCTAGATAAGGTTGTTTTAGACATAATAAGGAGTTTTACTCCTATTTGTATTAGGACTTCTAGAAGAGATAGTTAACTGTCAGATGTAATTAAGAGTCTGTTTTAGGAGCAGATAGGTGTCAAAATTAGAAATTAGAATTCTCTTCAAGATGGATAAGGGAATCCAAGATTGTAATGATGACTCTATAAGATACATGAAGTCGAATTGCTAAAGGTTGGCAATTTTCATTAACAATCAAACTATGTTATTATAGAAGACTGTGTGTTTTCATCTTAATACAGATATTGGCTTTACTTCTTAGGATTCAGAAATATTTTTTGGTATGAACATGTGTTACTTAGAATTCATTGTAAAATGCTCTAACTTCCTTCATATGTTTGTAAACTGTGTTTTATTCACTAGGTTACTGTTTTGCAGATACATCTAAAAATTTGAAATTCCCTGACTTCCATGTTAAGCTAATTTTGATGTTTTGTTGAAACATACCTTGACTCCATAGCCCAATAGATGTTTTTTGATCAGTAATTCAACCAGTTATACACTTTTTATCCAATTTATTCCTAGATTTAGCCATCTAATCCTTAATTCAAAATCTTAAACCTATTGAGAGAGCCCTCTCAGGTTGAGGAGGCTAAGCCTCAACTAAAAGTCTGGTTTGAAATAGTTACTCAGAGTCTACTTGATCAGCAGCCTGTCAGGGACAGATTTTGTGATAACAATTTACATGTTTCTTATGCTCATGTATGATTTGTGTTTATGGTTATGTGTGGTCAAGCTTGCATTGGTGTGCATTTGGTATGGTCATGCATGGATGATTGGACCCCAGTTAGAATGATATTTATATGTTTATATGCCTATATATTATGTTTTTATATGTTTTCATGATTATATCTATATCTGTATTACGATGATTTTTTGATCTTGCAAGAGTATCCTCTCCAAATTACACTAAGGTACATTAGTTTATTGTTATTTGGTTTATCTGACATATTATACCTTGCAGGAGAAATATCAACATGGATAGAAATATGGTATACTACAATGACTCCCCCCGTGAGTCATATGAGTAGCATGGTGGGAATTCTTCTGATTTTGCAGACACATTGAGAAGCCTAAAGGAAGAAATAAGGAGTCGTAAGACAGACAATGAAAATCTCATAAAGGCACAAGAGAAACAAGCATAGGTGAATGCAATACTTATTCAGAGCTTGTCAAATTTGCAGAAACAAGGGCCACTATGGATCAGTCATGGACATGAGGACAAAACTAATGGGGCATATGGAAGTAGGTCTCCTAGTAGACATAGGTCAAATAAAGCAGATACAGTGACATATGGTAGGTTTTTAGACACTACGAATAGGTAGGGTGATGAGTGCATGTACTGTTCTAGCTTCGGTTCAGATAGACATCATGATTGTCATTGGTATCATCCTTATAGGAGGAATGATAGGGGGTACTTTCTAGATGAATTTAAGAAAGCCAAACCACCTACTTTTTATGGAGACTTGAAGAAACCAGAAGATGCAGAGGCTTGGATACTTGGAATGAAAAAATTATTATAGTTGCATGAGTACTTAGATAACATGAAGAGCAAAATTTCTATTTTCATTTTGAAAGGTAATGCAAACATATGGTGGGAAGATGTGAAGTGGGCCAAGGACATAAAAATAGAGAACTTGAGTTGGCATGAGTTCAAGAAGATTTTCAGGAAGAAGTACTTTTTAGAGAGCTATTATGACAGCAAGGATAAAAAGTTATATGAGATAAGAATGGTATCTGTGACAGATGAAGAGTACATGACCAAGTTATTGGAGCTATTGAGGTATGTGTCACATCGTACCAATGAGAAGGCTAAATTTTAGCGATTTTTTAGTGGTTTTCCATTAGCATTCAAATATTGAATTGAGTATTATGAGCCTCGGTCACTTGATGAATTCATTGCGAATTTAAAGCATTTCTATGAATAGTCAAAGCACAAGAATGAGTCTCAGCAAGGATGGAAAGTGAAAGACCAAGGTAAAGGTAAATGGCAGTCTAAGAGAGCAAGGCCTTAGAATGCAGATGAGAAATAGAATGTGGCACCACAAAATAATTTTAATGCAGTTGGATAGGGACATAGGCCACAACAACAACATAGATCACAACAAAAACATGGAGGTAATGGTATGGGATAGTTAGAGTGTTGGACAACCAGTGAGGAGCATCATAAGAGAGATTGTCCATCGAATCAAGGAGGAAGGCCTAAGATATACGTTGCGCAAGATGCACAGACAGTTGGGGATGTTGGGCAAGAAATTCCTTGCATTTATGCAGTAGTGGAAAACAAACAGGAAAATCATCAGGAATTTATCATTGAAATGGACGGTAAGCTTTGTGATCAAGTTATTTCTATTTTGATTGATCATGGATATAATTATAGCTATGTTAGTCCTAGGCTTGGTGAATAAGTGTGGTTTGAGTAAGGAAATGCATGCAGAATCTTGGCTAGTGCAGTTGGCCACATGTATGAAGAAAAGAGTTCACCATTGGGTAAGAGCTTGTGCATTTGAGTTAAACGGTATGCCTTCAACAACACACTTGAACATATTTCCATTGGGTTCCTATAGTATGCTATTAGGTATGGATTGGTTATATCTTCAAAGTACCAAGGTAGATTTCTATGAAAAAACTATTGAATTCTTGGATGACAATGGGTAACCAAGATTCCTACAAGGAAAGAAGAAAGTGACATCATTTAGGATGGTGACAGCCATGTAGGCCAAGCGAAGTCGTAGGAAAGGACGTGTGCTATTTGTAGTTGATATCTCTAGTGACAAAATTAAATAAGTTGAGGATGCAGATGTGTTGAACAAGTATCAAATTTTGCAACAGTTTCAAGCTATATTCCCAGCAGATATTTCCAAGTTTCCACCTCATGAGGAAGTACATTTTTCTATTGAGTTAATGCCAAGGGTGGCTCCAACATCAAAAGCACCTTACAGGACGAGTACACCAGAGTTGGTAGATTTGAAATTGCAGTTGAAGGAATTGTTTGAAAAAGGGTACATTATGCCAAGTGAGTCGCCATGGGGTGCACCGGTGTTGTTCATGAATAAGAAATATGGCACTCTTAAACTATGCATTGACTACAAGCAACTAAAAAAACTGACCATCAAGAACAGGTACCCATTGCCAAGGATTGATGATTTGTTTAATCGGCTTAAGGGAGCAATGGTGTTCTACAAGATCAAATCGATATTGGCTATCATCAAGTATGCATCAAAGAGAAGGACATCTACAAGACTGCATTCAGGACCAAGTACGGGAATTATGAACTTTTTGTAGTTCCATTCAATTTGACTAATTCCCCAACTACATTTATGTGTTTCATGAATATTGTGTTGCATCCTTATTTGGACAAGTTTGTGATTGTTTTTATTGATGAAATATTGGTGTATTCTAAAAATGAGGAAGAGCATGATGAACATTTGGAATTTGTGTTGAGTTTGTTGAGAGAGCATTAGTTGTATGCTAATCTAAAAAAATGTAGCTTCTTCCAGACTGAGGTACACTACTTGGGACATGTTGTCTCCAAGGAAGGAATTGCAGTAGATCCAGAGAAGATAAGGGCCATCATGGAGTGGGTAGCTCCTAAGAATCTAGATGAGGTGATATCATTCATGGGATTGACAGGTTACTACAGTAGGTTCATCAAGAAATTCTTATAGATTTCTTATCCTATTACATCATTACAGAGGAAAGGTAAGAATTTTATTGGACAGAGGAGTGCGAGGCTACTTTTGAGTAGCTTAAGAAATTGTTGACACATTCTCCAGTGTTAAAGATTGCAGATACGAATAATGAGTTTGTAGTGTTTACATATTGTTGGCTTGAGGGGACCTAGCACAGGTTCAAATTTAGTGTGTAACCAACAAAACCATCTTACTATCAGCCCTTTCGGAAATTACCTGCTTGTGCAGGCCAAAGTCTCACCCGAAGCAGTATGGGGGGGGGGTGTTGGAACCAGGTTTCCATGCCCTGAGAGAGAAATAAATGAAGTGTGCATCTTCAGATCTATCCTATTACACAGACTACCTTGCGCACCAAAAACCCTAAGAAAAAACCCTAGGTTAAGTAGCACAGGTTGACCAGTGCGCGCACACATAGAAAGTAGATCCGTGACTCCTTTAACTGTTCTAACGATGTAATATTTGGCTTTTACAGCAATATATCTATGTAATTATCATTCATTAACAATAAAATAGGTATGCACTTGATCCAATCACAGTTAATAGAAATCATACACAAAGGCAGAATACAAAGTAAATCACATATGCATTTGATACTCAGGCTTTCCAAAACAAATCTTTATTCATCAATTGTTCACAGAAACCCTTACAATTCTTTAGATGTACCTGTGCACACAGCCAGCGGGGTCTACACAAAACTAGACTAATATCTCCACGCACACAGCCAGCAGGAGCCTATCGGACACAAACGCTTACCACTGATTTACTTCAGAGTTATATCATCAACATATATACATTAATTCCATCGAAATCTGACTTATCTGACTCAATCTAGACTTCTACTTATACTTTAGCCTGCGCTTATACTATGGTCCTCAAACTGTGGTTTGAAACCCCTATATTTACCCTTTAATCCATTACAACTCATGAAGAGACTTTGACTTGGCTCAAAGCCCCTTAACTCTTCATTGCTTAGCACGCATGACTCAAAACTACAAATCCCAAAATTGTGGTCCTAAGGGACCCTACTCCAACAGTCCCCCAACACAATCTTATGACTCGTCCCGAGTCACAGAGGCGTTGGGGTCTTCATATTCATCTTCATCTCCTAAATAGTGGCAGTAAAGGGCACAATGACGCCTGCACTCTGATCAACAGCACTCTGAGTCGTGTCCACCAACTTTTGAGAGGTAAGCCCTTCTGATGCAATACTAATGCTCTGGTGTGTCTAGCTTAGGTTCTTCATGCTAGCATCAAGGTCCTGAGATAACTTCGTTCCCACGACTTCATATGGGTGGTCAGAATTTGCTTCTTCTATCGTTGATCTTCAATTTTGTCACGCAAGACCTATCTTTTCTGCAAACATGCCATTCTCTGAGTAGGCACAAGTGTGGGAAGTGCCTCTTGAAGCTCATCAAAGGTCTTCTCTTTTGCGCGTAGATCCTGTGAGATTTTTCTGATGAGTGGATCGTTCTGTAATGAAGTCCACAATCCCATGGCTGCATCCAGGAGTTCAACACCCTTGTTAAATGTTGTTGCAATGTTGGTTGATGCCTCCTTTACCAAAGCAGCGTGTTTCACTCGCACTTCCGGCCAAGTCTTTAATTGGAGCTTTGTCTGTAAATATGCAATCATCTATTCAAAATCGGCCTTTACCGCTTAGACTTAGGAGCAGGAGGCCTTTAAGGAAACTACTAGAATTCCAACCTTGTCCTGAGGTGCAGCAAAAGTATGGATGGCAACCTCAGGAAGATCACCATAAAGGCGATCAATCAAGCTTTCAAATTTGGTGCGTTGGGCCACCGCTGTTTGCTGAGTTGTCTATGCCTACAGAGACTCTTGTGTTTGTGTTGCAATATTCTTCTCTACCTCTGTGAGTTATCGGTGCATGCGTGCCTCTCGACACTAAAACTCATCTGTTATGATGTTCTAAATGGCGTGAAACTTACCATTGGGCAGCATAGACAAGCCAATTCCAACCTCAGGGCACGTCTGCACCTATGCGCACAAATCCAATTGTTCCAAAGTAACTGTAGCTCCAGGAAATGGGAAAATTCGGATATTTGTCATGCTGATGACCAGGATGGTACTCGTGCTCGCTTGATCCAGCCTTGCCTGAGTAATGCTTGCTTGAATACTATATGTCTTCAATTGAAGCACCTGCAATCTGGCCTACATCGCCTCCACTGCATCTTTGTACTGCTCCTCTAGCGCATCCCATCGGTTCTCGGATGTAGAGGTGACCACATCTACAATTTTGTCCAATTCATCTTTTATGAGGGTGAGATCATGTGTGCCTCATGCCTTGGATCCCTTTCTCTTCTTGTGTGTGCCCTTGTGCGTCTCAGCTCCCTACTTGGTACCTTTGGGGGACTCAGCTCCGGTACCATTCTTTCCATATGTGTCCCCGAGATCAACTTCCATCTCCGGCTCAGTTTCTTTCTCTACCTCTTTTTTTGCGTCTTTCTCTTCTTCCTTCTTGGCTTCTTTCTCCTTGGGCACATCGATTGTTTCTTTTCCAGACGTTGAAAATGTGACAGGCTTGGGGGAGCCTAGCCTGGTTTTCCATGCAGCTGGCCAGGTCGCAATTACCTGGTCAATATTGACCTCTATTACCATGTAGGGTAGGTTGTACCATATCCTATCTTTACGCACACGAATTTGTACATTGTGAATTGATACCTGAAAATATGCAATGACTTTGTATTTGACATATGTAGCTGGGTACAACCGCAGACATGAGTGGATTACTGTGATCAATGCTTCTTCAAACAAGACCCAGAAAATCTTATTATCCATAACTCACTTCGAATTTATAGAATCCCATAGGTCGGCATAGCACGCCCCTTCAAATACACCAGGCTCTACATCCAAGAGGAATGCACTCTCTGGTGTTTCCCATGCAAATAGAGAGATTAGTAGGAGTAGCCATGAATAACAGAAATTTTTCCCCTCCTCCTATGCCTCGCGCACGTTCTCCAAGAAATATATGCACAGGTACTGGGACCAGTTGTAGTTTACGCCCTTCTCGCACTACCCTGCCAGTGTGATGACAGGTGTGGGGACCACCTTAGGCTTGCACTTTCACATCATTTTACATCCCAGTAATAAGGTTCTAAGGCGCAACACTAGGTCATCAACTATTGCATCATGAAGCCCCTGGAGTCACGTCCCACCTTGTAGTCATAATTTTACCTTCGCAACTACCTTCTTCTCCTGGATTTTGCCATAACTCGCAATAGGCTGAGGTCATTTCTTCAGCAAGCCGATGATTCGTTGGATTAGCACGTCATCTATAGGAATTCGGTTTTGAATCCACAAACACCCATCATGCACCAATGCCAACAACTGGCACAAACAGACATCAGTGATGAATTACCTTCCAAATTGGGGAATCCTCAACAAGTTGAGAATCCCGGCATTGCTTAACCTGCGCTCCCATGGCATGGGCTCTACCTTCATGACTCTGCTATACATCACATACTCCAGGTGGTACTCAGGAGCCAATTCAGGGAATGTCTTCTCGTTGGCCAAATCATAGTCGTCAAACTTCACTAATGGTATCTTTCCAAAAATATCTCCCTCAAATGTGACTGCCTTGGGGATTAGCGGCATTTGCATGTAGTCGTTCACCCTATCCATATCCTCCAGAGCTTTAACAGAAGGTCTGCGTGGCTTCACATACTTGCGGAGCCACGAGATGGGCTCTCCAAAGAGCGCAACCTCCTCAATCGCTGACATGGGTCTTTTTGTTGGGTCACCCATAGGGGACCTGTCCTTCATCGCCTGGCGCAAGGAATATGTCCGGGGGATTTTTGTGACTTTGATGACAATCCCTTGGTCACCCTACCCTTTCCTTCGACAGGTTTTGATACTACTTCTTGAACCTATGGGATAACTTCTTGGACTTCTTCATAGCCCCAGTCGATAGATGTCCTGATGGGCACAGATTGCTCTTTCGATTGCGCACTCTCAACAGCGGGGTTAGTGGCTGTAATTTTGGGATTGAAGATAAATTCGGGTGTGCTCACATAGTATGTGGGGGTCTCACGGCCAGACATATAGTGTACAGTGATAATTTTAGGGTGCAATTCACTCAAACAACAAAGGAACAAAATGTGACCCCCTTCCTTACTTTTATAGGTGATCCATGGTAAAAATGATCGGAACTTCATTAATGGCACCTTATCCCCATAAAAACAGTCAAAAATCCTGTAATATTTCCTCATTAATTGCAGAAAAACCACTCCATCCAAAGATAAAATCGAGTTTTCACCCAAAGTTACTATTCCAACGGCCAGTTTTTCCCACCGCACATAACCTCTATGCTCATGTTGCACCTGCCTGCGTATGTCCTCTACGCAACGCACAAACAAGTGGATTTCATTTCTCGATCCATATAGTCATTTGGTAGGCACAGGGTTATCCCTATACAGATTTAGTCAGCTTCTGTTGATGTACCTAGGGAGACTCTCGTCGCGTAACGTGGCGAAGCACACCGCACCCCCATTAGTGATCTCCTTCACAATATACAACCCCAACCAATGCTTTTTGAACTTTCCTGGGCGGCGCACAAACTGAATGTCGTACAAAAAAACAAGATCTTCTTATTTGAAGGCCTTCTATCGGATGTGCCTATCATTCCAGACCTTTCCACATGCCTTCTTTACTTGTTGATGAAAGTTGGCAATAAATTGATCCTCCTATAATGCAACCAATTGTGATAGACATTCCTTCATGATGTCTGGTTCAGCCATATTAGTTAGTGTTGCGATGTGCAGGCTTGGGATGATGTATTCCATTGGCATTATTGCTTCTTGGCCATAAACCATCCTGAATGGTGTTTTACCAGTCAAATTCTTTCATGTAGTCCTATAAGCCCATAAGACAGAAGGGATGCACATGTCCCAATCATTCTGGTTTGCATTGCAGATCTTTGTGAGAAAAATCTCCAGGATTTTTTTAAAGTCTCCCACTACACCATTTTCCTTAGGGTGATAGGGAGTACTCTTCACGTGATGTATCTAGAATTCCTTTGTCAGAGCTTCAATGATCTCATTAACAAAGTGCGTACCCCAATCACTCATCAATATATTTGGGCACCAAAATCTAGTCAAGTATTTTCAAAAATAAATCGTAAAGCAATGTCTGCATTACAATATTTTACTGGCATGGCTTCTACCCATTTGGTTACATAATCTGTTGTAGTGATGATGTAGTGTGCGCCAATATTTTTCCCAAAGGAATAATAGGTACAAAAAATTCTATGGACCTTTTATCAAGATCTTGCAGGGCCATCTGCAGCTGTAATGGCATCTCATCTCTACGCGATGGCTTCCCTATTCTTTGGCACGCATCACAAGCTTGACAATATGCATGTACATTGTTGTGCAGTGTTAGCCATTGTAACCCATCACGCAACACCTTTTGTGCAGTATATTTCCCTGCATAATGACCTCCTGCCACTCCCCCGTGAGCTTCAGCCAAGATGTCTTGTCTCTCATGTTCTGAGACATACCTTCTTAACACTTAATCCACTCCCAAATTTTAAAGTTGACCAGAAATCAATGTAAATTCAGTTGTGCGCGAAACCAACTCCTTCTTTTGTTGCACCGAGTATTTAGTAGGCGCACTACTAGTTGTCAGAAAGTGAATGATATATGCAAAGCGTTCATCGACCACTTTAATGGAAAAGAGTTGCACATCAGGTAGTCCCTCCTCCAGACTGGTCGGTTCCTCCCCATTCTCAATGTGTGATAAGTGATCAGCTCCAGCATTCAATCTACTAGGCTTAACAATCATTTCAAAATCTTATTCTTGAAATAGCAACAACCATATACAAATATTCCCCCCCCCCCCCTACATAGCCTTTTTGACCAGGTACTTCAAATCAGAGTGGTCAGTGAACATCTTGAAGTGCCCTCCTAGCAAATAATGCCTATATTTATACAGAGCGTAGACCATAGCCTAAGCTTCCCTCTCTGTGGTTGAATAGTTGCGCTATGCACTAGAGAGCTTCCTACTTGCAAAGGAAATGGGGTGATCAATATCTCCTTCTCCTGGCTACGCTAAGATAGCTCCAAGTACAATGTCGGATGCATCAACATGCACATGGAAGATCTTGGACCATTCATGGAATATTAAAATAGGTGCAGTAACCATCTTTTCCTTTAGCAGGTTAAAGTTATTTTGTCATTCCTCATTCGAGAAAAAGGACACATCTTTCTTTAGTAGTTTTTCCATGGGTCTAGTGGTCAGAGCATAGCCCTAAATGAATTTTCTATAATATCCTGTGTGTCCTAAAATAGAGCGTAGCTGTTTCTCATTGGCAGGAACCTCCAAGTTGATAATAACTGCAATTTTGGTTGGATCTATCATCAACCCTTGCTGACCAACAATATTTCCCAACAAGATTCCAAAAAGAACACAAAATATACACTTCTTCAGGTTAAGAGAAATTTGATGCTTCCTGTAAGAGTCAAGCATCGTGTGTAGGTTGGAAACATGCTTCTTTAGCAGTCCAAACACAGTCCAATCTTCAAAATACACTTCCAGAAACTTGTGCATGAACTCCTTGAATACAACTACTACTACGTGTGAAAATATAGCAGGTGCAATTTTCAACCCAAAAGGCATAACTATGTATTGGAAGGATCCCCATTCTGTTGCAAAAGTGATCTTACTTCGTTCTTCTAGCACAAACCTGATCTGATGATATCCTGAAAATCCATCATTAAAAGAGTAGGCCTCTTGTCCTCCCACATTCTCCAATATCTCATCTCAAAATGGAGTAGGGAATGGGTCATGTACGCATGCATCATTCAGTTTGCACAGGTCCACACAAATCCTTAATTTTCCCTTAGTATTCTTTTCCTGAACAACCATTGGGCTCACCCAATCAAACTACTCCACAGGGTCAATGATTCCTACAACAACCATTTTCTCCAATTCTTCCTTTACTTTATGCTTATATTTTTCATTTAACTGGTATGGTTTCTGCTTGATGGGGCATGAATCTGGTTTTAGAGTGATTTTTATAACTCCCAAATCTCCAACAATTCCTTTGAGCTCAGAAAAATTTGTGGGAAACAGGTCTTGATATTCGGTCAATAGCTCCACAACCTTTCCCACTGTGTCATCATCCCAATAATCTCTTATTTTGGCCAACTTGGGTTGTTCCTCCATCCCAATGTTGACTTCCTTTAGTTTTAAAGGTTTAGTCATATACATTGTTCCTAACAAGGGCCCTTTAACTACATGCTCTCCCTCAGATTCTGGGATATTGATATTTCTTGGATCTTCATCGTTATCTTCCGCTGATAGATTTCTGCAATTGGAAATATCCTGCATATGTGCTTCCCATATTGGCGTAGTAAATTCTATCTGATGTAGGGAATGATCAAATACAATTGCTTCTAAATCCTGCAGGGCTTCATCCAGTCCCTCTAATCCACCATTCATGCCGAAGGTTAATATGGTGGGCGGACCCGCCCATGGTTTTGTGCATGGGTTTGCACATGCTTTTGGGGCATGATGGTTTTCAGCCCCTGGTATTTTGTAGATACGGTCAAGGGAACTATGATTATGCTCTAATCTAGGGTTAATGGATTGGGGTTTATGAATGCTTCGACATGTATATATATTTGTTGTAACACTAAAAGGAATATAATGAAAAATCAAGCTGGTAGTCCTGATTTGGGATCCAAGGGAAAATCTCTGTGTATATATTTTTTATGTTTTATTCTCTTGCTATTGTTTATTTTCTATTTTTAAGATTCGTTTGTAGATAATTTTTGTACAGGGTTAAAACCTACACGAATAAACATCTCGCAGGTGATTCTGTCAGTTTTCCATTTCCCCATTTGAATCTGAGAAACATGATTTATCCTTTTCCCAATTCAGCATCCCATCAGCAGTTGGGTTGATCCAATCCTCATCTCGTGCATTCAACTTGTAGATATGGTTGATATCATATCCTTCACGTGCTGGTTTTGTATATCTCTCCCCTTCCGCAGGATCTGAGGGTACTATAACCCGAGTACCATTGTTTTTAAATATCATACTCCTGAGCTTCAAGTTGACGATTCCCCCCATATCGATGGCCCAATCCAGCCCTAGCAGTGCATTGTAGTGGTTTGCATCATCAACAATTTGTATTACTTCAAAGTTTTCACGTACCTTTACTCCAAAAATATCTACCATAACCTGTGGAAGTCTTCCCAATGGGATAATTTTTTGTTGATTGGCCATACGCAGCTAAATGGTGGACCTTTCTAGCTTTGGTTCACCCATATTCTGTCAGGTCTACTTAGGTAGAAAATTTGCATCAGATCCCAAGTCCAAAATTACCTGATCCATCTCGTATTCCCCAATTTCCACGGTCATGCACATCTCCCGACCAGTTCTCTTCTTATTATTGTAGATCTTTATTACAGTCTTGCTCTCAGTTTGAGGCAACTCCTTATCCATGCAACTATCTATCAAAGCTTGAAGGTTGTCTACTTCTTTCTGGTTACGCAATAGCTTGATGCATGCTTGCAAAAAGGGCTTGATTTCATCATCGATATTTTCTTCTGTGGTTGACTTGGATGTGGACGCACCTGTAGCAACAAAGTCATTTCTAGCTTCTACAAAACTATCATTTTCCTTCTGCAGGTTGAGTCCTTCCTTCTTCTTATAAGCCTTTCTGATCCAGGGTTCTGCATTAGCCTTCTTTCCCTCATCTCCTCCAGTGGCAGTGCCACTGTGTGTAATGATGTTTACACTCATATCATCATCCCGCAGCTCAGCTCTAACCATTTGTATATTCTGCGTAGGTGTGTGTTGTTTCTTCTCCTGCATTTTAGCAATCAAACAGAATAATATTCAATAACATGATCAAACTATCTACAATACCTATAGGAATGTCATGCAGGGTTCAGACAATCCCACTCAAAGTGCCCATCATCTTCATAGTTGTAGCAGATCAGTTGTCCTCTTCTGCGACCTACACCTCCACCTCTCCCTCCTCACCTTCCTCTGGCTAGAGATCCACCACGTTGAGAGGGAGTGCTGGTGAAGATGGGTTAGCTTGTACTCTATAGAGGTTGGCATTGTCTATCATCAAATCAAATGTGCAGCAGTGGTGCTGAGTCATGGACAACCGACAAGAAAAACCAGCACCATTTTTGCTTCAGCGTTGGCACATAACTTCCTAATCGAGGACAGTGGTTTGTGTCATGTCATCCAACCACTTAATAGTCAGCGCACCAGAGCGTAGGACTATCGCTCAGTCTTGCAACATCCCTAGGTCTCAACGGATTTGGCCCTCCCGCTTGCATGTAATCTTGAAGCAAGGTACACTGATCTTTTGTGTGACAGGAACCCTTACAGTGTATACACCATACATCTATGCTGAATTATTTCCCTTTGTCCCTGTGCAAGTTCTAAATTTCC
Source organism: Pinus albicaulis (assembly GCA_034641835.2). Classification (NCBI taxonomy): domain Eukaryota; kingdom Viridiplantae; phylum Streptophyta; class Pinopsida; order Pinales; family Pinaceae; genus Pinus; species Pinus albicaulis. Next base: position 278,759,274 of record CM076582.1, read on the forward strand.
AAGTGCACTGCTTCCAAATAATTATGGATTTGTAGAGTTCCAAATTGGTCATCAGTTTTGGGCGTGACTTCCAGCTTCATGGAAACTTCCAGAGCTTCAGCCTGAGAATCAATTTTCTGCTAATTCAGAGGTTCACCCGGGTGTGGTAGGAGCATGGAAATAAACCATTCTTTATGCTTCTTATCATCATAGATAAATCCTCCATCACTAATAGTGCGCTTCAATCGCCGATATGCCGCCCAAACAGATAAGTTTGGCTCTTGTCAGATTTCTCTTAGCTCTATTACACATTGCGAGTAGGAATTTGGTTTTCTGAATTGCTGCCTTAAAGCTTTCTTGATATCATGGACAGTGGGGTCAGTGTTCTGAGCCATATATCCCATAAACCAATCTAGTGCATGACCTTCAAATGCCATACTTAGTTATGCCCTTTTTAACACATTAGTGTTGACATTCTACGCAATCCATACTGCATCTGCAACAAACCAGAATCTATCCATGTCTTCATCTCTCATAACATTGAATGTGGGTAGCTTCATATGTGCAGCCATATCACCTCCTGGTGGTGGTGGAGGTGGAGCAAGAGATGACTTACACCTATGCGAGTTCGATTGCGGGGTAGCTGGAGGGCTATCTCCGGCGCACGTAGCCTCACCACTCTATGTATCACTATTAGGCGGGTTTCTCAAAGGGTTGTATACCGATCTGTCTCCTCTCTGGTTAACCCAAAAGTAATTTCCATTGTACATAGTTCTTTCAACTTCGTTTAGGGTCATTCACTCTATGTGACGGCACAAAACAACCTTTTCACACAATAATATCTTAATCAGCAAAGGCAAAGATCATATGAACTTACCTCTCAGTCCTTTGCATAACCTCCTTTCTGATTCAAAATATGACACAAATTGATCAATTAGAAACTGTGTCACAAATCCACCCAGAATGTTGTCATACTAATGGTCTACAGTGTGGGTGATGGAGTTATCAATCTGACTTGACTATTGGATCAACTTAGGCATCCAATGAGTGATCTTATCGTCATTTCATCAGGTCTGAAACTCAGCTAACCTTAATAACCAATCCTTTAAATCATGTGCAAAGGTCACAAATAATATTTCGTGGACCTCTGTGAAAATGTACTTATGTTCCCACTCTTCAGTAGACAACTTTTTACTTTGTTCTCCTTGATGGAGAATTCACGTATATTTTGCTCAAACCAATCTTCTAATTTAGTCTTTGATGGCTTCCACAACATCTAATCTCTCTCAAAATGATCCCGGTCTCGGCAACAGAACCATTTTTTGGCTTGAGGGGTCCTAACCTAGGTTAATATTTAGCGCATAACCAACCAAACCCTCTTACTACCGGCCCTTTCAGCAATGCCTGCATGCGCAGGCCAAAGTCTCACCCGAAGTAGTATGGGGGGGTGTTGGAACCAGTTTTCCACACCTTGAGAGAGAAATAAAAGAAGTGGGAATCTTCAGATCTATCCTATTACACATACTACCTTGCACACCAGAAACCCTAGGTTAAGTAGCTCAGGTTGACCCTACACGCGCGCACAGAAAATAGATCCGTGACTCCTTTACTGTTCTAACAATGTAATATTTAGCTTTTACAACAATAGACCTATGTAATTATCATTCATCAATAGTAAAACAGGTACGCACCCTATCTAATCATAGTTAACAAAAATCATATGCAGGGAACAGAAATCATATGCAAATATAGAATACATAGTAAATCACATATGCATTGGATACTCAGATTTGCCAAAACAGATATAAATTCATCAATTGTTCACAGAAACCCTTACAATTCTTCAAATCTACCCGCGCACATAGCCAACGAGGTTCACACACAACTGGACTAAGGTCTCTGTGCACATAGCTAGCAGGAGCCTTTTGGACACAAATTATTACCACATATTTACTTTAGAGTTATATCATCAACATACCTACATTAATTTCATCAAAAGTTGACTTATCCAACTCGATATAGACTTCTACTTATACTTTATCCTGGGATCATACTATGGTCCTCAAACCATGGTTTGAGGCTGCTAGATTTACCCTTTAACCCATTACAACTCATGAAAGGACTGTGACATACCCCAAAGCCCCTTGACTCTTCATTACTTAGCGCACACGACTAAAAAATACAAAAATTACTATTATTTAGCCCAAAATTGCAGTCCTAAGGGACCCTTCTCCAACACATATTCTTGTAAGAGATGACTTAGTGGGGTCCTTATGCAGGATGGGCAGGTGGTATGCTATGAGTCACGTAAGCTAAATGAACATGAGCAGAACTACCCAGCACATTATCTCGAGCTAGCAGCGATCATTCATGCATTTAATATGTGGAGGCACTATCTTATTGACAAGTGGTTTGTATTGATGAGTGACATTGGGTTGAGGTACTTGTTTGATCAGCCGAATTTGAATGTCAGGCAAGCTAGATGGTTGGGCACGATCAACGAGTTTGACTTCGAGATCGGGTACATCAAGGGAAAGGAGAACATGGTCAAAGATGATCTTAGTAGGACGGTATAGGTAAACCACTTAGCAACAATGAGCTCTTATGGGATATACTTACAGGATAGGTTCTTGCAGGTAGGTCAACAGGATCACAGGTATATGGAGATTGTGCATAGGTTGTAGGAGAGTACAGGTACAGGTACAGATGTTTATACAAGTAAGAGTACAAGTTTTGATACATGTACAGGTACAAGTTTTAGCACAGGTATAGGTACATGTACAGGTACAGGTGTACAGGATTTGGAATATCGGCTCACAACAGATGGACTAGTTAGATTTATAAATAGGATATATGTATCGAACAACAGTGAGCTCAAGAAGGTGATCTTGAGAGAGTTTCATGCGAAACCATATTCGTGTCACACAGGATACCAGAAGACATTCACTACAGTGAATAATTTTTATTATTGGCTGAATCTAAAGAAGGATGTGGTAGAGTTTGTAGCCAGATGTTTGGATTTTCAGATGGTTAAGGTAGAGTGTAAACATCTGGGTGGATTGCTACAGCCGATTGTGTTACCAGAGTGAAAATGGGAGGTCATTTCCATGAAATTCATCACAAGGTTGCCTAAGAAAACTAGACAACATGATTCCATCATGGTTGTTGTGGACAAGTTAATAGGTTTAACATTTCATACCGGTGAAAACTACATACTCAACTAGCGATGTAGCACATGTGTTTATCTGAGACATAGTCAGGTTACATGGTGTTCCAAAGAAGATTGTGTCTAATAGGGATGCAAAGTTCACTTCCAAGTTTTGTAATTAGTTTTTTGCAGGATTGGGCATTGAGTTGGCTTTCAACATATCTTATCATCCACAAACAGCTAGACAGACTGAGAGGGTCAACATGATACTAGAGGATATTTTGAGGATGTATGTGATGCATCAGTAGCGCAAGTGGGAAGAATATCTTCCATTGGTAGAGTTCGCCTACAACAACGGGTATTAGGATTCATTGAGGATGAGTCCATTTTAGGTTGTGTATGGGAGGAGTTGTAACACTCCTATAAGTTGGAGTGATCCGGTTAATAGGGTATTGATTGGACCAGAGATGTTGGCAGAAATGGAACAAGAAATGCAAGTGATCAAGAAGAACTTGAAGGAAGAAGAGGATAGGCAGAAGAGTTATGCAAATAGGAACATGTTTTTAAAGGAGCTTCAGGCTGGGGATAAGGTATACTTGTGTATCAAGCCCAAGAAGAGCTCCTTGTGGATTGGATCATGTTCCAAGTTGGCACCACAGTTTTTTGGACACTTAAGGATCATTGAGAGGATTGGATCAGTGGCCTATTGACTTGCACTTCCTTCCACAGTGAAATTCCATGATGTTTTTCATATATCTTTGCTTAAGAAGTATGTTAAATATGATGATTATGTGATTGAATGGTCTATATTGAAGGTCGAACCAGATGAATAATTTGTGCCGAAGTAATAGTGCATATTGCAGAAAAAGGTACTCATGCTCTGTAATCGAGAAATAGAGAAATTTAAAGTGCAATGGAAGAAATTTGGGCCCGATGAAGCTACATGGGAGATGGTGGATCATATGCAGGCTATGTATCCTTCCTTTTTGTCAGTTGAGGCAAAGAAGTTTTGGTGTCATGTTGGTTTTTGTTTAGCATATATTTTGGTGATGTTTTGGTATATGTTTTGATGTGATGGTTGGATGTATGTACATATGTATGTGGATGTAAATACCACCATGAGCTATGTTGTAAATCTCCAATAAGCGGTATGATGTCATGTTGTTATAGTCATCATGTTGATTTCATTTTAGTTTTATTTCAACAAGGTGATCATTGTAAATACTGGATCGAGCTATGTTATAAAGCTCCATGGGTAGTACGGTTTATTTTCAGTGGTTTTGCTGAGGTATATGTGTGGTTGAACACCAAGGATGGTCTCCATCAAGGGGGAGAGTTCTGTAACAGCCCTGGTGAGAATTCCATGCAATAAAGTTAAAAATAATAACCATGGTTGATGGGACACTTATTCCAAGTTGAATTTTGGGCAAAACATCCTAAGGGGTGTTAATTTGGTTTATTATAACTAAGGAAATTGAAAAAGGAAAAAGAATTAGAGAGGAAAAATGGCATTTCTGGCACATTTATTTATGAAAATAATGGAAATTAGGAGAAAATGGGGATGAAAGGTCATGTTAGTCATCAATATTTTTCACTATCTTTGGCTAACTAAAGGGTGTTTATAGATTTCTAAAAAAAACATTCCTTGAATATTGTGAGTTTCAGAAATCTCACTACCTTCATTATCCTTATAGAAACTTTTTCACTATTTAACAAGTTTTCCATTTCAAAGTCACCATGTTGCTCCTAAGAACTCCTTATTGGCTTATATCTCTCATTTTAAGCCTCCCTCCCTGCCTATAACCTCATTACCTCATTTTTCCTCTATCAATAGACCCCATCCTCCATCTAGGGTTTCCTATAGCTAACTCATTCCCATGTTCCCCAAGTTCCTCAAGAATTGATGGTCTCAAAACTATCTTTGTAGGCTCTTTAGATAAATCAAGTACATTGGATTTTGGATCTTCAATACAGCACTTTTGACAATACTTTGTTTTTCACTTGAAGCCTCCAAGCCAATTTTCAGTGAAGATCAAGTCAAAGAACCCTCCCACTAGGTCAATTAGGGTTTCACATGTTTTAAGGTCATCATTGGATGTTTCAGGCACTGCTTTTCATTTGCTATAAACTGGCTCAGATGTAATAGAATGTCAAGACATGGTTATTCAAGAAGGATCTAAAATATTTCCAAAGAATACTACCTCATTAGTTCAAAGTCTGCAAATGAGAAAAATAAACAGAGTTTAGCACTTCTGCAGGAGTGTCGAAAGTTGTGTCAACAGAAGGCACTGATGAGGTAGGCTATTTACTCCTGAATGAAGACAACTTGCAGCCAAGGAAAGGAGAACAATTTGGTCTTGAAGAGAACTAGGGTTTTGAGCTTGATGGTCTAGTTGAGTGAAAAAACAGTGATCCCTTGCAGAAATGACATGGAGGAGGCACACAAGGCCAAGCATGAAGAAAGTATGTCATAATAGATTGAAGAAATAAGGAAAAAGGTGAGGAGAACTGGAAAGAAATGAATGAACTTGAAAGGGCTATAGAGAACTTAGAAGACAACACTGATGATTGTTGTAAAGCACTCCACACACCTAGGGTTTTGGTAAAGTGGAAAGAGAAGGTGAAAGATGAGTTGAGCTTAATGATGGAAATAAGAGAAGATTGTGAAGATGTTGCTACTATGTAAACATCCTAAGGTTTCAAAATACACATTTCAAGCCTCACTGAGCCAAGAAGAGTCAACTTTATGACTTAAGCAAACTTGCAAGAAAAAGTGTAAAAAATATCAGTGAGAAAGGCAGAATGAATTTAAAACATTAGAAAGTGGGTTTATAAGGATAAATAAAATTCCACGTGCCTATAAAAGCTCATTATACACTTCAAAAGATTCATTTTTGCCTTCAATAGATCAAGAGAATTCAAGGAGAGGAAAATTTGTAAGTTTTCAAGCCAAACTTAGGCAAATTTTCTTAGCGTTGCGCACCTAGGATCGGGCATTGCGTCCTTGGAAAATTTCCCCCATAAATTTTACACTGGCGTTGCATGCATGGAAGTGAGCACAACACCCTTGGCAAAGCATTGTGCTCTTTCCCGACAGACTTAGTGAATTTTACCATTGGCGATGCACGCTCAACATTGGCACTGCGCGCTTGGATAAGAAGGGTTTTTAAACCCTAGGACCACTCAAATCACTCCAAAGGGCTTCCAAACTCTTTTTGAATGTCCTCCAAACATATTGAGGGGTAAGTATAGGTCATAAACCCATCTTCAAACATTTTTTTATCATTTAATTGAAATAAGTGAAACCCTAAGAGGAAACCCTAAGGCTTAAACTTGAAATCATTGTTTACCATTACTTCATCTGCCTGTAAAGAAAATCAGTGACAGACAAAGGAATTACATTGTTTAGAGGTTGTTCATTCATATAAGCTTGTCCCTACTGTTAAAAATTATATATTACAGAGCAATGCAACACATAAAATATGCGGAAAACACAAGCACACAAAACACATAAAACCAGAGAGACATGAATATACGTGGTTCACCCAGTTTGGGCTACGTCCACCCCGAACAGCCATTCCTTCCTTTCTATTATCCAGCAAAATAAAGAGACACAACCTACAGCAGATCCGTTGTAATATCCTCTGTTCTCTCTCACAGTCTCCCTATATGTTTCTCGCTCTGAGAATACACATACAATGCACAGCCACAATATAAATACCCTCATACAAGCGAGAGGTTGCCTTCTACGACAAAAAACCCTAAACTAAACATAACTTCTATCGTCAGATCATCCGCCTAATGAATGGCCCAGATTGACTACAAATTACTATACTTTTACAAGGAAATTTTACATATGTTTTCAGCTTTGGGGGCATTGCCTTCGAAATCCCTTACCAAGGGGGGCTCCATAAAGTCGCAACTGCCCCCCCTGGACCCCCCAGGCAGTGTTTAATCACGGGTGACATTACCACCCCATTAAGGTACAAGGGCCCAACGTTGTGACATAAAATAAACAAGATAATCAGGCTCCACACCCAACAATCTCCCACCTGGAGACTAATTGTAGCAACTCCACCGCTGCTTCATTTGCTGGACAATGACTCCTCTTTGGACCTGGCTATTTCTCATCTTCATCATCATCCTTGAAGAACAATTGAAACTAAGAATATTCTCATTTTCTCCCTGGTTACAACTTTTTTTAACATATCTGTAGGATTCTAGCTAGTATGTATCTTTTCCAACTTCAATTGTCCATCTTCCAACAGTGACTGTATGAAATGGTACTTGAGTTGTATGTGTTTAGTCCTAGAATGAAATTTTGAGTTCTTTGCAAGATGAATGGCACTTTGGCTATCATTGTATAGCGTGCCCATATCATGCTTCTTACCCAATTCATCCATAAACCTTTGTAACCAATTCATTTCTTTACTAGCCTCTGTAGCAGCAACATACTCTACTTATGTTGTTGAAAGTGCAACAACACTTTGGATTTTTGAAACCCAACTGACAGTTGTTCCACCTACAGTAAATACATATCCTGTAGTGCTCCCCCTATTATTTCTGTCACCTGCCATATCTACATCAACGTATCCCTGTAGATAAATGTTTGAACCACCAAAGCATAATGCTTGATTTGTGGTACCTCTCAAATATCTGAGAATCCATTTCACTGCCATCCAATGTTCTTTTCCTGGATTGTTCATGTACCTACTTACAACTCCCACTGCATGTACAATAGCAGGCCTTGTGCAGACCATTGCATACATTAATCTTCCAATTGCTGATGCATATGGAACTTTAGACATATAGTCCATTTCTTCTTGGGTCTTGGGGCACATCTCCTTAATAAGTTTGAAATGGCTAGAAAAAGGTGTACGAACTGGTTTTTCATTCTACATATTAAATCTTTTCAACACCTTTTGTATGTACTCATTCTGAGACAGTGTTAATTTGCGATTTTTCCTGTCTCTAGTTATTCTCATACCAAGGATTTGTTTTGCAACTCCCAAATCCTTCATTGCAAAGGAATTTGCCAATTTTCTTTTTAGAAAATTTATTTCCTGCATGTTAGACCCTGCAACAAGCATGTCATCTACATACAATAACAATATAATATAGTTTCCATCATTTTGCTTTTTCAAATAAACACAATGATCAGAGTGACATCTTGTTAAGACATAAACTTGTCAAATTTTAGATACCACTGCCTTGGAGCATGTTTTAAGCCATACAAGCTCTTCTTTAACCTGCACACTAATTTTTCTTTCCCTTGGACCTCATATCCTTCTGGTTGCTCCATATAGATCTCTTCCTCCAAACCTCCATGGAGAAATGTTTTCTTTACATCTAACTGTTCAAGATGCAAATCTTTTGCTGCTACAAGACTTAAAATAGTTCTGATTGAAGTCATCTTAACAACAGGAGAAAATATTTCATCAAAATCAATACCTTTCTTCTGTGCAAACCCCTTCACCACAAGTCTAGCTTTATACCTATGTTTTCCTCCATCTTCTTCCTTCATCCTGTAAACCCATTTATTTTTCAATGTTGTTTTACCTACAAGCAACCTGACTAAGTCCCAAGTCTGGTTATGTATTAAGGATTCCATCTCTTCTTCCATGGCTAGCTCCCACTTCTTCCTGCTTTTCAACCTGCATTAGTTCTTCATAACATTCGGGTTCACCAAAATCAATCAACAATAAATAATATAATGAAGGAGAGTATCGTTCAGGGGTTCTACTTATCCTGGTATATCTTCTGACACCACTTTCAGGTGTTTTAGGTGCCTATTGCTGTTGTGGTGGTTGTTTTCGTTGTGGCTATTGATTATTTGTTGGGTATGTGTTATATTCTTTCCACGACTAGCCCCACACACTGTACGTTGCGCTGGGCGCAGCAGAGAAGTCTAAGGGGAAAGCGGCTTTATGTTGGGGTGCAGGCGCGCCATTTGTGTTTGGTGTGCGGACCACTCATGGCGGACCCACCCATGTTTTGTGCATGAGTTTGCACATGGTTTTGAAGATGCAGTGTTTTCGGCCTGGTATTTTGTAGATCCGGTCAGGGAACTATGGTTTATGTTCTAATCCGGGTTAATGGATTGGGGTTTATGTATGCTTGGCATGTATATATATGTGTTGTAACACTAAAAGGAATATAATGAAAAATCAAGCTGGTCGTCCCGATTTGGGATCTAGGGGAAAATCTCTGTGTTTATCTGTTTTATGTTTTATGCTCTCGCTATTGTTTATTTTCTGTTATAAGATTCGTGTGTAGATAATTTTTGTTCAGGGTTAAAACCTACATTATTATTATTTTCAGGCACCTTTACTTTTTCTGTGATCTCATCAAGAACTGTGTATTCTTTGTTTTCCTTTTCCTGTTTCTTTTCCTGAAACTGATTTTTATACAAGACCTTTTCATTGAATATTACATCTCTCCTCCTAATGATTTTTTGATTTTCATAATCATATAAGTGATAACCAAAATCATTAACACCATATCCAATAAAGGTACATTTCTTTGATTTTGCCTCAAGCTTTGTTCTATTTTATTTATTAATATGGACAAAGGCCTCACAGCCAAAAGGCTTTAAAAAAGAGTAGTTTACCTTTTTACCTGTCCATGCTTCCTCTGGAATACCACCATCCAATGAACTTGAAGGCCCTATGTTTATTAGATAAACAACAGTATCTACAACATCTGCCCAAAATTGTAAAGGCAATCCTACATGCAATCTCATGCACCTTGCATGCTCCATGATTGTTTTGTTCATCCTTTTTGACACACCATTTTCTTTTGGTGTTCTTGGAACTGTCTTCTCTCTGTGAATTCCATGCTCTGAACAATACCTATCAAACTCTTTGTTGCAATATCCACCTCCATTGTCTGATCTAAGACACTTCAACTTCTTTCTTGTCTCAATCTCAACCAAAGCTTTCCATTTCTTGAAAGTATCAAATAAATCAGATTTATTCTGAATACAATAAATCCAAGTTTTTCTAGTTGCACTATCAATAAAAGTAACATAATAATGAGAGCCACCGAGAGATGATACCCGAGCAGGTCCCCATACATCTGTATGTACAAGCTCTAATTTTTTGCTCTTATTTTCTTTCCCAACTCTGAGAAATCTGACTCTCTTATGTTTTCCATAAACGCAATTATCACATAAATCCATATCAACATTCTTCAAACACGACAACAAATTCCTTGAGTGAATAATCTTCATCCCCTTCTCACTCATGTGTCCGAGCCTATGATGCCATAATGCTGCATATGCTCCTTTGGAATTTAAAGCATTAACAGAGTTAGAAATACCATTGCATAAATACAATGTACCAACCTTTTCTCCTTTTGCTATTACCAGGGCTCCTTTGGTGACCTTCCAAGTTTTATATGTGAAAGTTGTCACACAACCTTCACTACCTAACTACCCTGTTGAAATAAGATTTTTCTTCAGATCTGGAACATGCCTTACCTCCTTTAATAGCCATTGGTTTCCATTCTACTGTTTTACAAGAACCTTACCCATTCCAACAATTTTACAGGGTTTATCATCACCCAAACGAACTTGTCCAAAATATCCTTGAACATAGTCATGAAAATATTTCTTATTAGGTGTGGCATGGAATGAAGCCTTTGAATCTACTACCCAAGAATCAATAACATTTTCGAAAGAAATAATCAAGGCATCTTGTAACACATCACCTGTCACATTTTCTTCATGATTTTTTTCTTGTCGTGTGTCTCCTTTTCCCTTTCGAGATCTACAGTCTTTCTTCAAGTGTCCTTTCACTACAAGAAAAAATCACATTGGTGAGGGTCATGCTTGTGACGGACATTTAAGGTCTGTCACCAATGTCACGTATGGTGACGGTCCTTAAAAAACTGTCATTGTAAGTGTATATAGTGATGGTCCTTTATGGTCCGTCACCAAAGACATTTTCAATGACACTTTTGGTGAGGGTCGTTAAAGGCCCATCACTAATTCTCTCTTTAGTGACACTTCTAGTGATGGACTTTTAATGACCCTCACCAATGCTCTTTTTTTCACTTTTAGTGATGGTCAAAAAATATCCGTCATCATTGATCATTAAAAAATCGTCACTATAAGTGTATATAGTGATGGTCCTTTATGATCCGTCACCAAAGACATTTTCAATGACACTTTTGGTGAGGGTCATTAAAATCCCATCACTAATTCTCTCTTTGGTGACACTTCTAGTGACGAACTTTTAATGACCCTCACCGATACTCTTTTTCTTACTTTTGGTGACGGTCAAAAAATGTTCATCATCATTGATCATTCCAATGAGTTTTTGATGACGTTATGTGCCTGTTAATATATTTTTTGTCAAAAGATAATGATTTAATACCATTATTATGGAGTATTTTTTATAATATGTCCAAGGCCATAGTGGTTAGGGTCAGTTAATTTTTTAAGAAGTAATTAGTGTGCATCATTTCCCTCAGGTAATGACTAGTTGAATAAAGATTTCCTATGATTCAACACATGATTCATATCTATTAAGTTTATTATCTAGAAAATTCCCTTTAGATAAAGTTCCACTATTGTGTGTAGGAAATATATTAGTCAATACATAATCAAGCTCTGACAATTCTATTAATGAGAAAGACTTAACAATCCTCAACAATTCGGGCACACCTTAAATTAATTCTTTGGCACACACTAACATTTCTTAGCACCCCACATGTCTTGGAATATCTTTGTACCTAGAACATCTTGTGATGACACTGACACCCAAGCACATGGTGGCATGTGCTAGCACAACATGGAACTCTCCTAGCATGTGTTGGCATGCTGCATATATTCCCTAGCATGCCCTGGAACACCTTGGTTGAATGCATTGACATACATTAGCACATGGAACACAATGCCACTTGGCATGTATTGGGACCTATTATTAGTGTGCCTAGCATGCCCCTTTTCAAAAAGATAAAGTCCTGACTTATTAACCCTCTTATTGGTTCTTCCTTTTGTTTCCTTGACAGATATTGACATATCCCGACACCCTGCACCACATCCTTAGCACCTAGCATGTATTGGCATATCTTAGCACTATTAATTGGCACATGATATAATTAGCACACACTGTTACGCCCGAGCACACTTTGGGAATTCTTGACATACCTTGATATTCCCTAGCATGCCTTACCAATGCTTAGCATACCTTGTCACTCCCTCCTTGGCATGACAACTAACACTCATTAACACTAGTCTCTGGAAATACATGTTCCTCATATTAATTAAATTCCATGAATTTTTACCTAATGCTCCCTTAATGTTTTTTCCTAGTACTCCTTAACACTCATCAACATGCATTATCACTCTCTAGCACACCTTAGCACTCTTCAACATTCCCTTCCACTTCATAACATGCATAACATTAGTCCCTGACACATATTGGTGCTTGGCATGTGTTGGCGCTTGGAAAGTCTTAGCATGTATGGAATAGGTTGAGATGCCTTGCTATGATTTGGCATGGTTTAATATTAAATTTATTTTCCATGATTAATTGTTTTAAAATAGATGAGAAGAAACAAAGGAATACTTGGCACTTAGAATGCACTAAGACTTTGCACTTGGCACCTTTTTCCGCCTAGTGTTTGTGTGCCTAGCATGCCCCTCTTGGAAAATGTAAATTGATGACTTATTAACCCTCTTATGTGTTCATTTCCTTGTAGTAACTTTTTTCTCCATTTTGTTGACTTGACAGTCCCTGACACGCATTGGCACACCCTTGAACATATTGGCATGCCTTGTCACTTGGCACATCTTAGCATGTTTGACATGTATTCCCACTATCTGGAACATCAAGGGGGTGAAGAGAGATGTAGTCCTAAAATAGGTCGAGTACGAGGGTGGAGTAAGGGTTGCCAAAGGGAGGTCATGATCATCCTCAAAGAGCAAGATCATCATGTGAGGGTTCAGAAGAATGTTGCATACCTTAACGGTCGGTTTGCGCTAGGAATTAGGATGGCATATTGTTGCTTCTCTTTTGGCAGATCGAGCTTAAGAGAGGTTTCTCATGAGAATCTGGGCATGTGATTTCAATGGTGTCTTTGTGTGAAGGCCACATCAAATTCTTAAATGTTGAAATTTGCAACAAAAAATAGTGAGATTGGAAACCAGAAAGGACAAAAAAAAAATGCACCCACACTGGTGAGGAATTTTGATGCACCAGGGGTGAGGAATGTGGGGCATCTAAATTATTTTTCACTTAAATAAATTGGACAATAAATTGTAATTTCATCTCATAACAACTTGTGTCAGTTAATTAAATCATCATGACCGAGTTAGCTCAATAAATTTGAGTTGAGTGTCTAAGATGAGGCACATAGAGGGATTATAATATTTTTGGGGTCCAGTTGAAGTTGATGCATTAGTGGGGTGCAAGTGTAATTAACTCAATTAAATTAGTCAAAATAAGTTTAACTAGTTCTAACTGAGTGATGAGCTAGTGAGAGGTCCAGTGAATTAAATTAGATTTAATTCACAATGAGTGATCAATCAGATAACTGATAATTCACTATTAATAGTTTCATGCATGTTAGTTTCAAGGAATACCTAGTTGAGACAGAGGTTAAAGGGAACATAACTATCAGTTGTATTCAAAGAAAATTTCCCATGTGCAATTATAAAGTCATTGGGATGCCATTATGGATTGTGCAATAAAGGAAGACTGATTTTCCTAATTAATAAGTAGTTAATTCCCTAGGAATTGCATGAGCAAGGCAAGATGAAGTAAGGATGAGAATTGGCTAACTACTAGACCGAGTTTGCCTAGATCAACTGGAGACAATTGATAGAGTGCTGGAGAATCTCATGAGAGATTAAGCATTGTATTTTTTCATGATTCCTTGACTTAATACACAATAGAGATAGAGGGGTTTTGAGCAGTTTCTTTCCCCAAATACATCATGTTGTTATGTGATTGATGATTTATTTCTCTTACTTATATGTGATTGTGTGATCATGTTTTTTTTCCGCAAATTGTAGGAAGGATTCAGTGTCTTGTTTTAGTAGATTATAAGATCAGATTGAATCTCGTTGGTTAGATTTTCTACATGGTATCAGAGAAGGAATTTTTTGGGTGGTGAGTTTGCAGAGAATATATGAAGATTTTGGTGTAAAATTTTCAAAAACAAATAGAATATTTGGATTCCTTGCGAAAATCTACCTAAATGGAAAAAAACAATTAGTCGAATTGGGGCTCGGATGAGGGAGATATCATCGATTTAAAATTAACTCTTTTTTAGAAACTTTTTGTAACGTCGAGACAATTACACTATGCACGAGTCAAGAAACTATATGCACTTGAGGTACCAGATGCATGCAAAGCTTTGAGGAGAAAAGTAAAAGTTAGAGACTTGGCAGTTTAGAGGGAGCATAAATTACCTCTCAACATGCATCCTCATGAGAAGCAATCTCAGAAGGTTGTGGACTAGCTACCACAATTGGAGAAGCAGAGAGGAGACCGAGTGGAAGCATCCACTCAAGCAGAGACCTCCATGAGGGGGAAATTTCGAGCGATATGGGAAGAGGGAGCAGCCATACCTCGAGGTGTAAGGTGGGGTGATGTGTAGACATAATCCCAAGATAAGAAATTTGGGCAAGGTCCATTGAGATGGTGTGTCTCATGGATCAAACCTGGCTACAAGGGGCCCACAGTACAACAGTAGTACGAAGGATCAGTTAGATTGACGTAGTCATATGTCAGCAAGACAGAAATCAGAGTGACAGATGTCAAATACTGGAGCACAAATCAGAGTTAGCAACAGTTCAAAGGGCATGGATGCAAATGTCAGCAGCAGTGCAAAGTATCCAGTATTAGATAAGTGTAGTAACTAGCAGCAGTCAGAAGACTTTGATGACAGATGCATTATACTAATTCAGTTTTTTGGAGGCTATTCAGTTTCAATATTTGCAGGTGCAAACAACATTAGAGAAGTGTAGCATGTAGAACATTCCAAAGATATCGGATGGGGATATATTGAATTCCTTTCTTGTTGAGAGGGAGTGTTGAAATTTGCAACAAGAAATAGTGAAATTGGCAACTAGAAAGGACAAAAAAAAAATGCACCCACACTGGTGAGGAATTTTGATGTACCAGGAGTGAGGAATGTGAGGCGTCTAATTTATTTTTCCCTTAAATAAGTTGGACAATAAATTGTAATTTCGTCTCATAACAACTTGTGTCAGTTAACTAAGTCATGTTGATTGAGTTAGCTCAAGAAATTTGATTTAAGGTGATCGAGGTGGATATTGGTGGCCACCTGCCTATTCCACTTGGGCTCTCGCCATTTCCTCTTTCAATTTTTCAGTTTCCTTAATTATAGAACAATTTACTATTTTTGCAGTTTTTCGGGTCCTGAACTTCCGGAGTCATTTTGAGGCCCCAAACGACGTTTTTTGGGCATGAAATGTTTGGAAATTTTAATGAAATCACATTATTAGTTGTTTTCCTTGGATAGATCTTTCTAATGAGGTATCATATGTGTCAAACGAAGATCATATGACCAAGTTACAACCCTGGGAAGTTGGCTGCCCAACTAACCCCAACGGGGCCCATAAAATCTTGGTGTTACATCTCCTCGGGTTATGGTTTTGGTTGTTTAGGGTTTTATCTTATTTTAAATAATAAAAATACCCTTGATCCTTACTGTAACACAATTCAGAGGAACATAACTATCAGTTTTATTTATAGAAAATTTCCCATGTGTAATTATAAAGTCATTGGGATGCCATGATGGATTGTGCAATCAAGGAAGGTTGATTTTCCTAATTAATATGGAGATAATTCCATAGGAATTGCATGAGCAAGGCAGGCTAAAGGAAGGCTGAGAATTGGCTAAGTACTAAACTAATTTTTCCTAGATCAGCAGGAGACAATTGGCAGAGTGTTGGAGAATCTCAAGAGAGATTAAGAATTGTATTGTTTCATGATTCCTTGACTTAATACAAAATAGAGATAGAGGGTTTTGAGAAGTTGCTTCCCTAGATACATCTTGTGTTGTGCGATTGATAACTTGTTTCTCTTACTTATATGTGATTGTGCGATCGTGTTTTGTTTCCAAAAATTGTAGGAAGGATTTAGTGTCTTGTTTTAGTACATTACAAGATCAGATTGAATCCCGTTGGTTAGATTTTATAGATGAAATAGAAGAGAGGGTTGATACCATCTTGCCTTGTGGTGGTTAGTATGCCGCAAGGTCTGTGATAAAGACCAACATAAATGGAGGAGGGCTTGCACTGTAATTTAGAGCCATAACAGAAGTCGACACAGGCGTAATATTATCTGAGCTAACCCTAGTTTGAGGGTCGACATTGAGATTTAAATTTCATGTCAAGATTCAGTCAAAGAAATGCCTAGAATCTATGGATCCATATGAGCTAGGTCAAGTCTCTTATGGAGGCAAGAGTCATGTTTTTTCTATGTGTGGATAGGGTTTGTTCTACAACAATTAGAAGTACATAAGTATAATGCCCTAGTTAGGACAATTTACTAGCATGTTTAGTTCATAAGGTATGCCCTTAAGATAGTGACAAATTTGCGTAGAAGAAGATGGGTTGTGACCCTTAGAGCGAGGTTTATTTCTGCAATAAATACCGCAGATCTGGAAGATGGTTTGCAGATTCAGTATGTGTGGATACAACATATCCAAAGGAGGGTGGAACTTGAGAAGAAGATTGAGCATGCAGAAGAAATGTGCCATATGAAGAATGGATTGACATGCATAGGAGTTGATTTTGGTGGACTTTCCATAAAGTTTTAGACAAAGATCTGAAGAAACCTATAAAAAATTAGTAAATGGACTGTTATTGGTTGATTTGTGACCTTAGTTCAGTCATCTATAGATTGTTAGAAGTATGATAAGAGGAGTAGTTCATATTTGTTCATAGATTGGATAACAAAGATCAAATTGTCGATACACAAAAACAATGATCTTGAGAGGACTCAAACCATTGTTAGGTGGTAGATTTGAAGAGCCCTAGAAGAAAACAATATTGTGGGCCCTAGATCAGTAAAAATTATTGACTGTGGTTGGGTAGATTGATGGTAGTCCAAATATAGTTGGAGGGTTGTTAGGTTACTGTCAAAGAAGAGCCCTAACTCTTTTTCTGGTGAAGGACAACAAAATTCGTAGAAGGGTAGGTGTATAGGGCCTAAGGATGTGCAAAATTTCAAGGAATAAAGCAACAGTCAAGTGGACCAACCCACTAGCCCTAGTTCACTATATTGTATAGGATTGATTCAGTGAGAAGAAGGGCAACCTCCATAACCCTGGACTTCTCATCTTGGAGCTGTAGTATGGAAAAATTGGGCATACCAAAGAGTTATTCACAAATGGAATTGTGAAAAAATTGTTACCACTCAAACTAGTAGTGGACCTAAAAGGGGTTCCTAAGAGGGCAACTGTTAGGATAAGGGAAACGATGGAGGCTTAGCCCATTTTCACCACAGCTAAGACTCCTTGCTCTTCATGGACTTTCACCGATGGGTGGAGTCCCGATAGTTTAGGAAGTCACTTGTAGAGTATAGGTCAATGAATAGGTGGGAAGTGACCCTCAAAACCCTTTCCCTAAGATAAAATAAAGAGTGGGACTTGATTTCCTTTTAAGCAAGGGAATTTATATTCTAGGGAGAGAGGAGGGGGATTGAAGGGTTGAGGGAGAAGAATAATACTTACGAAGGAATTTCTCAATCCATAGGGAGAGAGGAGGGGGATTGAAGGGTTGAGGGAGAATAATAATACTTACGAAGGAATTTCTCAATCCATAAAATCCTTTGGGAACTTGGATTCCCAAATTTTCCTTGATGAAAGGCCTTTGACACCAAATGGGACCACACAGGGCCAAGTGGACCCATCCCAGGTTCGAGGATGGAATTTAGCAACCAATGATGTTCCTATCCTGGAAAAGGTGATGGGAAAGGATTAGACAGAAGTTTTTACTTCGATAGGTCAAATTGATCCTACTAGGTTCTATCCTTGGAAACACCTAGGCAAAACTTGATCCTAGAGCTAGGGCTTGAGTTATCCAGAGATTCCACCATCAGAATTGGCCCAAGTTCTGAGGAGAGTGAGGGCACCCAGAAACGCAGCTGCCTCTAGGAGATAGAAGTTTTCCTCTAGCTAGATTCCTGGGAAATTGTTGCCCTAGGTGACCTAATGTGGCTAGACTTAGGGAATATGAAAAATTCTTAATCTAAGAAACCCTACTGCAGTATCTTGATTTACTTCTCCTACTTGAATTAAGTTACAAGTTAATTTCTAAAATATTCAATAAATTAGCGAAGTAAATAGTAAATACAACTAGCAACCTACACATACAAATCAAATACTGAATAACATGCTCATAGAAAAAGTGACACATGGATTTTCTGGACAAGTGTCCCAGGAAAAAACCCAATGCGGGAAAACTAGTGCAACTAACTCTGGAGGGTTTTCATTATTATGCAGTTTCTAAGTACAAAAATATTGGGTACCAAAACTGGTTCACCCAATAGAGAAATAAAAACGACAGTAATATGCTGCTCTGAATCCCTCTACGTCAGTCTTACTAGCTTGTGTCGGCCTTTGCACTGCTCAGTAAGGGCCTCTATCACACTTGTAGGGCTTACATTGCCCCTGCACTGCTCAGTAAGGGCATGTGTCACACTTGAAGGGCTTACACTGCCCCTGCTCTGCCCTGACTTGGCCTGCGTCAACCCTACATGGCTCCTGCTGCCTCTGCGCTGCCCCTGCTAGGCTCTGGTTGGACTGTGTGGCTCCTGTTGCCCCTGCTACTTTGGCTGGCTGGAATTCTTAAGCAGAAAAAGCATAGGTAAGAAAGAAGGCATTGGCCAAAGGTAACGCATAACAGTTAGAAAAATTGAAGAAATGAAATGAAAATAGATAATGTCCACAAATAACTGAAATAGCTCAATGGGACTAGAGAGTAAAAGCTTTGACAATAGCAATAACTGCTTATAGCATCAGCTAAGAGAACAGAGGATGCTAGTTCATGAGGTTAAAATGTTGTATAATTGTTGGCACAGGAAAACCGTAGAATTGTTAGAGTAAATCTCTGCAGGTACCATTAGTTGGTGATCATCGATAATCATTTCATTTCATCAAATACCTTGATGAATGGGCCTTACAAGCTATTTGCGTAGACAAACCCCACAGAAGTTGTGTGATGGAAAAATATTCACACTATATTGAAGAAAACACCTACCAAATAAGGATGGCATTTTAAATGGGGCAAGAAACAATAGAGAGATAGACATTGAAAAAGTTAAAATGCTAGGGTTAACAAGAAAGCAACTAAGTAGCATGGTAGAAAGCACAAAAAAGAAAATTATAAAAATGGAAAACCCTACAAATTAGCACCCATCCAAACATCACCACAATTTTTTCTTTAACTCTAAATCTCCAAATTCATCAAATTATATCCTTTATTAAAACTTGATCCTCTTTGTTAGCCATTCTGAAGATAAGGCTGAGAACTTGCTACAAAACCATCGCCTACATGTAGTGACCTTATTCTGTGACCAGACAACCTACTTTTGTGAAGACACGGAAAGGTAAACACTCTCTGCCAATATTTTCCATATAGCCCAGGTTGAGCAACCACATATACATCACCAGTTTTTTCTCTTCGGATTTGTAACTTAGAAGAGCTTTGTCTGACCACCTCCGAGTTGCTCCCAAAGTCACCCAGGCAAGCCCTCTCAGCATCATCCTCTTTCTGTAGTACCTAATTAGTAATTTAATTAACCATAACAGTTTCTTGATCATGCAGGTATTTCAAATATATTTCCAATAAGCATAAAGCTTTCATGTTAAACAATCAGATCAAAAGACTTTAGACTATGATGCAAAAAATACAAGGAAACCTCACCAACAATCAAAGGACAAACAAAGTCAAACCTCTACAAAGTATAAATAGATATCTGATAAACTTCATTCCACCACAAAAATGTGCTTAACTAAAGAAAATTCTAATTTATGTGCTTTCAAGAGAAAGCTTTCAAGGGCAGTGATGTTATAAACATACCCCTAATTAGACAGAGTTGTTCTATATATTTTGGATAAGAGGACAGCTTGCTAATTTGTTGAGCAGTTGTCCCTCTTATTTGTAAAGATATTATGTATTTCCTAAAGATATTCCTACATCTCTCTAGGATATTTGTAAACAATATTTTGTATAAATACTTCTGTATTAGAAGTGTTAAGTGTGGAATAAAATTAATAAGATTACTATAGACCTTTTGCTGATACATTGGAGGCTTACATGTGTTGATTTCGAAGTAGCAGACTGGACAAATCTAATTGGGCATCATAATTCAGGATTCTTGCGATAAGTTAAAGAGTAAAGTACATTTCTTCTTGTCATTGTTTCACTTCTAAGTTCCATGCAATCCATTATGTGTTTGATCTGTCTTAATGAGTAACTAGGAATATTACTTCAGGATTATATTATTGCTCCCTATTTTAAATAAGTTGCTATTTAAATGTTTTCTGCTGATTTCCGGTGATAGGAATTCTTCATTGCTCCTACTCCCGTTTGACCCCTGCCTCCTTCTCCCATTGTTCGGATCAAAGGATCCTTCATTTCCCTTTATCACGACTATACCATTTCATCATTAAACCTTTTCCCCAAAACTCTGAGGGTTATCTACCTTGCCCTGAATACATTTTCACCCTTTTGGCCTTGCCTTCTATTACTGCTATCTAGATTTAGACTCCATAGCCCAATGGAAAAGTAGATCTCTCTCTAGTTTAATCCTAAGTGATTTTTACCCAACAAACATATTAAAACAAAACCAAATTTTTCTATCATAACTAGCCTAAAACATAAATAAAAAACAAAGATAAATCTTAAAGAGAGAGCCCTCTCTGAACTATAGGAAGGCTAGATCCTATTGTTCCAATTACGTTTGTGGTTACCCCTAGTCTTCTTTGACTAAAAACTAAAATCCCACAACTTAAGAAATTACTAGGGTGATAACAGGTCCCATCTAAGCTTGGAACAAAATTTCAAAACTTAGTTACACAACATCATGGAAGATTATTAAAAAGGTTTCCCATGCATTGTAATCAGCAATATCTGGTGGGATTGGAATAACAACACATTTTTTCACGAGAAATATCCATGATAGTTTATGAATCACCCCAACATCTATCTTTTATGTGAGTCATATGATGATATTTCTTCACACTTATTTATCTCTTGTTAAAACATAGTGCAGGTCATCACCACCACCGTTACAAAATTGAACATGTTAGGCTCATGGTCCTATCTAATATTGGAAGAAAATTTCAAAAATTAGTTACAAAACATCATGGAAGAATATTAAAAAGGTTTCCCATGCATTATAATCAGAAATATCTGGTGGGATTGGAACAACAACACATTTTGTTCACAAGAAATATCCATGATAGTTTACGAATCAGCCCAACATCTATGCTTTAGGAAAGTCATATGATGATATTTCTTCACTTATTTATCTCTTTTCCCAACATAGTGTAGGTCATCGCCACCACCCTTGCAAAATTAAACATAATAGCCTCATGGTCCTATCTAAGCTTGGAAGAAAATTTCAAAACTTAGTTACTCAACATGATGGAAGATTATTATAAAGGTCTCCCATGCATTCTAATCAGCAATATCTAGTGGGATTGGAACAACAACACATTCTTTTCATGAGAAATTCTAACAAAGATCACAATTGAATTGATAAAAAATAGTGTTTGGAAGACAAGATTCATCCTAAACCACAAAAATAAGTGATTCTGGTAATTCCATCACTCCCTCTTGGATGCCCCTGTGACTTATTTGATGGTGTTCCATAAGTTATCCCACCTAGCTGCAAAGTGGGTGTGGTACTCTTCCTCTCCCAGTATTATAGCGAGAAAGTAAGATATACCCAAAGTTAAGGCTCCAACAACTAATATGATTCCATTGCTCTTTTTACCCTTCTGGAAATTGCATCCATCAAAAGATTCAAACCCTATAGATCATGGGGGATTCAAAAATCATGATCAATTGGGTCAATAATTCATGATATAAAACATCTACCTACATCCCATCCTACAGGATATCATAGATTCCCCCAACTCTTTGCACTAGCTATCTTTCAGACACATTCTCAAGGAGCTAAATACCACAACACACAAGATTTCAGAAGAATCTCTCAAACTGCCCATCAATACCTTTGTGATACCAGACCCCATCGATAGGATGGAGTATTACCAAATTATTATTGATGTCTAAGCTCGAAAAAAAATCCAATGTAAATTGATGCATGCACATTCCAGTCATGACAATCAATTTCTACATCTTCTCAACAGAAAAAACAAGTAATTGTTTTCTCTGTTCACTTTACAACACAAACACCAAATTCATCCATAATGTTAGGATATTTTGAATGATATGACCAAAAAGGAAATGGGATTCCTAGTATTTCTTGGTGTATTGAACAAGACTAGGGGACACACATGTAGCATGGATGGGTAGAAATGGGATGTCCAAGCATGGTTTACTAAGATATATAATCCACACATTATAGAATGAGAAGGGGCATTAATACCTAATGTCATGGGGGCTAGGGGGGCTAGAGGGAAGGTAACAAGAGAAATTGAAAGGGGAACCCCTAGTAGTGGTGATAAGGGTATTAGAGGCCCCATTATCACAACCAATGTGCCATTAACCCATAACCACTAAATTCCCTATCCCTTAACCCCGAAGGCATAATCTCTTAACCCCTACACTCATAACTCATAATCCATCAACCCCTTAATGCATTAAACCTTAATCCATTAACTCCTAACCTAGAATCCATGAACCCCCTAAGCACTAACCCCTTATTCTCTTAACTCGTGACCCTTAAACCTTAATCCATAACCCCTAAACACCTTAAAACCTAACCTATTAACCCATAACACCTAAATCCCTTAATTATTAAGCCCTTAACAACTAAATCGCTTCCCCCCCAAGCCCTTGGCCCTTAATTCTTAACTCTTGAAGCCCTTAACCACTTAGTATCCAAGGCAAAAAAACAACACATCAAACCAACAAAATAACCTCTTAGGAGAATCATTCACCTCTAACTAATAATATTGGTACCATTTTATTTTAAGAGAACTAGGTATTGGTCTCATTGTGTGTGTTTGTGGGTAATGCCCTTATTAACATGTATACCAAATGTAGAACAACTGGATAATTTGCAAAACCCCAATAATAATTGCTCACAATATCTACACTTCATGTTGACATGGAGCTTGTAGTGCTCTCATGCATAAGGAGTTGGCAATGAATAGATCACTCATAATGACACAACCTCTTCAACGCTAATGAACAAGGATCTAACCCTTGATACAATTTTTTTTTTGCTAAAAAAACGCAATTGTGTCATTGTAAAATACTATACATAAGAGAAAATAAAATGATATTATCCACGTCAATGCTTGAAATAGCCTCACAATTTCCATGAGTGGTGAGCCAAGGGGTGAATGTAGGGAACTATTAAATCTACATCATGTTTAAATTCCTTTTACATCACGAGATTTTTCTCCATTAGGGTTGATGCATCATCACAAATATCCATGATATTTTACGAATCACCCCAACATCTATGCTTTAAGCAAGTCATATGATGACGTTTCTTCACACTTGTTTAAATCTCTTGTCCCAACACAATGCAGGTCATCACCACCACCCTTGCAAAATTGAACATGATAGCCTCGTGGTCCTATCTAAGCTTGGAAGAAAATTATAGAATTTAGTTACTCAACATCTTGGATGATTATTATAAAAGTTTCCCATGCATTCTAATCAGCAATATCTAGTGGGATTGGAACAACAACACATTTTGTTCACGAGAAATTCTAACAAAGATCAAAATTGAATTGATTAAAAAAGTAGATAGAAGTCTTTCGAATTAATCACATCTAATGATGTTATTAATCCGAAAGAATTATATCTACATTATGAATCACAAAACTCTTATATCTAACATGATTAAAAAAGTGTTTGGAAGACAAGATTCATCCTAAACCACAAAAATAATGGATTATGGTAATTCCTCCACTCCCTCTTGGATGCCGCTGTGACTTATTTGATGGTGTTGCACAAGTTATCCCACCTAGCTGCAAAGTGGGTGTGGTACTCTTCCTCTCCCGATCTTATAGCGAGAAAGTAAGATATACCCAAAGTTAAGGCTCCAACAACTAAGTTGATCCCATATCTCTTTGTACCCTTATGGAAATTGCATCCATCAAAAGATTCAAATCCCTATATATCATGGGGGATTAAAAAATCATGATCAATTGGGTCAATAATTCATGATGGAAAACATCTACCTACATCCCATCCTACAGGATGTCATAGATTCCTCCAACTCTTTGGACTAGCTATCTTTCAGACACATTCTCAAGGAGATAAATGCCACAACACACAAGCTTTCAAAAGAATCTCTCAAACTTCCCATTGATACCTTTGTGATACTAGACTCCATCGATAGGATGGAGTATGACCAAATTATTAATCATGTCTAAGCTCGAAAAACAAGCAAATGTAGATTGATGCATACACATTCCAATCATGAAAATCAATTTCTACATCTTATCAATAGAAAAAACAAGTAATTTTTTTCTATGTTCACTTTACAACATAAACACCAATTTCATCCATAATGTTAGGATAAGTTGAATGATATGCCTGAAAAGGAAGTGGGAGGAGTATTTTGTGGTGTATTGAACAGGACAAGGGGACACACATGTAGCATGGATGGGTAGAAGTGGGATTTCCAAGCATGGTTTACTAAGATCTATAATCCACACATTAGAGAATGAGAAGGGGGATTAAGACCTAATGTCATAGGGGTTAGGGGGGCTAGAGGGAAGGTAACAATAAAAATTGAAAGGAGAACCCCCGATAGTGGTGATAAGGGTATTAGGGGCCCCATTATCACAACCAATAAGACATTAACCCATAACCAATAAATTCCTTATTCCTTAACCCCGAAGCCATAATCTCTTAACCCCTACACTCATATGCATAATCCATGAACCCCTTGATGCATTAAACCTTAAGCCATCCTAACCTATAATCCATGAACCCCCTCAGCACTAACCCCTTATTCTCTTAACTCGTGACCCTTAAACCTTAATCCATAACCCCTAAACACCTTAAAACCTAACCGCTTAACCCATAACACCTAAATCCCTTAATTGTTAAGCCCTTAACCCCTAAATACCTTTCCCCCCAAGGCCTTGGACCTTAAATCTTGAATCTTGAAGCCCTTAACCACTTAGTATCCAAGGCAAAAAAAAACACATCAAACCAACAAAATAACCTCTTAGGAGAATGCTTCACCTCTAACTAAGAATATTTGTACCATTTGATTTTTATAGAACTAGGTATTGTTCTCGAGGGTGTGTGTTTGTGGGTAATGCCCTTATTAACATATATACCAAATGTAGAACAACTGGATAATTTGCAAAACCTCAATAAGAATTGCTTACAATATCTACACTGCATGTTGACATGGAGCTTGTAATGCTCTCACACATAAGGAGTTGGCAATGAATTGATCACTCATAATGACACAACCTCTTCAACCCTAATGAACAAGGAGCTAACCCTTGATACAAATATTTTGTTTGCTAAAAAAATACAATTATGTCAATGTAAAATACTATACATACGAGAAAGTACAATGATATTATCCACGTCAATGCTTGAAATAGCCTCACATTTTCCATGAGTGGTGAGCCAAGGGGTGAATGTAGGGCACTATTAAAGTTACATCATGTTTAAATTCCTTTTACATCATGAGATTGTTCTCCATTAGGGTTGATGCATCATCATAAGGGAGCATGACACCTTTTTATGGGGGACTGATGAAAGTTGTAACACGCTTCAAATGATATACACCTCCAATGTAAATGACATTATTATATGTTTTTGTCAAGTTGTTAAAGAGGTTATTTATAAATAATAAATTTAGTACTTGGACTTCATCTTTTGATGGCCTTGACTCTAAGATGGATTTGTACTAGGAACACTTCATGCAAATAAGAGGGGGCCTTATTTTTTAACCCTCATACACACAAGAGCACTAGATGCTGCTTGTCAATTCCCCCTTGGTGGTTTCAAAGTGGGTTTACATTAGTGTCTAGTCGAAACTAATTACATCATGATATTCCTCTTCTCAATAACATCTTCTCGCTTTGCCATATACACAACATTGAGTTAGAGGATCACCTCATTTGTAGATGCTCCATTTATTATGGGATTCAAAAAATGTTCTATTTTATTTTATCAAGATTTAGATGGTTGTTATCTACTTTCTTTCAATACATGTCTAACTATTTTTATGAGGGAGTTCCTTGGATTTAGATCTTTATATAAGACCTTATGTGGCCTTCCCCTTTTGAACTTTTCCAAGGGGGTCACCTTCTTCCATGTTTCCTCGCCTACTCAAGGGCAACATTGACAAGCCAATATTCAAACTTCTTCAACTATCAAATTGATGGGGCCTCATACCTCTTATTGAACCCCTTAATGGGACATTATTTCTCCAAAGAGACTATTGAGGATTTCCATTGCAAATCACAGGTTGGATGTCATAGGACCTGTTACCCCACTTTTTATATGCGTTTTTAGAGGATAATTTTAAATTTTGATTGACATATCAACCCTTGTGATTCTTGTGACATTAATCATTTTCCAACTGAGATATATGAATGACTATATAATTGGTTTGATGACACCTTGCCTTGGCCATCTAGGACACTAGGTGTAGGAAGATGTTGTTTTAGCGGTCACTTTAACTTGATATATATGATCCACGTATATATCTCTAATGTATATTGTTTTTATTGTGATCACTTAAAGACTTTATTCTAATTCTTAAATGTTTTGGCCATAAATTCTATTCTGAATTGTTTTATGGTGTTTCATAATTTTACTCATAAAAATGTGTCATCTTGATAGTTTAAATATATAAATAGTGATTTGAGTAATTACTACACATCATATCTTATTATCCCCTTATTTCTCTTAGTTAAATTTTATCCCACATAATTTCACAGCATATTCCTTCATTTTAATCATGATTTCTAGCCATATGATTCCAATGAGTAGGAAATCAATTATTTTATCCATAAAACTAACTATGTAAACCACTCTGTTTTCAATTTTATCACCGTGCTTTCATGTTGGGTTTTTTATCTTAATGATAGTAGTTGTGTTAATGGGGTTGGTTCGGGTTCGAACTACGATTTTAAAAATAAGCATGATTGGGTTAGATGCGGGTGAAGGGAAAGGTCAAGGGTTGTTTATCCGTTTCTTTTAGATTGAGCGAGAGTCGTTTTTGAGCGGGAAAAGATAAAATTGACAAAGATTGTCCGTTTCTTTTAGATTGAGCGGGACTCGTTTTTGGGCAGGAGCGTTTTTTAGTTGATTTGCGGATGTCTTTTATTTTCAGGAAAATAAATTGATGGTTAATGCGGGAATAACAAAACTGTGTCAAAAGGTGAAGGAACAACCAGAAGAGAAAATGGGAAAAAGGTTAGCTATGCCATTTGTTTTTTTAGATGATTCTGTATTTAATATTTAGTTAAAGTATTTTTTTTTTAGATTTATATATTTGCATTACATGTTGTTGCAGTTACATACTATTGCCAAGACCGCTGGCATGCATCACAGCGAATGGGTTGACAATGCAGATTGTTGGGTCGCTGGCTTGTTACATACTGTTGCCAAGACCGCTGGCATGCATCACAGTGAATGGGTTGAGAATGAAGATCATTGGGTAGCTGGATTGTTACATACTATTTCCAAGACCGCTAGCATGCATCACAGTGAATGGGTTGAGAATGCAAATTGTTGGGTAGCTGGCTTTTTAGAAAAGTTTGAAGAGGTGTGTTATATTATGGTGAATTTTTTACCTTCTTTTAGATTGAGCGGGAGTTGTTTCTTTTGTCTGTTTATTTTAGATTGAGCGATAATCTCTCCATAACTTCCTTTCCGTCTTCCAGTGTCATTACTTCCCTCACAGGTCTGCAAAAATCCTCCCTGCCCACTCCGCCATCGCTCCGTCTTGCAACCTCCACACCCACCTTCAATTCATGAACTATCAATCTCGCATTAAATCCCTAATACTATAATCTCCTTATGCGGTTCCCACCCCTTCAATACCAACCCTCTGTCCCAAATCCGCTCTTTGAAACCTGCGGGCAATGAAATCGAACCCTCGCCAAAGCCGTCTACAAGAAAAACAAAGATAAATGGCTGCCCACTCACTTCCAATCCGAGAGCCACCTCTTGGATTTCAGCGTTCGACAGAAAGCATTGGCTGCAAAATGAAGCATACACAACGGAAGAAGCCACCTGCGTTCCAATCCATTTCAATTACTCGGACTCCAGAGGCCCGACGTTTGATTGCAGAAGCAGACGGAATGACTAGTTTCCGGGTGAGCCACTGAAAATAGTGGATGGTATTGCAACGAATTCTACAAATCTTGCACTGAAATATCACCTGCTGCAACGAATTCTAAAGATAAAATGAAGTTTTTGGGGTGTGGAGGTAAAACATGGGGAGGTTCACAGCTGTGATCCTAGAGATGGTAAATATCTCCACTTATCACAGACATCCCTTGGTCCACGACTCTGCTAACAGAGACCAGTGACAGAAACAACCTGCCGGACGACCTTCTTCTAGGTATTCTTCTTCTTTGCGATTTTGGATTAGTGATTTTGATTTTACCAGCTAAAGGAACCCCTCAAGCTGAAAAGAGCACTTAGCTCTGACCTGTTAATTGAGACCTGAGCACATGTATTGACAATGCTCTTTCTTTGCATCAATTTGATGGACAGAGTTGGTCATACTAAGATACCAATATAGCTCACGAGAACCTTTATACCCAGCTCGTGTAACACTTCATTTGTTTCTGCATCAACAAATTTTTTAAATTACTTCCAGCATTATCATTTTTTCCTGATGTTACATGTCTTGTTATTCAACACCAGTTGCACTTTGTAGCTTCACAATACTTTGGACTTCCCTAGCAATAACGGTTATTCTCAGGGTCAGTTGCATTCTTTATCCTCATATTTAAATCTCTGCTACTCCTGCCTTAAATGACCATCTTCTAAAACATAATGGTGAAGGGTCGAAAGATGAGATACAAAACACTATTTGATCTTCGCAATACTTCTATGTGAATCTCCCTTTTTGTGGTGTTTGATTTTCTGTTGAACGCTGGCTATTTTCCTCTTGTAGCGTTTGGCATTTAAAACCCTACAAACAACGTTTAGAAACCTCCTCAATCATTAGCAAAGACACCTATGAAAAACATTTGATGCTCATATGTTCTCCTTTGTCATTTGATCGATCGACACTTTGCTCGATTGAAAAATGCAACAAAATCATCATCTGTGAGGTGCCCAATACACCATTGAATCCATCATAACATAATTTACCACACTACTACATTTGGCAGAAATTTCGACACTTGTTTCCGACGCTTTTGACCAAATGTCGGAAATTTTCCCAAATTTTTTCCATCCCGCCCGAAACCGTCGCTATACCGACGTCTATAGAAAAGTGTCGCAATACCGACACTTAAAAACGTGCCGCAATTGCGACGTTTAGAGGAAGACGTCGCAATTGCAACACCATGGCCCAAAGCGTCGCTATTGAGACGACTCTAAACGTCGCAACTGCGACACAATGTCTAGGTGTCGCCATTGCGACGTTTGGAGGCACCCGTCCTAATAGCGACACCTTTTCCGTCGTCGTTATAGCGACAGTTATTTTCGCGCTACATAAAAATACCAAACTTATATGCGCACTACATAAAAATTCGAAACTTATATGCGCGCTACATAAAAATGATTTTATTGTTTCGTATTTGTCGCAATAGCTACATTAACGTTTTATATCACTTGCGCATTCTCCCTCTGCTCTTGCAGAACAGCATTTTCCCTCAGCATTCGCGCTCAGCTCTTGCAGAACGGAATTTTCCCTCAGCATTCGCCCTCAGCGTTCGCCCTCAGCTCTTGCAAAATGGTAAGTTTCTACTGCAGGCCCTTCCTCCTATAATAGGGTTGACTCTATTTGGGTTTTTTTGGTCAATTCCATTGGATTGTATTAGGCTGTAGGGTTCTCTGTAGATGTCAAGAGTCAAGATTCAATACCCTCTATTATCTTCATCACCAAATACAAGATTTAAATTTTTCCCAAAGAAACACTTATTAATTTGGCAGCCATTATTTCTCCCTGCTTTAAAAACCCTACATTTAAATGAAAACAAGCATTGCATTTCAACTACAAAAATCTATTAGTGTTCAAATGTACATGTGTGCTACATTAACGTCCGATATCACGCGCGCATTCGCCCTCCGCTCTTGCAGAACACCATTCGCCCTCAGCATTCGGCCTCTCGCCTCTTGCGTGCATCAAAGATTTGCTCCGAGCAATGACCTCATGCACAAAGATTCGCCCGCATTTTTTACCCGAGCCTGCGCACGCATGTGGACGGATTCGCCTCTCGCCTCTGGGCACGTCGGAATTCGCCCGCATTCGCTCTCATCTCTTTGAACAAGATTGCTCTCAAAGATTTTCTCGCCGTCGTCACTAAGTAGAATAAATGCTCGCCCTCGCCTCTTGCAAAATGGTAAGTTCTTACTGCAGGCCCTTCCTCCTATAGTAGGGTTGACTCTATTTGGGTTTTTTTTGGTTAATTCCATTGGATTGTGTTAGGCTGTAGGGTTCTCTCTAGATGTCAAGAATCAAGATTCAATACCCTCTATTATCTTCATCACCCAATACAAGATTTAAATTTTTCCCAAAGAAACGCTTATTAATTTGGCAGCAATTATTTCTCCCTGCTTAAAAAACCCTACATTTAAATGAAAACAAGCATTGCATTTCAACTACAAAAATCTATTAGTGTTCAAATGTACATGTGTGCATCACTTGTGTAGGGTATTCCTTTTCCACTTTCACATTATCCGATAATGTGTGCAGTATAGTTCATATTTTTTGTGATTTAGATTGCCTTGAAAAAGGAAAGGTAAATTATTTCCCATGGAAAAAGAAGGTTTTCCCTTTTTATAGGTTGTTTGGACTTACGTGGAAAAATTTATGGTATGCCTTTCATATTATGTAGTTTAAATTTGAATTAACATATTATTCTACATGAAAATATAATTACCTATGTGATGTCCTTCATCACTAATTAAAATTATAGGGTTTCAATTTTCTAGACTCTAACTCATCTGATGCTAAATTCTAGGTTCTCATTGGTGGATCACTCTTCCATTGATTTCCTTTCCCTCCGGATCTTGTCATACTTTAAAAGTCATCAATGATACATATATTATTTCAGGTATCCCAAAAGGCTTTATAGTAGAACATATTGTGAAGTTTTTTTGACACTTGAGGATTCTTTTTAGAAATGCAACGTGGTCTGTGCTATCGAGTTATATATCAAGCAACTTGTCCTTAATAACCACACTATGAGGTAGGTTCAACCAGTTTGAACTTGTTGGGACATAGCATATGAAGTTGTGTGATGAGTCCATATCACAGGTCTATTATGGTGAAAAAAGTGAAGACACATAATGATAGTTATTATGTTAAAATTACTAGAAACATTTTTGAAATTATCCATGCTATCAAGATGTCAAAATTCCAGGCATTAGGTGTCAATACTCGTAGCTAATAGATAATAATAATAATATAAAAAAATCACAACTTTATTCTTGAAATATTATTGTTACACATTGGTAACCTAGTTCATGAGTTACTATCACCCAAATATTGCAAAACAAACTTAAAATATAATTAAACCAACATGAGAATCCAACTAAGGGTTTCTCGACAAAATCATGCCATAACCTAGCATTTTGAAACCCAAATTTGAATCCATCATAAGTAATACAATGCAAACTCAGATGGATTTTCAATGCATGTTTGCATGCTACACTTATTCTCTATCTAAATATCATTTTTTAAATGGAACCATTAGTCAAGCCCACAGTCCTTTTTATGTGAAAAATTTCAGCTCTATTTGAGCTCTTTTTTGCTCCACCACCTCCATAAACCAGTGTTACACGGGGTCTCGCCCCCCCACCTAGGGGTCTAGATTCCTCGCGCTCCGGGGTCTTGGGGACTTCTAGAGGATGTTTCCCTCACGCCCCCTCACGTCCCCTCACCGCCCCTTTTAGTTTATGGTTTCGTGTTAAAAGTTGATGTGCCACTTAGCATATTTGAGAATCCAAGTGATTCTGATTTAGATGGTGACATGGTTGATCCTGATATATTCGTGCAGAAGTTGGATGCAGAGACTAGTGGGGCATTAACTTGAGCATTTATGCTCATTTATCATTATGATGATATCATTTGATATTCATATGTTATTTTTTATGTTTTATGTTTCAGACATAACTTATTTGCGTTTAAGTTTTATGTTTCAAACTTGAGTTGTAAACTTCAGTTTAAACTCTATTTTGAATCTTGATATAATATGTCATATGATATCTTAAACTTTATTTTCATTGTACATTGTTAGTAGTTACATTAATGATTATATAGTTACAAACTTACAAACTTACATGCATGATCGTATGATGTATGTTTTAACTTTTAACTTTTAAATTTGTTTCAATTATATGATTCATCATTCATCGATTTGTAATTTTATCATTTATGATTTATCTTTCATGATGCAAGTGTATGATGACTGTATATACATTCCTTGCAAAAATATAGTTATATTTTAAATATTAAATTTTATAATTTTTATGACCCCGACGTCCCCCCACGTTTCCTGAAAATTGGTAGGGAGCTTTTGCATAGGCCGCTCCCGCGCTCCCTCGTCCCCTCGCTCCCACCTCCAGGGGACTTGGTGGAACATTTCCATAAACATATGCAAACATATATCATGATCTTGGAATTCCATTACATATGTATGTGCCAATGTTCCATAATCTTGCCCCATCATCAATGTAAGAAATTTCCATTGAATATCAAATTATGGAGGGGGGAAACTTTTTGCTGCAACATTTGGCTCAAAATCAGGGACCATCTCCGTATGAGGTGAATGAGAACTATAGATATTTGAAGAAGTAGATTAGTGCCTTTTCCTCTGGCCATGGAGTCATATACAGTCATCCATCACAAAAATTTGTTTTTGTTCATTCTCACCTTGAAAGTTGCAAAAATTCATGCCCTAATTGAAACGACACTAAATTTGAAAGATATAATAAAAATGCAAGCTAGAAGTGCCCTATTAATACAAAGGGAAAACCTTCCTACCTACCCTAACCGAGATAAATTTTGATTGAATAGGAAACATGATATTTCCTATGGAGTTGATCCAACAACTTGTTAAATGTATGGGACTAAATCATGCATTTGATTTCCAGGGAAACATGTGCATGAAGAGAAAAAGTGTAGAATTAATGGAAAATCCATACATGCCACTTATAAAAACTACACCGAAAGGTCAAAAAATACTTAAGGCCTTAACTTAATTTGAATCCAAAAATGACAAAACAGGATTAGTGAAAACACGAGTGGTGTGGGTGAACAACATAAATAAAAAGTGAAGATACCTTTCCCCAAGATGCCTTTGTCACCGTTGTATGAAAACATGTTTTCCTTTTCCTTTATACATGCAAGTGAATGCATTATAGGTATGGTGTTTTCCCAGAATCAGAGAAGCCTACTTAAATATATCATTCGTGGATTGAATGTTTGGGTGCCTTAATGTGCAATGACATGTTTCCAGGACTGAATTCAATGCAAGGCATATTTGAAACTCTAACTCTGCCTTCCGGTGTCTTATTAGAAATTATTTCAGTTTTCATTTTGTGTTTTCAAGTTAGATATTGTTTTCAAGTTTTTACATTTATAATTTTATTGCAATGTGGCAGACTGATCAGAGCAGTGCAGGAACAACCCCGAGACAGGATGATCACGGAAAGAGGCCAGCGGAAGAACATGTAAAGTGCCAACATTGCTCTATCTTTAGGTATTTTAGTTATTTACATAATTGAAATAATATTAATTTTGTTCAAATATGCAGACACCTAGCCATGGTACGGCTGATGATTCCCTGTTTGAGGAAGAGCTTTCTTCATCCCTATCTCCAATGTTCTTGTTGCAAAAAAAGGCATGAGATGTAAGGTCAGAATTTAATGCTTTGATAGACGCGCCTCAAACACCTGAAACAGAAGAGAGGATACAACATCTTATGAGGCAGCTAAATAGATATCAGGTAACAATAAAAAGTCAAAAGGATATTTTTTTTGTTCTGCATGAGATGAATTGTGATAGTTTGATTTTTAATTTTTACATTGACTAAACTAACAAAAAGTTCTTTTGTATGTAGCGTCTTCTGGCATTTGTTGAACCCGGTGTTGGTGGTAGTGGGACACAAGGGCAAGAGATTGCCCAACAACCCTCTCATACACCTTCTACTCCTTTAGGTGCTAGCCAAGAAACACACCCTACCCAAGCAGACACCCAGCCAACCGCTGAACGTGTTGGCAATGATGAGGCCGATATGGCCAACTACATTATTGCGTTTCCTGGAGCTACACGTGTCAGCTCCACAGGGACCATTAATGGCACGTTGTTGGTGAACGATGAGGGTGTCCCTATAAAGCATGTACAACTCCCAGGTAAATTTTAATATTTTAACTATTTCATGTACTTTATCTAAAACATATTTATCATGATTTTATTTTTAAATTAATGATAATATCTTCTTTTTCTTTTGGTTTTATTCTGTGTAGGAAACAATGAGTTCTACAGGATTCTGGAGAGCCATGCGTTGGTAATTTTTGGCCCAACCATACGTACAGGGTGGAATTCCCAGAATTCCAACCTGAAAAAAGAACTTCTAGATTATCTAGAAGCCCTTTTTGGGGTCAGCACATTTGACAGAAAAGCGGTGGCTCAGGTAGCCGGAAAATATTTGAAATATACCAGGGACACCTATAGGACGCAATTGCAATTTAACCCTAGATATGAGCATCCTCTCGCAGTTTTAGAGAGTGAGTGGAGAGCACTCATCCATGACGGAAAAGAGAAAAGGGCAAAGAAAGAAGGAAAAATGCCAACTGGACCCGCAAGGTAAATTTTAACTTTAATTCAATAGCTTTAATTTTCTCTATGTCTAAAATAAAAGTGTGCTACGTCATATCTGACTTCAATCTTTTGATGCTAGGTTGCCTGACACCTCAAAGGCAACCAAAGCTAGGATTGAGAAAAAGGGCCATCACAAGCTTGACCAGGGTGGCTACTTGAAATTAGCTACAAGAATTGTAATTAAGTAGCTAAACATCTTATAATTAATTGTATCGCCTTCCAACGTTTTTGTAATCCTATCAGATATGATTAAAAATACACAATCATATATAATGTAGGGTGATGACTTCAGAACAATAACTATAGAGGAAGATAAAAATATCGCTTTCCGTTTTGGCTATCAAGTTGTAGTTGAACGTCGCAGAAGCTTGGGGCAGGTCCCAAGATCTACAATGCCTGATAAGGTAAAACATTAACCTTTCAATATTTTTGTTTTCGTCCATAAATTTAATGTCTAACAACTTTGTTTAAATCAGGGAGCAACACTACCGACGAGGTAAATAACCCAGTTTTAGAGCCAGATGTAGATGATCCTCTCGTTCAACCTGATCATTGTAGTGGGGACCAGGCCGACAATGCTGCTATCAGTGAGGGCCGTGACGGTAATTAATTTCCACTTATAATTTTTTCTAATTATACCTTGATGATTGTCCTTATAACGTTTTTTGTTTAAATGACAGAGAATGTTTCCCTTGAGGATCTTACCACCAGAGAGGAAGACAGGGCAACAGTCCCAACGGCGACAACTGGTGCACCAGGTAAATAATCTCATTGCAATTTTTTTTATTAATATTACCGAACTAGTTCAATGATATTTAAAACTGATAATTAAAATTTAAT
The DNA here is from genome assembly GCA_034641835.2 of Pinus albicaulis. Taxonomy (NCBI): domain Eukaryota; kingdom Viridiplantae; phylum Streptophyta; class Pinopsida; order Pinales; family Pinaceae; genus Pinus; species Pinus albicaulis. Next base: position 278,795,421 of record CM076582.1, read on the forward strand.
ATTATCTGTTTTTGGAGGCGATGCCCCGTCACTGGATGAGACCAGACATCGTGACAATGCAACTAGGTCAACGGCGACAACTGGTGCACCAGGTAAATAATCTCATTGCAATTTTTTTTATTAATATTACCGAACTAGTTCAATGATATTTAAAAACTGACAATTAAAATTTAATATTATCTGTTTTTGTAGGCGATGCCCCGTCACTGGATGAGACCAGACATCGTGACTACACAACTAGGTCAGCAGTGCGGGTCGAAAGGCACGAAACAAGAGCAGAGCATGATGATATTGATGATGTAATTAGGAGCTTTAGAAATAGGAAGAAGAAAAAGAAAATTTGATAATGTAAAATATTGTATTATTATAAGACAAACGTTACCATACTTGGAACATTTTTTGCGTTATATAAAAAATTCATTTATCATACTATTTTTATGTCAAGCATTAATTGCAATGTTTCCTTGCATTCCTTTTGTTGAATTTTTTTTTATTAGTTATTGAATATTTTTTTTTTATGCTCATGAAAGTAAAAAATGAAATATAGATTAGGTATTGGGGAATTGAGAGTGATGTGAGGGGGCGGGGGTGAGGGGCCATAAGAGCTTCCACCTTCACGTGGTTGGCCCTGTTTAGTAGAGAATAATTTATTGGAGTGATTTAATCTTGGAGCAAACCTCCCTCGATCCAGCATAGCAACAAAAAAGTCACTGTTGACTTAGTTGCTACTCTTTCAGATCGTGGGAGGCTTGTTCCAAGTTCATGCGACTCTAATAAATTGTTCTTGAAACGAAGAGGAGCTTATTCAGGTATGTTTTGACATTTTCAACATATGTTCTAACATTATCATAAGAATGCATCTTAGAGTAAAAATACTACATCAATTACTTGTATTTATTGTATAGATAATGATGGATTTTGATTGACTTGGCAGTGCAGGTACAAATCCTCTTGCATCATGAGCAATACAACTTGTCAACCAGGGTCATGTCCAGATATTTTTGCTTGTGCGCTTGACCAGGTTCGTAATGTCACATTTTGTAAGTTCCTTTACAGTTCATAATTCAATATTAAGCTTGTTCACGATTATTATCTAGGTTTTTTGTATGTGTTTTTTCATCTATTTGATTGTAAGCAACTATGCATGTTTCCTATTGTTCACTATGATTTCTCCCATTACCACTCCCAAGATGAATCCGACTTTATTGTTACATAGGTTACTTTATTGTTACTATGATTTCTCCATTTACGATTTCATAGGTTACATCATGTAAAGTTGTCAATCTCAAGTTGGTGATGAGCTTTAGTTCTCCAGATTTGGGGCTTTTCTGATATTTTATCCCTCATGTCATTCCCGCATCACCTCGTTGTTTGAGCATGCCAATTTTCTACCACTTGTACCAATTGGCACATGTCAATCTCTGAGTGGTGCCACATTTCACCTATTTTCAGTGAGAGTTTAGGGTTTCTCTAACATAGCTTCAGAAATCCGATTCAGTGCCTGCTTGAATATTGTCACATAATACTCATGGTTTGGATTGATGAGCATGTTCAGAATGGTTGGTTGATTCATAAGAACCACCCATATAGTCATCTTGAGATATTTCAGAAGTTTTCTCGGGTTTCCTTTTTCACCGTTTCTAGTGGGTGGGATGGTGTGGGGTGATCCATCAATACCGGTGCTCTTGTAGTAGGGAATTTGTTTTTGGGGATATAAAGGAGCATTTGATGTAGATATCCCATTGGATGCATTCATAGATGGGCACGAGAGGTCAAGAATTTAAATTAAAAATATGCAACCTCTAGCATGGCAACCTGAAGGCCGCGAGAGACACTGGTTAAAGATTGTTTTGTGCCGGCCTTAATATAGTCGTGATTTCTTTCTATTATCTTAATGCAAATATATAGTCCGGTCTCATTAAAATGAGGATTGTGGTTGTATTTCTCTTTGGTTGTTTCTCTCTTAATGCTCCATAAGTTGCCAAAAGTTGCAATAGTTGTTTATTTTGCCTGTTACAACTTAAAAGTGGTTTTTAGCAATGGGAGTCATGTTTTTTAAGGTTCATACTAATATGAAGATCTTGTAATTCTATATTCAGCATAAGAGAAGATGGTCTCTACTTTGGGCGGTATGACAACAATTGCCACATCTACCTCATTGGGTAACAATGGAAAGGGGAAGAAGTTGGGTGCAATGTTTGATAATTATGGCAAACAATTGTCTTCTCTTTCAGTTTTTTCACCCATTTCCTTTAATCGCTCAAGCAGAAGAGGGACTCTAAGATTACGCGACAGAGAGAAGGTAGTTAATACAAGAGCTATGGAAAAGGAGTTGTACTTCAACAAGGATGGCTCAGTGACAAAAAAATTGCAGGTCAGAGAAAAAATTATGTTTAAAGGAAGGTCACCTACACGTGAAACTTCACTGCAGTGAATCTTTCCTTGTCCACTTATATTCGATTTTAATGTGTTATTTTAATTTTTCATGGAGGGTTGTTTTGGCATATGGTCTGGCATTCAATTGCACACTTACTAAAAGCATTGTCAATTTGTCTTGCAGGCGGTGTGAACAAACTTGTTGATCTTGTTGGAGTCACCCTTGGGGCGAAGGGAAAAATGTTGTCTTGGAGAGCAAGCATGGTTCTCCGAAATAGTTAATGATGGTGTGACAGTAGCTAAGGAGGTAATTTGTAGATGTGTGCTCTGGTTTTCTTTTTAACGTTGTATTAGTTCCCCCTCTTAAATGTCTTAGATTTGGTAGGCATAATTTGAAAACTCAAAGGTGAAAGGAAACATATTTGTTACCCAGTGGTCTACTAGGCCTATGGACTAGCCACATTAGAGTAATGTATAAATCTTTTCACAACAATAAAAGGAAAGGGTTATGGCTGAGTCAAATTTTATTGTTATTGACAGTGTAATGAAATGTATCTCAATGCTATGGTTTTGGCCTTTTTATTGGTTGAATTAGAGGACCCAGTTGAAAATATTGGGGCCAAGTTGGTAAGGCAAGCTGCGGCAAAGACAAATGATTTAGCTGGGATGGAACCACAACATCTGTTGTTCTTGCACATGTTGGAATATTGAAAAATTCCAGAACAATGAATGGAGAATAAATCTCCCTTCCTCTAACACAGAGAAAATAAAAATTTCTTTGACAGGAGACAGAGTTTCAATACTTTGAAAACAAACAATAACTCAAAAAAAACTATTACACTACTTCCTCACCGAGAGGGATTACAAAATTATGACTGCTACAAAACGCAGTGCATAAAACCAACTCACTGTCTGTTCAAAACAAACATACTCTGTCTCTAAAACACTCTGCTGTGTTTTTCCCTTTCGCACTGCTGTGCATACACACTTAAAAGGTTACACTCAGTCTTTCACTTTTTACACACTGCTGTGTAATAAAAAATTTACGTACTGTCTATAAAAAAAACTACCAAGCTTTTTCGACCTTTTTATTTTTATATGCCGTAACATATAAAACATATTATAATAAACCCTCTTTTTAAAAAAATAAAATAAAAACTAAATTCTATGGCCCACCTTTCATTTCGCATATGATATATATATAACATATGTTTAAAACATATGTATATATTAAAGCATACATAAAATTAAACTATCAAAACATTAAAGAACCCTTTCCGTCAGACTTCAAAAGTCCGAATAGATTGAATTTCAAACCAAATTCGCATTCCAAAATGGGATGCTGACGTCTGCCTAATTTGTAACGCGAATTCTCAATCCAATGTGCCTTATAAAAAATTCGGGTCCAGTTTTCAGGTTTTCAGATTCCCTTCAATTTCATGCAATCCAATATTAATGCTCCATGTGTCCTCCTTTTGAATTTACAAAACTGGGGGGTAAATTTCTGTTTGTTTAATTTCTGGTTGGTGAATTGCGTTAATGCTGGTTGTTGTGTTTAAATACAATCCTGTACAGAAATATGGCTGCGGCCGTCTACAAAAAAAAACTTGCAGGAATTTTAAATGCTGAATTAAATTTCTGGATGGCATGCAAGCAACCTCCAAAAAAAAATGTTGCTGCTGCATCCGTCCTTCTGCTGCAGCAGTTGAAGTTAAAATTCAACAGCACGGGGTTTAATAAGTGAGGGTGTAAAGGTAACTTTTTGTCGATAGTACTGGATTAAGATCATCTATTCATTTTTGTAGGGTCTTATGGTGTTTGGTTTTTTTAGTTTTGGGTTGGGCTTATTGAGTCTAAGATAGTTTTTGAGTGAAAAAATTGCTATCAGGTATTAAAAAATTTTGGTTCTTTTGTCAAAATTTATGAGCTTGTTAGGAAATACAAAACTGACAATGGTTGTATCTTAAATTTGTAGAAAATAATTTGAAATGAAACCTTTTTTTTTAGGTTGTTGCAGCAGGTGCAAACCCCATTCAAATTACTAGGGGCATTGACAAGACAATAAAGGCCCTTGTTTCGGAACTCAAAATTTTGTCAAAGGAGGTAAACGTTTGCCTTTTGAGTAGGCTGGTTTTCCTTTTTGCTGATGGTTTGGTGTATCTAATTGAATTAGTTGCCTAAGGTATTTTTGGTTGCAAACTCCTTTTCCTTTTTCATACAGTATTGGCCTTGTGGAATACATTTGATTGTGTGGTCTTGTTAGATCTACAACATTTGTAGTTGTTTAGTCTTATGGCCGAGGTGCATTTTTATTATGGAAATAGTTGATGCAATATTGTCATTTAATCCTTACTGCAGGGTAGCATGTTGAGAAGTTTCTTGTGAAACATTTGGTATTCAAATGACACTTGATCCTATACAGCATCATGCACTTGACTTCAAAATTCATATTCAAAGTGTGCCAGACAATTCTTGCAAAATTTCAAATATTTATGTTGTTTTAAACCATTATCTTTTTCATGTATTGGATGCCGAAAATGTGAAAAAGACTTTGGTATGAAACCAACTGGTGAATAATTTCCAGCACAACAACCACTTCCAAGACATGATTTAGAAGTAGAACAAATGTTCTTATGAAGCATAGAAAGATATCCTTGATGCATTGTCAATGTTTGGCTAGGGTTATTTTTGGAGAAAATAACTCCTTATTCCTAGAATAGTGATCTTCAATACAAGTAAATGCCAAAGAAGAGAGATCATCGTGTGACGCAAAAAAACTGAAATTGGACCCCCAAGGAGAGCTGGTGTGTCTACAATCGCTCTGTCAGCCTTTTCCCTTGGTGTACCCCGTTCTTTTCCTCCAGCCTGAGTCTCAATTGACTTCTTCTTTCTTCAGGTTTATTTATCAAATTCGTAGAATTTGATAAATAAATACTATCCACAATGGTTGGACTTTAATTTATATTCCCGACTTTATATTATCTCCAATCCTTATAACCAATGTTTAACTTTCAACACTTTGTATTTATACTCCACGTTTCTCTTTAAATAAATAACTTGTAATGAACTTTCGGCTCTATATTTCACCACCCAGCCTTACAACAATCACGCTCCAGACTTATGCTAATTATCCGCCAATCGTTTAATTAAACAATTTCATTATACTCCGGCCCCACCTATATATATATCAATAACCAATCAAAAACTCATAGCGTACCTGGCTATCCTCCGCACACCTTAGTTAACCTCCGGGCAAGTTCAACGTGCGACCACCGTCCGATGGCCCTTCTCCAAATCAACGACTCTTGGCAATTTCGCTTGGCTTCCAACGTCGGGCTTTAACGTGCGATGGCGCGGGTTAAACGATGGTTTTCCAGGGGTCACTTCACCACGTGTCGCATTCCCTATGGAATCGCTCGCGAATAGGAAATACCACCTACTCCGCAAAAGTGGTGCGATATGGGCAACCCGCTTTTGTGATTCCGCTCGTGGTTTTCGTAAAGGGCTTGACCACAGGTGCAAGTCTGGTTCCGCTATCCTTTTGTTTTTTAACACATGTCCAATCCTCGGGTCAGGTTCCGAAAGCACAACAATTTTGTCTCTTTATTAAGCGGGATTTTTATATTTGAACAGTTTTCACGACCCCGGTTCTCTACACAGACCTCGCCTTGGATATTTTTACATAAAAATGATTGTTATCAATAATTATTTATATAAATTTTCCACATGTTTAGTGTGGTATTCCCATGATTTATTATAAATATGTGTATTATCAAAGAAAACCAACACAAATTTTATAAGATGGGATCAAACAAAATTGTTCTTGAGTCGAGCCCGCCGGACTTCAAACGGCGATAAACCATAATTCAAACCAAATTTGCGTTCCAAAATAGCCTGCTGACGTCGGCCAATTTTGTGACGCGAATTTCTTATCAAATTCGCCCTAATATTTTATGGGTCTGGATTTCCACTGCGCGAGCGGCCCAAACAAAGATCCGCTCCAATCAATTTCTGCCACGTGTCCTCAATAAAAACTTGCCCTGCTCCCGGCTGTGGGTGCATTCGATGGCGTTTAAGGTGATGGGACATGGATATGATGATTTCATATCAATCGCATTAACATTTAACGCTGTTCAATTAAATTTTCACATCAAATCTGCATTAATTAATTTTTAACATTGTTCAAGATCGGACCTCCACTCCTCTTAGCGATTCCGCACGCTCCAATTTGATTCGGCCTTCGGCTCTCATTATTAATGATCAAAGATTAATTATGACGGGCGTCCTTTGATTGCATTGCAGACGGGTCAAAAAAATGGCGTTTAGCAGTGGTTTTTCAGACAAGCCGGTTGCTGGATTACACTGCCTGCTAACTGTGACGATAAGGAGAAGTGGCCAGCTGAACTTCTGCCTAGACGTTGCTGCATATTTTCATTTCTCTCGGTTCTGTCTCTGTCTGTCTTCCTCTGTTAATTGCAATTCTTCTTCTTCGTCTCCTCTTGTGCCCACTGCGCCTGAGATTGCACCCATGCCTCGCGTGCGTCATAGGATGCGTTGCCGCAGGGGGAGCACTAGACGTCAACCTCGGCGCACTCCCTCCAGCCCCTCAATAGAGTCGACTTCCGGCCAGTCCAGTGATTATTACTTAGGTCGATATCCAAATACTAGGAGTGGGCGGGGTCGGCTTGTAGCATCTGGCCACCGTATGGATTCCCCTGCTCCTGGCTTCCCCACCATTAGTTCACCTTCTCCCACGACGCGCACTGTGAAATTTTCCTTTAATTGCTCTCTCAACCGCCCAAGAATCACGGCTTTAGTCACTGTGGTCTTCCGCGAGGAGGCCCACACGGAGGAAGAATGCACCCGTCCGGCGGGTCTGAGCTCGAAAAAATCCGGCCAGCATTCAGGCCTTCAGGAGGGGAGCCGTGGCATGCATGTGGAGGTATCACCTAGCGATCCTGGACCTTCTGAAGGATGGTGCCGAATCGTGGAGGAACCACTGGAGGAGTAGTTTGGTTAATTTGTTTTTCTTGCTTAGCAGGCCCACTTAATTGGGCTGCTTTTAGTTTATTTTACTGTGTTGGACCTTTGTAATATTTTTTAATTCTGTAAATTAAACGTTCAAGACTGGTTTCCCCGTATGAGGGCAGTCTTCTTAATTTTTTGATTTTTTGATGACAAATTTTCCGTGAGTATGGCCAGGCAATGTTTTTGACTTCGGTGTAATTTTATTCACAATGTTAATAGATTAAATTTACTTAGAATTCTCACATGATTAGCGTTTTTCTTGATCTGTTCAAGGATTTTGGGTACTTTAATTTGTATTTGGAACAATGGACATCGGTACTCTATCTGTTGCTTTACTATTCTACATACTGCTATTTCACTTTCTTATAGATGCCTCAGGCATATTTGGATGCTTTCTCAAATTGTCGATAATCTCCATGTGGACCGTTACTGGGTTTTATATCATGTCCCTGTATGTGACATGGGGTATTTTTCTATCATTGTCTGGGGTGGGACTTCCACTTTTCTCGATGGATATTTGGGTTCCAATATTCAGATGTGAAAATGTAATGACTTCATGGACTTTTTTACTTCATATAATATATTCAAAACAACATTTTTTCTCTTGTGAAAAAAAAATGATTAATGTTTATCACTCTGCCTTCAAAACTAGCGATGCTGGTCTATGTTGCTGGTTTATTGATATGGTTTGATGGTATTTTTATATTTTGGACATATCACACTCCTCACATGATTAGCGTTTTTCTCCGTTCAAGGATTTTGGGTACTTTAATTTGTATTTGGAACAATGGATGTCGGTACTCTATCTGTTGCTTTACTATTCTACATACTGCTATTTCACTTTCTTATAGATGCCTCGAGCATATTTGGATGCTTTCTCAGATTGTCGATAATCTCCATGTGGATCGTTACTGGGTTTTATATCATGTCCCTGTATGTGACATGGGGTATTTTTCTATCATTGTCTGGGGTGGGACTTCCACTTTTCTGGATGGATATTTGGGTTCCAATCTTAAGATGTGAAAATGTAATGACTTCATGGACTGTTTTACTTCATACAATATATTCAAAACATTGTTTTTTCTCTTGTGAAAAAAAAAATGATTAATGTTTATCACTCTGCCTTCAAAACTAGCGATGCTGGTCTATGTTGCTGGTTTATTGATATGGTCTGATGGTCTTTTTATATTTTGGACATATAACACTCCTCACATGATTAGCGTTTTTCTCTGGTGCAGGATTTTGGGTACTTTAATTTGTATTTGGAACAATGGACGTCGGTACTCTATCTGTTGCTTTACTATTCTACATACTGCTATTTCACTTTCTTATAGATGCCTCGGGCATATTTGGATGCTTTCTCAGATTGTCGATAATCTCCATGTGGACCGTTAATGGGTTTTATATCAAGTACCTGTATGTGACATGGGGTATTTTTTTATCACTGTCTGGGGTGGGACTTCCACTTTTCTGGATGGATATTTGGGTTCCAATCTTCAGATGTGAAAATGTAATGACTTCATGGACTGTTTTACTTCATATAATATATTCAAAACAAATTTTTTTCTCTTGTGAAAAAAAAAATGATTAATGTTTATCACTCTGCCTTCAAAACTAGCGATGCTGGTCTATGTTGCTGGTTTATTGATATGGTCTGATGGTCTTTTTATATTTTGGACATATCACACTCCTCACATGATTAGCTTTTTTCTCTGTTGCAAGATTTTGGGTACTTTAATTTGTATTTGGAACAATGGACGTCGGTACTCTATCTGTTGCTTTACTATTCTACATACTGCTATTTCACTTTCTTATAGATGCCTCTGGCATATTTGGATGCTTTCTCAGATTGTCGATAATCTCCATGTGGACCGTTACTGGGTTTTATATCAAGTCCCTGTATGTGACATGGGGTATTTTTCTATCACTGTCTGGGGTGGGACTTCCACTCTTCTGGATGGATATTTGGGTTCCAATCTTCAGATGTGAAAATGTAATGACTTCATGGACTGTTTTACTTCATATAATATATTCAAAACAACGTTTTTTCTCTTGTGAAAAAAAAATGATTAATGTTTATCACTCTGCCTTCAAAACTAGCGATGTTGGTCTATGTTGCCGGTTTATTGATATGGTCTCATGGTCTTTTTATATTTTGGACATATCACACTCCTCACATGATTAGCGTTTTTCTCTGTTCAAGGATTTTGGGTACTTTAATTTGTATTTGGAACAATGGACGTCGGTACTCTATCTGTTGTTTTACTATTCTAGATACTGCTATTTCACTTTCTTATAGATGCCTCGGGCATATTTGGATGCTTTCTTAGATTTGTCGATAATCTCCATGTGGACCGTTACTGGGTTTTATATCAAGTCCCTGTATGTGACATGGGGTATTTTTCTATCACCGTCTGGGGTGGGACTTCCACTTTTCTGGATGGATATTTGGGTTCCAATCTTCATATGTGAAAATGTAATGACTTCATGGACTGTTTTACTTCATATAATATATTCAAAACAACGTTTTTTCTCTTGTGAAAAAAAAAATGATTAATGTTTATCACTCTGCCTTCAAAACTAGCGATGCCGGTCTATGTTGCTGGTTTATTGATATGGTCTGATGGTCTTTTTATATTTTGGACATATCACACTCCTCACATGATTATGATTAGCGTTTTTCTCTGTTGCATGGTTTTGGGTACTTTAATTTGTATTTGGAACAATGGACGTCGGTACTCTATCTGTTGCTTTACTATTCTACATACTGCTATTTCACTTTCATGGACTGTTTTACTTCATATAATATATTCAAAACAGCGTTTCTCGTCTTTTAAAGTTTCATTTTTTTTTTTTTTAAATTGAACCCTCCGTCGGTCTACCGACGCCTTGTAGACGTCGGAACTGCGACAACGTAGAAACGTCGGAAGAGAGACAGTATGAAAACGTCGGACCACATTTCGTCGGAATTGCGACAGATTACAAACATCGGAAGAGCGACGTTCCAAACGTCGGACCACATATCGTCGGAATTGCGACAGATTACAAACGTCGGAAGAGCGACGTACCAAACGTCAGACCACATATCGTTGGCATTGCGACATCTTACAGACGTCGGAAGAGCGACGTCCAAAACGTCGGACCACGTTGGGTCGGAAATACGACGGCTTTTAGGCGTCGGAATAGCGACGTTCCAAACGTCGAACCACATTTCATTTAAAGTGCGACAGTTTACAAACGTCGGAGGCGCGACGGTTTGTGAGACGTCAGAAGAGTGACGCTTGTTCGGAAGCGACGGAAGAGGTGTCGATAGTGCGACACTTTTTACTTGCGTCGGAACTGCGACGGCAGGACAAACCACAGTTTTTCCGCCCTCGAACTGTCGCTCTTGCGACGACTATGTGTCGGAATAGCGACGAATTGGCCGTCGGAATTTCCGCCAAATTTTCTAGTGCCACTAATCTCGATATTTGACAAAGGGTTGTGATGAATGGAATCAGGCACTTTCTGGTGCTCAACTAATGCTTGACTGGCATAATTTAACAGACGACAACCCTTAGATAGTCTTTGTATTTGAAATCTATAAAAGATTGTAGCATATCCAGTTCCACATTTCCAGACTGCTTCGCATTCGAAACTACACAATCGGCTTACCTTCAAGAATTTACGATATCATTCGGAAACTAGGACACTTATTTGCTCTATGCGTTCTACGTTTGACTTTTGAAACATTCTTTGGTTAACAAAATTGAAAACCAAACCTCTATCCTCTTCAATATGTTTTGGGACATTTCACATCCGGGCACTTAGATTTTCTCAACATCTAACCATAGTCACCAAATTCGCCCGAATCGGCGAAAAAAGTACGGAAATTCGTTAGTTTGATTTGAATATTGAATAATTCATTAAAAATTCGATCCATTTCACTGTATGCAACCTGAAATTCATTGTTTATGGTTTATAACTTATGAAACATATTTTTAATGGAAATGGAAACTCATTGCAAACTTAGAAACAAGCTGGAAACTAGGATGAATTGGAAACTGATTGCCAATATTTGAAATGGAAACTATTGTTATTTTAGAAATTTTCTAATTTCCATGTTTTTTTAATAGTTTAAAAAGATAAAGCTAAAACGCTGAGAGAACCACGAAAGAAAATCGTAAATTGTTTTTTTTATTAGTTTAAAAAACATAAAACCAAGAGAGAAAATCAAATTTTGAGATTGTTTTTTATATATTTATGTTAAAGAGGATGTTTTGAATATTTAATTTTTATATATGTTAATTACAAAAGTATAAAATATTTTATATATAATTTAATTATGATAGAGAAAGATGTAGTTTTGATTTTTAAATATTATATATAAATATTTTATGTACAATTTTCTTTGTTATGTGATGTTCTCTCTCAAAACTAGATGGATCTCATTGGTCAAGCTTGTTTCTTCATTCAGGCTAACAGATCCAAAACAAAACCATTGTGATTTATTCATCCCAAAACTTGCTCTATGAAGCAGTATCTTGAATCTTTTAACCTCAAGGACCTTTTCTTGTGCTCGGGAAGGTGTCTGGGTATAGTCACATTCTTAAGGTAGTAGATGATCTATCTATGCCAGTTGATGTAACTGCATTAACCAAGTTGATTCCAAGAGCTTCTTCATTCGGAATGAATCTTCAAATGAAGTTTACTTTGCCAAAGAAAAACTGCAACCCTTTCTAATTTCTTGTCATGTCTTTTAAAGTCCTTGTATATTTTGATCAAAGACCCAATCTTCTCATTCTCTTTTGAAGTCTCTATCCCTACATTGGTATATTCATACTCATTTGTTTGTATTGTCTCAATTCTACCTGTAAACGCATTGTCTCTATTGAAGCTTGCTCATGATTGGATTTGTCTCTATCCCTACATTGGTATCTTCATACTCATTTGGTTTTATTGTCTCAATTCTACCTATAAACATGTTGTCTCTATCGAAGCTTACTTCCAAAGGAACCATACCTGAAGGGATTTTGTTGGTTGGTCGTTCTTCTATTGAATCATCTTCCCTCATGTCAATCTCATACATTTCAAATTATTTTGTGTTGTCAAGGAACCCAACTATTTCTGCATCACCTTCAAAAACTTACCAATGCTTGATGTTGTCTGGAATTGAAGGTGTGTAAATCGTCTCAATTCGGCCACATCCTATTCTCCTACTCGCTCTTCAATTGGCTTCTCCAAGGTGTCTCCTAAACCATTTTTTTCCCAGGATGGTCAGTCTTATCAGGTTCTCCCAGCTTCTACCATACATACTGGTTATAATTTTCGCCTTTGTAAATTTAGCATGAGTCGATGCTCATTTTGTTGTGGGTACACTTTCTTCTCCAAGACTATTAGCCAGGTGCTTCTTCTGTGTTTCTCTTCACGCAACTTCTGAATTTTCAATTTCTAACCATTGAATAGATTTTATCTTAATTATGAACTAGAACACCCCAGGGTTCAAGCTTAACTCCATCCTTAATAACCACCCATGGCTTAAGAAGTCCACACTAGTCACTTAGAAATTCCGAACATCACAATCTATCTACTTACAATTTCACTTATAACAGCCCCAGTGCCTTGAGATGCTATCTTTTACTCTTAAAATGTGGGAACAGAAGATTATAACTTAACGGGGAGGTAGCACCTTCATTAAGAACTGATTATTTTATTAAACCTATCATTAAGGAGTGGAAAGATGGAACCTTAAAAAGTTTGCTTTAGATGTTTCTTCCCACGTCAGTATTTTTGTCGAGTGTGAACTTCATCCATGCTTTTTGTTGAATTTTTATCAAATTTTATCTCTTTATGGTCATGTTTTATCCATGACGGTTGACATTAGAACAGTTTTTGGCATGCAACTAAACTTTGACAAAGCAAACCCTGAGTCATCCTAAAGTCAAAGTCTTTCTGCATATACATCAAAAAATGTTAGGACATGCTAGTGAAAAGTTGGAAACTACTAATTAACTATTGTCTGTTTTCTTTTCATTTTTTTTTTTTAATCACGAGAATCGATAATTAACTACTGTCATTTTTCTTTCTATTTCTTCCTTCTTCTTCTTCTTCTTCTTCTTTTTAGTATTAAGAGAATTTCTTTCTTTTTCCTTTTTTATTTTTTATTTTTTGGGTATTATGAGAATTCCTAAACTCACTGCCTGTCTCTGAGGAGGCCCAAGTCATGTCTAAGGGACTGACCTTATACTCCTGAACCTAATGCATTATGCAACTGCCCACAGACACGCTAGGTGTGTTAACTGAGTTTCAAACCTGGGTCGGGCCTCAATATTGCTCAGCAAAAACTTTCTTCCTTGGACTAATCTGGGGGAGGTCCAAGATCAACCTTTGTGGCTACCTTATAACACCAAGAGTATATCCAGCAACCTGTAAGCCAGATATACCAGATCTTATGATTTAGCAAGAGCAGAGACTCTAGGAAATGGGGAGTCTACTCCTTGAGGCGAGATCATAGCAGGCCATATACTCAATGGGATTTGAACCGCGGTCTCATTAGTTTCACCCAATGAGTCCATATACTCAATGGGATTTGAACCACGGTCTCGTTAGTTTCACCCAGTGAAACTTACTGTTAAACCACATATCACTGTATAATTAACTATTCTCTATTACTTGAAACATTTCTAAAACTTTAAAGTCCTTGACTGATTGGATTGCTCTAACACTGAGCCGCTTGCCCTTTCATGACGTGGGTTAACTGAGTTTCGAACCTGGGCGGGGCCTCAATATTGGTCAGCAAACACTTTCCAATGCAAGTCGTCCACCGTTTGGCTTGGCACAATAGGCTAATTAACAATTTTCTGTTACTTGAAACATTTCTGAAACTTTTAAGTCCTTGGTTGGTTGGATTACTCAAACACTGAGCCACTTGGCCCATGCAAACTCTTTCCAATGCAGGTCGTCCATTGTTTGGTCTGGCACAATAGGCTAGTTAACAATTTCTGTTACTTGAAACATTTCCAAAACTTTTAAGTCCTTGGCTGGTGGGATTGCTTTAACACTGAGCCACTTGCCCCTTCATGAGGGACGCCCTTAAGGGTTCAACATATATGTGTGTATTCCTATTTCCAACACCCTCGTCAGGCCACACTTTGGCTAAAGTCCCCTGGCTAACCTCAAGAAAAACTAGCTCTATCCCCGTTTTGAAAATTATACATACTAAGATTTACCCCAGATTTTCCCTTGGCCAGTGTGTTGTTGTACTACTGAGCTACATGCCCCTTCATTGTGGGCACCATTAATGGTTCGACCTAGATGTACGAATTGCTATCTCCAACAAAGAAAACACCTAATTTGGAAGTAAAGCATCAAAATTGAACGAAAGAGAATGTATAATGAACAAAGTTTTTATGCCAACATTCTACCATATTACAAAGTTGTCATGTTTGAATTCTAAGTCATTTATATAGGTTTTAATCATTGCTTTACGTTTAATTGAGTATAATTGCAACCCAATTCGTTTCATATTTAATCATCCCTGAATTAGGTGTGCTCATGCTCCTAAGTCATGACTTTTGGACCTGTGTGTGGAAGTGTTAGTTGCTCTATTTACAAAGGTTTTGAAAGTGGTCATTTCAAAAGTCATCCCTGTTTCCAAATGTTGTCCTTACCCTGTTTTACGGAATTAAGACTTCAAAATATTGTGCTCTTTGGTTGAAACGAAAATTTTATTTTCATATGAAAGAGTAAGAATCCAAAAGGAAAAAGTGGTTCCATTTAAAGATATGGCAACCTAAATTATCCAAATTCTTTTTATTACACTCCATCCATCTATTTCGTTGTAGCATTCCTAGTCCTTTAGTATTCAATTATAACTCTATAAAATCAAGATGGCATCCATATTCAAAGGCTTCTGCTTTTCTTTGTGTTATCTTCTAATAAGGATTTTTATTTCCAAGTAATTCAACTACCAAAGGTAGTACATGCGAGTAGAGAAGTAATTCAACTATCAGTTATTCTCCTACATAGTACATGCTTTTATAGATTATAACAAAAGTCTTACCAATACAATAACATTGATTGTTGTATGTGGACATTTTTGTTCAGGATGGTCCATTACATAATCAAGATGAGGAGCTGGATCGGGCAATTACACTTTCTCTTTCTGAAGAACTAACCAAACTAGATGGTATATGATGGAAATTTCATTTTTTTACAATTACTTTTAGTTTAATTATATCATTTAGCTCGATGCTTTTCATATATTCAACTAAAATTTTGTTGCTTAACAAGACTTTGTCATTTCCATGTTTTAGTGAAACTATTTATGGTTTGATACTCTCATACAACCTTTATCAAGTTACATGCACCCTCATTAGAAAAAAACAAGAGAATTTTGCTTGCCATGACTATCTTTCTTTGTCATTGTTGACTTAAGAAAGTCTTTTAGCTAAGAAACTAGTTTCAAGGTTATGGCATAACTTGTCATATAAATTGAACAGAAGTTATATCCAAAATGATAACTTGTAAACTACTTAGCTGGTTTTAGGCTTTTCATTTAAAATCTACTTCAGTTTGAACTTTGAAGGAGTTGTTCCATATACTTGAATATTAAGAGATTTTGGTGTAAGGATTAAAAATTAGCCCGTAAGGCCTCTCAGTTATTCATTTATTTTATCTGAATATAAAATTTACTATTAAATTAGAACCACTCGACACAAATACATCATAGATCGAGATCATACTTTGTAGAGTGTCGTAGAATAAAAATAGAAGCAAGGACACTAAATTCTTTCAGTTTTTCTGGTTCTTATTCCTTTGGTGTATCTTTGCACCTTTAGGGGCAATTGCTAGTTTAAAGTCTAATTCTTTAAAGGGTGCTAGCTCAATGGAAGAGCACCTGCTTTACAAGCAGGAGGTTGGTGGTTCGATTCCATCGTGCCCTGATATTCATATATAGGGAATGATGAAGATCAATTTTTGGTGATGGATGCTCTTTTGACCATCACCAATGAGCTTATGGTGACATATTTCGACCCTCACCAAAATATGAAATGGTGACGGTCAACGAATGCCACCATATATACGCATCAATAGTGACGACCATTAAAGGTCCATCACCATAAATCGTTGTTGTTGATATGAAATGGTGAGGGTCAATGTTTGTCATTATAGTCATTATTCGTGACGGATCTTGATGTCACCAATGAGTTTATGGTGACGGTCAATGAACGTCACCATATATATGCACCAATAGTGACGGCCATGAAAGGTCCATCACAAAAAATTGTTGTTGTTCATATGAAATGGTGACGGTCACTATCCATCATTATAATCAATATTCGTGACAGACCTTGAATGTCACCACAACACATACTTTTTGCGACGCCACCTCTGGTGACGTTCAGTTTTTTGGTAACAGAGGCTATTTTCCGTCACCATTACTCATATGAAATGGTGACGGTCACTATCCATCACTATAAATCATTATTGGTGACGGACCTTGAATGTCACCACAACACCTATACTTTCAGCAACGCCACCTTTGGTGACGTTCAGTTTTTTGGTGACAGAAGCTATTTTCCGTCGCCATTGCTCATATGAAATGGTGACGGTCACTATTCGTCACTATAAATCATTATTGGTGACGGACCTTGACTGTCACCACAACACCTATACTTTCGGTGACGCCACCTTTGGTGACGTTCAATTTTTGGTGACGAAGGCTCTTTTGACCCTCACCAATGAGCTTATGGTGACCATTTTCACCCCTCACCAATGTGTTTTTTTCTTGTAGTGTTTCTTTCTACATTTCCAGCACACTATTCCCGATCTCAACTTGGATCTCCCTTTCCTTGATTTACTGCGATATCCCGAGCTCTTTCCTCTTTCCATTTTTCTTCACTGAGACTCTGAATTCAAAGCATTACTTGATGTCTCACCGAAGCTTTTCCGTCGCTTTTTCTCGCTAAGGATAGCACCAACAACATCGTCAAACTTTAAATTACTAGATCCATAGATAGAGTTACTAATGGCCATAACCAAACCATTCCATCTTTCTGGCAATGAGTACGGAAATAAAAGAACCCTAACTTCATCATCAAAGTTTACCCCTACAGAACTTAATTGACTGGTAACTGTATTAAAATCATTTAAATGGTCTGCAACATATCCACCTTCCGACATATTCATATTAAATAAAGGTTTCATAAGAAATACCTTGTTTGAGGTTGTTAGGGTCCCGTGATTTGGCAGATTGGCAAGTCAAATTACAGGGTAACATCAAACCAACTTTGGAGCCCTAGGACCTAGCCTTCCTGGATTCAGAGAGGGCTCTCTCTATTATGAAAAGGATGTAAACTTGTTTGCTTTTGTATGTTAGATTTTAGGCTAGTTTTTAAGTATGTTTTGGTTTGTTTTAGGTTTTTTGAGGGAGAACTTATCAAAGGATAACTAGATCAAAAGATTGTCAGATCAACTGGGCTATGGGATCGATAAGGTCGAGAGTGTCTCAAAGGGTGGACAAGGTATATTGCAGGGCCGATTTGGTCGAGATAAATGGATTCTTTGGGTGTAAGTGAAATGAGATGGACACTAAGTTTGTGAAAGAAAAAGAGGTTTTAAGCATAAATAGTTTTATAACAAACATTCATGTGGTAGGGCTAACCATTAATCACTATAAATTAAACTCAAACTGATAGATGCATAAAATAAACATTCAGGAGATACATAGAATTATAAGACCCTCTAACTTTGGGAAAATCACCTTCAGACTTTTGGAAAAACATATAAGACAAACAAACAACTAAAACTATGAAGAGGGAACTCCTAAACATCATATTTTGAGCTATCGGGAACTTTGAAATAAGACTGCAGAGCATGGGAAAAGGGCAAGATTGAAACAAGACCTCTTTGGCTTAACTAGACAACAATACTTCAAAGAAATATTTCAGTGATGGAGTTTCGATCAGCTATGATTAAGCAGGGCATACTGTGAATCATACTAGATAGCATACATAATAACCATTAATGAAATTGATAACAAGTTCTTAGGGTATCAAAGAGAAGTTAAGAATTCTTTAACATAACCAAGAAAGAAGAAAAACATAGAAGCTGTAATGAATCATGAAACTTGAGGTGCCTCCATGGGCATGTCTCAAATCTATTCTTTACTGACCTACAGCAAGCAAGAAGCATGAAAACATGTATGATAAACTAAGGAAACATAACAGATAAGGAACACAATACCATTCACCAAGCCATGGAATCCTACAAACAGTCCTTCTCCACCATCCAAGTCAAACAAGAAATCATCCACTTCATGAGACAAAGTATTTCTTCAAAGCTTGTAATACTATGTATTGCTCTATAACATCAAGTTCAGCCTCTTGTTACAATGAATTCTCTTGGAATATGTTAGAGCCGGTCTTTTCATCCCTCCATCAGAGTTCATTTCTCTTATTGCATTTCATTTTTAGGTGTCCCATTCAGTTCATTCATCTGCACTCCGTTAGGGGCATGCCATTATCTGATGGAAGGGCCTTCTCAGTCATACCCCTCATGCCTTGTACCTGTTGGCTCATTTTTGTTCATAAAATCAATTTTAAAGTCATTCATAGTCTTGTTTTGGCCTCTTGGTCAGCAAAGAGTCATTTTAGGGTTTTTAGGTCTTTTTAGGTCTAGGGTTTCACAAATTTCAAAGTGTCCAATAATGCCAGCAGGCCAGAGGGAGGTTCAAAATAAGTTTTCATCGCAAAATTTCATCGTTACTATAATTGATCATGACTTTTCTTCAAAACTCTGTTTTGAAGAAAATCGTCATTTTGTCCTTTATAATAAATGTTATGTATATTTTCAAAAAAAAAAAATTCCAGTTGTCAGATTCTTCAAGGTGCAACCCTGGTCGCCTTTGCCAAAACATGCCACCATCCCTGCAAAAAAAATCAACAAAGGAGCCATCATTTCAGCCAAAAGTCAAAGTGGAAACAAGAATCAAATTTTACATTAAAAATGTGAAAAGTGCCAATTTCAAAACATTACAAAAGTGGGTCTTTGCAAAGCAAAAATCAAATCCATGACTTTACAAAGATATTTCCATGTTTATCAAGCCATTTGTATTCAAAAAGCATCAGAGAAAGTCGAGCTCAGTTGTGAAAAAACGAAATTGTGAGTTTGAAGGTCGACTATGTGTTGGAGTGCTACGCAACGCATCGGGAGGAAGGCGCGGCGCACATAGACCGCGCGGTGAATTGGGCCAAGTTTCACCGTGTAATTTTCAACTGTCGCGGCGCATCTAGGAGGCGCGGTGCAGTGGGTTTGTGCGCAGCGCACAGAGCCTCCAAAGCAGATTCACGCCATTTCTTCATCAAATTGAAATGACTCAAATTTTTTGCTCCAAGTAAGTTCACAGGATTATGAAATGGCCATTATCAGTGTTTAGTGTTGTTTGGAGGGAGAAATTGGAGAGTTTGATTGGTGAAAATACAAACCCTATATGCATATCAGAATCTGCTCCTTAGGGTTTCAAATGGTGTTTTAAAAATTCATTTTCATGCTGAATACTCACTGTCATATTATCATTTCTATATTGTGATTCCTTTCCCCTCACTGTCACATCATTATACAGTCCCTTCCCTATTTCCTTATATTCTAAGAACACTCATATCACTTATTTTCATTTTCCCATTTTCCCTATTTCCTAAACCCTACTATTCCCCATAACCATTACTCTCCCATATCATTTGCAAATATTCCTAGATTCCCAAACCCCACATCCCTCAACATATTCAAGTGATTGTTAACACATTTCAAATCTCACTTAACAAACTCCACAATCCACTGTTCCCACTGTCCCATATTCCTCACAGTTCCTTATTTCTCTTTGGCATATTTGGCATTGAAAACAAAACACTAATTTCACATTTTCAAACCAATCAAACATACACTTGTCATACGCATTGCAGCATCATGACAGACACAGATTCATCATATGAGCAAGACAGTGACTCTGCCACTGAGCTTAATGTACCAAGGAGGCCTCGAAAATGGGGCAGACACGTCAGAGAAGAGCCCACTTCATTGACTCAATTGCAGGCCTGCCCACTTGCAATGGCTTGCTTTCAGAAACAGTCATGTTTTCGGTATTGTGAGATGATTGCTCAAACTCAGCATCATCAGGAGTTGGTTCGCCTGTTTGTTTTACATTTGCGAGATGGTCAGGTTACCCTTGCTGATGTAAATTTCACCTTGACACCAGAAACCATTTCTCAGGCAACAGGAATACCGAATGTAGGTGAGCAGTGGAACAAGAGACAGCAGCTGGACAAGGTGTATTATGAGCCATACATCGGGCTTGGCTATATGAGGTAGCTCAGCAGGGTGTTCCCTTTCATATTCTTGAAGGAGTCCTATGCGCCATTGATGAAACTCATCATCAGGTACTTCAGCTATGAGGGCCGGTTCTTGCGCCTTTATGCTTACCATATCCGATTATTGATGCATTTCACGGGAGTGAGGATGATGAGCATTCCATATTTCATGTGTCGAAACATAGAGCGGATGACTACTCTTGTGCAAAAGAAGACTCCCAAGCGGCAGCATAACAACATTTATCATTATGCGCTCATCAAGATCATTGTGGTACATCAGCTTGGATTGCAAGGCATTGCATGGGAGGAGTTCATTTCACGTGACTTCTTTACAGCCCCTCAGCCTCCTCCAGAGATTGTTCATGATGCAGGTGAGCCTTTACATCAGTTTGAGGGTCTTGAGACAGAGCCTATCAATGTTCCAATATGTGTTACCTATCAGAGAGGCACCAGAGCCTTATTTGCAGCAGCACGACGAGTATTATCTCCACCAGGGGTGGAAGGGGTCTCGTTACCTTCATCAGCAGCGCGAGTACTATCTCCACTTGGGGTAAAAGGGGTCTCGCCTTCGACATCAGCATAGGTACAGGACAGAGGCAAGAGGCCTATACAGGATGAAGGCCCTTCAGGAGGCCAAGACACTGATTTTACACTCATTGATGTTGATTTGAGTTCTCCCAGCTCAAAGCTGAAAGAAACCATCCAGGAGCAGAAAGTTGAGATCGACACATTGACCGAGAAATTGCAGAGAGATAAATGGGTTATAAATTACTTGGAGCAGTGGAATAAACAATTGGAGGATCAGCAGACACTCATGGAGTTGCAGAAAATCCACGAAGACCGGGAATTGGCCCGGAAAAGACCAGGTGACATGACACCCTTTGAGCGGGAGATTTGGCTTACGAGAGTCAATATCCATCTGGAGAAGCTCTTGGTGAAGGCAAAAAAGGACAAGGACATGCTCAGACATATGAAGAACCACTATTGGGCCCGCACACATGTTTTCAAAGCAAGGATTAAGATCCTGAAGGCGAGGCTGAAGAGAGCACTGAAACGTCGAAAAAGGCCTGATCCACTTCAAATCTTGGCCGGAGCTTCTTTGGCTGAGCATGGCACTTGATGGGCGACCTTCACTCCAAATTTCAGCAAATTTGGATAAAATTTTGTCATTTTTGAATTTTTGGTCACAAAACAGATTTTCCTGCCCAACGCGTAGCGCCACCTTGCGCGCGCTTATGATTGGGAGACCTTCTGGAGGAAAACTTGACATTTTTGGATTTGTTGTAAAAATTTATGCATGATCAGGAATGGCCTAAGGATTTCATCAAGTTCTGGGTGGCCTAAAGGGTCAAAAACACCTTGAAATTGGCCTTTCTGCGACTTTTTACACACACCGGAACCAGTCTTGGGAGATTGAAGTTTTGGAGGGGCAAATGGACACCAAATCCAGAAATTCCACTTGGGTTGGAAAGTAGATAGGCAGGGATTTCCAACGAGCTATCATTAGCTCAATTTGGACTTCATGAAGTGCCTCAAAATCAGCTCCAAAGATGTGCTATGCATAGAGATTTTGGGCACGACGCATAGAGGATTTTGGCCTATTTTTCACTCTTCAGCTCAGAATTTCGCCCAGTTTTGACTAGTTTCACTTTTTGATGTAACTCTTGATCTATCTTGATGTAATTTCATGACCATGATGTAAATTTGGTACATTTTTACTTGTTATAGAGGATTCATTCATTAAAAAGTGAAAATTAAATGAATGAATCAGTTTCCTACCATATAGAGGCAAGTTGTTTGATTGCCTAGATTTCAGTTCCTAGTTTAGAATTGGTTGAAACAGCTCCTAGAAGGATGAGCTAGACCCCTAGAGGCATGGGGAGGGGTTAGGCTGGTCTATATTATGTATTTTCTGAGTCATTTTCAGGGTTTGACTTTTGGGAATAGTTTGGCACCTCATTGTATATTCATTTCAGCATTTTTGGCAAAGGAAAGACCAGGGTTTTGCAGCACTTGTTGGGATCCTTGTGGCTCTGAGTTTTGATGGTGTTTTTCTCCATGTAATTGTAAGTTCATTAATGTTTTATGTATGCCATTTCCCTTCTCTTTTGTTATGAAATTAAACAAATGAGTAACTAAGGTAGAATTCATTAATTTGCTAGTGCTCTACCTTAAAATTTTGTTTAGTTTTATATGTTTTCATCTGTTTGAAGAGGACCCTTGCAGCCTCTTGCCCTCTTTAGCTCCTCAGCAGTCTTTTCTATCCATTCAATCAATCTAAGACATCAAAGCCATTACCTTCCTTGCCCCAACTTGAACTCTGCAAGAATTTGGCCTCATCCCCAAGCCCAAAATTTCCTTTCCCTTTTTTCCAACAAAACCCCAAAAAATCAAAACGAATTCCCCTATTTGTATATCTAGCCTAAGATCAGTTGTTTTTTCAGTCATCTCAAGCCCCATTGAATACTTTTCGCTGAGATTGACCCGGAGAGAGCCCTCTCCTGTTCTAGTAGGGCTAGCTACCAGACTGAGCGTGGTTTGGTGTTATCCTGTCTCTGCCTTCATTCAGCCTGAGGTAGATTTAGGCAATAACAAAATATATAGGCCAAAGAGAAAGAAACTATCCTAGAGCATCTAAAAGGCCATTGGCCTAATACAAATATCTGATTTTGTCCTTGAGGCTTTGCAAAGCCCAAGGCACAAAATATCTTCAAAATATCTATTTAAGCTAATAATAGAAATAAAATTGACTTTTCATCACTGACATGGAGATAAAAATATCTAAACGAACATTTGGAGTAGCATATTCAGAAAACTGCCTTTTTAGCCAAAATGCTACAGGAGCGTATCAGCAAAAAGAAGCCTGTTTTTTAGACAAATTTTGAGAGACCTCCCGATGTCAAAATGAGGCCCGTGATATCTCGTTGGAAAGCCCCAAATTTCTAGTTTCTATAACTACTTTTTTTTTTCCAAACTGATCCCTAGAAGTCTATCAAAAGGTGGACTAAGTGAAAAAACCCAGGGGGGTCTCGTCTGGTGATATGTGAGGCAAAAAGGTGAATTTTGACTAATTTTTGCCTCTTTGGGGGACCAAAATACCTCATTTGGATCTGAAAATTTGTGAGTAGCTGGCCCCAAATTTAATCCATCCAAAAAAATGACTTTCATGAGCTAAGGATGCTCCTAGCACCCTTGGAAGCACTTAGAAAAATGTGCAGTTAGGTCCAAAAAACATAAAAAACAAAATCAAGTCAAAATTTGCTCAATTATGGCGAGCAAGCCCCTTAAGGGTTCTTAGAAGCATGCAAGGAAGCTGAGGCCAATATTTAAAGCCTAGATATGTCTTTCTCCACTTTTTCTACCGGGCACCTCTTTTGGGCAATTTTGAGCCTTTCTTGAGCAAGTTTGAGCTTTCTTCAGGCAAATTGGTTCAATTTCTTGTAGTGCCCGGTCATCTTCCTTTGTAGACTCAAGTCTCTGTTTGCTTTCTCTAATTTATCCTCCAAATGCTTGTTGGCTCTTTCAAGCCATGATTCTTTGTCATTTTCTATTTCTTGGGCGAGCAATTGTGTGAGAGGATAAGATCGAACAAGGGTTTCTTCTTCTTCCTTCTTTTTCTCCAAATCTTTCCTAAGACCCATAGTCCTAGGCTTTTTTCTTATTCGGTTCTCTTCTTCTTCAATATCATCAAATTCTCCCATATACTCTTCAAGCTTGACTTGTGCTTTGTAGGCTTCCCTTTGGTATTTGAAATCCCGGGCCTCATAAACTGCCATTTGACCACTCATTTGTTTATTTTGCATTTGTAGAACATGTATGAGGTTCTTTGACCTTTCTAGATCAGTTTCCAAGTCATGAATTTGGGTTTCTATGTATTGCAAAAGAGCCTCAAGAATTCTAGCTTCATCATCTCCAGCATCACTGTCTATTTGTATGATATCAAACTCCCTTTCTTTTTCTTGACTACTCTCCTGCTGTTCAACTTTTTCTTTACCCTTGCTTTGGGTAGACTTCTTGGTCCTTTTCCTCTTTGGAAATTCAACAGTACTCTTCTTAGGTAATTTGCCTCTACTCCTTAGCACTCTAGTGACATTACTAGTCACTGCTGGAGTGATTTTCTTCTTTGTGGATTTGGTGTTTTTAGGCTTCACCACTTTTGGAGGAAGAGTCATGGCCCCTTGCCTAGGAGAGGCAGCTAGCACATGCTCTTGGCTGTGTTGAGGAGAAGAGAGAGGAGGTTTCATTACTTGCACTTGCTCAACTTGGTCCTTTACCCTGCTGCCTCCATCATTACTTGCTTTGCTACCCTATTCACTATTTTTCTCACTATTTTGAGTTTGTTTAAGACTGCCAGCTTCATCATCTCTTTTTGTTGTTTGACTGCCTTCCTTGCCTATCTGTGGACTGCCTTGTTTACCCTCCTTACTGTCTTGAACTTGTTGAGGGCTGCCTTCAATAGGACTATTTTCATTGGGATTGTCTTCATTGTCATCTTGCATGTTGTCACCTCCTTCACTGTTCTCCTTAGATTCTAAGTGTGGGCTACCCTCATGATCACTGCTTTGTTGGGAGGCACTTTTCTCACTGTCCCTTTGATTGGTTTCATGACTTTGTTGAGGACTGTGGTGTTCCTCATCGCTGTTTTGAACATTTTCCTTTTTCTCTTCATCACCAATAACTTGTTGCTCTTGGTCACTGCCCTGTTTGTCTTCATCATCACTAATTTTTTGAGTGCCACTGACTTCCTTATCCCTTGGTGAGTTTTATTCACCATCACTAGTTTGATGCTCATGGTCATTGCCCTGTAATTTGTCACTTGGTTCATGCTCACTACTTTGTTGGGTGTACCTATGTTCCTCATCACCACTAACCTCGTGCCTTCTTTCAAAAGACTGTTCTTTTTCACTATCAATCATGGGAGATGTTTGCCTTTGAGGAGTATTTTGACTTGATGGAGGACAGACATAGTGAGTGGAGGGTGAGGAGGATATGTGAGATGGGCCATGAGATGAAGAGGCAGTGGCAAAATCTGGATGAGAAATGAAAGTCTCCCAAGACACTCCTTTATTTTCAAGCTGGTGAAGGATGATGATTTTGATGAGAGAATGATGGAAGAGACTAGATTTTTGCTGAGCAGGTGGTCTCTTTTGAACAAGGGAGGACATCTTGTCTATTCTTTTGCAAAGGAAGAAAGGTAGGTTCAGCAGTTGAGTTCTTGTGAAATGCATGAGAAGCCTAATGTGATAGGAATAAATCCGGGAAAACCTCCCTTCACATGTGAAATACTTCATGATGACTCTCATGAGGGGGGCATAGTTGCTCAATAAGTGAGAAAAAGGAAATATAGCTTGGCAAGCATCCTGATGGTCTGGTTTTAAGAAATTTTTATAGTGATTCAAATCTAGGTATGGTTGTTTGAACCACTTTTCTCCTACATAGGGAATCTTAGTTGCTTTGGAGACAGCCCTAGGAGTGAGTTAAAGTCCAGGCCTACTAGGTGGACATGTTTTCCTTGCAGCCTCAAGGTGAATAGTTGTGTTAAGGGAGGGTAATTGGTGACCCCCTGGACTTTTTGGCAAAAATCAATGCAGCCCACCTCATGGAAGTTAAAAAGAATTGAAGGGGATTCATTTACTTCCTGAGTTGTAACAAGATCAAATATTGTGTGAAATCCACCCTTGCTGACTTTATTTAGAGGCATAGATTTTTTTTAGGCTTTCTTTCACTTTCTTATCAAAAACAGGCCTTTGACTAAATTTAGCTTTTCTTCAAACACTGTTTTTCCATTTTGCAAGACTATATTTTTCTATGAAAATAATTCTATTTCTCTAAACTGTGTTTTCTTTTCATCATATTGCAAACATATTTTTTACTTTGAAAATAGGCCCTTTTTCTTTTAGCACAAAAGCTGCTTTGTTCTTTGTGGATTGTGTTTCTTTTTCAAACAATCAAACCAAAACAAGCTTTTCAAATTGACAAGTTTCTTTCCTCCTTAAACACTGTCTTGTTTCCACTTTGTAAACATGGTGGTTTTTAGAATAAACAGTGTTTTTGCCTTCAATGGGACTGTGTCTTTTTCTCAACAAAATAACCCTTAACCCCTCTCAAACTCAAAAACTTAGGTGAAGAAAATTAGTGAATACCTCTTAAAAATGTGTGGCTGCTTTTTGGAGATGATTTCACGAGGCGAAAATCTGCTTTGAGGTGGAAAGGAGTTTGTTTGAGCAGTGCTACACTCCTGTGCATAGGCGCGTAGCACTTGCACTCTGCGTTGAACGCAGTTGGGTCAGGTCATGGGCGCCTCTGAACATCGATGTGTGTCAGGCCGAGCAAAGTTAACAGGTGCGTCACGCCACTCTACAAGCACGTCGCGCCCAATGCAAAAACCTTCTGCGAGCACCTGCAGGCGTCCTGAAAACTTTGCAAATTGACTTGCCCAAAAACTCCAGAACGAAATATTTTCCTTTGCCAAGTGAACAAT
The DNA here is from genome assembly GCA_034641835.2 of Pinus albicaulis. Classification (NCBI taxonomy): domain Eukaryota; kingdom Viridiplantae; phylum Streptophyta; class Pinopsida; order Pinales; family Pinaceae; genus Pinus; species Pinus albicaulis. The sequence continues at coordinate 278,822,652 of CM076582.1, forward strand.
GAAATGTAAAGACCTTTTTTGAGGGTTTTTATAGCTTTTTTAAATGTTTTCAACCTACCCTTTATCTCTTTTAAAGAGTTTTAAACTTTCTTTGGTTTAACTGATAAAAATGGATCTTTTCCCTTTTTGAAAAGATCTGCCTTTTGAAGACTGTCTTTAAACACAATGTCTGTGCCATGCCTTTTGCTCGGATATTTAGGGGAACATGTCACCAAACTGTTTTTATCCTTTGTTCAACATTAAATGAACCCTTTTAAACATATTACCTCTCATCTCTGTCTTTTATTGAAAGCTTTCTCAAAATGTTAAACCCTGGCGATTTTAACCCTCTGCTCATCTTTTGGAGGAGGTAAATGCAAGATGAAACTACCTAGGTTTATTAAAGCCAATGTATAGGCCCTCTACTTATTTTTGAAGGAGGCCTTGTAAATACTATGTTTTTTCCCTCCTTGCTTTCAATAGACCACTAGGCACTCTTGAATATCTTTAAACAAATTGACCCTCTGCTCATTTTGGACGAGGCCATCTGTTTGACAAACTGCATGGTCACCTTTTGATCTCTGTTAACCAAATGAACAATGTCTATGAACAAAAAAAATTTGGTTCTTTAGAAAAACCATATTTATCTCTCAAAAGAGATTATATGCTTGTCATTAAGGGGGGTTTCTTTAGGACATGTGAAGGGTGCCCTTTCTCCTCTGGAAGGAGGTCTTTGATTTGCTAGTTTTTAACCCTTGAGAAAGGCTGCCTTTTCCAAATCTAGGCCTTATAAGACTATACCTTTACCCTCTACCTATCCTTTAAAAGAGGCTTTCTATACACAGTCTTTGTGACCCTTCAGACCTACCATGAGGCCTCCTACTTTTTACTGATGGAGGTCTTTAGAACTGTAAAAATCCATTCATGTCAAAACTGTGACATCTGTCTGCTTGTTTGAAAAAATACAAAATAGAAGGCAACAATGAATGTTTGGTACTTATCCTTGATGAAATCATTTGAATCAGGATGTCTTTTGCTTCATGAGGACCTATCAGCAAATTACATCATTTTTGCATAAAATTACTGTGAATCTTCAGGAGTAAATAAAGTGCTTTGTAAGTGGTGAGCGCTCACTGTTATGCATCCTTGAAACAGTTATTTCTTCCCTTGACTGTATACTCATAATGTGTGGTGAACTTGTCTGTGACAGCCTTTCAAAGTTTAGTTCCTGATGAAGTATAAGAAGCAGATGTCCTTCTTCTACTTTCACTATGATGCCTAATTTGCTTTAAAGCCCTTTTTCCAGAAGACTATCACTGTTGGTGGTATAAAGCTGATTTGCAGGGCTGGCCATAATCTGCACTTTTCTCTGACTTCTATAGTGAACTGACATAGCATGAAACTTTCTCCTGGGGTGCTCCGTTTTTCTTACACTCTGCTTAGTTTCATCAATCAGTACATCCCTGTAGAGATGTAAAAATAGATGCTTTCGAAGTTTGGAGGGCTTCTTTGATGTTTCATGGGGATCATGCCTGATCTAAGCATATTTCTTCAGACAGGGAAACTCCTTCATTTCCTGATTTGAACATTCCTGAGCCTTGATCGAAACAAAGAAAAGTGGCATTTTTGATGGTGTGTGACCTAAGGGTAAACAAGGGTTTTGGATTTGGCAAATAGCAAGACATGATGGCTGGCCGATATTGAAGACAGAGTTTTTTGGCTTAAAACAGTCTCGCCAAGGAATTTTCCCTAAAACACCATCACCTAGACCTACATACTTTGTCATGGATTTTGAATAGCTTCTTGGGCATGAGTAGGTTATCACATGACAAAGTGATCAATGAGAGAGAGGTAGACACTTTGTTAAATGTTGGACAGTGAGTTTCTTGAAAAACAAAGGATTTTGATGGTAGATAGACAAACTTATAACAGTGATAGATAGGGAGGCTTTGCTGAATTGGGATAGGTAGCGAAACTGAAGGGTTTTTCTCATTATAGCCTGAAGGTGAGGGGTAGGAAAGCAAAAATTTGTTTGAGGTGTTTTCTAGATGAAAAATTGATAGATTTAGATTAGCTTCTAGAAAACTTAGCCAAGGAATCTAGTCATCAAAATAGGTAAAAATACTAATGACTAACAGTGGCTCCATTTGGGAAGGGCAGCTCCCTTTCAGGAGGTGTCCATAATTGCAGATCTCTGGCTTGTGAAGACCAGTGCCTTATCCATTGGCGCAAATTTCTCTCTTTCTTGATGCTATTTCTGAAAAATTACAGCATGATTAGCATCAACCTCATCTCTACCTACCCAGTTATATCTCCTAACATTTTTTCTTCTTTAGGTGCACTTGGACTAGCAATCCTTTGACATGATATTTTTGAAAAAAGGAAAACTATGTACTTCTACACTTATATCTTCCAAGAGTTCAGAATAAACTGATGAACTCCTTTGATTCTCTACGTATGCTAGATCGACTGTCAAGATTAAGCTATTTGATAGGATTTTATTCACTAAACTAAAACATGAAATTGAAAAATGACCAAATCAGGATTAGACGGTCTGATTTGTCATGTGTTTGTGGCATAAAAGACAAGCTACACACAAATATTATTTTCGCACAAAATGAGATTTAGAAAAATCAGGGCTAGGATACATAGTTTGTTTTTCATCCCTGTTTTCCTCTTTGGTTTTGTTTTGAGTGTGTGGAACTAGTATCTTTTCCTAATCTACTTTCATTGACAAGTCAAGCTTACATAATTTGACTATCGCTTCTTTCACTTACTTATCAGCAATCAATTTAAAACATGTTCAGCTATGATTATGCTAGATATTTGAATAAGATATCTTTTGAGCACTAGTAGTGGCATTTAGACTTGTGCACTTTCAGCATGACTATTTTTTTGAACATGGGGCTTTTCTGCTATTTTCTAAAACTGCCCTCTTTTCAACTTTTCTATTGTTTTTGTATTTTTTGTTTTTGATTTATTTCTTCAAACAGTGATATGTATAATGAGTGAAAATTTTTTTGAAACTAGAAATCTTGAAAATGGCGAAACTTGATCATTTTGTCTTCAAAGGGATCTCCCGATGCTCTTGGTCCGGTCAACTCCTGAAAAGAAAAGTTTGGAAAATTTTCCCTTTCAAGCACAACATAAAGGTTCTTGCAAGAATCTTTGAAAAAATCAGTATCTACTTGCTTCTTTTCTCTATACCTTTGATTTCCGCTCCTGCCTTTGTTGTACATCTTCTTTAGGTAATACAGATACTCTTTTTCATTTTTAAAACAGATGATGACATCATCAAGGTACATCATAATGAAGAAATTCAGAACTGGAAACATGGCCTTCAGGAACCTGTCTTTGGTGTCTGGTGGTTTTGCAACTCTAGGTTTGAATTTGGAGCTGCTTCCAGTGTATTTGAAAAAATATTTAAGCTGTTTGCTTTGAAGAGGAATTAACTGATGATATCCTAAAACATAACTTTTCAAAGACATATGATTAGAAAATCCTAGCTTTTGTATGGTATGATCTATTTTGGGAAGGATATAAGTGTTGTTTCAGGGAGGTATATCTGTGTTCCTGAAATCTACGCATATCCTATGTCCACTTGCTTTGTCTTTAATTGTTAATGTTTCACCAAGATTTTTGCATTTCTTTTTGTAAGGGTTACTTCTTGAAATGATAGCATTGTCATAGTGTTTTAAACTATTTTCCCAACATATATTAGTATCTTGAACAATTTTTCATACTCTAGCAGTTCTTAATCTCTGGTGAAATGACAAAATTTCAGCTAGTTCAATTAGCTCAGGTGTCTTGGGACTGCTGTCATCATATTCCCCTTCATTGAATTCATTAGACATTTTCCCTAGACTCATCAAAGTGGTTGCAAAAGTTAAGGCTTTACTTGGAGAGGTGAGGTTTTGGGATGGTGAATCATTTAAGTATGGTAAGAACATAAGACTCCCTTGTTCCTGATTTCCAAAGAGATTTGTACTATGTAAGCTTTCCAGTGCTTCTGTTTTGAAAAAAGTTTCTGATTTTACTCTTGATGTTTGTCCTTGGTTTGAGCAACTTGCTTGAGGGTGTAGAATTTGTTCTATTTTCTGATTTATCTCTATTTCTAAAAAATCAAACTCCTACTCTTCAAGACATAATTGTTCAGGGTCATGATAGTTTTGAGTATCTAGCTCATCATAGAGAATATGGGGAGGCTAATGTTGTGTGCCTAGATTTGTTTCAATTTCTCCTACCTGTTTATCAATGTCTTCATCAGTATGTAAAATGAAGGAATTTAGGTCTGAATGTATGGAATACATAGGGATGTTATCTGGCCTTTCTTGGCTGCTAACCATATATTTCATGTGTGATTCCTGATACAGTATTCTTGTTTGATTAAACACAGGAATTGTGGCGTAAGATATATCTAGTTGAATATTTCCTTGAAGCTTGGCCCCCCAAGATCTGGATAAAAGCATTTCGTACTTGGGAGGGATGTCTGCTACCACTATGTCCATGACCAAGTGTTTTGCAGGTACTTGGGCCAAAATGACACAAAGATCTTTTATCAGGCCTAGACACTTGACTCTGGTTGAATCAAATGAATATAAGTCTTTATAAGGTTTTGTTATTTCTAGGCCTAATATTTCCATTACTACTTTCGGCATGAGATTGTGAGAGGCCCCAGAATCTAGCATGGCATTATGTAGGATTTGGTCATGTATATTCAGTCTAATGTAAAAAGGAAGAGTGGTTCCCTCTTGATATTTCCTTCTATTTTTGGTCCAAAAAACACCTCAGGGGTATCATCAGCTAGGTGTAAAGTATCTGCATCATTTCCTATGTTTAGGACCTTTAGCACTTGATATTTGTATGAGCTTTGGGCAATAAGTTCAGTGAGAGGCATGGTGATCTTAATTTTGGCAATTTCCCCTTCAAAACTGAAGGGTTCTTGTAGCTTAGATAGATTTGCTTCAGTTTTTTCAGCCATGACTTTCTCTATATCCTTAATTTGTTGATTTTGATTTGGGGTTTTGTACAATACAGTTGTTTTGGGAATCTTAGTAGAGGTACTAGGACAATTTGGATCAAGGCTTGCCTGACTAGCTTTGTCTTTGTTTTGGTCAGTTTTCTTAGCCATGATTTTGTTACTATCTGTTGTTCTTTTAAGAATGGTATCGGGGGTTTTGGTAACAGTAGTGTGTGAGCTACCTTTCTTAGATTTGTCTTTGTTTTTCTTACTCCTAAGATCATATTGCCAGTGGAATTCCATTATAGCATTTTGTAATCCTACCTCAGGATCTTCGGGGTCCTCATAATTTGCTTCATTTTTATTTGAGGAGAAGAAAACTTGTTCTTCTTCTGTGAGGAAAACCTCACCCTCGCCATCAGAACCTATCAAGTTTAAGTGATTTTCATCAAGTGGTTTTATATCTCTTTCTAACTCATCAACATAGTTTTCATTGAAAGGTGGCCTAATCTGTTAGTCATTTTCCCTTGGTTTGTTATGAGGCAGGTCTCTTCTAAATTTTTAGTTTCGGTTTTTGTTTTGAGGGTTTGGCTGGTTGTCCTTAAGAGGTGTTTTTTCATTCATATTTATTCTTTCCCACATTTTTTCCATGGATCTAACCAGGTTGTCTATTCTGGGATCTGAGGAGGAAACTGAAGGCATGGTCTCATCTCGGTATGTGACTTTCTTTTCTGATCTGATCCTAGCTCTCTTTTCAGCTAGGTTGGCTTCGACACTAATAGCTACCTTTTGCATTTATTCTAAAGTTGCGGGGTCTCTTTCTCTTAGTTGGTATGTCATATCTGGATCAAAACCTTCAAGAAATTTTGCTAATGCTGAGCCAAGTGGAGGTTTCATGTGAGGCGGGAGGGTGTTATAGACACTGTTGAATCTAGTGCAATAGTCCTAAACACTTTCCCCCATATTCCTTCTAAGATTTTTATATTCGGAAAGGATTTTTATGGGGTTTTTCCTAATTTCCCACCTGTTTATGAAAGTTTGGTAAAGTGCTGGGAGATCATGTATATGTTAGGAGCTAAGATTTTAAACCATTTCTTGGGTTCTTTGCCTAGGCTTTGGGCGAACATTCTCATATTTATGGTTTCATCTTCTAATTCCATGTACTCCAAAGAATCATTGATTCTATCTACATGCTGTTGAGAAGTAGTAGCCCCAGTTCCGGTGAAGTGTGGGATTCGGGATTGGTAATTGTTTTGCAAAGGTACCATAGGCAGTGGTAATACTAAGGGCACATACCAAGTTTCCATGATGGGAGATAATGGTATATTTACAGTATGAGGGTTTGTAGTATGGGATGAGGTGATTTGCACAGTGGTGGTCTGAAGGGGTGTGGCAGAGGTACTTGGACTTGTGGACTGATTCTGAGCAGATTTGGGGTGATAAGAGCCAAAGTGGTGGAGAAGCTGAAAATTAGGAGGTGTAGTGAGTGAGGCTTCTCTGCTAGGACTATGCTGCAAATATAAGGGCTCAAGATCGTCAAGGTTGATTTTAGTTTGCGACTTGCTTCTAAAAAGGGCTTTTGCTGAACTCAAGTCAAACTGGGAATCTTGCAAGGATGTAAGATGTTCAGGTACAGAGCTTGCTTTGTGGATGGTCCTATCGGTAGCTAAGTTACCAGTTTCAGAAGTTTGCCACAAAATATTTTATGGGTCATCAACTATGATAGGGGGATTTGGGTCTGGGTGAGATCTAGTATTAATTCTTCGTGAAGCCAAATTTCAAAGTCAAAGTTTAGAGAGGGTGAGAGTTGTGATTTTTTTTTGGATGATTTTCCTCTCTAGGAGTTTCGATAATGTGAGTAAGGTAAAAACAAAATGAAGGCTAGTGGAGTCGCCAGGTGGATTTTCTTGAGAGTTATGGTCCACCACCAATACTGACAAAGATGTTTTTATGTGGAAATTTGCAAGAATGACTTAGAACTCAGTTCAACAGTTTGCTAGATTGTTGAGAAATCTTATAGTTCTATTTGCAATTTATTCTATTGATTTCCTATGTTAAGATGATTATTTCTGAGTCCCTAAGTTGTACTTAGTTTGTCACTAATTTCAAAGGCTGCATCATAAACTTTGTGTTTTTTGGAAAGGCAAGTCAACAGGATAGTATGATTTATGAAATTTTTGGTTTTTTATGGAGTATTAGGCCTACTGGAGGCTAGTGGAGTCGCTAGGTGGATGTTTTTTTGTTTTTAGAGATATGTACTTATGGTCCACCACCAATAACTGAGAAAAAGCCAATCGAGGGATGTTTTTTGGGGTTTTCTGAGTTTTTATATGCCTAGTTTGTAAGAGTGTTCTAAACCTGATTCATCACTTAGCTAAGGTGGTGAAGCAAAAAGAGTTTACTCTAAATGATTTATAGGATGTTTGTCTTATTTAAATTTTGAAGGAATAATGAGTCTACAAGAGTTTTATAGACTGTCATGTACTCTGTAGGTCCCACCGTGATCACCATTATGTTAGTGTGGCGATGAGGTGGTTGATTCACTATATATTCTTGAAGACAAGGGATTTCTGGAGTCCTAAGGTGTACTTAGATTTTCACTAACTCAGAAAAGTCCCACCGTGATTGCCATTAAGTGTGAGCGGTGGGGTAAGTTGACAAGATAATCTTCTTAAGGGATGCTGAAATGTTTAGGGAAGTCTAATTTTTTTTATTCACTCAATGTCCCACCGTGATTGCCATTATGTTGGGGTCCCGTGATTCGGTAGATTGGCAAGCCAAATGAAAGGGTAACATCAAACCAACTTTGGAGCCCTAGGACCTAGCCTTCTTGGACTCAGAGAGGGCTATCTCTATTATGCAAAGGATGTAAACTTGTTTGCTTTTGTATGTTATATTTTAGGCTAGTTGATAACTATGTTTTGGTTTTTTTTAGGTTTTTTGAGGGAGAACTGATCAAAGGATAACTAGATCAAAATATTGTCAGATCAACTAGGCTATAGGGTCGATAAGGTCGAGACTGTCTCAAAGGGTGGATAAGGTATATTGCAGGGCCGATTTGGTCGAGATAAATGGATTCTTTGGGTGTAAGTGAAATGAGATGGACACTAATTTTGTGAAATACAAAGAGGTTTTAAGCTTAAATAGTTTTACAGCAAACATTCATGTGGTAGGGCTAACCATTAATCACTATAAATGAAACTCAAACTGATAGATGCATAAAATAAACATTCAGGTGATACATAGAAGTATAAGACCTTCTAACTTTGGGAAAATCACCTTCAGAATTTTGGGAAAACAAATAAGACAAAAAAACAACTCAAACTATGAAGAGGGAACTCCTAAACATCACATTTTGAGCTATCGGGAACTTTGAAATAAGACTGCAGAGCATGGGCAAAGGGCAAGATCGAAACAAGACTTCTTTGGCTTAACTAGACGACCAATACTTCAAAGAAAGATTTCAATGATGGGGTTTTGATCAGCTATGAGTAAGCAGGGCGTACCGTGAATCATACTAGATAGCATACATAATAACCATTAATGAAATTGATAACAAGTTCTTAGGGTATCAAAGAGCAGTTAAGAATTCTTTGACATAACCAAGAAAGAAGAAAAACATAGAAACTGTAATGAATCAGGAAACTTGAGGTGCCTCCATGGGCATGTCTCAAAGCTATTCTTTACTAACCTACATCAATCAAGAAGCATGAAAACATGTATGATAAACTAAGGAAATATAACAGATAAGGAACACAATACCATTCACCAAGCCATAGAATCCTACAAATTGTCCTTCTCCACCATCCAAGTCAAACAAGAAATCATCCACTTCATGAGACAAAGTATTTCTTCAAAGCTTGTAATACTATGTATTTCTCTATAACATCAAGTTAAGCCTCTGTGTACAATGAATTCTCTTGGAATATATAGGCCAAAGAGAAAGAAACTATCCTAGAGCATCTAGAAGGCCATTGGCCTAATAAAAATATCTGATTTTTTCCTTGAGGCTTTGCAAAGCCCAAGGCACAAAATATCTTCAAAAATATCTATTTAAGCTAATAATATAAATAAAATTGAATTTTCATCACTAACATGAAGATAAAAATAGCTAAACGCACATTTGGAGGAACATATTCAGAAAACTGCCTTTTTAGCCAAAATGCTACACGAGCGTAGCAGCAGAAAGAACCCTGTTTTGCAGGAAACTTTTGAGAGACCTCCTGATGTTGAAATGAGGTTTGCGATAGCTCGTTGGAAATCCCCAGATGTCTAGTTTCTGGAACTACTTGATTTTTTCCAAACTGATCCCTGGAAGTCTATCAAAAGGTGGACTAAGTGAAAAAACCCGAGGGAGGCTCATCTACTGATATGTGAGGCAGAAAGGTGAATTTTGACTGATTTTTGCCTCTTTGGGGGACCAAAACACCTCCTTTTGATCTAAAATTTGTGAGTAGCTGGCCCCAAATTTAATCCATCCAAAAAAATGACTTTCATGAGTTGAGGATGCTCCTAGCAACCATGGCAGCGCCTAGAAAAATGTGCAATTAGGGCCAAAAAACACAAAAACAACATCATGTCAAAATTTACTCAACTTTGGTGAGAAAAACCCTTATGGGTTCTTAGAAGCATGCAAGGAAGCTGAGGCCAAGATTTCAAGCCTAGATATGCCTTTCTCCACTTTTTCTACCGGGCGCCTCTTTTAGGCAGTTTTGAGCCTTTCTTGAGCAAGTTTGAGCTTTCTTCGGGCAAATTGGTTCAATTTTTTGTAGTGCCCGGTCATCTTCCTTTGTAGACTCAAGTATCTATTTTCTTTCTCTAATTTATCCTCCAAATGCTTGTTGGATCTTTCAAGCCATGATTCTTTATCATTTTCTATTTCTTGGGCGAGCAATTGTGTGAGAGGATAAGATCGAACAATCGCTGCTTCTTCTTCCTTATTTTTCTCCAAAGCTTTCCTAAGACCCATAGTCCTAGGCATTTTTCTTGTTGGCTGCTCTTCTTCTTCAGTATCATCAAATTCGCCCATATACTCTTCAAGCTTGACTTGTGCTTTGTAGGCTTCCCTTTAGTATTTGAAAGCCCGGGCCTCATAAACTACCATTTGACCACTCATTTGTTTATTTTGCATTTGTAGAACATGTATGAGGTCCTTTGACCTTTCTAGATCAGTTTCCAAGTCATGAATTTGGGTTTCTCTATTTTACAAAAGAGCCTCAAGAATTCTAGCTTCATCATCTCCAGCATCACTGTCTATTTGTATGATGTCAAACTCCCTTTCTTTTTCATGACTACTCTCTTGCTGTTCAACTTTTTCTTTACCCTTGCTTTGGGTAGACTTCTTGGTCCTTTTCCTCTTTGGAAATTCAACAATACTCTTCTTAGGAAATTTGCCTCTACTCCTTAGCGCCCTTGTGGCATTGCTAGTCACTGCTGGAGTGATTTTATTCTTTGTGGATTTGGTGTTTTTAGGCTTCACCACTTTTGGAGGAAGAGTCATGGCCCCTTGCCTAGGAGAGGCAGCTAGCACATGCTCTTGGTTGTGTTGAGGAGAAGAGAGAGGAGGTTTCATTACTTGCACTTGCTCAACTTGGTCCTTTACCCTGCTGCCTCCATCATTACTTTCTTTGCTGCCTTGTTCACTGTTTTTCTTACTGTTTTGAGTTTGTTTAGGACTGCCAGCTTCATCATCTCTTTTTGTTGTTTGACTCCCTTCCTTGCCTGTCTATGGACTACCTTGTTTACCCTCTTTACTGTCTTGAACTTGTTGAGGGCTTCCTTCAATAGGACTATTTTCATTGGGACTGTCTCCATTGTCATCTTGCATGTTGTCACCTCCTTCTATATTCTCCTTAGATTCTAAGTGTGGACTGCCCTCATGATCACTGCTTTGCTGGGAGGCACTTTTCTCACTGTCCCTTTGATTGGTTTCATGACTTTGTTGAGGACTGTGGTGTTCCTCATCACTGCTTTGAACATTTTCCTTTTGCTCTTCATCACCAATAACTTGCTGCTCTTGGTCACTACCCTATTTGTCTTCATCATCACTAATTTGTTGAGTTCCACTGACTTCCTTATCCCTTGGTGATTTTTCTTCACCATCACTAGTTTGCTACTCATGGTCACTGCCCTGTAATTTTTCACTTGGTTCATGCTCACTACTTTGCTGGGTCCCCTATGTTCCTCATCACCACTAACCTCATGCCTTCTTTCAAAAGACTGTTTTTTTCACTATCAATCATGGGAGATGTTTGCCTTTGAGGAGTATTTTGACTTGATGGAGGAGAGACATAGTGAGTGGAGGGTGAGGAGGATATGTGAGATGGGCCATGAGATGAAGAGGCAGTGGAAAAATCTGGATGAGAAATGAAAGTCTCCCAAGACACTCCTTTCTTTTCAAGCTAGTGAAGGATGATGATTTTGATGAGAGAATGATGAAAGAGACTAGCTTTTTGCTGAGCAGGAGGTCTCTTTTGAACAAGGGAGGACATCTTGTCTATGCTTTTGCAGAGGAAGAAAGGTAGGTTCAGCAACTGAGTTCTTGTGAAATGCATGAGAAGCCTAATGGGATAGGAATAAATCCAAGAAAACCTCCCTTCACATGTGAAATACTTCATGATGACTCTCATGAGGGGGGCATAGCTGCTCAATAAGTGAGAAAAAGGAAATATAGCTTAGCAAGTGTTGATCATATTAGCCCCTTGCTAATTTTTGAAAAAACAAACAAGGGGGTCAAGCTGTCTTTAAGTTTTCAAGTAATGGTTTCCTTCTAGAAAGACATCATCCTTGAAGCCTTTCATGTTCCCTGCTCTTTAATCCCTTTCCCTCTGATGTTCTAGAGCAAATGAGCCTCACTGATTGCTAAAAATTTGTGCTCCAAGGGCCTTGATTTACCCCTTGTACCTCTGCAGAACTCCTTATCTCACCTCTTTTTCCCTCTTTCCAAAGTCCCCTTTCCATCTCAAAACTCCCCTTTTCTCCCTTATCGTTTTCCCTTCCTAACCCTTAAAATCCATTAAAAATGGGCCAAAACCCACTTTTTAACATTGTAATAGGGCTTAGCCCCTTTCCCGCCAGCCCCTTTCAACCACTTCCCCACGTAACCATTACCCAAGACCAAGCGCTTAATGCCTTGGGGGCTAATCGCAATCGTGGCTTGCAAACAAGCGCAACCCTTTGTTAATTCAGAAAAACTCTGATGTGATTGTTTTATTATATAAGTCCTCCGCTGTGTTCTGCACCGTTGATCTACACGAAGATCGGACGGCCACGCTAATCGCAAACTTCGCAATCGCAACATTTATGTTAACCCCTCCAATCGATCATCGCAAACATTTGCGATGCAATTGATCGCGTCGCATTTCCCCTCCGAACATCACAATCGCAATTCCCCATCCAATCGCAATCACAATTTCTGTCGTGTTTCCCCTTTGCTCCCTCTGATTCTGATTCCCCGATCACCCGCTCCTCTGATTGGTCGCATCGCAACATTTGCCATACGTGATTGCGATTACTCCCCGCTCCCGATCTCCGATTGTGATTGAATCCTTGGGTCCCACCTCACGCGTTCATTTCATTACATTTCATGCATTTCCGCTTAAAACCAAAGTTCCGTGTTTTGCATTAAATTTTTAACGTTTCACATGCATTCCGCCAATTTTCATAATCATTCCATCGATTGATCTTCACCGTTGATCTACGCCTATAGACCATGATCACACGGCCCACGATGCATTTCTCCACCAAACCCTATTATACACCGTATCATTGCATTTTTCACCGTTTTTACGCATAAACCATTGTTCCACCACCGTCGCGCCATTGTTCTCCCGTCCTCCATAATCACCCCCGTATGCACGGATTTCATGACCGAGTGCCGTGTTCTGCAGGGTTACCAGGTGGGAAGGGCCGCCATGATTACACAGTCCATATTATAGCAGCAAGATTTCATAGACAGAGGTGTAAATGAAGCAGCAGAGAGTTCAATGCACAGAAAACTAAGTCAGCAGGGCTTCACATCGGCAGATTATTCTAAAGTACAAAGCACCCATATCAGTTTTATTATTTACCGTGTTCCTGAAGATTTCCGCCTTGACCACAGTCCCAAGCTACCAGAAAAGCTGTTAATGCAGTATGGCTGACCATTCAGTTGTTCACTTCACCATTTTGTTTATTCACCAGAGTATTACCCAGTACTGCAGTCAGAGTACATTAGGACCATACCAGAGTAAATGGAAGCCGAAGAAGATCACTCTTTTGTTCCTAAAGGTATTAGAGATAAATGCAGAGAGTCTAAACAAAATGGGCTTCGGCCCTCTTTTTCTTCTGAGTTTTAAATTCTGCATTTAGTTTTCCACCTACCACCTTTGCTCCTCTTTCAACTATAAAAACCATGAAGAAACGCATTGTAAGGGTTCCAGATTTTATCAGAAAATTATGCAGTGAAAGGCTTTTTGTATACATTTTGTAGAACTCTTGTATGAAGGCTCAGAGCCCATAGGGTCTCAGTGAGGAGGAGTTCCATCTGTCAAAGAGGATTCTAGTCTTTGGTATTTCACAGTCTATAACTTTTTCTTATGTGTTATTTAAATAGATAATTTCATTTCATCCATTCTCTTGTATCATGTTTTGGAATGCGAGTGGCTCACTGATCTATGGTATGGATTTATCCTAGTTGATACCCATGTTCCGATTAGTCAAGCGCTTTAAATATGGCTCATGCATGATATTTTGTTCCACTATTCATCTAAACCATATTTCTGCTATATTAGTTGCTTTGGGAGGGTGTTTTTAAAACGCTATTGTCATGTATGGATTCTTAGATTGGTAAGCCTATGCATGGTGGTATTGTGTATTTGGATATCAGCTCAATGTTAACTAATATCTCTTCTGTATTTCATTCACTACATACACCTTCTGATAACTTATTTCTGTGAAGTATTTCTGAATCGGCCTGCTTTGCAGTAAGCTATCTCTGAATTGTCTGTTGCTTTTATATCGGATTTTTGCATGTTGCCTCTGCAATATCCCTTCCTCTATTTCAGTTTCTGAAAGGTCTTGGTCCCATTCAGATTAACTTTCCTTGTTTCACAAGAGATAGCATGAGAGCCTTTCACTAATAACTCCCCATGTTATATTACATGCTCCTTGCTATATTAAGATGTCCTAGGCACTGGTCTATCACAACTCTAGGCTATCTCTAGGAGTGACAACAGCAAGCATCCTGATGGTCTGGTTTTAAGAAAGGTTTATAGTGATTTAGATCTAGGTATGCTTGTTTGAACCACTTTTCTCCTATATATGGAATCTTAGTTGCTTTGGAGACAGCCCTAGGAGTGAGTTTAAAGTCTAGGCCTGCTAGGTGGACATGTTTTCCTTGTAGCCTCAAGGCGAATAGTTGTGTTAAGGGAGGGTAATTGGTGACTTCCTGGACTTTTTGGCAAAAATCAAGGCAGCCCACCTCATGGAAGTTAAAAAGAATTGAAGGGGATTCATTTACTTCCTGAGTTGTAATAGGCTCAAATCTTTTTTGAAATCCACCCTTGCTGACTTTCTTTGGAGGCATAGCTTTGTTTTAGGCTTTCTTTCACTTTCTTATCAAAAACAGGCCTTTGACTAAATTTATTTTTTCTTAAAACATTGTTTTCCCCTTTTGCAAGATTGTATTTTTCTATGAAAATAATTCTATTTCTCTAAACTGTGTTTTCTTTTCATCATATTTCAAACATATTTTTGACTTTGAAAACAGACCCTTTTTCTTTTAGCACAAAAGCTGCTTTTCTCTTTGTGGATTGTGTTTCTTTTTCAAACAATCAAACCAAAGCAAGCTTTTCAAATTGACAAGTTTCTTTCCTCCTTAAACAATGTCTTGTTTCCACTTTGTAAACATGGTGGTTTTTAGCATAAACAGTGTTTTTTCCTTCAATGGGACTGTGTCTTTTTCTCAAAATAATGACCCTTAACACCTCTCAAACTCAAAAAATTAGGTGAAGAAAATCAGTGAATACCTCTTAAAAATGTGTGGCTTCTTTTTGGAGATGAGCTCACGAGATGAAAATCCGCTTTGAGGTGGAAAGGAGTTTGTTTGAGCGGTGCTATGCTCCTGTGCATAGGCACGTAGAACCTACACTCTGCACTGAACGCTGTCGAGTCAGATCCTGGGCACCTCTAAAGCCAATGTGTGTCGGGCTGGGCGGAGTTAACAGGCACGTCGCGCCCAATGCAAAAACCTTCTGCGAGCACCTACAGGTGCGTCGCGTCCTGAAAACTTTGCAAATTGACTTGCCCAAAAACTCTAGAAAGAAATATTTTCCTTTGCCAAGTGAACAATGAAATGTAAAGACCTTTTTGAGGGTTTTTATAGATTTTTTAAATGTTTTCAACCTACCCTTTATCTCTTTTAAAGAGTTTTAAACTTTCTTTGGTTTAACTGATAAAAATGGATCTTTTCCCTTTTCGAAAAGATCTGCCTTTTGAAGACTGTCTTTAAACACAATGTCTGTGCCATGCCTTTTGCTCGGATATTTAGGGGAAAATGTCACCAAACTGTTTTTATCCTTTTTTCATCATTAAATGAACCTTTTTAAACATATTACCTCTCATCTTTGTCTTCTATTGAAAGCTTTCTCAAAATGTTAAACCCTGGCGATTTTAACCCTCTGCTCATCTTTTGGAGGAGGTAAATGCAAGATGCAACTACCTAGGTTTATTAAAGCCACTATATAGGCCCTTTACTTATTTGTGAAGGAGGCCTTGTAAATACTGTGTTTTTGCCCTCCTTGCTTTGAATAGACCACTAGGCACTCTTGAATATCTTTAAACAAACTGAGCCTCTGCTCATTTTGGAGGAGGTCATCTGTTTGACAAACTGCATGGGTGCCTTTTGATCTCTGTTAACCAAATTAACAATGTCTATGAACAAAATTTTTGTGGTTCTTTAGACAAACTATATTTATCTCTCAAAAGAGATTCTATGCTTGTCATTAAGGGGGGTTTCTTAAGGACATTCGAAGGGTGCCCTTTCTCCTCTGGAAGGAGGTCTTTGATCTGTCAGTTTTTAACCCTTGAGAAAGGCTACCTTTTCCAAATCTAGGCCTTATGAGACTATACCTTTACCCTCTGCCTATCCTTTAAAAGAGGCTTTCTATACACAGTCTTTATGACCCTTCAGACCTACCATGAGGCCTCCTACTTTTTACTGATGGAGGTCTTTAGAACTGTAAAACTTCATTCATGTCAAAACTGTGACACCTGTCTGCTTGTTTGAAAAAATACAAAATAGAAGGCAACAGTAAATGTTTGGTACTTATCCTTGATGAAATCATTTGAATCAGGATGTCTTTTGCTTCATGAGGACCTGTCAGCAAATTACATCTTTTTTGCATAAAATTACTGTGAATCTTCAGGAGTAAATAAAGTGTTTTGTAAGTGGTGAGCACTCATTGTTATGCATCCTTGAAACATTTATTTCTTCCTTTGACTGTATACTTATAATGTGTGGTGAACTTGTCTGTGACAGCCTTTCAAAGTTTAGTTCCTGATGAAGTATAAGAAGTAGTTGTCCTTCTTCTACTTTCACTGTGATGCCTAATTTGCTTTAAAGCCCTTTTTTCCAGAAGACTATCATTGTTGGTGATATAAGGCTGATTTGTAGGGCTGGCCATAATCTGCACTTTTCTCTGACTTCTATAGTGAGCTAACATAGCATGAAACTTTCTCCTGAGGTTCTCCTTTTTGCTTACACTCTGCTTAGTGTCATCAATCAATACATCCCTGCAGAGATGTAAAAACATATGCTTTTGAAGTTTGGAGGGCTTCTTTGATGTTTCATGGGGATCATGCCTAATCTAAGCATATTTCTTCAGACAGGGAAACTCCTTAATTCCCTGATTTTAACATTGTTGAGCCTTTCTAGAAACAAAACAAAGTGACATTTTTGATGGTGTGTGACCTAGGGGTAAACAAGGGTTTTGGCTTTGGAAAATAGCAAGACATGATGGCTGGTTGATATTGAAGACAAAGTTTTTTGGCTTAAAACAGTCTCACCAAGGAATTTTCCCTAAAACACCATCACCTAGACCTACATACTTTTTCATGGATTTTGAATAGCTTCTTGGGCATGAGTAGGTTATCACATGACAAAGTGATCAGTGAGAGAGAGGTAGACACTTTGTTAAATGTTGGACAGTGAGTTGCTTGAAAAACAAAGGATTTTGATGGTAGAGAGACAAACTTGTAACAGCTATAGACAGGGAGGCTTTGCTGAATTGGGATAGGTAGCGAAAATGAAGGGTTTTTCTCATTATAGGTTGAAGGAGAGGGGTTGGAAAGAAAAAATTTGTTTGAGGTGTTTTCTAGATGACAAATTGACAGATTTAGATTAGCTTCTAGAAAACTTAGCCAAGGAATCTAGTCATCAAAATAGGTCAAAATACTGATGACTAACAGAGGCCGAGGGTTTTTAATATAATTTCTCCAACACCTTAATCAAACCCTCTGTTTTTGTTTCCTTTGAAATATTGAAGGCTACCGAATCCGCGAGGCACAACTGTACTGTTTAGAATGCCTTTCTATCAAGAATATCCCATTCTGAGTCTATCATAGCCATCGGCTTCTTCGTTTTTTTTATCAATGGTAGGTACATACCTTTCTAATATAGATAATCTTCCATCGGCATCTTCCACAGTGGGAATTTTTGGCCGTTAAATTTCTCGACCCTAAACTTACCATATTCTGCCATTGCTCCCACTCGAACCAGGTATCCTTCTTTCCTGTGAGTTTATTAGCCAAATAGACCTTTGCCTTTGATACCAGTTGCTAGAAAAATATATATTACAGAGAAATACAACACATAAAATATGTGGAAAACATAAGCACACAAAACACATAAAACTAGAGAGACACAGATATATGTGGTTCACCCAGTTTAGGATACGTCCACCCCGAACATCCAGTCCTTCCTTTCTATTATCCAATAAAATGAAGAGACACAACCTACAGTAGATTTGTTGTAATATTCTTTGTTCTCTTTCGTAGTCTCCCTATCCGAATAGCCAGGGGGAGGCTCCATAAATTCATAGTCGCCCCCCACTAGACCCCCAGGTAGCGTTTAATTACGGGTGGAGTTGCTGCCCCATTAAGGTACAGGGGTCCAATTTTGTGATACAAAATAAACAAGATAATAAAGCTCCACACCCAACACCTACATCCATTCCCTTCATAACACTTTTTCCCTTCACTTGAAAAAACTGCCATTCCATTACCCTCTTTTTCATCTCAATTTTCATATCCGTCCAAGGGTTAGAAAAAAAGAGTTTTCAAAATTTTAGAAGAGGGAGACAGTGGCAGTGGTGCAGAGGCCCAAATGCTAAGGAGGCATGATCACAAAGGAGGAAAGATAAATATATTTGAACCCCTCAACACAAGGGAGCTAATGGCATCTCCCCTTATTGTTTCTTGTTTCAAGCACATAGGATACTATGGATTTCGTGGAAAGGTGTAGCAGGTGCAACATCACCCTGAGCTAACTAGACTATTTATCATTAACTTGCATGAAAAACAAGTTAATATTGTAGGGGTCACCTTTGAGTTGTCTACTAATGCTATTGCTGCAGCTATTGGGATACCAAGTGTAGGGTAGAAATGGTTCAAGAAAGCTAACCTTGACATAAGTTACTTTGAGCCATACCTTAAAGCCCAAGTATAAAGACCACAGCAAATCCATCTTTCCTTTCTCTCACCTTCTTGATAGATATGCACCTATGATGAGAATTATCATGAAGTATTTCACATGTGATGGAAGGTTCTCCCATCTTTACTCATACCACATCAGGTTGCTTATGCATTTTACTAGAGTGAGGATGTTGCATATGCCATATTATCTCTATCGAAACATTGATAAAATTTCCTACATAGTGCAAAAGAGATACTACCCTCAGCAGATACAAAGCCTTTTCCATCACTCACTTATCAAAATAGTTGTTATGCACCAACTACAGTAGAAATGAATTCCATGGGAGACCTTCATTGCCAATGAGGTGTTCACTTCTCCACAAGCCATCATCAACAAGACATTCATTCATCTTCTAACCCTCCCATCCCTAATTCTCCATCACTTCCTGTTGTTCCTACATCTCCATCCATTCACATTCCCTCACCTCATGATGATCCTCCTTCATCACCTTCCCACAGCCCTTCACCCTCATCTCATGACACCACAGCATCAAACAGTGAAGAGAATAATGAGGCAAATGGAAGTGAGACAAATGGTAGTGATGCAGATGGCAGTGGTGAGGGCAGTGAGACAGATGACACTAAGATGGTTGACATAGAGCCTTTTCCTTTGACCTATAAAAGAGTTCATAGGCAATGTTTTCTCCACAGATTGTGGAAGGGGCCCTGCCTTCATCACTAACAAAATAGCTTGACAAAGGTAAGGAAAAGGTTGTAGAGAAAGACATTGATGAAAACGAGGATGAACATGAGACTGAACAAGAATTTCAACTAATTCACCTTGACAGTGAGAACGAGGATGAGGAGAGGATCACAAACATGCTTCTCAAAAGCAAGGATTCCCATATTAGGGAGCTACAATCCAATCTTTGTAGGGCTAATAATTTGATAAACTTCCTTGAGGTAGAAAACCAGCAGTTAGAGACAGAGAAAGTCATCAATGAGGTCAAACCCATCAGAGCTTGGAAAGAGGCTGGAAAATCCAAGGCAAAGTTAGATGAAACCTTGGGAACTCTTGATGATAGTGAGGATGAGGAAGAACAGCTTCCTAGGAAGAGGCCAGGGACAATTGGTTTGAAGAAGGCTTTAGCCAAGGAAAGAGAGCAAGAGACAGAATTGGCAAAGAATTTCAATCCAAGTGAGCTGCTTTCCATGGAGATCAGCTATGATAGGGAATATTGGCTAGAGAGAGCCAATGTGCACCTAGAGAGTCAACTTGAGAAGGAAAAAAGAGACATTGACTTGTAGAAGAAGATGGCAAAGTAGTATGCCATGAGGAACAGAATTGCAAGGGCCAAGCTCAAAAGATCACTTGCAAAGATTCAAGCCCTAAAAGAGGAAAAAGAGAAAGAAAAACTCGAAATTATTTCTAATGCATCCCTCCAAGCATCCCAAACATTATCAGCAAGATAAATCCCAATTTTAGCACATTTTTGCAAAATTTGAGTTTTTGACAGTTGGCTAGCGGAAAAAGGACCAAGCACACAGCACCACTAGAGTTGTGTTATTTTTTGGGGCACCCAATTGAGGAAAGTTTTACATATTCATGTTCATCATGCCAATTAAATCACCCTTAGAAAGTTTCAAGTCATTTTGAGCATAAATGGTCCCTCAAAAGGGCCAAAAACAAGCAAACAATCACCTTTCTACCCTCTTTTCAGCGTTGGCACTGCACCATAAGTAGTCTTGGGAGAATGGATTTTTAAGCCATAAAATGGACACCATTCTAGAAAATAAATGCATATTTTGAAACTAGACAGGACAGGATTTCCAATGAGCTATCATGGAGCTCATTTGGACACTGGGAAGGCCTCCAAATCTTAGCTTCAAAACAGGTGATTTTTCCAGATTTGGCGTTGCACCCTTGAAACTTGGCGATGCGCCCTTGCCAGAAAGTCAAAAAAAGACACTTGGAGATATTTTTTAAGTTATTGAGACGCCTTAAAGGTCAAATTATTCCAAAATTAGCTCAGATGTTAGCTTAGAAGTTATTTTTTCATTTATGAGTTTGGGATATTTATGCCTTGGGCCTTGCATGGTCTCACATGACAAAATGACTTAAATGTGTAATTAATGACATTTTAGAACCATAGCTAGGCTTTTTCTCCTCATTTTCAAGTTAAATAATGCATAGAGGCTTCATGTTGGTTTTTGGTTTTTTATTGAGATGAATACATAGACTTGGATTTGTGAAGAAATTGGCTTTGGAGTTGTGTGAGTGTTTTTGGACTAAGAATCAATGGAGCAAGCACCTTCATAGGATTCATAAACCTCGTTAATGGTGATGTTTCTCTAATCTATTTATTGTTTCCTTATGTTCTCATATTGTTCCATCTTTTCTCTTGCATTAGAACAGAAATGTTTGGCTAAGATATGATGTTAGAGGCACCTTAGGTCTGTTTGCTTCTATTGCTCAAATGTTTTCCTCTGCTAGGTCTGATTGAAGAATTCTTCATTTCTCTTTAATTCCACTTAGCTTGTTTGTCTTCAAAATGATTAAATAGATTCAAGCCAAATAATTTTATGGTATGCCCTGTCCTTTGGTGTAGCTTGAATCATTGTTTTATAGGCTTTTCTTTGAAGTTTTCTTATTAGGGTTTAGGCTAAAGAATTTTATGGCATGCCTTGTCCTTTATTCTATCTTAAAATGGTTACTTTGAAGGTATTTACAGTTTGATTAAGGAATTTAGGAGTTCCCTACTCTTCAATCATTACTTATGTGCTATCTTGAATGTTTTCTTTCTCTGAAGGTAGATAGCTAGAGAAGTTACAAGTTCCCTGCTCTCTAGGGTTTGCTGGATAGTTGTTTTAAAGTTTACTTGATATAGCCCGGTCAAAGAAGTTTAAGGTGCACCATGTCCTTTGATTCTTTCTTGATGCATAGTACTCTTATAGACTCTTCTTATTATATTTTATGTTAAAGAATTCTTAACTGCCCTTTAAACCTACTACATTCACAACTTAATGTTCATTTCACACTCACTAAACCTATTTAGATACATTTGGCTTTGTTAACTTGCCCTATGAAACACCCTTGACCTATTGTTGTACTTTTCAAGACCTTTTGCAGATTCCATAACCCAATGGTTTAATTTTCTCTTACTCTATCTATTCTTCTTGACAACCAACCCAACCAAACAAAACAAAACAAACAAACCCTATCAATTTAACTAGCCTAAAATCAGTATCCTAAAACAAACAAGCTACATATTTTACATAAATAAAGAGAGAGACCTCTCTGAGTCCAGGAAGGCTAGGTCCTAGGACTCCAAATATTGGTTTGATGCTACCCTTGTCCATTAGGTTACTACCAATCTGCCAAATTACAGGGACCTAACAGGTCACAGGTTGCATGTGAGGATGAAATTGAAGGATAATAATGGAAAATGAAGAAAATAGATGCCTCTTCCATAAAAATGTTTCTGAGAATCAGTTGGTACCTTTATTCAGTGCATTTTTTGGAGCTCTCTCATTATTCTATCTCTCTCTCACTCACTCTTGGAAACTTAGAGGCAGTTTAGCATTGGAGCAATAAATTCAAGAAAGCAGTAAAAAGGGGAAGAAAGCAAGGAGGAGCAGGAATCAAGCAGCTACAACAGGATCATTGGCAAGTATCGATTTTCATGTGTAATTTCCTTGCTAGAATTGGCATGCATGGTATTGCATGTGGTTTATTATTGTCTTGGCATGGGTTTTTCCAAGTGTGATAATGTTTTCACCCTAGCCTTGCCATTTTCTAATAATCATGGTGTTGTGGAGTTCTCATGTTTTGTTTTAGTTGGATTACTTAATGGATTCAAAGTTGAGTGGGGTGGATCTCTAAATTGATATAAAACATGGCCTAGTAACCCTTGAACTGGACTATGGGTTGCAGTAAAGTCAGATAGTGTGTTGCCTCTGTAGGCATAAGAATCCTCGACCAATGAATGACGTGATATACGGTAAATCCCAGAGGTGGTTTTCTCTCCATTCAAGCCTAGGAATCCTAGGTTTGGGATTGCGGTAAAGCCTGGAGAGTATATCTCGGTTTAGCCCCTGATTCATATTGTGGGTTGTAGTAAACCCTATGAGACTATGAAAAAATAAAATTCCTCACAGTTTAGGTAGAGAGAATCCGGTGATATCAATGCTTGTGTTGGCCTAGTGATCGGGTGTATATCACCATAAATTTGGGTTTATGATTGATGAGGGTGAGGCGGTTTAGCCTCGGGATTCCCTGGTTGGTTTTTCGGTTTGAGTCCCACATTCATGCTTAGAATATGGCACATGGGTGATTGGTTGAAGAGAGATTTGGCTTAGCCAATCTATGGTCGGGTGGAACGTGGAAGTCCCATATCCGGTTGGTTTTTACAATCATTAATGAGAAGATCATTCCTTTGATTTTTGGTATGAAAAATTATTGATTATTATGTGGATTTCATTGATGTTATATCCATGGTATTTATGTTGCTATTATGTTGGTTATAAGCTTGTATTTTATGAGTGATGATGTATAGCTCTATCTATGTTTTTTCTTATAAATTAATATACAATGTATCTATGGTCAAATATATTGTATTGCAGCTTATGATGTAAGGGACCAATTCTTCTTAGCGATTCTCAGATAAGTATTATATCTCCATGTTTAATTCTATTGTTTACACTTGTAGATGCAATGTTTGTGACATTTTTGACGAAATGTTTGTCATGTTTGGGTGGGGTCGGATGAGTTCCCAATGATGTGATTACTTCCATGTATTTTTTTGAATGTTATTTATCCTCTTATGAAGTTGCACAAAATTCCGGGTAGTGAATTGGGTTCAGGGGTTGAAAATGTGGCACGAATCCTGGAGCTGCAAGCACAGTATTGACCTTTTGGGGCCCTAATCTCAGCCTTGACAAGGCAAGCCTGTGGCTAAGGCTCTATAACCGCTCCCTTTCCCTTACATTCCCATGGCTAAGGATTTATAAATGCTCGCTTTCACTTACATGTTTGTGGCTAAGCCTCAAATGGGTTAAAAATCAATTCCCCCTCAGGGAACATGGCCCTGGAAGGTTGGGTTACTTCCTAGCAATGTCAATGATGTAGTGTAAGGTCAATTCCACTTACTCAAAGTCATCTAGTAGGTTAAATCTCATATTAGTAGTCTCTCGCCACATGTTTACTCCGGTTGGTTGGTTACTTGGGTAGATGTGGGAAGAGGGTGTTACAGATACATGAAAATGGTGTACATTGGGGAAGTATACCAAAGACACCTTTCACGATAAGTAAAGCCAAGAAAAGGAAATCCTTGAGAGAGTTCACTCAGACTTCTGTGAACCATTCTAGCAAAACTTCCACAACAAAACATAGGTATTATGTGATTTTTTTAGATGATTTTTCAACAAAGTGTTGGATTTTCTTCGTGTAGAATAAAGATCCGACGTTCTCCAAGTTTTTTGAGTTCAAGGAACTTGTCGAGAAAGATACAGGGAAGAAGGTGAAGGCTCTGAGGAGTGAAAATGGTGGATAATATGTCTCTAATTAATCCAAGAACTTATGTGCTTCAAAATGAATTCGATGAGAATTGATATCACCTCATAACCCACAACAAAATGGGGTTATAGAAAGGAAGAACAGAACTATTATGGGAGAGACATGAGATATTTTGCGTGATCAGGGCCTACTATTACATCTATGGACAGAATCATGAAATAAAACAACATTTGTGCAGAACATAAGTCCTCATTAGATACTTGGGATGAGTACACCAGAGGAAGCCTTTTTAGGTAAGAGACTAGATGTGTCGCATTTTAATTTTTTTGGTTCATAAATTTATTTCCATGTGACCAAAGATTCTAGGAAGAAGCTAGAGCCAAAAACTGAGTTGTGGATATTTATGGGATACACTGATACACCTCACAAATATCGGGTGTACTTTCCAGCACACAGGATGACGGTCGTCAGAAGAGATGTGAAATTCGATGAAGAAAAGGCCATGCAAATTTCCCTTGAGAGGTAACTTCAGTTACATGCAGTTGAGGAGATCTTGGCTCCAAAAGAGGAACCTCAATATGTGGAGCAGCCACAAGAAGAGGTGCAGAGAGTGGAAGCACCTACTCATGCAGATACATCCTGAGACAGAAGGTCCCTAGAGCATTACACCGGATACATAGCTCTTATGATCGAAGGTGTAGAGATAGAACCATCCTATTTGGAGGAAGCAATGTAGCAGCCAGTATGTGTTGATGCCATGGTTGAGGAGCATGAATCCATTATCATAAAAAGTGCATGGGAATTTGTCTCAAGACCGGAGGGGAAGTCATTTGTAGGATCCATGTGGATTTACAAGGTGAAGTAGGCAGCAGGATTTGTGGCTAGAGGTTTCTCTTGGGTGGAGGGGATTGACTATGATGAGACTTTTGCACCAATCCCAAAGTACTCATCAATCATATCCATCCTTGCACTCTCAGCACAGATGGGATGGTAGATACATCAAATGGATGTACATACAACCTTCCTTAATGGGGTGATTTGGGAAGAGGTGTACATCAAGCAGCCGAAAGGTTTTGAGACCTTAGATAGTGAGTTGCATGTGTGTAGACTCAAGAGATAATTCTATGGGTTGAAGCAAGCACCTTGTGCTTGGTACACCAAGATCGAAAACTATTTCACCGGGTTGGGCTTCTCTAAGGGTGAAGCAGATTCGAACCTTTATCATATTTTGGTAGATGGTAAGCTTTTGATTATTGTACTTTATGTCAATGATCTGATACTGATAGATGATGAGCAACTCATCAAGTCTTGTAAAGAGGATTTTTCCAGAGAATTTGAGATGTACATGGGGATATTGCACTATTTCTTGGGATTGGAAATATGGAAAAGAGATGGGAAGCTATTTGTATCCCAGAGAAAGTATGCCAACGAGATCCTCAAGAAGTTCCACATGGAGGGAAACAAACCCATGGAGACTCCTCCAGTAGGAAAGTGGACGAAGGAGGATGCTACTTCAAGAGAAGTAGTAGATGGTACTATTTACAGGAAGATTGTGGGTTCACTCATGTATTTGGTGAACACATGACCATACATATTCTATGTAGTTGACCATCTTATTCAAGTTATGGTTAAGCCCACCAATCTCTTTTGGAAGGCAGGCAAGAATTTGTTGAGATACCTCGGACAGAGGGGGTGAAGCTTCAAGGCTTCACCGATGAAGATTGGGCAGGAAGAGCATATCAAGGGGCTTCTTTAGCATTAGGATCAGTATCGGTTTCCCGGTATATCAGGAAACAGAGATCATTTGCACTCCTTTTAGTAGAGGCAAAGTACATAGCGTCCAGTCAGAAAACATGTGAGGCCATATGGATGAGGAAGATACTTGTTGGTTTGTTTGGTCGACAAATGGATCTGACGGTGATATATTGTGATAATAAAAGTTGCATCAAACTATCAGTTAATCCATTTTTTCATGACAGGTCCAAGCATATTGATATATGGTATCACCATCTCAGAGATTGTGTGCAGAGGAAGACTATGTCATTGGAGTACATTGCCACGAAGGAGCAGGATGCAGAAATCTTGATGAAGGCATTGTCAAGAAGAAAATTTGAGTTCCACATAGACAAGATCGGAGTAGTATATAATCCATTCTTTTTTGGAGGGTCTGTTGAAATGGCACCAAGAAATGCCACCCCAAGGAGGATTATGATTTAATTTTCCCTTAATTAATTTAGAAGTAAATTGTAAATTAACATCTTATGACATGTTGTACGAGTTAACTGAGTTAGTAAGACTTATTTAGCTCAATCAATTCGATTTGGAGGTCAAACTAGAGGCATGCAGGGTGTCTCTTACTTTTTAGGAGACTTGGTTGAGTTATTTGTGAGTTGTAATTAGTTAATTCAAGTATTTAAGTTAAATTGAGTTTAACTAGTTCTAACTGAGAGATGAGCTAGTGATAGGTCTAGGAATTAAATCTGATTTAATTCACATGCATAGATCAATTAGTTAACTGAAAATTTGCTATAAATAGTTGTTGCATGCTATTTCTAAGTAAGGCCTAGTTGATATTGGAGTTAAAGGGAAGAGAACTATTAGTTGTATAATTATAAAATTGTACAAGTCATGCATGAGGTCATCAAGATGCCTTGAAATAATTGCGTAATCAATTCTTGGGAATTTCCTAATTAATAGGGCCACAATTCCTCCAAGAATATGTAAGCAAGGTTGTTTATACATACACAGATAATTGATTAAGTATTGGACCGATATTGCCTAGATCAGAGTGAGAGAGTCAGCATAGTGCAAAGGTTTTCTCAAGAAGGGAAATAGCATTGTAGTGTTTCATGGTCTTGACATTATGAAATATACAAATAGCAGGGTTTTGAGCAGTTTCTTTCCCCATATACATCTTGTGTTGTGAGATTGATAATTTCTTTCTCTTACTTGTTATGTGATTGTACGATGGAATTTGGTATTTTGTTTTAGTACATTACAAGATCAGTTGAATCTATTTAGATATTTCTACACATTGAGCCTTACAAATTTCACCATTAGCCCTCTTTGATTTTTAAAAAACGAGTATATTTTGTACGGTGTGCCCTCTGTAATATAACACACACATTCTACTTGAGTACTTCAACACATCAGTATATTATAACACTATCGATTTTTCCAAGTCAGTTCATCGTTGCTCCCAGTGTAATATTACGCACTGACACATTTGTTCTTAATATCACTTTTAAATTAGTATGGTCTGTTTATCCTTACAAATCACACCATTTTAATTTAAAATTAATTTTCCATGACGTCGGTGAAAATTTAAAATTCGATGTGTTTAATCTTATAAAGTCATCAATGGGTTTATTCAGATAAACGCACCAGTTACCAGAACTTTTTTTGGCTGAAAATTATTTGATTTTTGTAAAATGTATCTAATGGCTTCTGTATTCAATGGTACAGGTTATATATTGACAAAAAAGGTCTCATAAGGTCTCAAGTAACAAAATTATTGATCGACACAATGACAACACATAAAAAAAAAAACAGAGAAGGAAAATTCTTTGTAAATTCTTTACAAAATTAATATGTTTGAACTATATGTAAGTTTAACTAATATGTATAAGTTGTGTGTCTCATGCAGAGCCATAAAATGAAGAAATTCGATAAGATTATTTCCAATTTAAGAGCAGAGGAGGGTAAAATCTTGATAGAAAAATTTTAGAGTGATGAATCACGTGAATGAAAAATATGAGTTTTTTTTTTTTAATTTTCATTAATAATATATTTGGAATATTAGATAACATGTTTCAAACAATCTATTAATTCATGTATATTTAATGTTCTAAAGGGAGAAACAATGAAGGAAAAATCAATGCCATTCTAAGAAAATAAAAATTATGGAACATTTAAATGACTACGAATTGGTCCTTAGTTCATATGGAGTGGTACTGGAGGTTAATGAAAGGGGGACAATTTTTTACAGAACTATGAGGGATCTAGTAGAATGAACGTATAGATGTACTTTCAACTTAAAATACAAACATCAATGCAATGATTCTAAGAATGAAATTATATCTAAACTATATGAAGCGTTTCCAGAGCAATGGTCAATGAGACATGTCAGACTTCAATAGAAAAAACATACAACAACAAAAAAGAATCATTCAAAATGTAATATTCCTAATTGTATAAATAAATTTCTATAATTATATGTATATATTACTACAAACCATTAATTTATTAATATCGATTTTTTTATATTTAGTTTTCATATATCATTATAAAAATAGTTTATTACATTTTTTAGGAAGATTATGAAAATCCCAAATGATCTACGCAATGATATACGAAACATGCCAGTAGGAATGTGCAAAAAAGTGTATAAAGAGATGGTCAAATAAATGGACATAATTGCATCACAGGAGGAGTAATCTCAACAAAAACGTGCTTCAAATGTATGTGATCATGATTGAGTTTTGTACATATAAAAAAATAATTTAGCATTGAATAATAATTTTCAAGTATTTTCTTGTAGAAAAGAAAATAATATGGAACTCATCAGCACATAAAACAAGACAACAAGGAAGAAAAGGGTTGATTTCAAAGTTTGTGAGTAATTGTTAATATTTCCTTATAACAACTCAAGGTTTCATTTTTGTATATTTTAATTTGTTTTACAACCATCCTTGAATATCTTCAAATAGGTGTTAACATACAAAGAAGAGCCATCAGAAGAATTGATTGACATTGAGTTAAATAATTATTGTGAGTATATGTTGGCATATAAAAAATTAAATGTGGAATTTGTAAGTATTTATGTTGTTTTACTTCTCCAAATTTATAATTAATAAAACAAAAAAATGCTTAATATTAAATATATGATTTATTATGGGGTATAAAACTTTCAGGAAACAAAGTATGGAACTACACCAATAGAACAATTGTTGAAAGAAGGCACGAGATTTGGTTTTGAAAGAATGGGTATAATTCACTAGTCACTTCTATGGTACATTGTTTTTTTATTTACATTGATGTATATTATTTATTTCAATTTTCATTATTCTCACCAATGTAGATACACTCATTACAATTTATTTCTATGTTTGCAGATAAAACAAGACCAAGAAGAGGAAAACAATTGATGCAATCAACAAAACATTCCTCCAAATAACTCAAGTCATAGAAATAGCTTGAGCACTAACTACAGTTCCAGCAAAGAATGATGATCTATTTGGATAACAATGCAACCTATTGTATTTTTTTAAATAATTGTGCGTGAAAATCAGAAATTTTGTTTAATGTAATCATTGACATAGTGTCCCAATTGAAAGACAAGGGGTTACTAATAACAATCCCATTTTGTATGACAAAGAGTCTCTTATTGATATATAAAAAAATACATTTTAATTTATTCTATTGTTTTATCTATTGTCATTATGAAATGCTACACAGCTAATTAAATATATGGATAATTAAATATTATAATGAAGAGATGTGAAATATGATAATATAACGAATTAATCCAAACATCATATACAAATGGAATAACCAAATAATAATTTATGTGAATAATGAATCCTTGCCGACCTAACAATAATAATGTAAAGGCACAATAATAACAATATTGGGGTTACAGATGTATTCTCCTGCTACGACCTGCTCTGCGCAGCCTGAGACTGGGCTCCGCCCTCTCGTCCATTTCCGCCTCTGAAGAACCTTTTTTCGAGCGTTGTTGCCCTCCTGCTGCGACCTGCTCTACGCAGCCTGAGCCTGGGCTCTGCCCTCCCGGAAATCAATGAGCCTCGAGTTGTGCGCTGACGAACGCGTTGCTGCCTGCGCATCTTGATCCGGGCCGCGTTCTTGCTAGGGCTTACGCCCATGGAGGGGCTGGGCTCTCCCCAGGGGCCTCGTCCCCCTCCCCCGCCCTCTTCTGCTGAGGCTTTCGATCGCTTCTTGGCAGGGCTTCCTAAGAAGAAGAATGTTGAAGCTGCGAAATTTGTTAAGAAAATTGATGAAATACCTGAGATCTCTCTTCCAGCAGAGACTCTGATTTAGGTTGCTTTATCACTGGATGAACGAGCCCTCATAGGCCAGTTTACAGGGCTTTGGCCATCCCCGAAAACCACTGAGAGCTGGGTCAACAGAAATTGGGCGCCTCTAATCAAAGAAAGCGTTAATTCTTATTTTTTGGGGAGAGGTTACTTTCTCTTCGAGTTCACTTCAAAAGATGACAAAGATCTGATCTTCCAGAATGGCCCCTACTTCATGGGCCCCCAGGGTTTGTATCTAAATAAGTGGACTCCAAACTTCAACCCTGTTGTGGATGTGCCCAAAGCAGTCCCGGTGTGGGTTAGACTCCCAAATCTGCCAGTTCACTGCTGGAATTGGGATTCTCTGATGCATATTGGAAATGCCCTTGGGAAGTTCATCGATCGAGAAAACAACAAGGACCAGTATGACTGCACTAGGATCTGCGTGGAAGTAGATCTGGAGGTTGGGCTACCAGAGGCCATCAAAATCAAAGTCGGAAGCTGGACGCATGTGCAGAAACTGGACTATGAGCAGCTGCCCTTCAAATTCCAGAAATGCCATGTCTATGGCCACTTCGCCAGAGGCTGTCCATCCAACAATGAGGTTGTGCAAGGGAAGGAGGACGGATGGAATCAAGTCAAGCGCTCCAAAACCTCCCATAAGGCTCAAAAGCCGGGAGGCCCTAGTGGCAAAGGTCCCCAACATGCCTCTTCTCAGCAGATCCCGTCTAAGTCCGCTTCTGAAAACAAGTTCGAACTCCTAAGCTCGCACCAAGAGGACACCCAGGAGGTGGATGTTCAAAAGACAGCATCCCCGGTCAAAGGGACTCCCTCTATGTCTTCCAAAGACGTAAGTTCTGCATAAAGCTCAAAAGGAATACATGTTGAAGACGAGGAAGAGGTCCGGGAGTCGGAAGATTCGGAGGAGGAAGGAGAAATAGGCGACTCTCAGGCCTCTGTTAGGACATCCACAAGAGGTCGCAAAACAGATCGGGAGAAAAGAGAGCAGGAAACGTACAAGGACAAATTACAGGGCAGCCAACCAACTCTGGAAAAGTTGCTTGCCTCAAAGTCAAGGATGTTGAAAAATCAGACCCATGGCCCCAAGGGGGCCCACCAGAAACATAAATAATGAAGGTCATCTCCTGGAATTGTAGAGGTATGGGGAGTAAAGTCAAGGAAGAAGCCATGAGAAGCTTAATAAGAACAGAAACTCCAGACATACTTCTCATCCAGGAGACTAAGTTGGAAGACGCGGTCTTCCTGCAAGCATGCAAGAAATTTTGGTTCAAAAGTGAAGCAAGAGCAATCTCTGCCCGGGGCGCTTCAGGAGGGATTGGCACTCTATGGAACCCTAACAAATTTGTAGTCACCTTTGAGGCTAGAAATACTCACTGGTTGCTGCTGAAAATGCAAAATCTGGATACCAAGGAAATCCTTTGCCTCTTCAATGTATATTCTCCAATCAATGTTGGGGAAAAAAAGGAATGTTGGGATACTATAAGGCAACAAGCAGACCTGACAAATCTGGAAAATATAATTATTGCTGGAGATCTTAATCTCACGCTCCACTCATCTGAAAAAAGAGGTGGCAGCGCTGTTCGTGATCCGGCAAGGGAATGGGCAGAAGATCTTCTGCAGGACTGGGACTTGCTAGATATCAAACCCTCTTCCGGTAAGTTCTCTTGGTCTAACAAAAGAGTGGGCCCTGGTCATATCGCTGCCAGATTAGATAGATTTTTCATTCAAAGCTCTTTTCTGTTACTAGGTTTAGAACCCAGAATGCATATCCTTGCTAACAGCGTCTCGGACCATAAGCCTATAAAGCTCGAACTCCTAGCCCATCTAGACCTGGGTCCTATTCCATTCCGTTTTAGTCCTCTCTGGGTCAAGGAATCTAACTTCATGCAAATAGTCAAAGATTGTTGGAGTCAGCCTGTCAATGGTTCTCCCTTCTATATCTAGGAGGAAAAACTCAGAAGGGTAAAGGGTGATCTAAAACGATGGGCAAAAACCCTGTCCAACCCGGCTATAGAAAGAAAAGCCATCAAAGTCTCTCTCGCCTCTCATCAATCTCATATGGAGCACGCTATTGTCACAGAGGAGATTTTAGACCAAGAGGCTCATTTGCAACAACGCTATCATAAGGCCTATCTAGCTGAAGAAGAATACTGGAGCTTAAAATCTCGAAATCTCTGGCTCAAAGCAGGGGACAGGAACTCTGCCTTTTTCCACAAACAAACCCAAGTTAGGAAAAGCTTCAACACTATTTCTGAGATTAAGGAGGATAACGTCATCTTCAAGGATTTTGAAGACATTAAAAAATCAACCTTCTCTCACTTTCAAAACTTGTATAGTGAGGATAAGGACTCGGACCAATACTCAGATCTGCTTGACATCATCCCTTCTGCAATTTCTCCTCGTATGAATGAGATCCTTGAGGCCAAAGTCACCAAAGATGAATTTAAAAAGGCCCTCTTTGATATGGATCCGGATAAGGCCCCTGGGCCGGATGGCTTCTCTGCCAGGTTCCTTCAAGTCTGTTGGCCGATTGTTGAAAAGGATCTGCTCAAAATGGTTCAGAAGTCTCAAAATGCTCAGAAAATAGGAGGTAGCACAAACTCTGCTTTTCTAGCCCTAATATCAAAGGAAAAAGGTTCCAACAATTTCAGCAGATTCCGCCCGATTTCCTTATGCAATACTGGGTACAAGATTATCACTAAAGTTATTGCAAATATACTGAAGCTCATTCTTCCCAAAATAATTCCGGAGAATCAAGGAGGCTTCATTCAAGGAAGGCAAATCGTGGACAATTTCACCCTTGTTCAAGAAGCAATCCACTCAAGTCTTCTTCGAAAAGAACAAGGTATGGTGATTAAACTTGATTTAGCAAATGCTTTTGATCGTGTAAATCATAGTTTTCTCTTAAAAGTAATGAGCAAATTTGGCTTTGGAGCAAATTTCATCAAATGGATCCGGGCATGCATCTCGGAGCCATGGATCGCTCCTCTTGTAAATGGAAGAGCCACTGATTTCTTCAAAGCTTCACGAGGGCTAAGGCAGGGGTGTCCTCTTTCCCCTTTGCTTTTTTTCATCCAAGCCTCTATCCTCAGCTACCTGTTAGACAAAAATATGCAAGATCAAGATATCAACGGACTGTGTATTGCTAGAGGGGTAAAAAATATAAACCACGCCCTATTTGCGGACGACACTCTGTTTTTGGGAGCTGCCTCTCTCTCCTCCGCCTCTAAATTCAAAGCAGTTTTGGATGATTTCAGTGAAGTCTCTGGCAGCATTGTAAATAAGAACAAATGTCATATCTACAGCTGGAATACCTCGCCCAGATTGCTCTCCGCTATTTCTAGATGTTTGGGTTTTGCTGCCTCCTCCAATTGGATCTCCTTTAAATATTTAGGCCTTCATGTTTTTCATAAGAAATCTACAAGCAAAGACTGGCTCCCTCAGCTGGAAAAATTCAAGTCTAGGATCCAAGCCTGGGGCTTCTCCTGGCTCAACACTGCAATCAAATCTTTCCTTATTAAATATGTGCTCTCCAGTCTTCCCCTATTTCAATTCGCTGTGCTTCTCGCTCCGGCAGGTATATTAAAAAAATGGAAGAATTCATGCGGAGGTTCTTTTGGAAGGGAGGTAAACAGAATGAAAACAAGATTCCCCTTATCAGCTGCGAAACCATATCCAAGCCTCTGAGGGAGGGTGGTTTGAATTTCAAAAATCTCTGTCAGCAAAACGTGGCTATGGCAGCCAAGATTATTTGGAGGATCATTGCGCCCAAGCCTGGCTGGGCCCAATTGGCTCTCTGGAAAAATTATTTCAGAGGTCCTCGTTCCTCCTGTTTAGACAATGTAATCCATTTGCCTTATTCGTCTTTTCTCAAACTGTATGTTAAAGCTGCTCCCTTAATCAATGCGCACTCCTATTGGATTCCAGGAAATGGAAAAAAGATCAATATCTGGGCTGATAAAATTATGAATAAGGACCCAATTGAAGACAGAGCCTCCATTAGAGAGTTGCGTTGCTGGATGGATAGAGAGGGGATGTGTTCGTTGTGGGATATTTCTCTTTGGAAAGACTCTGCCTGGGCAGGGTGGAAACGAATTGAGGTGCCGGCTCACCTGACACTCGAATGGTCCACGCTGCTGGACCTCCTCCATGGCTTGGCACCCACGCGCATGAGGAAAAAAGATGTGAAAGGCTGGGGGCCGAATGCCAAACGTTACACTGTCTCCATGGGATACGACAAGCTGAAAGAGAGGCCTTACGTCCCCCCTGACCCTACACCTTGGCAGGGTGTCTGGCGTTTCCCTTCTTGGCCCAAAGTCGACTTCTTTGCTTGGCTCCTCTACCACGGCAAGATCCTTACGTATGACATCTTGTAGAGAAAAGGGTTCTATGGTCCCTCCATCTGCTCGCTGTGCAATGAAAATGCAGAGACTGCTGCCCATCTAATCCTCGAATGCAAGTTCTCTAAGCAGATCTGGTCCTCCTTCATTCACATCTTGGATCCAAACTTTTTGCTACCTCGTTCCACTGTTGATATTTTTTCCAATTGGGCAATCAGATATCCTGGCCCCCCTTCTAAAAATCAGCTTATTAAATCTGCATGGGTTGTCCTTCCAAAGGTTATTTGTTGGCAGATCTGGCTAGAACGAAACAGAATAATCTTCATAAATATGAAACAGAATCACAAGGTCTTAGAAATCAAGATTAAATGTCATCTAAAGGAGTGCTTAACTGATATAAAAGATGATTCCAATCTCAGCCAATAGGACATTGCTTGGGGATCTTCCCTTGACTTGCAATTTCAACCAGCAGTTAGAAACGTCCCTCCTCTCAAAGACTGGCAAATAAGGAAATCCGAAACTGACCTTCAAGACTGGCTCAATTCACATTCAAGGCACTCTCTCTTTTTTGATGGGGCAGCAAAGGGCAATCCGGGCAAAGCTGGTGTTGGAGGTGTTGTTGTAAGTCCAATTGGGGAAAAAATTCATACCTTTGCTTGGGGGCTTGGATTCTCATCCAGCGTTCAAGCTGAAGCTTTGGCACTCTACCAAGGCCTCAAGATCCTCAAAGATTTAAATATAAGTGAAGAAAATGTCATAGGGGATTCCCAAATCATTATAAACGCAATGGTTTCCAACTCCCCAGCCTCGGATCTCAAGCTAGCAAGGCTGATATCCAGAATTAAGGGTATGGAAAACGCTTTTCAGAAGTTGAATTACTACCATGTGCTGAGAACTCATAATAAACAGGCGGACATTGAAGCCAATAAAGCTACCCTCCTCTCTGCCGGGGTCAAGATGAAAGACGAGGAAGAATCTTGGGAACCTATCCCATAAGCTGTCCGTTGTCATGTTTTACTGTTGGCTCTTAAATAAATTTGTTTGTATCTTTAAGTTAGGGAAAATCTCTGAAATAGAACTTTTAGATAGTCTGTCATGGAAGAAATTTGCAAGCTTCGGCTGCATTTTCAATATTAGCAGTGAGATGCATCTGGATTTAGACATCCTCAATGTAATCATATTTCTGGCATTCAGGCCAAGATGAATATTAATACCACATAACCGTTTCTGTCAAAAAAAATAATAATTTATGTGAATAATGTTATAATATATGTGTCTATTTCTCAATGAAAAACGAATTTTAAAAATTACAAAAATTGCACTACCATAGGTCGATGTCTCCAAAAAAAGAGAAAATCTCATTCAAAAACACTAGTGTTTCCATAAAATAAAAACGCATTGGTACTTTACTTTAAATAAAATCACCTTGACATCATATTTTAGCATAAACAATGCCTTTTCAAAATACGAGAGCACTAGGGCTTTCATATATACAAGCACCAATATTGTTTTTATTAATGCCTTGGTGCGTTATAACTCTTAATGCACCAATTCTTTCTTAGAACTTGATAGGTCCATGTAATTTGTCATATTGGTAAGACCAAATAAACAAGGGTAACATCAAACCAACTTTGCAGTCCTAAGACCTAGCCTTCCTAGACTCAGAGAGGGCTCTCTCTATATTTGTCTAAAAGATATAACTTGATTGATTTAGGATGTTGGTTTTAGGCTAGTTAAAATGATAGGGATTGTTTGTTTTGCTTTTTTTGGTTGCTTGTTAAGAAGAACCAATAGAGTAAGATAAATTCAAACCATTGGGCTATGGAGTTTGTGAAAGGTTTGAAGAGTACAACAACAAATAAAGGGTGTTTCATAGGGCAAGTTAACAAACCCAAATGGATCTTAATAGCTTATGTGGGTGTGAAATTAACATTAAGTTGTGAGTTTAGTAGGTTGAAAGGGAAATTAAGAATCCTTTAACATGTACTAGAACAAGAAGAGTCTTTAAGATCACTATGCTTAAGAAAGAACCAAAGTACAAGGCACGCCATAAACTTCTTTGGCCTGGCTTTATCAAGTAAACTTTGAAACAACAATCCAGCAAACCCTAGAGAGCAGGGAACTCCTAAATTATCTAGCTATTCACTTTCAGACAAAGAAAACATTTAATATAACACTTCAGTAATGATTAAAGAGCAGGGAACTCCTAAATTCTTCAATCAGGCTTCAAATACCTTCAAAGTTACTATTCAAGATGGACCAAAGGACAGGGCAAACCATAAAATTCTTTATCCAAAACCCTAGTAAGTAAACTTCAAAGAAATCCTTAAGAACAACATTTCAAGCGGAACCAAAGGACATGGCAAACCATAGACTTCTTTGGCCAAACTCTAGAAAGTTAATCTCAAGGAAAAAAACTAGGTGGAAATGGAGAGCAGGGAACTCCTAAGTTCTCCAATCAAACCCAACAGAGGAAAACATTTAAACAATAGAAAGTAGACAGAAATAAGGTGCCTCTAAATAGCATATATTAATCTAAATTTTCTGCTTTGTTATATGATAAATTTATGCACAAAGTGGAAAACAAAAGGAAACAATAACAATATTAGAATAACATCACCATTTAACCAAGTTCATGAATCCTATGAATGTGCTTGTTCCATTGATATCGAGTCCAAAACAGTTACAAAGCTTCAAATCCAACTTCTTTACAACTCAAAAATCTATGAGGTATTCAACTCAACAACCAACCAACAACCCCAAAAACATGAAGCATCCATGCAGTATTTATCTGCAAAATGAGGAGGTGATCCTAAGCTAGGGTTTCAAATGTTATTTATTACAAAGTTAAATCATTTTGACCTTTGAGACCATGCAAGGCCCAAGGCAAAATATCTTACACTCATTCATTGCAATAATAACTCCTAACATAACTTCTAAGCTAATTTTGGAATATGTTTGACTTTAAGGCTTCTAAATAACATTTTCAATAACTCCTAGTAAGGGCGCAGCTCCAAGGTACAGGGGCGCAGCGCCATTGCAAACGTGCAGCGCCAAGGCAGAAAAAATGGCATGTCTTGCAGCCAACGTTTGGAGGCCTTCCCGATGTCCAAATAAGCTCCAAGATGGCTCATTGGAAAGGTATATGAGTCTATTTTCCAAATATTCTTTTAATTTCAAAAATGGTGCCCATCTGCCCTGTCAAAAATCACTTCTCCCAAGACTGATAAACACACAGTGCCAGGTTCAAAAAGAGGGCATAAACATAATTTTTTGATGGTTTTCGGGCTTTTTGAGGAACCATTTTTTCTCCAATATCCTAAAAATTTTTGAGGTTGATGTACTCATCACTAGGAACATGAGGATGCTAACCATATTGCATTTGGGTGGCCCAGAAAAGAGAGCAGTGCCAATGGCGCTTGGCGTTTGGCACAATTTCTGCATGTCAAACTGTCAAAAAATCAAAATGTGCACAAAAGTGCCACATGTGCCAAAATTTATGAATTTTCTTTCTGATTTAGAGCTTAGAGGCATGGTGAGACACCTTAGCAAGAATGTTCCACTTCTCCTTCTCCTTTGACTCAGTCAAAGCTCGAATCTTGGCATGGGTTTGTTTGAGCTTGGCCCTTAAAATCCTGTTTCTCATGGCATAGTGTCTTTACCTCTTCCTCTTGACTAACTGAAACCTTTTCCTAAGTGGAATTGATCTTAGAACACTGATAAGATAATGACATTTGCCCCCACATGGATGCAAACTTATTGTTTTCATCTTGATCACTTTCACTCTGCATGTCTCTCTACCATGGTAAATCCATTTGGGTATCATCAGCAATGTCATCTCTTAACATTGTGCCCTATGAAACCATTGCAGGTTCTCCCACTTTACTCTCATCCAACTTCTCTGTGTTCTGGAGAAGGTAATGTCTTGTGCCATTAGTAGTATCTTCAAAATCTTCTGTAGTTTCCACCATAAAATTCAACTCGTTTTTTCCACCCTCTCTGGCCACCTTTTTCAAATCTCTAAGTGCTTGCAGTTCTTTACAGCAATCATCAATGTTGTCTTCTAATTTCTCTATAGCCCTTTCAAGTTCATTCATTTATGTTCAGTTTACCTCACTTTTTTTCCATATTCCATCAATATTTTCTGATAGACTTTCTTCATGTTTGGCCTTGTGTGCTTTCTCCATGTCATTTTCCTACAAGTAATCACTACTTTGGCACTCAAATGGACTATCAAGTTTATAACCCGTGTCATATATAAGACCAATTTTTTCCCCTTTCCCTTGTTTTTAATTTTTTCATCCAGGAGTAGACAGTCTAAATCTTCAGTACTTTATGCTGATAAATCTTCCAACACCTCTACAAAAGTGCTTGACTCTGTTCCATTTTTCTCACTTGCAGGTTCTGAACTGAGAATATAATCCTCCTTTGTGATCATTTCTTCTTGTATTTTATGCCTCAACACCACTATCTTCTCCCTTAGACATTTTAAACTCTTACTTATAAAACCATAGGGTACAAGTTAAAGGAGATGAGGGGAAGGGAATGAGATGACTAGCTTGAAAGATGAAGGGAATAAGTGTGAATGAAGGGAATGAATGAAGGGGAATGTGTGTGGGGAAAAAACCCTAAATGAATGAAAACCATAAATCAATTCAATTACCTTGTTTATGACTGATATTTCTTTTAGGAGGATGAAACAAGGGTAAAAATTGTGATCACAAACTTGTAATTAGGGTTTCCTTAGGTTTCCACTTTCAAATTCATTTAAGAATGACCAAATAGCTTTAAAACATGGTTAAAATGTTTAATTACTACTTTGAGGTTTTTTTTGAGGAATTTAGAAAATTTTGGAGAAGATTTGAACTTGTTTGAGTTGATAGATCACTCCACAACCTTCCCCGGCTAGGCGCGCAGCGCCACTGGCAAGCGCACAGCGCCTATGAAAACGAGCAGTGCCAAGTTACAGGAACACGGCACCTTCAAAAATCTCATTAAATTTACTGACAAGCGTGTAGCGCCAAGGTACATGCGTGTAGCGCCAGTGCAAACGCGCAGTGCCAAGGAGGCAGCATCTTCTAAATGTGCAACACCATTCCTACACCTTTTTGAAGACAACTTATGGAGGCCTTACCGATGTCCAAATTAGTCCCAGGATAGCTCTTTGGAAATATTATCCTGTATAATTTCCAAATATACCTTTGGTTTTCTATTTGGAGTTCAATTTCCTTGTCAGAAGTTGATTTTCCCAAGACTAATCAAAAAGTGTTGAATGTGGGTGCAGAAATGCAGAGTGCTGGCGCAAGAAACTTTTGGAGGCCTTCCTCAACACCAAATTGAGCTCATGATAGCTCTTTGGAAATATATCTATGTATAGTTACTATTTGACTCATCAATCAAGTCATTTGGACAATCCAACTATGCAAAAACTTGATTTTCCAAAGGTCACTCCAGAAGTGGTGCAAAC
The DNA here is from genome assembly GCA_034641835.2 of Pinus albicaulis. Lineage (NCBI taxonomy): Eukaryota > Viridiplantae > Streptophyta > Pinopsida > Pinales > Pinaceae > Pinus > Pinus albicaulis. Next base: position 278,862,640 of record CM076582.1, read on the forward strand.
CTCTTGTAGCACCTGTAAATTTGACATTTATCCCAAAAAATGATACCTGTGTAAACATTGAAGGAGGTTTTTCTTCCTTGACCTATGAGGGACAAAATATCTCTCACTTTTGTTAATTTCATCTCTTTTTGCTCAGAAACATAATTTGAAGCAAAACTGGCCCTATGTGTGGCAAATGATTTGTTCCTTGGAATGACTTCTTGGAAAATGATGGAGGCATGATGTTTATGAGTTGGTATGGCTTCATACTTGCTGATATGACCTACCATATGGATCCTCTACTCAGATTCCTCTTTTTCATATCAAACCCTAGCTCGGTGGGAGAGGAAATTAGGGTTTATTGCTTGTGAACAATGATGACTTGGGCACCCTTGGAAAAAGACAACTCCCTTTGACATTTAATCAATTGCTAAAGTAAACACTTTTTGTATTTGAGATTTGATGTGTTGGCATGTGGAACTCTGAGTTGGAAGCCTTGGGAGACTGAGTACTTATTACATTTGATTTGACATAAAATTACATGAATAAATAAAAATTACATCTTGGAATGAGACTCACACTTGAAATCAAAATACAACTTTGGAAACCATTTTGGAGATCATCTTTACAAGGTAAAGAGACATTATTGGGACCACTCTCATACTTTGCTGACCTTGCGCAAATGAAATGGTGCATTTTTGGACCTTGAAAGACAAAACCCTAATGACCTAATAAGACTTTGAATAACCTGACTTCCATGAATGAGATTTTGAATTAAAAGACTTCCTAGTGAAAAGAGACTTCCACAGGTGTTGTTATGCTCAAGGGGACATGGGAATGAGTCAGCAATATGAATTTTGGAGAGAGTGGAGTTTATTGACAGGGGAAAATGTGGAAATGAGGTTTTAGGTAGGAAAGAAGGAGAAAAATGAGAGGTATAAACCCATAATGAGTCTTTTAAGAGCAACACGGTGACTTTGAGATGGAAAACTGATAGATAGGGAAAAAAAATTATGAAGATAATGAAGGCAGTGAGATTTCTGAAACTCACAATATTCAAGGAATGTCATTTTTAGAAAACTATAACCATTCTATAGTCATCCAAAGATAGTGAAAAATACTGATGACTAATAGTGGCTCCACTTGGGGAGGGTAGTCCTTTAGGAGGTGTCAAGAACCTTAGAGTTCAGATCTCTATAATTTGTAGATCAGTGCTTTGATTGTGCTTGACAGCTTTCCTCCTTCTTCAATTGTTTATTTACTTCTGTTCTTTGAAGTTGTGACCTTAAAATCTGAAAAACATGATTGCTTCAACTTCAACTCTACCTACCCATCATACTTTTCCTAGCATTTTTTCTTCATTTTGGTGCATTTATCCTAGCAAACCCTGGACATCATTTTTTATTTTGAAAGCACAAACTATCTACTTCTACCCTTATATCATCCAAAGGCTCAAATTAGACTGATGAGCTCTTTTATTTTCTACCTAATCTACTTATCTGTCAAGATTAAACAGTTTGACAGATTTTCATTCTCTAATCTATCAACATGAAATTTAAAACATCACTAAATCAAGATTAAATTGTTTGATTGCCATGAATTGTGGCATTTTGGACAAGTTGCACACAATATTTATTTTTCCAAAGTAAAACTAGAAACTTGAGGGCTATAATTTAAAACTTTTCATTCATCCCTCTCTTTTCTCTTTGGTTCAGATTTGAACTTTGGGAACCAATATCTTTTCATAACCTAGTCTAATGATAAGCCAAGTTTAAATAGTTTTGCAAATCCTCATTTCTAAATTATCAATAATCAATTTAAATGTGTTCAACCATGATTAAGCTGTATGGCTAAAAAATGTTTCATCAAAAAGTAGTGGCATTTGGACTTGCACACTTTCAGAAATATTCTTTTTTTTGGTATGGGGCTTTACCTCTCCTGTTATCTGCCCTCTTTTCTCTTTTTGTTATTTTTCTCTCTTTTTTGTCAAAACAATCTACAACTAAAAAGATGCTCATAGTACTGAGCTTATTTTCACCTATCTATCCTAATCTAACTTATATATGATATATACATTAGGTGAACTCTCTTTTCCAATACATCCAATCAAGTAAGTGACTACGTGATTGATTTTCATTCAGCGCTTTAGGTATGCTAAAAAAACAAAAAGGCCACTCCCATCTTACTTGTTTTTGAATAGTGGTGCTTAAAATTTTCTTTAAACTCTGTAACAAACTGCTCCTAGAATATTTTATTTCCTTTTCAAATGTCTCTAAGAAACCAGAAAAAGGATCTATGAATAATACCTGGCTATGAGGATTTAAACCATGGGCTTCATCCAGGACCAGTTCTTGTTCCATTTGGTTGCGCTTGGGATGTTTTTGAAAAAGACACCCCACTTCTTCCTCATGATCATCTAACTTGGCAGCCTCATTACATACTACTATGTTGTCTTTAAACAAACCCAATATGCTTTGATTGAATGGGCTGAATTCTGTGTGAAGGTCCTTATCAGAAGCATTCTTTGACAATAGGTTTTCTTTAGAAAGTAGTGCAGCATCAATATCAATCTGTTCTATAGTATTTGTATGAGAAAATGCAACAGTTGATAGGTCAGTAGTGGATAAAATAGAAATATCTTCTTTACATAAAAATATGGAGGCTGGTTGTATGTTTAGAATCTGATTGATTTCTTCTTTGATCGAAAGAGGAGGCATTCTCTATTTTCTTTGGATAGAACCATAGTTGCTCTCTTTCTCTTGTGAAGACTGATCATATGGCTGAATTTCCTCTTGAGCCTCACACAAAAGAACATATGAATCATCCTTGGTATCTTCATAGGGATCTTGTGTATTTTATTTTATTTCCTGATTGTCTTCCTTATCAACCAATTTCTCTTGATTTCAAGATATTCATCTTCAGCATGAGATTCATGAATTGCCTCTGATAGATCATCCGAGTGCCAATTTATTTTTATAATATCAAATGAATCAAAACATAAGGGTAGAGATTCTAAATGTGTTTACTCCTCCTCTATTTCAGATTCTGTGACCTCAAGATGGCTTAGGGGGAAAACTTCTGGATCTAAAAAATGGTTTGTATCATCCATCTCATCCTTGATTGATTCCCTAGAGCATTCCTCCTTGTTTCTATTTGCAACCTACTTGCAATGCTCTCTTAATAGGGAAGCATAAGATGTAAGAAGGGAACTTAGTCTCTCTTGAAAACTTCCTGCATTTTCTTCTTTGCAATCTTGCTCAGCATGCACATCATGGAAAATTTTAGGGGCTAATATTCGCAGGTGGGCTAATTTTCGATGGTTTTTCCAAAAAAAAGATTCGCCAATTTCCATTTTTTTATAAAAATGATTCGCCGAATTTTACAATATAAAATTATTTTATGTTAAAAATCGCCAAAATTATATAGATAATATATATAATATCATTATAAATTTGAATAATTTTACAAATACATCAATAAACATTTTATAGTTTTCATATTAGGGACTAGTGAGATTCACCAATTTTTTAAACTTCAAGATAATTTTCCATCCTTAAAATTTTCCTTGATGCACATTTTGATTGTTATTTTTGCATTGTAATGACTGAGCTTGTTCTTCCCAAGAAAATAGTACTGGTTGTTTTGAATAATCAGCTCCAACCTCAACATTGTACTCTTCCTCTTTCCTCCTACTAATCATATGCATTGCTTTGTTAACTGTGTTTGTCAACATCTCTAGATTTATCTTTGAAGATATCAGTTGCTCATTATCTACTTTGTCCTTCTTTATTGCTCTTAGCTTTGCCTCCCTGTTCAGCATGTTGGCTTCCACATCAACTGCCATCCTTTGCATTTCCTCCAAGGTTGAAGGGTCCCTTTCTCTTATCTGGAATGCCATCTCTGGGTAAAAGGCATCTGGGTAGTGCAAGAGAGCCCAACCTTGGGGTGGTTTTATCTTAGTAGGTATTGCATGGTATACTTTATTGAACCTGGATGAAAAGTGTTGTATTTCCTCCCCTAGTTTTCTTTTTAGATGGTTATACTCTTCCATGATGAAAAAAACATTTCCCAGGACCACCCACCTATCTAGGAAGACTTGATTGAATTGATTAAAATTGCTAATGCTTGAAGTTGGAAGATCTCTGAACCAAATTTTAACTTTTCCTTGCAATGACAGAGCAAATATTCTGATATGCACCTCATATTCTTCTACCTCAAACAGATCAAGGAGGTCCTCAAGATTTTGAATGTGCTTTTCAGTGGTGGCTTTTGAGTTCTCTCCATCAAATCTGGGTAGTTTTTTTATATAATTTGCAGGGAGGTCATGAAGGATAGGAGGAAAAACTAGAGGCTTGTATCTATCCGGAATTTTTACAAGTATATGCAGTACAGAAGGAGGCTTATAACCATTTGAGATTTCAGCAAGAGTAGGTGAGATAGTATGAGGCTCATGTTTTCCTGGGTTCTTCACAAGTGCATCAGGAATGTGCACAGGGGTATAAGTATGTACAGGGTCTACAATTTGGAGTTTAGACTTTTGAAGCTCATGAAATTTCCAATGATCAATGTAAACCTTAGTGGTATATTCTTGGTCAAGATTAAATTAAGATAGAACATAGTTACAGATAAAAACATTGATCTCTTGGATCCAATTTGGGCTTGTATACCCTCTCCTTCCAGGCTGACCATTCATGTTTTAGGTTCTTCCTCTAGTGGAGTCTTTGTATCGAACTAATCTGAATTTGGGGTCGCCAGGTGGATGATTTAAACTTCCTTGAGGTTGTCTGTTGTCCACCATCAACAATTGGATACCAATCTTGAGATATTTTTTGGTTTTCTAAGTTCTTTATATAACACTAATATTTTCAATGAGTGTCCCCAGTGGAGTCTCCATTATGTTAGGTCCCTGTAATTTTTCAGATTGGTAACACCAAATAAACAAGGGTAACATCAAACCAACTTTGGAGTCCTAGGACCTAGCCTTCCTGGACTCAGAGAGGGATCTCTCTATATTTTTATAAAATATATAACTTGATTGATTTAGGATGCTGGTTTTAGGCTAGTTAAAATGATAGGGATTGTTTGTTTTGTTTGGTTTGGTTGCTTGTTAAGAAGAACAGATAGAGTAAGAGAAATTTAAACCATTGGGCTATGGATTCTGTGAAAGGTTTTAAGATTACAACAACAAATAAAGGGTGTTTCATAGGGCAAGTTAACAAACCGAAATGGATCTTAATAGATTATGTGGGTGTGAAATGAACATTAAGTTGTGAGTTTAGTAGGTTTAAAGGGAAAAGAAGAATCCTTTAACATGTACTAGAACAAGAAGAGTCTTTAAAATCACTATGCTTGAGAAAGAACCAAAGTACAGGGCACATCATAAACTTCTTTGGCCTGGCTTTATCAAGGAAACTTTGAGACAACAATACAGCAAACCCTAGAGAGCAGGGAAATCCTAAATCCTCTAGCTATTCACTTTCAAAAAAAAAAAACATTTAAGATAACATTTTAGTAATGATTAAAGAGTATGGAACTCCTAAATTCTTCAATCAGACTTCAAAGACCTTCAAAGTGACTATTCAAGTTGGACCAAAGGATAGGGCAAACCATAAACTTCTTTAGCTAAAACCCTTGTAAGTAAACTTCAAAGAAAGTCTTAAGAACAACATTTCAAGCAGAACCAAAGGACAGGGCAAACCATAAACTTCTTTAGCCAAACTCTAGTAATTTATTCTCAAGGAAACAAACTAGGTGGAAATGGAGAGCAGGGAACTCCTAAGTTCTCCAATCAAACCCAGCAGAGGAAAACATTTAAACAACAAAAAGCAGACAGAATTAAGGTGCCTCTAAACAGCATATCTTAGTCTAAATTTTCTGCTCTGTTATAGGAGAAATTAATGCACAAAGTGGAAAAAAAAAGGGAAACAATAACAAGATTAGAATAAAATCACCATTTTAACCAAATTCATGAATCCTGTGAATGTGCTTGTTCCATTGATATCCAGTCCAAAACAGTTACAAAGCTTCAAAGCCAACTTCTTTACAACTCAAAAATCTATGAGGTATTCAGCTCAAAAAACAACCAACAACCCCAAAAACACGAAGCATCCATGCAGTATTTATCTGCAAAATGAGGATTTGATCCTAAGCTAGGGTTTCAAATGTTATTTATTACAAATTTAATGCATTTTTACCTTTGAGACCATGCAAGGCCCAAGGAAAAATATATGAGACTCATTCATTGCAATAATAACTCCTAACATAACTTCTGAGCTAATTTTGGAATATGTTTGACTTTAAGGCTTCTAAATAATTTTTTCAACAACTCCTGGTAAGGGCGCGACTCCAAGGTGTTATTGCCTAAATCTACCTCAGGCTGAAGGAAGGCAAAGTTCAGGGTAACATCAAACCACACTCAGTCTGGTAGCTAGCCCTACCAGAACAGGAGAGGGCTCTCTCTGGGTCAATCTCAGCGAAAAGTAATCAATAGGGCTTGAGATGACTTGAAATAAAAGCTAATTTTAGGCTAGGTATATAAAATAAAGGAGTTTCATTATGTTTTTGTGGGTTTTTGTTGGATCAAAGGGAAAGGAAGTTTTGGGTGCGGGGATAAAGCCTAGTTTTTGCAGAGTTCTGATTGGGGCAAGGAAGGAAATTGTTTTGATGCTTTAGATTGAATGAATGGATGGATCATACCAGTGAGGAGCTAAAGAGGGCAAGAGGGTTTCAAGATTCCTCCTCAAACAGATGAAAACATGTAAAATTAAACAAAACTAAAGGCAGAGCAAAGCAAGCTATTGAATTCCACCTTTAACACTGATTTGTTTAATCTAAGAAGAAAGAAGAAGGAAAATGGTACACATAAACATCAGTGAATTTACAAATAAATAGAGAAAAACACCATCAAAACACAGAGCCACAAGGATCCCAAAGAGTGCTGCAAACCCTGGTCTATTCCTTTGCCAAAATTGCAGAAATGAAATGTACAATGAAGTCTCAAGCAATCCCAAGTGTCCAACCCTAAAAATGACTGAGAAAATACATAATATAGACAAGAATAACTCCTCCCCATGCCTCTATGGGTCGAGCTCATCACTCTAGGAGCTGTTTCAACCATATCTAAACTAGGAACTGAAAAATAGGCAATGAAAGAACTTGCCTCTATATGCTAGGAAACTGATCCATTCACTCACATTTCACCTTTTGGTGAATGAATCTTCTAGAATGAGTAAAAATGTGCCAAAATTACATCATGATCATGAAATTACATCAAGTTACATCAATATTTACATGAAAAAGTGAAACTGGCCAAAACTAGGCGAAATTCTGAGCTGCTGAGTGAAAAATAGGCCAAATTTCTCTATGCGTCGTGCCTGAAATCTCTATGCATAGCACAAGTTTGGAGTTGATTTTTAGGCCCTTCTCGAAATCCAAATTGAGCGTAGGATAGCTCGTTGGAAAGCCCTACCTGTCTACTTTCCAACCCAAGTGGAATTTCTAGATTTAGTTTCCATTTCCCCCTCCAAAAGTTCAATCTCCCAACACTGCTTCCTGTGTGTGCAAAAAGTGGCAGAAAGGCCATTTTTAGGGTGTTTTTGACCCTTTAGGCAACCCATAACTTGATGAAATCCTTAGGTAATCCATGAGCATGCATAAATTTTAATAAAAAATCTAGAAATGCAAATTTTCCCCCTGAAGAGCTGCCAATTATAAGCGCGCGCCAAGTGGCGCTACGCGTCGGGCAGGAAAATCTGTTTTGTGACAAAAAAAATTCAAAATTGACAAAATTTTTCCCAAATTTCTTGAAATTTGGGCTGAAGATCCCTCATCAAGTACTATTCTCAGCCAAAGAAGCTTCAGCCGAGATTTGGAGCCTATCCTGCCTTTTGCAACGCTTCAGTGCCCTCCTTAGCCTCGCTTTCAAGATTTTGATACGCGCCTTGCAAACATGTGTGCGCACCCAATAATGGCTCTTCATGTGTTTAAGCATGTTCTTCTCCTTGTTTTCCTTCTCCAATAGCTTCTCAAGATGCATGTTGACCCTCTCAAGCCAAGTCTCTTTATCGGCCTCAATCTCTCGCTCAATAGGTGTCATCTCGGATGGGCTTCTTCGGGCAGCTTGTCGGTTCTCACGGATGTTTTGCAACTCCATGATCATCTTCTGATCCTCCAACCCTTTGTTCCACTACTCCAAGTATTTTATGATCCATTGAGCTATCTGTAACTTGTCGGTCAATGTGCTGATCTCAGCTTTCTTCTCCTGAATGATCTCTCTCAGCTTTGAGCTTGGAGAGCTCAAATCCTCATCAATCAATATGAAATCAGTATCATGGCCTCCTGAAGGGCCCTCCTCCTGCATAGGCCTCTTTCCTCTGTCTTGTACCTGTACTACTGATGACGAAAACGAGACCCCTTCCACCCCGGATGGAGATAGTACTCGTCGGGCTGCTGCAAATAATGCTCTCGTGCCTCTCTGATAAGTAACAAACATTGGCACACTGATAGGCTCTATCTCAGTTCCTTCAAACTGATGTGAAGGTTCACCTGCATCATGAAAAATCTCTGGAGGAGGCTGAGGGGTTGTGAAGAACTCATGGGAAATGAAATCCTCCCATGCAATACCCTACAATCCAAGCTGATGTACAACAATGATCTTGATGAGCGCATAATGATAAATGTTGTTGTACTGCTACTTGGGAGTCTTCTTCTGCACAAGAGTGGTCATTCTCTCAATGTTCCGGCACATGAAATAAGGTATGTTCATCATCTTCACTCTCGTGAAATGCATCAACAACCTGATGTGGTATGCATAAAGGCATGAAAATCGACCCTCACAACTGAAGTATCTGATAATGAGTCTCATCAAAGGCGCATAGGATTCCTTCAGGAACCGGAATGGGAATACCCTGCTAAGATACCTCACATAGCTAGGCCTGATGTATGGTTCATAATGCACTCTGTCCACCTGTTGTCTTTTGTTCCACTCTTCACCCACATTCGGTATTCCTGTTGCCTGAGAAATGGTTTCTGGTGTCAAGGTGAAATTTACACCAGTAAGAGTTACCTGACCATCATGCAAATGTAAAATAAACAACCGAGCCAACTCCTGATGATGCTGAATCTGAGCAATCATCTCACAATACTGATAGCATGACTGCTCTCGAAAACATGCCATGGCAAGTGGGCAGGCCTGCAACTGTGTCAATGAGGCCGGCTCTTCTCTCACATGTTTGCCACCTTTACGAGGCCTTCTCGGTGCATGTAGCTCAGTGGTAGAATCATTGTCTTGTTCATATGATGAATCAGTGTTTGTCTCCATGGTGTTGCAAGTCTATGCCAAGTGTATGCTGATTTGTATGAGATGAGAATTTGGTGTACTTGTCTTGATTGCCAAAATATGTGCCAAATAGGAAAGGACTGTGGTAAATATGGACAGTGGGTATAGTGGAGCTTTGTCAAGTGAAAATTGAAGTGTGAGGACAGTCACTTGACTGTTTGGGGATTTGGGATTTAGGATTTTTTTCAAATGATATGGGAGAGGGAGAGTGATAGGGAATGGTAGGGTTTAGGGATAGGGATAATAGGACTTTAGGAATAAGTGATTTTGGGAATGTGAGGAAATAAGGGATTGATAATGATGATAGGATTATAGTGATGGGAAAGGAACCATAAGTGGGTGATCCGGATTTATGCAGGAACACAACAGAATAAACATATAAACATAAAGACGGAGATGCAATGGAAATAACACTTCATTTCATTAATATCAAAGAACTGAAATTTGCTTACAGACAGAATGGAAATAAAACTAGCTAGGGCGCTGGTAGCTATCTCTGAGAAGAGATGTGGCGGCTACAGGCCTCTGAACTGTGTTACAATGAGGCTCGAGGGCCTATTTATCATTTAAAAACAATGGGAAATCCTAAACAGCCAAAACCCTAACCCTAGGAGATGAAGCGCCAAAACTATGGGCCCCGTTTGGGTAAATTGGTGTTTCAACTTCCCGGGGGCGTAACTTTGGCATACGATCTCCGTTTGACGCGTACCATACCTCGTTAGAAAGATCTATCCGAGGACTACAAATTTGGAATGGGAAACATTAGTCCATGGACCCATGTTGCCCTCCGTTTTCCCAAAAAACGTCGTTTAGGGCCTCAAAACGGCTCCGGAAGTTTAGGACCCGAAAAACTGCTAAAAATAGTAAACTGTGCCGAAACTGAAAAACTGAAAATAGACAATGGTGGAGCCCCAAGTGGAATAGGCGGGTGACCACCAATATCCACCTGGATCATTCCTCCCCCCTTAGGAAGCAATGGTCCCCATTGCGTTAAGTTCCTCCATGAGATGAGGAAATTTCTGCTGAACTTGGTCCCTGGTGAACCACTTTCCTTGGTGCCGGAGTTGGCCAGCTTTGACAACCCGATATAGTTGGATCTTCTGCTGGCGAGTGTTCTTGATTTGCATGTCCATGATGCAATCTGTGGTGGCCTGTTCCATGCAGTCTGGATTTAACTCAGTTGGTGTGAGTTGTTCTGCAATGTCTGAGGTGTCCAGTAGAGGTGGGAAGTAAGGACGAAGGCGATCCACATTGAAGGCTGGGTGCAGACCAAGGAATGGTGGAATACTGAGCTCGAATGCATTGTTCCCTACAGCCTTGGTGATGGTGTACGGCCCGTATCGGAGCGGGCGAAGCTTGCGGTGGGGTCCGGTGAGGCGCTCCTTCTGCAAATGTAGCCATACTTTGTCACCCACCTGGAAGTTGTGTGGCACCCGGTGTTGATCATGGCGTTGCTTGTACTTGGCATTGGCTCTATCCAATATATCATGAACCTGTTGGCGGATGTGTTGAATGCGCTCAATGAAGCTACTTGCTTTGTCAACTTCAGACTGGACATGAGCTGAATTGGCCTGAGCAGCTGCAAATGGCATGGCTACGTCAATGGGACATAGTGGCTGGAATCCCAAGCCCACCTGAAAGGGGCTATGGCCGATTGAACTGTGGAGAGCTCGATTATAACTATGTTGTACATAGGGGAGGCTCTCGTCCCATGTGCGTGGATGCTTTGAATTGTACATGCGCAGAATGTGTACAATCATTATGTTGACGACCTCTGTCTGGCCATCTGTTTGGGGATGGAAAGCTATGGACTTGGTGAGCTTGGTATCCAACATTGACCAGAGGCTGGACCAAAATGTGCTGAGGAACCTGCTATCCTGATCTGATATGATAGACTGTGGGATCCCAAAGTGCACCCACACTCGTTCAAGGAAGAGTTTAGCAGTGGCTTCTGCTGTGATATTCTTCTTGCAGGCCGCCATAATGGCCATCTTCGAGAATCTGTCGACGACCACAAAAACACAGTCATTTCCCTGCTTAGTAGAAGGCAGGCCCGACATGTAATCCATGGAGATGGATTCCCAGGGTCGACTAGGGGTAGGTAGAGGAGTATATAGGCCTTGCTTCTTGATGGTCGGTTTGGCAATGGCACAAGCAGTGCAGGATCTGATGTGCTTCTCGACATCCTTTCGAAGGTTCGACCAATAGAAATACTTCTGCAGGATTGCTACTGTTTTCTCGACCCCGAAATGCCCAGCGACTCGACTGTAGTGTGCTTCCCATATCATCTTAGCACGCTCGCTTGAAGGAACACAAAGGTGTCCCATGTGACATAAAAGAGCATCTTGGAGGTGAAAATTTGGAACTTGCGTACCCCCCAAGAGTGCCTTGTAAGTTTGGCCGAATTCTGGGTCACTCTCATAGAGAAGCGGCCAATCAGAAGTGTCGTGCCCACAAGAGTTGAGCACAGTGGTGAGCGCCACGATCGGTGGTCGGCTGAGGCAGTCTGCAACATGATTGGTGCTACCCTTCTTATACTTTATGTTCAAATGAAACTGTTGCAGATATGTAGACCACTTCTGATGGTGATCATTCTGCGACTTCCCTTGTGTCTGTATGAATTGAAGGGGCCTGTGGTCTGTGTGGATGATTGTTTCCTTCCCCAAAATGTAATGCTTCCATTGTCGACAAGCTTGCACAATGGAGTACATTTCTTTTTCATATGTGGGGTACTTACTTATTTGTGTCGGACAATGTCTCCTTTGTGAGAAATGCCCGCGATGTCCACATTGAGTAGAGCGCTGATAGCATATTCGAGAGGCGCTGTCTCGATCTCAAATGGTAAGGATGCAAGTCACAGTGAAGTGATACCCGCGAGAACAAGGCGGTTTTTCAGTTACGTGAATGCCTTGTTGAGTTACGACCAGAATTTGCTCTCGCTCCTCCCTTGGTGACTTGACTCAAGGGCCAAGTGATATGAGAGAATCCCAACACGAACCTCAGATAGAAATTAGCAAGACCCAGAAAGCTGCGAAGCTCTGTTATAGTGGTTGGGGCTGGCCAATCCCGAATGACTTGGATCTTGGCTGGATCCACATGCACCCCCCTTTCATCAATAATGTATCCCGGATATTGAACCTGGGTCATGCCAAAAGTGCACTTCTCCAAATTGGCACACAACTTGTGTTGCCGCAGTGTTTGGAGGACTTGTCGGATGTGGTGAAGGTGCTCTTCCCAAGTCTGGCTGAAGATCATAATATCATCCAAGTACACCACTACAAATGAGTTGGTGAATGGCCGCAAGATGTCATCCATCATCCTCATGAAGGTGGCGGGAGCATTCGTCAACCCAAAAGGCATGACCAGCCATTCGAAAAGGCCTTCCTTGGCTTTGAAGGCCGTCTTCCACACATCGGAGGGTTAATTGGTACCTGGTGATACCCAGACTTCAGGTCAATCTTGCTGAAATATTTTGCACCTTTGAGTTGATCCAGAAGGTCATCAATCCGTGGGATTGGGTACCTATTCCGGACAGTGATCTTGTTCAGTGCCCAATAGTCAATACAGAGTCTCCACGTCCCATCCTTCTTGGCTACCAACACGATCGGGCTCCACGGGCGATGGACAGTGCGATGTGACCTTTTACGCAGCGATCTCCACGAATGCGTCTCTTGATTTCATCATTCTCCCGGAAACAGGCCGTCGTCGGTCGTGGAGAAGTAGCGGCGCACCGGGGGTCAGATCAATCGGGTGCTTGACCTGACAGTGCAGAGGAACCCCTGTGGGTGAGGTGAATATGTCCCCGTGCTCCTCCACAACCTTATCCATTTGTTGTTGTTGTGCAGAGGAGCCCTGTCTGGAGGTCGTGGCCACAGTCTTCTTCTTGCCCTGGGGGCGGATCATCAGGAAAACGAATTTTCTGGTTTGGGAAATGAGCTTACTACATTGTTTTGCAGTAACCAAAGAGATAGCGGCAGGAGGTGGTACCTCTGGTATCCTGTACAACTTATTTCCCAAAGTAACAATAACGGCACGAGGCCGAGACTCATACACAGCATGACGCTTCCACAAGTATGGTTGTCCTAATAATACATCAGAAACATCAATAGGAGCAACGTCACATAATACCTCATTCGTGAAGGGCTTGATGCTATAGGGAAGGCGGCACTGCTGGCTGACGCGGAGATCTCGTCCTTGGTGAAGCCACCCGATGGTGTATGGATGTGGGTGAGCTGTGGTCGGCAAGCCCAACGGCTTCACGGCGTCTGCTGAAATGAGGTTCTTTTGGCTCCCATTGTCGACAATGAACTGTACAGGGGAGCCCTTTACCCACATCTGGGAGTGGAAGAGACGTTCCTCCTCCTCTGGATCTTCCGGTTCCTCCTTCTGGACCTTTGTAGTGGCAACGGTGGCGTTGGGCTCCGCATCAATAATCTGTTTCCCTTTTTCATTCCCCTTTTCAGGTTCTGATTCGGAGTCGGAGCATGCATCTGACTCAGAAGCCCTCATCTCGGCCACTAGCGACTGCTTGGCCCGACACTCACTTGTGTTGTGAGTGGAGCTCTTATGGAACTCACACCACTTTCCCGTGTCCTTCTTTGGCTTTGCGGTGCTGTTCTTTTCTTGTGGCTTCGATGAGTTGTCTTTAGCCACCATGCCTTGGCTCGATCCTTTGTTCTGCGGTTTGGAAGCACCTTTCCCTTGCTTTTGATTCGCAGATCCAAAGTCTCGCTTCTTCTGCTTGAATTTCTGCTCAATCTTGGCAGCATACCGGTATGCCGTACCAAGTGAGGAGATGTCAAGGAACTCCATTTCCTCCTTAATGTATTTGTGCAGACAGTTGCGATACTTTAGCACCAGATGTTTCTCTGAATCTTTGATACCCAACTTTGTGCGCAGGGTATGGAACAGATTCGTCAGCTCATGCGCATCTTGATCCCTTTGTTGTCGCAGCGTGGTCCATTGTATGTACTTGTCCTCATAGCTCCCCACGGGATAGTACTGTTCCTTGACGGCGTCTCGGAAAGAATTCAAAGTTGGTACAGCCGAGAACAGAGAGGGTTCTGTCTGGTCTTTGTTCTCACAGTAGGTTTCCCACCAGTCCTTAACATGGGGGGTAGCTTTGAGGAGTGCGAAAATAATCTTCTCCCGGTCTGAAAAGTCATGAACCGAGAAATATCCTTCTAACAGATTCAACCATTTATCTACAGCATCTGCGTCTATTTGACCCTCAAATATGGGAATGTCAAAATTTACTTGTACCTTAAAAGGAGTCGCGCCTCCAGAGTGGCTGCTGGATGCAGATGCGCCGCCGGTGGGTAGCCGTTGAACGATCTGAGCAAAGTTATCCATCATCGCGTTCCTTTGTCTTTCGAGGGCCTCCTCGAGCAATATTTTGATAGGATCTCCTGCTCCCTCATCTTTCTTTTCGTCCCCCATGGGCGTCCGTCGAGGTTTGCGAGGCTGATCTTGCAAAGGTTCCACCAGATCAAGCCCTAGCTCCTTATACCCCGACCTCGTTGGGTACATGCAAAGAAGGATCGAGAAAAAGCAGACCGCTCTGATACCACTGATCCGGATTTATGCAGGAACGCAACAGAATAAACACATAACCATAAATACAGAGATGCAGCGAAAATAACACTTCATTTCATTAATATCAAAGAACTGAAATTTGCTTACAGACAGAATGGAAATAAAACTAGCTAGGGCGCTGGTAGCTATCTCTGAGAAGAGATGTGGCGGCTACAGGCCTCTGAACTGAGTTACAATGAGGCTCGAGGGCCTATTTATCATTTAGAAACAATGGGAAATCCTAAACAGCCAAACCCCTAACCCTAGGAGATGAAGCGCCAAAACTATGGGCCCCGTTTGGGTAAATTGGTGTTTCAACTTCCCAGGGGCGTAACTTTGGCATACAATCTCCGTTTGACGCGTACCATACCTCGTTAGAAAGATCTATCTGAGGACTACAAATTTGGAACGGGCAACATCGGTCCATGGACCCATGTTGCCCTCCGTTTTCCCAAAAAACATCGTTTAGGGCCTCAAAACGGCTCCGGAAGTTTAGGACCCGAAAAACTGCTAAAAATAGTAAACTGTGCCAAAACTGAAAAACTGAAATAGACAATGGTGGAGCCCCAAGTGGAATAGGCGGGTGACCACCAATATCCACCTGGATCAGTGGGGAATGGAGTTTGATTATTTTGGCACCAAAGTTGTTTTTAAAACACCAATTTAAAACCCTAAAGAGCAGCTTTAACAAAATGATAGGGTTTATGTTTTCACCATTCAAACTCTCTAAACCAATCTTTCCAAAAACATCAAACACTGATCAAAGGTAATAGCAAGGTGATTTAAACTTACACGGAGCAATTGAGACTGAGTGATTCTGGAATTTGTTAAGCAGTTGTGAAAATCTGCTTGTCGGCCCTGTGCACCACGCGCAAAACCCAGTGCGTCGCACCTGGTGAGTGCGCCACGCACGTTAAAAAAAAACACGGTGATGAGCAGCTCTATGCACCGTGACTGTTATGTGCGCCATGCCTTCTCCTAACGCGTTGTGACCCTGAATCCTACCACAGTCGGTTCTTCAAAACCTTGTTTTCATTCCTCCACAATTCGACTCGGCTTAATGATGTCTTTGGCATACCAATGGATTGTTAAAACACCACAAATATCTTGTATGCCCAATGACTTTGATTTTTAATTTCAAATAACCCACTTTCTAATGTTTGGCTTTGGCACTTTTCACTTTTTTAATATAAACTCTGTTTTGCTTGTTTCCTTTGATTCTTTGACTGAATGACGAAACTCTTGTCTATTTTTTGCAGGGATAGCTGGCATGGAATTTGGCAAAGGCGACCAGGGCTGCGCCTGAAGAACTTCACAACTAAAAATTTTTAAAATTACATGGCATTAATTACAAAAGATAAAATGGACGATTTTTCTTCAAAACAGAGTTTTGAAGAAAAGTCATGATCAAGAAATATGACAATGAAATTTTGTGATGAAACTTATTTTAAGCCTCCCTCATGTGCCTGCTGATGTTATTAAACATTTTGAAGACTAAATTTGCGAAACCCTAGACCTAATGACTAAAATTACTCTTTTTTGACCAAGAGACCAAACAAGACTGTAAATGACTGTAAATGATTTCGATGAACTTTGATGAACAGACCTGAACCAACAGGTACATGACATGAGGGGACATGAGTGACAAGACCCTTCCATCAGAAGATAGATGCTCCTAATGGAATGAAAATGACTGAACTGAATGAAACACCTAAAATGAAATGTAATGAAAGAGATTTGATCTCTGACGGAGAGATGAAGAGACCGACTCTAACACAAGGTACAGGGGCGCAGCACCAATGCAAACGCGCACCGCTAAGGCAGAAAAAATGGCCTATCTTGAACACAACTTTTGGAGGCCTTTCCGATGTCCAAATTAGCTCCAAGATGGCTCATTGGAAAGGTCTCTGAGTCTAGTTTCCAAATATGCTTTCACTTTCCAAAATGATGTCCATATTCTCTGTCAAAAATCACTTCTCACAAGACTAGTAAACGTGCAGCGCCAAGGTCAAAAAGAGGGCAGAAACATGATTTTTTGATGGTTTTTGGCCTTTTTTAGGGACCAGTTTTACTCCAAACCTCCTAAAACTTTATGACGTTGATGTACTCATCACTAGGAACCTGATGATGCTGACCATATTGCATTTGGGTGGCCCAAAAAAGAGCACAGCGCCAGTGGCGCTGCACGTTTGGCACAATTTTTGCATGTCAAACTCTTAAAAAATCAAAATGTGCACAAAAGTGCCACATGTGCCAAAATTTATGAATTTTCTTGCTTATTTAGAGGTTAGTGGCATGGTGAGACACCTCAGCAAGAATTTTCCACTTCTCCTTCTCCTTTGACTCGGTCAAAGCATGAATCTTTGCATGGGTTTGTTTGAGCTTGGCCCTTACAATCCTGTTTCTCATGGCATAGTGTCTTGCCCTCTTCCTCTTGACTAACTGAAACCTTTTCCTGAGTGGATTTGATCTTGGAACATTGATAAGATAATGAATTTTTCCCCCACATGGATGCAAACTCATCGTTTTCATCTTCATCACTTTCACTCTGAATGTCTCTCTACCATGGTAAATCCATTTGGGTATCATCAACAAAGTCAAGTCCTAACATCGTGCCCTCTGCAACCATTGTAGGTTCTCCCATTTTACTCTCATCCAATTTCTCGGTGTTCTGGAGAAGGTAATGTCCTATGCCATTAGTAGTATCTTCAAAATATTTTGTAGTTTCCACCATAAAATTCAACTCATTTTTTCCACCCTCTCTGGCCACCTTTTCAAATATCTAAGTGCCTGCATTTCTTTACAGCAATCATCAGTGTTGTCTTCTAAGTTCTCAATAGCCCTTTCAAGTTCATTTATTTTTGTCCAGTTAACCTCACCTTTTTTCTATATTCCATCAATATTTTCTGATAGACTTTCTTCATGTTTGGCCTTATGTGCTTTCTCCATGTCATTTTCCTGCAAGTAATCACTACTTTGGCACTCAAATGGACTATCAAGTTTATAACCTGTGTCATCTATAAGACCAAGTTTTTCCCCTTTCCCTTGTTGTAAATTTTTTTTCATCCAGGAGTAGACAGTCTACATCATTAGCACTTTCTGCTGATAAATCTTCCAACACCTCTACAGAAGTGCTAGACTCTGTCCCATTTTTATCACTTGCAAGTTTTGAACTAAGAAGATAAGCCTCCTTTGTGATCATTTCTTCTTAGATTATGTGCCTCAACACCACTATCGTCTCCCTTAGACATTTTAAACTCTGATTTATAAAACCCTAGGGTACAAGTGAAAGGAGATGAGGGGAAGGGAATGAGATGACTAGCTTGAAAGATGAAGAGAATGAGTGTGAATGAAGGGAATGAATGAAGGGGAATGTGTGTGGGGACAAAACTCAAAATGAATGAAAACCCTAAATCAATGTAATTACCTTGTTTATGATTGATATTTCTTTTAGGAGGATGAAACAAGGGTAAAAAATGTGATCACAAACTTGTAATTAGGGTTTCCTTAGGTTTCCACTTTCAATTTCATTTAAGAATGGCAAAATAGCTTTAAAACATCGTTAAAATGTGTACTTACTACTTTGAGGGTTGTTTGGAGGACTTTGGAAAATTTTGGAGAAGATTTGAACTTGTTTGAGTTGATAGATCACTCCACAACCTTCCCTGGCTAGGTGCGTAATGCCACTGGAAAGCGCACAAGTTACAGGAACACAGCGCCTTCAAAAATCTCGTTGAAAATTACTGGCAAGGGTGCAACACCAAGGTACAGGCATGCAGCTCCAAGGAGGCAGCATCTTCTAAACGTGTAGCGCCATTAGTGCATCTTTTTGCAGACAACTTTTGGAGGCCTTCTCGGTGTCCAAATTGGGCCCAAGATAGCTCATTGGAAAGCTTATCCTGTCTACTTTCCAAATATACCTTTTTTCTATTTGGAGCTCATTTTCCTTGTCAAAAGTTGATTTTCCCAAGACTGGTCAAAAAGTGTTGAATGAGGGTGCATAAATGTAGAGTGCTGGTGCAGGAAAGTTTTGGAGGTCTTCCTCAATGCCAAATTGAGCTCCTAATAGCTCTTTGGAAATCTCTCTCTATCTAGTTATTATTTTACTCAACAAGAAAGACATTTGGACACTTCAAATATGAGAAAACTTTATTTTCCCAAGGTCACTCCAGAAGTGGAGAAAACCTCTTGTAGCACCTGTAAATTTGACATTTCTCCCAAACCATGATACCTGTGTAAAACCTGAAGGAATATTTTCTTCCTTGACCTATGAGGGTCAAAAACCTCTCTCATTTTTGTTAATTTCATCTCTTGTTGGTTAGAAACATAATTTGAAGCAAAACTATCCCTATGTGTGGCAAATGATTTGTCCCTTGGAATGACTTCTTGGAAAATGATGGAGGCATGATGTTTATGAGTTGGTATGGCTTAATAATTGTTGATATGACCTACCATATTGATCCTCTGCTCATATGCCTCTTTTTCATAGAAAACCCTAGCTCGGTGGGAGAGGAAATTAGGGTTTGGTGCTTGTGAACAATGTTGACTTAGGCACCCTTAGAACAAGACAAATCCCTTTGACATTTGATCAATTTCTGAAGCAAACAATTTTTTTATTTTACATTTGATGTGTTGGCATGTGGAACTTTGAGTTGGTAGCCCTGGGAGACTGAATACTTATTACATTTTATTTGACATAAAATTACATGAATAAATAAAAATTACATCTTGGAATGAAACTCACACTTGAAATCAAAATACAACTTTGGAAACCATTTTGGAGATCATACTTACATGGTAAAGAGATATTATTTGGATCACTCTCATACTTTGCTGACCTTATGCAAATGAAATGGTGCATTTTTGGACCTTGAAAGTCAAAATCCTAATGACCTAATGAAACTTTGAATAACCTGACTTCCATGAATGAGATTTTGAATTAAAATACTTCCTAGTGAAAAGAGACTTCCATAGGTGTTGTTATGCTCAAGGGGACATGGGGATGAGTCAGCAATATGAATTTTGGAGAGAGTGGAGTTTATTGACAGGGGAAAATGGGGAAATGAGGTTTTAGGTAGGAAAGAAGGATGAAAATGAGAGGTATAAACCCATAATGAGTCTTTTAAGAGAAACAGGGTGACTTTGAGATGGCAAAATGATAAATAGGGAAAAGGTTTTATGAAGATAATGAAGGCAGTGAGATTTCTGAAACTCACAATATTCAAGGAATACGTTTTCAGAAAACTATAATCATTCTATAGTCATCCAAAGATAGTGAAAGATATTGATGACTAACAGAACTAACACCCCTCAGTTCTACAAAATACTATTTCCATTCTTGGTGCACTATTAAAATTAAAATCATTAGACCCTCTATATAACAAACACACTTACGCGTTTATGTAAACAAGACATTCTTGTGCTGCATTTCTAAAATAAAGCATCAGAATTGCAATTATTTTTTGCATGCTCTGGAGTCATTCCTTGATCAAATAACGACCTAGGCCTTTTCTATATAAGCACCAGCAAGGTATACATTTCAAGATGATCCATTGCTCTTAAAGTTGAACGCACTAGGATTTTTTTTTTATAAGCACCGGGGTGGTATACATTTCGGGTTCTAGTTCTCATTCATTTAAATGCCTCATAGATGTTAATTATGTATGAATCTCGGTGTGTGTCTATAAGTAGTGCATTGGTGCTTCTTATTCCATAATGCGCACCAAAAAACTAATTAAAAAAAAAAACATTCGATAAAACCTCCTGTTGCCCAGATTTTTTTAGTTATGATGAAGTTTCATTATAAGCTCCGCTAAAACATTTTTTCCCACAAACAGATGTTTTAACGGATGTTTTTTTGAAAAAAATTGTCAATTTTATAACACTAAAAACCTCCGCTAGAAGGTATTTTCCTTGTAGTGTGACATGACACCTAACTGGAATATTCGATTATAAGTGTTGAACCAAAGTTGTAGTGTTTTCCATATTAGGGTGTTGACCCTAGTTTTGAGGAGGGGTAGAGGAATTTCCCACTGTGTAGCATCTAGTTGCATGTTGGGGAAGTTAGGTTGATATAATCTACGCTTCATGCCATATCGGTTTTATCAGTGGTTAGATCGGTATAGATGATTGCAGCAGAGGATGGATAAAATGGGAGAAAAAGTAGGTTAGGTAGGATATGAAACTATAGGTTAGTTGGAGACTCTTGATGGGAAGTGGTCTCATTGATTGACTTACTTAATTTGACTATTATATATCTCTCTATTTTTTTATACCATATTTTCAAACTTCTTTCAAACTCCTTGTGTCCTTTTCACTCTAACTTCGAGAGGAAGTTTTCTGAAGGTGGGGTGTATGTAATTCCCTACTTAATCCTATCATGCTAATTTTTATTAGTATTAACCCAAAATATTGACTTATAATTATCAATTAATATTTTTATAAACCTACACTTGTGAATATGTATTCTTATTTTACTGATATGACATTTTTTATTTTTTATTATTCAATTCCCAAGGTGTCTTCTCAAATTTACTTGTGGATAAGATATGGTCTTTACCAATTTATTTCTAAATTAAATATCCATATTTCAATTCGTAAGGTGTCTTGTCTTCTCCAATTTGTTTCTAATTTAAATATCAATATTTCAATTCCCAAGGTTTTCCAAGTTGTCTTCTCCAATTTTATTCTGAATTAAATATTAATATTTCCATTCGCAAGGTGCTTTCTCAAATCTATTTTGGGATAAGATATGGAAAGGAAATTCAAGGTCATTAAATTAAAAGGATGGGGGGGTAGTCACAACATTAATGGTAAGTGGTTGAGGTGGATGAGAGGAAGAGATATAAAGGTAAGGAGGTTCAGAGGAGAAGGAGGGGTCATTGGTCTTTGCTTTGGCATTTGAAGATTTTATTTTAGGGAGGAATGTGGAGAAGGAGAAGGCGGAGAATGGAGAGAAAAATGAGAGAAATCAAACTTGGATCTATTGGAGAGTGTTGGTTTTAACTTGGACACACTTAAACTAGTTGGAATTGGGCTTGAAGGGCTAGGGAACCTGTTGAGGTTCCCTAGTCTAGGAAATAATTCCTAGTTGGTTGGGAGGTAAATTTATTCGGGTATCCCAACACAAGCATCCCAACCAACCCATTGGAACAGGTATTCTTTCATTGTAGTTTTATTTATGTAAATTACTGTAAATGAATTTTCTTGCATGTTTAATATGTTGTAAATCAAAATTTATTTGTATGTTATTATCAAGTAAATATAGAGTTATAAACATGTTATTTTCTTCTTATTATAATTAAATTAAGGGATAAATTTGGTTTAGTTAGAAGACCTAGGTTAGGTCCTCACAGAGTACCTTGGAATAATCTTTGGGAGCCACATTGAAGCAATGTTTTGATAAATTTTTTGAAGATTTTGAAGTAGTAAAAGCTTGGAGCATTGCTGAAGTATTATACAGGTTGGAGCCTGATTTTTGGAATAGAGAATTGGATTCCTCATTCAAGGTGGGTGCCTTCTAAGAGGCTAGGTTGGAGCCTAGATTTATATTTGAGGATTGGAGTCCTCATTCAAGGTTTAAGCCTTGAAGAAGTTGGATTTTGTTTTATAGGTTGGAGCCTAAATTTTTGTAACAAAGGATTTTAGTCTTCACTATCTTCATCAATTAAAAAAAAAATCTATTTCTTGTGTTTTGGTTTAACTTCTGCTAAAAATATTAACTCGCATAATATAATAATTGAAAGAAATATTGATTCACCCTCCATCTCAGTATTTCCAACAGGGTGATTTTGCTTGTATTTTTCATTAGTTACAGTGTAAAATGTAATATTCAAATGCTTGTCCATATCGGTTTTGGTAACTTGTCTACAATATATTCTAACAACTTTGCTATCTGAAATTTCTAGTACCACCAAAATGAATTCATATAAAAAAAATAATTTTTATTACAAGGATTTGTTATATGGCATGCATTGAAAAAATGCATAAACATTGTGATATTTGATCATAGGTACAAGTCTAAAACATAGTATATTAATTCTGGATAGAATTTTATTTTTTTGTAGATAACATAGTTATAGGAAATTCATGTAACCCTATTCGAGAAGAAATTGAGTTATGAAAGAAAAGGTGTTTAAATCTTAATTAAAATTTTGATTCTCGAAGAGATTTTTGTATCATTGCATGATATGAAAATTTTATCTTTCCCTTGCATCATGATACATGTGAGATGAAAGATCTATCCAAGAAGGATAGATGATGTTTATTGAAATGGAAAGCATTGGAAAAAGCCACGATGGTGACATTGTAACCTTATGAGATGCCTCAATTTCCATGAGTCATTTATGTGAAACACGTTGTATTATTTTAGAGAAAGTTATGGGATGCCTTAACTATAAGACTATATAAGTATCTTTAACCTTCATATGCAATAAAGCCTGAGTAAGAAGGATCACACGAGGAATTATTTAGCAGGGAAGGGGATGCATGAGTTTGGAGGATGAGTGACTACAAGGAAGAAGAGACTTGAATAAATCTATTATGTAATAATTCATGTTGCATGCTCATTGTAATTATGAAAGTATCAGGTTTTCCTAAGAAAATAGTGAGCTAAATTGCAATACACACAACCCCCTAATACCTTATTAGGGTTGCAAGCATCCAGGCCCAACCCCAAAGGTTAATTTATGGAGACATGGCTATAACATGTCCTCTTTCTACAACCTCCTCAAAAATAATTTCTATAATCATAATTACCTTCTACTCGTTGAGAGCTTTCTACATTATAAATTTTGTTTAGAATTTGAGCTTCGGGTTTAAAGATGTGCGCAATTGAAAATTGACCTCCTAATATCATGTGGCCTTTGAACCACTTCCATATGGTACAAACATGGCATCCAATACCCATGTGTCATCATGGGAAAAAAAACATGTCACTAGTATGTGGTAGCCTTCGCCATGTCGCTTTTGGTGTCATGTCGTGCTCTTTATCAGGATTTTGTTGATTTGGGAGGAAAGATCAATAGTTTTTTTTATACTCACAACACCAAAAATTCTAAGAGACTTAACCCTCACTATGTCATTATCCAGTAACAAGCAAACACTTTTGTGATGATTGAGAGGTATTGGGTTCCATTAACATAAAGATCAACTCGCTATGGAGGTATCAATGTCTTGATAACACAATACCTGACAGTCCACTAATGGCTCATCAAATTCCATGACTTAAATTTCTTCATCTAACACTCCATCTCCTAGTTCACCAATTTATTAGGCTACTATAAACACATGGGAACTCCAATCACAACACCTTTCACCAAGCTTATCGAAAAACTTCTCTTGGTGAAAATATTCTCATTGAACGATGAACTTGTTGAAATCTATTTTATCTGGAACTCACAAGAGTCCAATAATTCCTAAAACCCAACACCCAACATCTAATATCCTAATGGCCAATATCCAAGTCACCTCCACCTTCATTGTCATATGGCTACCACCTCAATGCCACTATTCCCTTTAATCCACATCATCTTACAAGTTCATCTCCATGTAAGCATGCCATGTCATCAAGGGCCATACTCCATTCCACATCACCATGAAGAATCATCTGCCATGTGAACATACCACATCACTCTGTGTCAACATTTTATGTCACATCAAATAATCTTGCCACAACAAATGCTTTATCAGGCATTATTGCTATCAGGAGAAAAACTGAATAGCTAGGCCTTTATTTTCTAATGCTTGAACTCCAAGAGCTCAATACCCAACACTCGTTCCACTCAGCCGAAAACTATGAAACTTCCAGTAAATAACAAAATAATGTGGGTTATGCTTTCACCCATGAATAATAAGGGTTATTCGCCTGATAGGCTCAAAAAATTTCGCTTGGTCACCAAAATCCAAAAGGTCGACACTCGATAGTCTATGTCTTGATATCCCCTTTTTGGCCATGTGACTAAGGGATGAGGTAAGGACTCCAACCTCCAAAATTTTCCATCTTCTTCGTTAAATAATTCTTATATATTTAAAGGGGGTTGTGTCCTTGAATTTGATACTTTTGCATAAAAATTTTGATAAGCCAACATCTTATAGTCGATGCATTATCATTTGATAAAAGGAGGGGTTTTATTAACTACTAAAAATTCAACCTTGTCAAGTTTAGGAACTCACATTTTACATGTGCTTATAGTTCTCTTGCCCGATTCTTTGATACTTCGATCAAATTCTCTTCCATCGTAATCCCCCTTTTTGTTTTAACATTGGGTCATAACTCTTATTGGTTTAGGTAACCAAGGGTTGGGGCTAAGGCATCCAACCCCAAAATTCTAAAATTCAGGACGAAAATTCTAGGCATGTTTTACCAGTATGGGACTAATTTCAACTAGGAAAAAATTTCCCAACTCACTTATGAATAATCATGGTTCTTCAACATCCTTAAGGACATTCCCAAAACTTTACTTCCTTTCAAGTAGTTTTCAATAGGAACACAAGAATGGGAAAAGGAATGAAATTTTCGCAACTAAAATTAAGGCTTCCTCCTCATACCTTTACAACACAAGGAGGCCAACATCTTGGCTTATCTTTTGTGGGACAAGGTTCCCATATGTAGGGAAGGACTTTCAACCTTCTCAATAATAATAATGGGTTAGTCACACTTGATCCAATTCACCTCTCGCCTAATAAAGGCCAACCTTACAAACAAAATATACAAAATGTATTGGGCTCAAATATCTTATGCATCATACCTCACAATAACACTTTGCATCCCATAACCATCCAATATAGACTGTTTTAAAAGATACCTATACATACAACATTCATTATTCAAGGCATTAACAACTAATGCAATATTATACCTTACTTCCCAACTCCTTGATCATACAAATAAGTAAATCATTACCATATCCTTCAACTCACCACTCTAAACTGCCAACTATAACACTTGCAGACAAATAAGCCAACATCTTGACCTATCTCCTAGAGAAAAAAGGTTCCCTAAATAAAGAGTAACCTTCAAGAATCCTAACCATGAAATACTTATGACTATTATAAAGGGACACCACTAAGAATATCATTGTATACACAATTTATCCTTATAAGAACCAAAAAATAGTGACTAAGCATAATTGGATGACGATTTATCATACAAAATTTTACTTATACATATTCAGAGAACCATCATAATAAATTCCAAATATACCCTTACAAATATGAACAATAATCTAATCATGACACTTTTATGAACTCTGAGCTAGTAAAGTGATTACAGCCAAGTCTACCATTACATTCCATGAATAGGAAACTCCTATTTACCATAGATAATTTATGTGTAAGGTTATATTCACAAACATCATTCACTGATTAAGGGGGCACCAATTAACTTTCAAGTAGACTATACAGTACACTCAACTCCTTACTCGTGCATATTCAATAATATGTCACAACAACAGTCCACTTCTCACTGCTACTTTCATTGTCTCCTGAAATAATGAGAATCGTAAAGTACTAATAAGAAATTCATTCCATTAACAAGGAATTAGACACACTTATTGGAACCACATTAATTGAATGGAAGCTAAATAAGGGAGATCCACTCTCCACTAAACTGTAGGCATAATTATGATTGAGGTTTCTTGTATTTTGTCACCCTCGAGCTAGATTCGATGCCTTAAGGAAAAATTCACTCAGGTTTCTACAAGGTTCACATGCATGCTACAAATCATAAGAAATTCAAGCCTTTTCCTTAGGTTACGAGGGCACCAAAAATCTCCAAAAAGGTGGTACATATCCCATACCTCAAGGGAATATTGGTACTTCACTCATTCCTCATAAATTTTGGTATTTTGGGTCATTCAATTGTTGAATAAGGGGTCTGGTCAATTAATTTGGTTAGATATAAGGTTTCTCCAATCCCTATATAACTTTCACCCTTAGTCATGTTTCCATCCCAGGCTTCCGAATCCATGTCGTCTGCTCTCTTCTTTTACTTTAATATATTAATTAAAGTTTATTATTACATCAATTAAAATGTGGAAAAATATCCAAGCGAGCATTCCAACATTATAAGTCTTAATTACATATTATATAAAATGTGGAGATTAAAAAGGGATGTTTCATGAACCAATGCAAGCCTTATGAAGTAAAGGAAAACTATATAGATAATTGATTAATTGAATTTTCATATTTTGAAATGCATGATTATGATGATGCATTGATAATTACATGGTTGTGTGATTTGAATTAAGTAAATTCATGATAATGTAAAGAAAGATGTCAATAGAAATAAACCATGAGTGAGGCCATAATGATAATGGATACGAAAGGGTTATAACACTACATAAATTATTTTGGTTACCTTGTGCAATTGGAAAATAGATTGTAACCCTCTCACAAACATTGAAGAGCCCCTATAAGACCAAGATGCCAAAGGGATTATGTGTCAGAGAAGGAGTATGTGCCTCATGTTCAATTGGATTAGGAGTAAGGTTTCCAAAGGGTTGATCATGTGTGAGGGAGTTGTCTAGATGATGTGTCAAAGTGTTGGTTTAACCTTCCAAACTTAGCATGGTGGAATGCATGAGATGGTATAAGACATTATGAAAAAACAATGCAAGGATGCATTGTGTGCTTGAGGCCATAATCAATGGCACAATGATTTCAAATTTAAAATTTGTGATTCTATTATGTAATGATGAGTGTTGGTAATGCACATGTGACCAAATGATGGCTTTAATTATATCATTATCAATGATAGTATAAAGTGATGGATTTTTGTATGTGGAAAATTTTGAGGTTTTGTGTAAGATACCAAAAATGTTATAGTAAAGAATTTTATGTTTGAATATTAATGACTACTTGGTTGACTACACAGTCATATTTTATTGCGGGCGAATGGATCTTGGATATGGCAGGCATATAAGAGCACAAGGAAGACCAATAACTATCACAATTAGAGAAAAAGGTGCTAAAAAGGGGAACCTCATGATGAGAAACTTGGGTCCCTTGATAAGACAAATTGGAACATGGAATCTGTATAATGAAATTTGAAAAGATTTATAATTAAAATTTCAAGATAACATCTCACAATAATATTATGTACTTGATACAAATGAGATAAAAAAGTTGTATAAAAAGGACAAGTGATGGCTACTAAATTTCAAAGTGTGGAAAATAGACTATTGGTAAGACACAAGAACCATATGATATTCTATGATCATTTATAATGAAAAACTATGTAGTATGGAACAATTAGGGGATGCCTTCGCTATAAGACTCGACTAGTCTCCATACTTTTCCTATGTGAGGAAGCCTT
Source organism: Pinus albicaulis (assembly GCA_034641835.2). Classification (NCBI taxonomy): domain Eukaryota; kingdom Viridiplantae; phylum Streptophyta; class Pinopsida; order Pinales; family Pinaceae; genus Pinus; species Pinus albicaulis. The sequence goes on from CM076582.1 coordinate 278,890,845, forward strand.
GGAAAATGAAGTATCACTTGAGGGTATGTTTAACAAAGAAGGGGATGTCCCGAGCCTAGAAGGCAAGTGATTGTAAGGAAGAGAAGACTTGAGTGAATAATAAGCTTAATGAGTTGAGTTTATTTGTGGTAGGCATATATATGTGAATCGAAAGTCATACATATATAAGTATTATGTTGAATAAATATATAATCATAATTTGCTAAATTTAGGGAAACACTTATGCATGGAAAAATGTTTTAATATGTATATTCATTGATGAATGTTGTGGAAATTTAAGGGAATGTTAAAGGAATGGAGGTGGCAAAATAATGATCGAAAAATGACAAAATAAGAATACTTGAAGAGGACCATGTTGTTGGCATAGACAAAGAAGCAATGATGATTGTGTTGTAGTAAAAGAGAGCACCTAGGATGGTGTTGTTGCAATCAAATGACTACCCAGAATTGGTGTGAACATCGAGGATGGTGTTCCTTTAAGGGGGAGGTAATTGTAATATCCATATCTTGACCCCCGGATTAAATTGTAATCTATTGTAATTAATTATGTTATTGCCATTGTATTTCTTGTGTTAGCATGGATGTGTTGTTATTGCAAAAAAAAATGAACTAAATAAATCTAGAAACAATGTATATGTAATCTAAATGCTTTATTAATGAATATGTTGACACAATTGACTCAAAAATATGACCACTAATACAGACTATGATACCACAAGTGGGAAAATAACGAGGGTGTTGCAAGGAATTGCCTTGCCAATGTCTTGTCATAAAATTCAAGTTTAAGTTTGAGCATTTTCCCTTTTTCCTAAGAACCAATTGATTGTGAAAAATTGGGTAGTTGAAACATTCACCCTCATAAATATAGAATTTGGGTTGGTAGTTGCAATAGTTCTTCGTAATTTAATGGAAGGAATGGGATGAGCACATTCCTCGGATTTTGAACTTGACCCACTAATTTCCTAGGAGATTGAGGTAAATGTGGGACTATAAATTAGCATGTTGCATTGAGCATAGAAAATTGTGGAAGGGAGCTAATACACATGAAGAAAAAAGTGTGTGAGACATTCATACACATAGGGAATTCCACCATACATGCATAGGGAGAGACACCCACAGTGAGCAGAGATACATAAGAGCATGAGCACTAAAATTCATTTGCAGAATTATTCCAATCCTAAGTGGAATGATGATTGAAGGACCATGGGTGATTAAATTTCATTTTGGGTGCCCAAATCAGCCCAGAAAAAAATGATAATGACATATTGGAATGATGCTAGTGTGTTTTGGGCTCCCTAAAAATGAATTTCACTTATCAAACACTTGGATAAGAGATTTGAACTCTAGCTAGGTAGAGTGGGTTTTGATTTGATGTATGCTAGTTGTGCATGCCAAGAAAGGGGTGGGAAATTCACTGAGTTTCTATAGATCCATGAATGGATTTCCTTATTTGCTCTTCTAACCAAGTTGAGAGCCATTTGGAGATAGCAAAGGCCCATACTCAATTGGAAATGGAGATCTCTAGCTTTTTCATAAGTGTGAAAGAGAGTTTCTTTCACCTAGCCAAATTATCAACAAGTTATTATTTATCCCATTGTGGTACCATAGCCTAGCTAAGAGGTGGCTAATTGTAGAAATTTGATGTGCAATTGAGTCTGTGGTTAGGTGGAGAAATATCATTCCTAGATCAGTTGTTCGCTTGGAATTTCAAATAAGCATTGTGGATGTTCATGTGGTTATTGTTCTTTTGTTCTTTGGAGTATGGTGCATATTATAATATTTGTGTTCGTGTGTGTATATATATATAAGGTTATTCTTGAGTTATTATATTTCAATATTAATTTATATTTCATGTGTAAGTACTTGCATAAATTTTGGTGGGCTGGTAAGTCTACACATTTATGTTTTTACTTTTGTCTATTTTTGTTTTAAGAAATACACAAACTAGCATAGCAACATAAATTAAATGGTTGGTCAAAACACTTATTTCATGATACATCTCAAATTATTAAAAATAAATATAAATATAAATAAATAATAAAAGCTACTTAAATTATAACTTTATTTTAAATTATTACTATTATTATTATTATTATTATTATAAAAATAATTAATAAATGAGTTAAACATATATAAATTCAAATAAACATGTAAATATAGAGATTCGCCCCCACCTTGTCATTAGATTTTTAACCTCTAAATAAGATTTATAGCAGCTTACTAATAGCATGTGTCCAAAAAACCCTAACTCTTCTTATATAGTGGGAAAACCTATAATAACTCGGTTGTGAAACCAACATAGGGGAAAACCATAATTGGATGCTATTTGCAAATGCAGGCTGACTCATCATTGTTATTTAAGGAAAATCACCTAGTTGGAATGTAGAAATTCATTGTAGATTCAAACTGCTAATTGTAATTAGCTAAAACAATAGACTTGAATATACTCTGCCAATTTATGAAACCAATTTAAACGATTGTGAAATCACGAAGCATACAAGAGAAAAAAATCAATCAAAACATTACACAATGATTTCATGGGGAAATACAACTAAAAACCCCAATATCTTTATATTGCATTAGTAAAAAAATATGAGAAGATTACAATGTTGTGCTCATGCTCGAGCAACCTCTGCACTATCTTTATCTATCTCACTGCTTCCTAGACAGACTTTGGCCAACACTTAGCCAATTTCCTAGCCTTCCAAGCTCTTACTTCCTTGTGTTGTTCAATGAGGAATTATGCCCTATTTAATAATAATTTTCTTCCATTAGAGTGTGGAGTTCCTTCAGGCTCTTATTCTAGAATATTCTTCAGAGGTTAAATCCCCACAATCCACCTAATATTTTTTTATTATTAACATAAAATTTTGGAAGCCCTATTCCAAAATAGACATACCTAAATGTTGGAAATAAATCTTGTAACTTAACTGAATATAGCAAATTCTAAGAATAAACCATTCTAGGAGACAATTTCTTTAATGCATTACATATGTGAGAACATATATCGACATATAATTACTTACATTCATGGAATTTCTCATACATGAAGAAAAGGAGAGTTTTGAACAAGAATTTTAGGTAATTGTGATCTTTTGGAACTTGCTTCTTAAATTTAATTTAATTTCTCAGTAGAGATAATCCTCTTTAATGTTTAATACAAAATTTCTTAAATTTGTTGTAAAAATTGATAACTCTAATTTCACCCATGCTTATAAAATCATCTACAAATTTGCAAGTTGGATAGGGATTTGGACCAGGACTGAAAGAAATATGATAAAAGCATTTAAGTCTCGAGGGGTCACATGTTAAATTATGAGGAAAGTGAGTGAATAGGAATTTGTACCCAAATATATATATATATATATATATATATATATATATAATAGAATTTAAGTCTCTATGAGTCATATATTAAATTTTGTAGCCAATAGAAGGTTCAACGAATCTGACAAAGTCTCTAAAAGTTATATGTTAAATTTTGCCAAAAAAGTATATAGAGGTTCAACAAATTTGACGATGTTACTAAAATTCAAATCGGCCCACGTATCGGTTGTAAATGAAAAGTTTGACGTTGTATACTTTATCAAGGATAGCCTAAAACTTTGGGGTTGACCTCTTGGGCAACCTGCAAAAATTTTGGGGCTGAATTCATTCTAAGAAAATCTTGAATTTTAGCACACCTGAGAAATATTTTGGGTTGCACTATGGACAAATTGTAAATATACTATCTGGTTGATGAAGCTTTCTGCACTTTGGAATTTAGTATGTGGATTATGTCATGTGAGTTTTATTTCTATTTGGGATTTATTTATTATTTAATAATGTTTAAATATAAATATTTTTATGATATATGAATTAAAATTTATTTAAAATTTATTCATGCGAATAAATGTAAAACAAATTAATTGGGATAATAGATGATAAAGCAGATTAGATGGCTTTGGTGCTCTCATGGCATCACACCATGACACATGGACTAGAGTGCCACAACATCTATCACATGGAAATTACCTAGTAGCATTGAAAAGGCACCAAGTATGAAAGTATTCAAATGACCATATCTCAATGATTCAGAGTTAAATTTTAATAAAGTTTATACCACCTGAATGCTCTTGACAAGTAGAAGGTGATGGCGATCAAAAAAGAGTTTTAAGTTGAATGAGAAAAGTGAAAATTTTATATCCCTTACCCTCAACAAGGTATATAGAGGGTTGGGCATGTTACAACACTTACCAATATGGTGGTGTGGCCTCCCTTTAGATAACTGTGACTAATGAGAACATGATGGTGTAAGAGAGTTGACAAGTGCTTCCATACTCATAGAGTAGGGCACTCCCTCTAGAATTCCAATCATCGGTGCAATGCATCATGTCCACATGCACCTTTTGGACTTGAATAATGATATGGAAGTGAAAGTTTGCACATACCATACAATTGTTATATGGAGTGGAACATTTACTATGATGAACTTTATTGAACAAAGTCCCGTTCCTTCTTTTCTAAATAAAAAAGGAACTTTCATTCCAATGAGATGTTATTTCTTGTTGAAATTTATGACCCAAAAAACATTGTTCCTTGATACGTAAACTTCCAAGAGAAAATACGTAAAGAGGAGTTTACTACAAAATTTGAGTGGAACCCTAGCAAATTTTCACAGATCTTCTATTAAGCATAGGCTTCTTCTAAAACATTACCTTCATGACAAGGATCTTTGGTTGCACGAGAAGTGAAGTGAACTCTACCATTGAATATGAGTGAGTTATATAACATAACATAACACTAATAAACAAAAATAAGGATTTCTAATGCAAAAGTGGATAAAACACTACCACAACATAAAATGAAAATGAAAAAATTAAAATATATATATATATAATCCACAATAATATAAGAAAATAATAATAAATAGAGTAACATAGATCCATCTCAACTTGAATCTTTCATGCATTAAGAGTTTTGCATTTTTTTTATATCTCATTTGATGGTTAATAGATCCAAAATTAATATGGATAGTGATAATATTTATGGTTGTTTCATCAATACAAGGTAAAAACTTGTGTGCTCCTTTTCTTATTCAAATGCAATTAGCAAAAGAAGCCCAAAATATTAGCAAGGTAGTCATCTAATCACAAATCAACCTCCTTGTCTTCATTGTGTAAAATGTTCTAGAGAATACTTTTTTTTTAATTATTTGAAATGTTCCCAATGTTTTGAGTGGACACTCATATTATGAGGGGAAATTAACATTAAAATTATATTGAAAAAAAGTCATCAACAAAAAAATTAGAGTCAAAAGGGAAAAAAAACTAATATCATGCAACCAATAATTAAACAATAAATAATAAATAATATAATATAGGAGAAATGTTAAATTAGCAATAAATATGGCAAAATTTTAAAAAAATAAAAAATAAATAAAAATAAATAATGAGAGAGTAAAAGATGAAAAAGAAATTTGAAATTGAAACAATAAATTAATATACAAGAGAAAAGGTCATATGTAATAAAATATTATAAATTAAAATGAGAGACTATGTGGTGAAGAAGGATAGCACATTTAAAAATAGAGGCATTATAAACTAAAATGAGGAACTATATGGTGAAGAAGGATAATCCATTTAAAGAGAAATTTTATTTTATTTTTGTGAAGTCAAACCACTTATATTACCGTTAAAAATACTAATACACACAATAATATTTTTCTACTAGTTTGCCACTTTAGAAACTAGACAAGTAGCATATGCTCAAAATTTCCAAATTGTCGATTCTATGTGCGATTTGATAAACATTCAAGATAAAAATATGACTAGCTTGCTTGGTCTTCCTATTGTTGGAGAGTCCACATGTGCCGGTGGTTGAGGCTCGTTGTCACTGTCAGATGACAAAAAGACAAGAATTGTTGGGTCCTTGATGAGGGATGAGACCTTTTTGTTGAGCCTATCAACTTTATCCATCAATTATGGCATACAAATGACCAATTCTTGTTGAGTATAAGATATATCATTTAAGAATCCTCCCATGATTTTCTTGATGTGCTAATATAGGTTTATGGTATGCATATAGGATGTTGTCCTTGCCTTAGTGAAGTTCCCCACCTTAGGGATCCAATCCCCATTGTCTTGTTCAACATGTATGTCTAGAACGTAGTGTATGATCTAATTAACCTTATCCTCTACATCAAATATGGCTCTTTGAAATACTACAAGTATGATGTCCCTATAGCGCTACATAACTTCATGCGTTGTGGTTCGGGCCTAAGTGTGATTGCTAGAAGGAGGGCTATGCTCAAAGGTTGGGGAAAATCCAAGTTGTCCTCCTCTTCCACCACACTGAGTAGTCAAAAGTCAACGTCTGGGCATCTAGCTTGGCTTAAGATAGGTGTGAGTAACAAATGGTTATATGAGAAATGAGAAAGGGAGAGGGGTTATACAAACATTGGAAAATAATACTGGGAGAAGATGAGAACCAAACTAGGAAAGCCATTAAGGGGGAGAAGAGAATTCATCCAAAGGAAACAAAATTAACATGGGATGAGATAGTAAGAGGAGATTAGAAAGGTGGTCAAGAAAATAATGAGAATGAAGCCAAGAGGTTAGTGAGTCAAAATAAACATGTCCCGCAAAATTAACAATCCTAACGATGGGAGATATAACTAAAAGCCAAGAATTCTAATTTTTGAACTCAATGCTACTGATCACAATTTTACAATTTAAACACAATCCCAAATTGATATGATAAGAAATCCAAACCTAAATTAACTATGGTTGTTGCGAATTGCACTGGTGATGGAGCTTCCCAACCAACTAACTTCCAATTAAGAAACACGGTAAGCTCAACATGCCTCAAATCCTCCATGAGTTAGCTTTCCAAGACAAGCAACTTTACAAAAGCTCTTAGTGGCCCATAAATAGAAAATTAACCTCTTGCAATCTCTCTAACAAGGAATGTTTAACCTCAACATGTCATTTTGAGCTATAATGTTGCCTTTGTTCACTATACATTGCCATTATAACTCTCAAATTCCCTTGTAGTTATTGGACTAATTGTCCTTCCCTTAAGGTACACGTATTTCAAAACATGTACTTTATAAGTTTTTGTAGGCTAGATCTCATGTTTGCCACGGTGTAGTCTATGAGTGGCCTTGCATGTTTCCATTTATGGGGAAACCTACCCTCTTCATTTATGCCATCGAATCTCATCACAAGTGGAGGAGGGAAACCCCTCACATGAACACTTATCGAGGGGAAAGAGAAAGTCATTATTATAAAAGAGCATGAATATTAGTTAAAAATTATAAAATAATTTAGAATAAAGTTTAATATAAGGATTTAAACGAAGGAAGGTTGTATATGGAGAATTTATGAAGGGATATGGAAATTAAGAATGAGTGGATTGAATTTTATAGGAATAAGAGAAGAGAAAATAGAAGCAAGGGAGAGAATTATCATTGAAGTTGAAGTTGATGGATTAGAGTTTTCCAAGATTGATTTAATTTATAGTTATTTTCTCAATTGAAATTTTTGAGATGTTTATTTATTTTTATGTTTAATGTGTCAATATTAATGAATGGAAAAAGTCAAGGTTTTGGTTTGGTTGAAGTAAATTAAGTGGTTTATGTTATAAGAGTGCTCAAAGATCACACATTTTAATCATATGTTTCCCAATATGAGTTTGAATTAGCTACCCATTTTGACCAGTATAGGATTTGGCACAACAACAAGCAATTGGATAAACACTTTGTCAGAGAAAAATCTATTTGTCTTTAATGGTTTCGATAAATGTTTGAGGGCTTTGTGAAGCTTAAAGGGAGTTTTAATATTATTTTTAGTCGAGATTTTAGATAATCTATTTGTTGAAGTCCAAAACTGTCCTCTTTTTTACAACCCTTTTGCCTTCCTTTCCATATTTTTCCATAATAGTTTTGTTGTAATCTCAAGCTAAAAGGTCATCTTAGACATGCCCAAACATCCAAAAAAGGTATCAATAATCCATGATTTATAATTTGTTTTTTCTTTATGAATTTTAATTTAAAAATTCCTATACCTACTTAATCACATTCATTCTACAGCTAACCAAGAATTTTGCACTTATCTTCATGGTTAAACAAGTTCTAGTGCATTAGAGTATGAATAAAAGACACAAGCAGATGGAAAATGGTTAACGTATGGATATCCACCTATCTTGGAGATCGGGCAAGTCACATGGTCTAAGAGATCTGAACTTCAAACCAGAAGTCAACTATAGTTATGACCCTCCAATGATGAGCATACTATGAAGGCGATTCGTGGTGGGATCAAGCGAGCATGGAAGTGATCAAGCAAAAATTGAAGCTAATGTGTCAAATTAAATCCCTCATGATTTTCTTTTTCATTAGAAAATCATGACAAGAAAGACTTTAATTTTGATTTCATTTCTTAGCTGTTAGATTAGAAAATTTACCTCCTGACTTATGACCGTTAAGATAATTTTCTAATAAGAGAATATAAAAATCCCTGAGGCGAGGCAATAAACAGTTATTATTGTTGTTAATTTTTGCAATCATTTGTTGCAGAAGACATCGACAATTAATATAAATAATTTGTTTTTATGTGACCAATGCGTGGCTAAATTATTTGATATTTGATCGCATACTTGCACTCAACAGGAGGGCCCCTTGGAGAGTTGTAAGACTATATTAGCTTTGGATTATGTTATTTTCAATTCATTAGATCAATAGCTCTTTCTTCACTGCAGATTGTTGATGTTTTTAATTAATAGTTTTTCCAAAGATCTCTAGTTTATTTTTCAATATTTCCAATAGGTTGAGCACTCATAAAATACAAAAACAATTTATTTTCACAGTTCATTCCATTCAACATTTTCATTCAATAATTTAGTTAACTTATGTTAGTGATTTTGTGAATGATGGATAGAGAAATTATGAAGTATAAATACACACACTAGTAATCCTTTGAAGTTACAGTTCAATTTGATATTTTTTTGAAGAAGTATGGTTTCGATTTATTTCTTTCCGTAAAGAAGAATAGAATTTTGATTTGCAAAAGTAGTTAGAATATTTTGATTTCTTGCAATTAGAAGTATAATTTCCATTATGTAATTAGAATATATTTCTCAATTCAGTGCCAATTAGAATGAGTTTTAATTCTTGTTGTAGTTCAGCTAAAATAGAGTAATGTTGAATTCATGTTGCAATACATTAAAATTTCAATTCAGTTCAATAACTAGAATCTTTCTTTGATCTTGCCTTAAAGTTTGATTTGCTTTCAAAAGAGTAATTTTAATGGAAAAAGCATGTGCGTGGGAATATTTTGAGTTAATTTAACCTCATACATATTTATATCATTTTTTTTCTTTTAAGGCCAAAAATATAACTCCTAGCATATATTGTGCACATGCACTTCATATGTACATGAACCTTGGTTGACAATTAATGAAGTAATTTAACCATGAATTAAACTACCCAACACTATCAGTGACACGATGAATGCAAGGGAGATAAATTTGGCCTTGGGAATAATAAGAGGATTGATTTTTCTTAGGTTTTGAATGGAAATGAGATAAAAATATATGTTTATTTAAGCAAGATAATAACCATTTAATTTAATATATTTAATGAGGTGGTTTGTCTCTTTGTTTAGGTTCTAGGGGTAGAGATTCGAAAAACTTGGGAAACAATAGATTTGAAAGTTGCTCACGTCAAAATTGTATTCCTTGGATAGATCTTTCTAACTAGGTATTATATGCGTCAAACGGAGATCGTATGCCAAACTTACGTCCCCGGGAAGTTGATGTACCAATTTACCCAAACGGGGCCCATAGTTTTGGTGCTTCATCTCATAGGGTTAGGGTTTTGGATGTTTAGGGTTTTCCATTGTTTCTCAATAATAAATAGGCCCTCAAGCCTCATTGTAACACATTTCAAAGGCATGTAGCCGCCACATCTCTTTTCGGAGATAAGCTACCAACGCCCTAGATAGTTTATTTCCATTATGTCTGTAAAAAAAATTCAATGCTTTGATATTAATGAAATGAAGTGTTATTTTCACTGCATCTTTGTATTTAAATGGTTATATGTGTATTCCTGCATAAATTCAGATCAGTGGTATCAAAGTGAGCTTCTCTTTCTTGATCCTTCTTTGCATGTCCCCAACGAGGTCGGGGTATAAGGAGTTAGGGTTTGATCTGGTTGAACCTTTGCAAGATAAGCCTCGCAAACCCTGACGACCACCAATGGGGGACGAAACGAAAGGCGAGGGAGAAGGATATCCTATCAAAATATTTCTCGACGAGGCCCTGGAAAACAAAGGAATGCGATGATGGATAACATTTCCCAAATCCTTCAACAATTTCTAACCAGCAACGCATCTGCATCCAACATCCACTCTGGAGGTGCAACTCCTTATAAGGTATAAGTAAACTTTGACATTCCCATATTTGAGGACCAAATAGATGTAGATGCCGCAGATAGATGGTTGAATCTTTTAGAAGGAGATTTCTCGGTTCATGACTTTCCGACTGGGAAGAGATTATTTTTTCACTCCTTAAAGTTTCCTCCCATCTCAAGGATTTGTGGGAAACCTACTGTGAGAAAAAGGACGAGAGGGAACCCTCTCCGTTCTCATCCTTACCCACTTAGAATTATTTCTGAGATGCCATCAAGGAACAATAATATCCAGTGGGGAGAAATGAGGACAAGTACATACAATGGACTAAGTTGCGGCAACAAAGTGATCAAGATGTGCATGAGCTAACGAATCCGTTCCATACCCTGCACACAAAGTTGGGTATCAAAGTTTTAGAGAAATATTTGGTGTTGAAGTACCGCAGTTTTCTAGACATATACATTAAGGAGGAAATGGAGTTCCTCGACATCTCCTCGCTTGGTATGACATACAGGTATGCTGCCAAGATTGAGCAAAAATTCAAATAGAAGAAGCGATACTTTGGATTTGCGAATCAAAATCAAGGGAAAGGTGCCCCCAAAACCACAGAAAAAAGGACAAAGCTAAGGCATGGAGGCCCAAGACAACCTGCCAAATTCGCAAGAAAATAACAACACCGTGAAGCCAAAGAAGGACACAAGAAAGTGGTGTGAGTTCCATAAGAGATCCACTCACAACATAAGTGAGTGTCGGGCCAAGCAGTCACGGGTGGAAAAGATGAAGGCTTCTGAATCAGATGCATGCTTCGACTCTGAATCAGAACCCGAAAAAGGGAATCATATTATCAATGCATATCCCAATGCCATTGTTGCCACCATAAAGATTCAGAAGGAGGAACTGGAAGATCCAGAGTAGGAGAAGCGTCTCTTCCACTCCCAGATGTGGGTAAAGCGTTCCCCGATATAGTTCATTGTCGATAGTGGGAGCCAAAAGAACCTCATTTGAGTAGAGGTCGTGAAGCGGTTGGCCTTTCCGACCATAGCACACCCACATCCATACACCATCGGGTGGCTTCACCAAGGACAAGATATCTGCGTCAACCAATAGTGTCGCCTTCCCTACAGCATCAATCCCTTCACGGATGAGGTATTATGTGACATTTCTCCTCTTGATGTTTGTGATGTATTATTAGGCTAACCATACTTGTGGAAGCGACATGTTGTGTATGATTCCTAACCTTGCACTGTTATTGTTACTTTGGGAAATAAGTTGTACAGGATACCAGAGGTACCACCGCATGTCGCCATCTCTTTTATTACTGCAAAACAATGCAGTAAGCTCATTTCCAAAACCAAGAAATTTGTTTTCCTAATGATCCGCCCTTAGGGCAAGAAGAACACTATGACAACAACCTCCATATATGCCTCCTCTTCATGACAACAACAAATGGACAAGGTCATGGAGGAGTACAGGGACATCTTCACCTCACCCGCAGAGGTGCCTTTGCACTGACAAGTCAATCACCCCCTCGATCTGACCCCAGGTGTGCCACTACCCAATAGAACAATCTATCGACACTCTGTTATGGAGAATGATAAAATGAAGAGGAAGATTCAGGAGCTGTTGCATAAAGGTCACATCTGGCCGAGTTCATTGCCCTATGGGAGCCAGATCATGTTGGTGCAGAAGAATGATGGGACTTGGAGATTCTGTATTGACTATCAGGCACTAACCAAGATCATTGTCTGGAATAGGTACCTAATCCCACGGATTAATGACCTTATGGACCAACTGAAAGGGGAGAAATATTTTAGCAAGATCAACTTGAAGTCCGGGTATCAACAGGCACCGATCGAACCCTTCGATGTGTGGAAGACTACCTTCAAAGCCAAGGAGGGCCTTTTCAAATGTCTAGTCATGCATTTCGAGTTAACTAATGCTCCCGCAACCTTCATGAGGCTAATGGAAGGCATCTTGCAGCCATTCACTAACTCATTTGTAGTAGTTTACATGGATGACATTCTGATCTTCAGCCAGACTTTGGAAGAGCACCTCCACCACATCCAACATGTCCTCCAAACACTGCGGAAACACAAGTTGTGTGCCAATTTGGAGAAGTGCAATTTTGGCATGACCCAAGTTCAGTATCTGGGATATATTATTGATGAGCAGGGGGTGCATGTGGATCCAACCAAGATCCAAGTCATTCGAGATTGCCCAGCCCCAACCACTCTAACAGAGCTTCACATCTTTCTAGGTCTTACTAATTTCTACCACAGGTTCATGTTGGGATTCTCTCATATCACTTGGCCCTTGAGTCAAGTCACCAAGGGAGGAGTGAAAGCAAAATTCTTTTAGTCGGAATCTCAACAGAAGGCGTTCGTAGAATTGAAACATCGCCTCTGCTCTACCCCAGTTCTCACATTACCAGACTTGAAACAACCATTTGAGATCGAGACAGATGCCTCTGACTGTGCCATTAGGGAAGTTCTTACTCAATAGGGGCATCCAGTGGCATATCACAGTGAAACACTCTCTAACATAGTCCGCAATTATCCCACTTATGAAAAATAAATGTTTTTCATTATGCAGGCTTGACGACAATGGAAGCATTAAATTTTGGGGAAGGAAACGGTCATCCACATAGACCACCAACCCCTATAGTTCATACAGACACAAGGGAAGTTACAGAACTATCGCCATCAGAAGTGGTCCACATATCTGCAATAGTTTCATTTGAACATCAAGTACAAGAAGGGAAACACCAATAATTTTGCATACTGCCTCAGCCGACTGTTGAGCCTCAAAATTGTGCTTCCTTTCATCTTACTTTACCTCATTTTCCTGTGACCATTGATGTCCTAGACCCAATTGCTCAATGAATTTAGTTAAAATTACTTTTAGAATGATTTACATGACTGACTTGCTAAGTTTTGTGATTTTTGCCATTGTAAAGCATTTTGACCGGAACTAGCTGCAGAATGCAGACATTCCGTAGCTAACCGGCAATTCTGCAGATGTCTTCACGTTTGGGTATGTTCCAGGTGGCCTCTCAATAAAAACCGCATATGGGCATAATCCACGTCATGTCTACATTGTTCGTTGCGCACCATGAAGGAAGAAACGGATTCTGGATATGGTTTTGATACGTGGGAAGACATTTAGGAAGGCAGACTTCTATTAGGACTGTCTCAGTCCAGATGTCCTTTTCATTTTTACGTTGCCACTTCAAGAGTCCTAATGTTATTTCGATAAGGAAATACAATGCTCCTGGAATTTTTGCAAGTCTTGTTATGTATATTTGTTATATAAACACTTGGGAAACCGAGAGCTAGGCTAGATTTTGTTCTAGATTTTGCTTAGATTCTGTGCTACATTTTTGAAGACGCAGAGTGCTTTGTTCAATTTATTCCACTTTTAATGAAGCAGACAGTGTTGTTTTGAAAGCGTTGATTTGATTTGGAGTTAGATTCCGTCAGGTGGTAGAGGGCCCCTGCCTCTTGCACGGATTTATTTGCGTAATTTAGATAAGTATTCTAGCTGCCTTTACGTTTTTGAATTTGAATTAGTAGTTGTTTTCATTAGCTACTTTGGTTATACTCATTCTAAAAATTCTTCCAAAAGAAGAAGCTCTTCCAAAAGATTATAATGATGAATGGGAAATGGCTATAGTATTGTAGGGTTTAATTGTAGTCTCTTTTATTCACCATCACAGTTATACTTATGCTCAGCACTCTTCCAAAAGAAAAAGCTCTTCCAACAAATCCTTATATTCTCTTAAGCATGATTGTGATCTTGAACGTTTTAGTTGTGTGTTTTCACTAAGTACCATAGTTTTTCTTGCTCTTAAACGCTTGTCAAAAATATCATAATGATGGGTAGGAGATGGCTATGATATCTTAGTTTTTCATTGCTTTCAATCTTTATGTTTGCATTTGCACTCAATTACACAGTCAGGATTGTTCTAAAAACTCTTCCAAAAGAAGGAACTCTTCAAAAATACCAATCATGATGGACAAACAGACTGTATAATTCCATAGAATAATGCATGATAGCTTAGTTAGGATGCTCCGGAGTTTAATTGCACTTAACTCATGTTCAATTGTTTTGCTTTAAGTTTGATAATGACTTGTAGTTCAACATTGTTTTAGATTAGTGACATTTTAAGTTCAGTTTTTCATTGCATTTTCACTCCACATTCAGTTGTCTTTCACTGCACATTAGATTACTTCAGTTGTTAAGATTAACAAAACAACCTTCATTATTTACAAACCTCTTCTTGTTCTAAAATCCATAATTGATTCATCACCATATGAACAGAAGACAACATCATTTTAAGGCCTGAAGTACCTCTGCAATCTCCTTAACATTTCATAAACAGAGCCCTCCCTCAAAAAGACTACTTTGAAAAGAAATCAATAACTCTTGAGTAAGGTTTTGTGACATTCAATTAAATTGCAGAATAGAGTTAGGAATTAGCTTTAGAGTAGAAGATCTTATGATGGTATAAATGTTTTATTCCAAATATGCTTCAACAAATCTCTAATCAAGGATAAAATGTTGCATCATTATAAGTTAGTTGTTTAAACTGTTTAGTTAGGAAAATTTGCATACTTAGTTGACCATGTCTCAAGCTCTCTCTCAAATGCCTTTGAGGAAAGAATTTGACAAGTTTAGTTTGTGTTTTGAATCATTTGCTTAAAAGTCATTATCAAGCTTTGTTTCTGTTTGGTCATAGTTTAGATTTGATTATGCTTTAGTGTTTGCAATTTCATTTGTCATTTGTCATCAACCAATTAAGGCTTCACTCTGTTTTTAATCATTAGCTGATGTCCATTAGCTTTCTAGTCATTTTCCTTGTGAACATAAAACCACCAAAAGACCAAAAACATCACAAAACACTACACACAACGCATTAAGAAACAAACACCTAGTTACATACAGTACACTTCACTTCGAGGGTTTGCTGTACAGGTGGCGATTACAGTGAAACTCAAGCCTAGGAGACTAGTTAAGGACCAGAAACAAGCCACAGTGTGAAGGCTGGTAAAGTAGTTTTGTCACTCTTAGACTCTTTGGAGCGGTTTGTTGCTTCCTCAAGCGATCCAAAATTCAACCACACGTACAAGAAACTCTTGGAGGGTACGCAAGTTCCAAATTTTCACCTCCAAGATGAACTGTTATGCCACCTGGGACACCTTTGTATTCCTTAAAGAGAGCATGCCAAAATTATTTGGGAAGCGCACTACAGTCAGGTCGCTGGGAATTTCTAGGTTGAGAAAATAGTGGCAGTATTGCAGAAGTATTTATATTGGCCGAAGTTTCAACAGGATGCCGTGAAGTACATCAGATCCTACACTACTTGCGCCATTGCCAAACCAGCCATCAAGAAGCAAGGCCTTTATAATCCGCTACCTACCTGTAGTTGACCTTGGGAATCCATCTCCGTGTATTACATGTTGGGCCTTCCTTCTACTAAGCATGGAAACGATTGTGTTTCCATGGTCGTTGACAAATTATTGAAGATGGCCATTATGACGGCCGACAAGAAGACTATCACAGCAAAAGCCATTACTAAAATCTTCTTTGAATGAGTGTGGGTGCACTTTGGGATCCCATAGTCTATCATCTCATATCGGGACAGTAGGTTCCCTATCACATTTTGTTCCACCCTCTAGTCAATGCTCGACACCAAGCTCACAAAGTCCACAACTTTCCATCCCCAAACTGATGGCCAGATAGAGGTCATCAACAGGATGATTGTACACATTTTTCACATGTACAATTCAAAACATCCACGCACATGGGATGAGAGCCTTTCCTATGTACAACACAGTTATAACTAGGCTCTCCACATCTCAACCGGCCACAACCTCTTTCAAGTGGGCTTGGGATTCCAGCTATTATGTCCCATTGATATAGCCATGCAATTTGCGACTCTTTAGACCGAATCGACTCATGTCCAATCTGAAGCTAACAAAGTAAACAACTTAATTGAGTGCATTCATCACATCTTCCAACAAGTTCATGACATATTGGACAGATCCAATGCTAAGTACAAGCAACAATATGATCAACATTGGGTGCCACACAACTTCCAGGTTGGCGACAAATTGTGGCTACATTTTCAGAAGGAGCACCTCACTGGACCCCACCGCAAGCTTCGCCCGCTTCGATATCGGCCATACACCATCACCAAGTCTATAGGGGCCAATGCCTTCGAGCTCAGTATTCCACCAGTCCTTGGTCTGCACCCAGTGTTCAATGTGGACCGCCTTCAACCCTACTTCCCACCTCTACTTGACACCTCCGATATTTTAGAACAACTCACACTAACAGAATTAAATTGAGACTGCATGGAACAGGCCACCATGGATTGTATCATGTACATTCAAATCAATAACACTCACCAGCAGAAGATCCAACTATATCAGGTTATCAAAGTTGGCTAACTCTTGCACCAAGGCAAGTGGTTCACTACGGACCAAGTTTAGCAGAAGTTTCCTCGTCTCATGGAGGAACTCAACGCAATGGGGACCATTGCTTCCTAAGGGGGGGGGGGGAATGATCCATGTGTATATTGGTGGCCACCCACCTATTCCACTTGGGTCCCCACCATTGTTTCTTTCAGTTTTTCAATTTCCTTAACTATAGCATAGTTTACTATTTTTAGCAATTTTTCAGGTCGTGAACTTCTGGAGCAGTTTTGAGGCCCTGAACGATGTTTTTTGGGAAAATGGGAGGAACATGGGAGTCCCTTTCATGTTTTTCACATCAAAAGTCGTAGTCCTCATATAGATATTTCTAACAAGGTATTGTACATGTCAAACAGAGATCATATGCCAAAGTTACATCCCCAGGAAGTTGATGTACCAATTTACCCAAACAAGGCCCATAGTTTTGGCGCTTCATCTCCTAGGGTTAGGGTTTGCGAGGTTTATGGTTTTCCATTGTTTCTCAATAATAAATAGGCCCTCGAGCCTCATTGTAACACAACTTATAGGCTTTTAGCCAACACATCTCTTCTCAGAGATAAGCTACCAGCGCCCTAGCTAGTTTATTTCCATTCTCTCTGTAAACAAATTTTAGTTCTTTTATATTAATGAAATGAAGTGTTATTTCCGCCGCATATTTGTATTTATGGTTATATGTGTATTCTGTTGCGTTCCTGTAAATTTGGATCAAGGTGAGACATAAAATGATGTTTAAGGTTTTGGAGTCAACACATTTGGAAATTATGTAAGAGTTTCAAGGACAAGGATTCTAGTAACAATAGAGACTACGTCAAAATTTATGAATATATCCTTAGTCGTTTAAATGTAATAGGGAGGAGAACCAATGGCATTGACAATGGGTCAAAAGGGAGTATCTTTGTTATGAATTTTTTATTTTCCATAAATTTTGGGGAGATTGAGAGGGTTTTGTGGTCAAAGATTATTTTTTTATGATGATCAATGAAAGAGGAATTGATGGCTATGGCTAATTTATTAGAAATTCAGAAAAAATTTGATGACAAAATAAATCAATGTCTTTATCGATCTAAAACTATGATCGACTTTTTGAAATTTCGATTCGATTAAGAATTGGGCAAAATCCCTAAAAACATTGTTCCGCCATACATAAAATTATCCATCTAAATTGATACAAATTTCATATTATACCCATCGCAGGCATGGTATTATGCATTCGTCCTTTCATCCTTGTTTTTACTGCAGAAGATATCACCAAATGTGAGATAATGTGAATGCAACTAGAGGAGGTAAAATCACTTCTATTTATATAATTTTTGTTAGCAGAATATATGTGTCTTTGTAGGAGCCAACCTTAATATTTGAAGGAGCTAACTTTAATATTTGGAAAGACCATTTGGGGTTGACCAAAAAGACACATAAAATTTTATATTTCTTTTATTTTTCAAATATAAAAAAAATTATTTTCTTTGAGCATGAAACCATGCTACAAATAAATTTATTTTTATGACCCAAGCATATAAAATATGCTTTAATAAACTTACAAATCACATAAATACATTATGATGACCGATACTCGTAACAAAATTTAACAAGGTTCTCAATACCATGGGCCCTTTTTAATTATTGTATTATTTTTATTGGGCTATTTTTATTTTGTTATTTTTAATTTTATTTTTTAAATTTGATTTTTCCCAATTTAAAACATTTACATTACATTACATTAAAAATGGAGAAACTGCAAAATTTATGGGTTAAAAACAAAGTAATACTAGGTCAAAGGAAAAACCAAATGTGTAATACCATGCATGTAGGTATTACTTGGTTTTTTATAATAATAATAAAAAACTGCAGTTTCTCCATAGTTTAACATTATGGATTGAATTTTATTTTCATTCATTGCACCGAGAGGTGATCTCCAGCGCAATATGGTAGAGATGTTGTAACATAATGTTTAACATTTTGACTAAGTCAAATTACATAAAAATAAATAAATAAATAAATATTAAATTAAATAAAAAGTTTTTTTTTTCGATCAACAAGCTTTCATTATATTATCAAAAGGAAACTGGGTACAAAATTCATCTCCAAGGAAACTTCTTTCTCATGCCGAACACACTTGGTGAGCATAGGGCCTTTAGGAAAACAGTGACACCCTATGCCAGAATTTATTTCTAGGTGGCCTATTAGCCATACCATACATAGCCAAAATTGAACAAAACCCAAAGCAAGATACAACCTCTTAAGGAGGCGAATTAGGCGAGAAGACAAGAGGAGCAACAAAGAGGCATGCATGTTCATGCATGTGGAAGTCAATGTGTTCAACCCTCGACTCTAGAGTGCGAAGGTGGTCATTGGTGCACCGGTGTTGTCCCCGAAGGCTTTCCAAGTTGTCCAAGATGTATTTATGGAAATTTTGAACATCGTCAATGTAGGAAACCAATTCATTTTGGTCCTCATAACTTTTATCCGTTTGGATGTCAATATTCAGTTTAATATTTTACAATTGGCCTGTAATAGAGTCCAGGGTGGTTGGAGCTAACACTTGTCCCGAAGAGTGGGCAGTAGAAATTGTAGCATCCTCCTCTATGTCCCTGCTATCTACATTTTCTGAGGATGAGTGACTGCCCTCATTCCATTGTTGATGCCCTTCTTGGCAAGGAGTTTCTCCTCTCCGACAAGGACAACCCGTTGGCGCGACATTGAGGCAGGCCGAGGGAAATTAAAGGTAGTCGAGGGTGAATGGATGTACCCACAAGGAGATGAGAAGGGCCTTTCAGGGGGTCTGTATTCATACCAACCTTTCGATACGAAACACCAAGAAATACGGAAATGAGAAAAATAAAATAAATCACAAAACAGATTACCAGACCCAACGGAGTCGAGATTAGAGACGCTTCACCATTTCTTCCAACAATCCCCAGTGCCACCTCAATTCGAGTCCTCTAGAATTTCACCCCTTCCAGTGTAGAGCGCACAAACCTCCCAACAATAGTGAGAACAAGAGTAAGCCGACACATAATCAGCCCTTCTAACATCAAGAAAGTTGGACTATAAAAAATCCCACAACGCTACCAACCCAAAATCAAACCGTGAGTTGAGGGGACAGTGGCGCGACCAAAGGAGACCAGACTAGGATAGTGAAAACTGGTTGTGGGAGAAGAAACCTTCCCCTGGAGACAAATTCGAACACTTTTCAGATTGACTGAGAAATTCTGCAAGAAAGCTCGGCATCATAGCCACCTCCATCGTGCTCGTAACCACCTCCATCGTGCTTGGATCCCACGGACAATCCCTAGCCGAGACCTCTCCTTGATCTAGGAAAAACCATATCCTAAATTACTCACTGCCTAGTGACATGACCATTGTCGGGAAAACCAAAGCTCGAACCCAAATTCCTCTGCAGTCTCCCACCTCATCACTAAGAACACCACACTGAACATCATCACAAGCGAGCTCGAAGTTATAACATTGCTGCAAGTGGGATGGTTGCCCACCTATGGGCTCTTAATGATGGTAGTATACATTGTGATATATTCAATGGGCACGTGGAGGCAAGGACGGATCCATACACAGTCTTGTTGCCACATGTTGCACCATTCTGTTGCCCCCATCAGGGAAAATTAAATAAAAATATTAATGTAATGTAATGTAAACCTTTTAAACTGGGAAAAATAAAATTAAAGTAATAAAACAACCCTAAAAATAAAAATAAAAATGACCCATGGTATTGAGAACCCTATTGAATTTTGTAACTAGTATCGGTCTTCATAATTTATTTCTGTCATTTGTAAATTTATTAAAGCATATTTAATATGCTTGGGTCATAAAACTAATATTATTTGTATCATGGTTTCATTCTCAACAAAAAAAAAAAGATTATATTTGAAATAGAAAAGAAAAATAAATTTTTTTGTCTTTTTGGTCATCCCCAAATGTTCAAGTCGACCCTTCATTTGTCAAGTCAACCTTTCTAAATATTAAAGCCATCTCCTTCTAGTATTAAGTTGGACTCCAGAAAATACACACGTATTTGACCAGCAAAAATTATAAAAATAGAAGTGATTTGACCTCCTCCAAGTGCATTCACATCATCTCACATTTGGTGATCTCTTCTGCAGTAAAAACAAGGAAAAAAGGACTAAATACATCTATGATTTGGAGAACATAAGAAAAAATCTCTATATTTCATACAGCGCCAATTTTTTCCTGAGATAATTGCATACTAAATCTTTATGGAACATCAAAACTCTTAGGCTAATATGAATCTGGGGCTCTGAAATCTTTGAGGCAAGCTATGCGAAGATTCTGAGGTAGGATTACAAGTTGAATTTCGACCCTATTAAGGACATGCATTTGGCATATTATGATCAGATGTATGAAAAACATGTGGCATATCTTGGATAGACTTGTGGAAAACTTCTTGTGGGTTGTTGAAGGCTATTTATTTTCATGGAGGGTTGACTTGGCACTTAGGGGATTAGTTTTCATGCTACTACTGGTTATTTTGTCTATAACTTGGATATCTCTCTTGTTGACAATGATTCTATAACGAAAGGATTGCTAGGTTTTCCCCCCATAGTGGGTTTTCCAAAGTTAAAAATGGTGTTTTGTCTCTTGTGCATTGTGATCTCTATTTTCTTGTATTTGAATGGTTAAAAGAGCTGAAGTATAATTTCTTGATGAAGAACAAATAAAGGATAAAATAACGATAATGATTCTCACAAGTAATTATCAATACTGGAAATTATGCTAGTCACCATTGCAATTAAATTTCCAACATGGTATAAGAGTTATTGGTTCATAAAGGAAGTTGAATATCATGTATTAAAATCTAAAGCACATTAACCCAAAACTCCTCATCTAATTTGATCTGGACCAAAGGCATGTCACTATTTTCTTTATAACATTTTCTCTCTAGAATGGGTCGAGATCCTTTATAATATGACCCAAGTTCTTGTGGAAATTAGTGTAATGATACAAGTTGATGATGAAATCTCCATGATGATGATATGAGTTCTCTTTGATGTTCTATCCCTAATGGTTAGAACCCTAGTTCAAATATAAAGGCCTCTTTCTATGTCTTTGGACCAATACCAAAATGCTCAAGGAATACCAAATGTGAGGAGAAAATCAAAGTCTTTAAAAGGTTTATCAGAGCATCAAAAGAAAACATGAATTGAGTTTATGATACATACCCCTCTGATACTAACCCAAGCTAATATGGCTTGATAAATATCCTATTATTAGTGAATTTTTTAGTCCATTGTATTATAGACCGAGATAATTGTAACATGAATATGTGACTGAGATCTCTTAAGTTAATTTTCTAGGGCCGATGACCTACATAGCTAAGATATTACCTCAATTCACTTGCACTACTAATCAACTCTGTGAACAAATAAGGATACCTTGAGGAATACCAAGATCCTCAACCTAAATTACCTCAAAGAATAGATGATACTAAATAAAATTCTCGATCCCAAAAATTTTTGAAGAAGCTAAATCAAAAATGCATTCTAATCTCTGCTCTATACATAATATATGAGTATGAGGTCTAGACAAAGTACATTGCAAGGATTTTATCCAATATTTCGTTGAAGCAACCCAAAGAAATTTTGATTTGGAATAATACTAGAAGGTAGAAATGGAGGACAAGTAAGGTGAAATATTACTCCTTACACTCTGTAGTATGAGAAAGATATCAACAAAGGACTATAAAATCTAAACTATTTCGCTAAAAGAATGATGTATGTACAATATTTTTGTTCTTATATCTCGAGAGCTATGTTAGCATAGAACAAGCATAGGTCTAAATTGTAAGTCCATTTCAAAGTTATTTTGGAACCAATGACTCCTAAGTTCAACAAATCTAAGATGATCTCAAAGATATATGCTCTCAGAAGGCTACATCAATCACATGACACAGTGCAGGGACTTCTATATCTACTATGTTATGAAGGGATCACATATAGGTATTGTTAAACCAAGATAAGAAATAATATGAAGTGTGAGATAACATTCTTATGCTCCATTGAAATAAATTATTGACATATGATGTATTATAAAAGGGTATGTAAATATGCATTATATAATAGGTCGTTTTCCTCTATCTTGGTAAGATGACAAATATATAATCGATATAATAGAAGTCCTCAAATTAGTTGATAACTGCTACTTGCACGAGTATTCAAAACCTTTCCTTTCACATGAAGACTAATTTTTTGTGTTACAATCAAAGTTATTTGGACCTAAGAAAATCAATGAATGAAACATTGATGAGATCCATTTCAAGCTTAGATGGCATGTCGATGGAAATTCTATGGTTTCAAACAAACACATAAGTATACTTGTAGAACTTGTAGATTGTAAGTCTTAAGGATTTTGAATATTGAAGCATCTCGGGTTTGTAAACCCTAGAAAATATTTGAAAAAAGAGCTCTAGGGTTTGTGGATAAAACCCTAGGAGTGATTGTTTCCGTTAAAAGAAGAAACCTAGTATATGTAAGAAAGATATAACATCATATTGATGCTTAGGAAGAGGATGATGAAGTTGCAAGATGAATGCATCTAAAGATTAAGAGGGAGTTGCCTTTTCTCAAAAGATAAGTATTCTATATCTTTCCTATTTTATTAAGACTTTGTTATTATCTTTAATTTTTTTGGTCTCTTGTTTATGTATCATTTTCTTGGTTGTAATCGTTCTCCCATGGCCTCCTAGTGAAGATTGCAGGTCAATGGTAAGAATTGTCTAATCTTTGGCAACAAATGGAGAAAGTAGAAGAACAAAGCAAAGCAAGAGGATTTTCTAGAATTTATACTTGAAGGATATTGTACCATATAAGATCTGGTTCAGAGGGAGCGAGTTGTTTGAAGTATGTCTTAATTATGCCAAAGAGAATTCAAGATCTAGCATGCAATAGATGGTAGCATGGAAGTAATATTTGAGAAGTTTCTCCTAGAAACAAGAGAGGATATTGTGAAGAAGTTTGCCTTAGTTGTAAAAGTTGCCTCGCTTTTTTTAATAAAATGAAAATAATCCTCATGATTGAAAAAGAATTTATAATTTGGGTTTGGTTGAATGGATCAAGGATGATTCTATATGATTTATCTCTGACGGAAGTTGGAGGACCCATGTGTCAAAGGGAGAAATTGTGGAGAGAGTATTGCCTCTAGAGGGAGCAATCAGAAAGCCTTGTTATGACCTCAAATTCCTGGATGATGGACTATCAGTGTAAGAGGGAGTACTTAGTCAAGGTGGCTTGAAATCATCTACGATGATGGATCCTATGAACCTACAAGGATTCCTAGATTCAATTTGAGTTTATTGCCTCAATTTTGGCATGGTTATAATTTCTTGAATGAGAAAGTCACCTCATATGGAAAAGGCTGAGTATATTGCAGCTGGATTCACAAGTTGAGAAGCAATATGGCTTTAGAGACTACTTGTTGGATTGTATGATTACAGACATGGTGATGAAATTTGAAATGAAGCTCAAGTATATCTCCACTGATAAGTTGATAGTCAATATTTTGTTAAAACCTCTTTCTAGAGGGAGGTTTATGTACTTTCGAGACAAGCTTGGGCTTGTGGACAATACCTCTCTATTTGAGAAGGACTAATGATTGACTGGAATTAGGGATGTTATCCATGTGTCAAGTACATTGAATGGAATTAGGGAGAATGGTTCGATAGATTAGATAGCATCATGGACAAACATTCTTCGTGTGTCATTGTATAGTGACCTAATTATGACTGTAGTCCCTGTGTCACTTTGGCCTGAATTAGAAATAATGGCCCAGTGGATAGACATTTTCTTGTGTCATTGTATAATGACCTAATTAGGGTTCTAGCTCTTGTGTCACTTTGACCTGTGTAGGGAAATGGTTCAGTAGAGGATAGTCATCCTCTTTGTGTCATTGTATAGTGACCTGATTAGGGAAGTTATCCCTTTGTCACTTTGACCTAGATTAGGGAGAATGGTCCTAGAGGTTGTAGCCTCCTAACATTGTGCATCGATCTCTTTCTAGAGTGAGCTTGTTTTGGCATCGTGCTTTGATATCTTTCTATAGTGAGCTTATTTACCAGACAATGCATATGTGCCATACTCCAAGGGTACTAACTGGGTTATGGTAATGTGGTTGATGTTGGTGATGATATTTATGATGATGCTTATCTTAATATTGATGATCCTTCCCCCCGGATGCGGGTGATCAGATTGCATGAAAGGTGGCAGAGGATTTGGGCGGGCGCGTGGGATTCTACCACCGCCACCCTTCCTCTCATCCTCGTAACCATTAATCGTATTAACGCTGAGCCACCCACTGCATTTATGCATCACAGTTGCTCATGCTTGCATCTGCTCCTCCGCAAGATGGCTTCTTCCAGAAGTTTCAAGACGGCATTGTTGCCTCTGTCCTCTTGCTGCTCCTCGGCAGTCTCAAAACCCAGCTCCAGGACCATCACTGAACGCATATGTTCTATCACTTGTTGCTTAGACCTCATTCTAGGTTTACATGTTTCGCAGAGCGCCCATTGCTCTCAGGAATTTTGTTTTCACTCTGTCTCTCTCCCAGTTCTGTTCGCCACTTCTCAGCCCTATGTGCTTAGCTCTAGTCCGCCCCTCCATTCCCCGCCTTCCGCTTCCTGCTTTGTCTCGCTCAGTCCTTCTTATTTGGTTCCTATGCCTCGTTTGCGCCAGAGGATGCGGTGTTGACGCGGCTCGAGCCGTGGTTGTCCTCCCTGCCACCCTCCCTCCGCCTCTCTGAGCTCGTCTCCTCCCTCGGACTCCCAGTGGGGTCGTTACCCTGAGACTAGAAGTGGTCGTGGCTTTCATGCTGGTCGCGTGATTTCTCAGCCTGCAAGAGGTATCTCTAGTCTCATCCCCGGTCAGCATCATATTGCCCAATTTCGTTTCCCCTGTTTACTCAACATGCCGACTGTTACAGCCACCATTACTATTGAATTTAAAGAGGAGCCCCCTGAATTGAAATTCGAGCTTCCATGTTCTCATCTGGAGCATTTGGTGGCTGATAGGCCCTGCTCTCCCTCCAGAGGTGGTCAGAAAAGGAAAGAGGTCGAGGGCAGCTCCTCGCAGGATCTCAGAATTGCAGCTGGTCCGGGCGACACCAAGCGAGGCTGTACCAGTGCTAAAGTTGATTTGCAGGTCGAGGATGATTCTTACGCCTTTTCTTGTCGAGTGGTCGAATCTCCCCCCTCCTCTCAAGGTACTTGAATGGCCAATCTCCATTTTTGCATGTTTTTGGATGGTCGACAATCCAGGTTCGATACTGGTTTTTGCTCGCTGCCCCAGCTTGGCTATCTACAGACCTACAGCTTGTTTAATTTCCGGTTTCCCCTTTGCGAGCGGTAGTTTTTGTTGTCTGGGAACGATTATGTTTGGATTACATGTTCTAGTTATTGTGGGTTGATAAACTGCTGGAGTTTCATGGTCGGTTTCCCCTATGAGGGCGACACTCTCTTGTTGAATTGTTGTCTCTGTGTGTTGTTACTATGGGCTGATAAACTATTAGAGCTTCATGGTTGTTTTAGAATGCCCATATCTCGGGCCAGAACTTTTGAGGCCCTGGCCTCATTTTTTGTATACTAATAGATTAAGCTTATTCAAAAAAGAAAAAAAAATAAAATAAAATAAAAATAAATAAATAAATTTGACGATCTTTCCTTGTAGAATTGTCAACATGAGAACATCTCAATAGTCACTATGAATACCTCCCTAGTTATGAATATCGAGTCTAGTGTTGAATTTTGTAACTAGTATCGATCTTCATAATGTATTGTTGTCGTTTGTAAATTTATTAAAGCATATTCAATATGCTTGGGTCATAAAAATAATTTTATTTGTAGCATGGGTTTCATGCTCAAATAAAAGAGATTTTTTATATTTGAAAAAGAAAATAAAAATCAAATTTTATGTGTCTTTTTGGTCAAACCCCAAATGGTCAAGTCATCCTTTCTAAATATTAAATTCAAGCGCTTCAAATATTAAGGTAAACTCCAAAAAAGACACATATATTCGGCCAAAAAAAATTATATAAATAGAAGTGATTCAACTTCCTCCAAGTGCATTTGCATCATCTCACATTTGGTGATCTCTTCTGTGGTAAAAACAAGGACGAAAGGACAAAATACATATCTAATTTGGAGGATGCAAGGAAAACTCTCTATATGTCATATGCTGAATTTTTCTTAATATAATTGCATAATAAATATTTAGGGAACATTAAATCTCTTATGCTAATGGGTGCATGCATGAATATCAGTTACACTTTTGGACCAAATGTGGCAACGAAATTTCAAAATGTTACTCTTTTATCGAATTGAAGCCCTCAAAATTCATATAAGCGTTGTGAATGTTGATTCACAGTAAAAAAATAATTTGTGGAGAATTATTTTTTTGTCATAATGATATTTTTTGAAAAACAATTTAGTGTCATATAATCTATCAATTTTCCATTAAATGAAATGCTTGTCTTGCAAATTTTCACAAATCTTAACAAGTATATGTGTGTTCACCATACAATAACTTAGTACAAAATGTATAATTTTTAATATATATATATATATATGACCATGATCTACTTAGAGAGAACTAAGTTGTGTATATCAAAACTTTATTTTTTATGAAAATTTATATTTTTATTAATTTTTTAAGTTGTTGAGATAATATTTGAAATGCATTTCTCATACATGTGTTCAAGTAAGAATATCTTCTACATTTTTTCTACTATTTAAATAAATTCAGAAATCGTTTGTGGGGTCTTGGTTAAACGATGATGAGGCAGGCTATTATAGCACTCATCACAAGTTCAATTCCCTTCCCCAGTCGAGGTGATGTATCTGGACATGTTGATGAAGACGAAGTGAAAAAAAAAAAAAAAAATGAAAGGTACTACCAAACTTACAAAAAAATAAATCAGAAACCAGTTGTGTATATCAAAACTTTATTTTTTATGAAAATTTATTTTTTTTATTAATTTTCGAAGTTTCGAATTAATATTTAAAATGAATTTCTCATACGTGTGTTCACCTAATAATTTTTTCTACTATTTAAATAAATTTAGAAACCAAGAGTACCCTTTTGAATAGGATTCATAAATGAAGATGGTGGTTTTTTTGAAATTTTTTAGTTTTGTATATTTTATGTTATTGACTTTTCATTCAACCCCTTTGAAACTATCCAAAAATGTTTCAATCATAATGTATAAAAGAAATTAGATGAAAAATATCATATGAATTTGAAAACGTCAAACTCATATGCCATTGGAAAGAGGATTCCTTCATGAATCCAACATGATCAAGTCTGCCACCTAAGGACAAATATTGTCTTAAGTCGACTAGGCTACAAAATGGTGTTGCAGAGAAATCTGTAGAAGGGGAGCTAAAATCTATTTTTGAGGCCATCAACAACTCAATCAAGCACTTAAGAGGCTCGATCAAGCCCTTAAATTCAAAAATTTAAATAACTCGTGGTTTAAGAAACCCTCGATCAAGCCCTTGACATGGTTAAATGAAGAATTGGACATTTAATTGATATGGTTATAGATATGTTAATCATAAATATTAATGATGAAGATATAAGCATGTAACTACCAAGTCATAGACCAATGCCTATCATTTGTCCAGAACTTGTCTGCATGCAACTCTAACTTTGAGTTTTCTATGGGCAACTCCACTCAAAAGCATGACTTTCAACTATGCATATATTTAGGATATAATTATAGAAATATAAAGGAAAATCAAAGTGAGCTTTCCATGTTTTAAGTTATTTTAATTTAATATATTATTTTTTAGTGCAATAAGCTTCCTTTAACCAAAATTAATATAATGCCTCGCAATATACTAAATAATCACGGCTAAGGATATTACATAATAATCATAATGAAATATTATATAATTATGGCTAATAATACTTTTGTTCAAAGTATAAATTTTCAATTTATTTCACTAATTGTTTAGATAGTTGCAAATTCATTATACACAATATGTTGTTGGGAAACTTTTAAAAAATGGCTCGATCAAGCTCCTAGATAACCTCAAGTTACACAAGAGCTTGATCGAGGGTTTGTTTTAATGCTCGATCAAGTAATTTTTAAGCCCTCAAATAACTCGATCAAGGGCTCGAATATTGCTCAATAGAGTGCTTAAAATGGCTTGATCAAGCTTTTTTTTTTTTTTCCAGTGCACTCTTGCTTGCCAAAAAGTATAACCCAGCTTATGCATAGACCCTAATGTGAATATGAGACTCTGCAATCTTTGAGGCTAATGTGAATTTGAGGCTCTAAAATATCTAAGGCAACTATGCAAATATTTTGAGGTAGGATTACAGACCAAATTTCATCCCTATTAAGGACAAGCATGTGGCATATTATGATCATATGTATGACAAACATGTGGCATATCTTGGACAAACTTCTGGCAGACTTCTTGTGGAATGTTGAAGGCTATTGTTTTTCATGGAGGGCTGACTTGGTACTTGGGGGATTAACTATCATGCTACTATCGGTTAGTTTGTCTACGACTTCTCTCTTGTTGACATTGATTCTATAAGGAAAGGATTGTTGGGTTTTTCCCCATTATGGATTTTCCTAGGGTAAAAATTGTGTATTGTCTCTTTTGCACTATGATCTCTATTTTCTTGTACTTGAATGGTTAAAAGTGCTAAAGTATAATTGTTTGATGAAGAACAAATAAATACTAAAAAAATGATAACGATTCTCACATGTAATTATGAAGAATTAAATTTCCAAAAAAATTGTGGTATTCATATGGAACATAACCTATTTAAAGGGGGAAATTAAACCAACCTAGATCCATATTAACTCCAGAGAGAGATAAAATATCTTGATATGCAAACCTCTTTTAGAGTGAAAAGAGATTTGATCCCTCTCGGCTTGGTAGAGCCAGTTAAGATGGATCTAGGCTAGTATTTAAAATTATTTATCTACAATATGATTGGTTTTGGTTTATTATGTGATAATTATTATTGCAACATTTGCACAACACAATGCCATGTGGATAACTTCCTCAAAAAATTTTACCATAATTTTTTAATGTAGTTGCAATATTATACAGAATTTTTAAATATTTTTAGGTTTTTCATTGTTAAGCTTCATAGGAAACCACCAAAAAAATAACATATTTACCATCAATTACTACCCACCATAATTTAAGTAAATATTTGCATAGAAAAATGCATAGGAACAAAATGTAAATAAATACACTTACTAGGAGTTGTTACTACCCACCATTATTTATGTTTTCTTCAACACTTTAATAAGTAGGAGTAAAAATGTAAATGTGCAGACTTAATAAGTAGGAGTGAAAATGTAAATGTGTATTTTTAATAAGTAGGAGAAAAAATGTAAGTGTTCAGAATTAATAACTAGGAGTAAAAATGTAAATGTGCAAACTTTTTAGTGGTTAAGACCCACTTGCCTCTTAGCAGGCAATTAATTTTTCAATTTCATATATCAATTTGCAATTTTTCCGAAAGCATAATTCCACTTAAATGACAAGGACTACTGTGTTGAATTTGGAATTAACTAGTTGTTAACTAGTAATCTGACATTTTAGTTATTATTTCTTTTTAAAAGAAAACTGAGACAGTTATCATTTCTATAAAAGTTATTTATTTTGTTATTTAGAAATAAAATTGGTTGTGGAAGTGGAATTATCATTTCTAGAAAATTTATTTATTTTTTTATTTAGAAATAAAATTGGTTGTGGAAGTGGTTCCATAAAAAGTAAAAAGGTTGATGGTAAAAGTATTCCAAGAACTAAAAGTTGGTTGTACAGTTTGAACAGTTACATATTCCTCTGAGGATACAAGGCATATCCCAGTGAGTAGTAGGGGTTCTGTTTATGGACTAAGGAAGAGAGTGAAGCATTTTCCTGAGCTGGTAGAGACCAGTGGAAAAACACTCAGCATTCCTGAGAGTTTCTGGTGTTGACTGGACAAGTGCTGAGGTCACAGCAAAAACTAATGTCAACCTGTACCTCTTCAGGAGTGGAGCACAGGGGCAAGAGGAGGACATAATTTCCTCTCTTGAAGGTTGGGTGGACACCAACAGCGAAATATACTTTCAGATAAGTGACTGTTTGTTTCAAAATTATTTAGACAGGAAAGTTATTTCAAATTATTTGTACACAGATAAGTGTTATTTAGTTTCAGGAAATATTGTTGTTCTTTAGAACATTTTTTCTAATAGAAAAGGGACAAGTTTATGAATTATAAATAACTCAGCAAATACTTGTAAAACTCTATGATTACTACTGTAAGATTTTGTAGAATAATCTTGTGAGCATTTATATAAGAAAAAAAAGATTAGCTGCTAGACACGGGGAAAATACAACAGATGAATATTAGGAATAAAACTGGCTAATAATAAAATATACAACTATACCTAGTATTTTATTGTCGGAATTCTTTAATCTGTGAGGATGCATTTAGAAAGAACAATGACAGATAATTTTAATGATAAGTGATTGATTATTAAAATTATAAAATTATTGTGCAAAACAAAAAAAATTAGAAATATTATTGTCTATGAAAGCTAGGACGGGGTGAGCCTTTGGTTCTAGGTACGGGAATGAAACCCCAACCCAAAACACGTCGCTACCCCTAACCATATATACATAGACAGAGTTATAAGTGGTCCAGTCACTTAGAAGTAGTTAACAATTTCATAACAATAAGATGATATCAATACATATAGTATCTTAAAAAGAATAAAGAAACTGGAGTTTAGGATTACATAAAAGACAGTGTACACATATATACCTAAACCAGAGTTTAAGGCTTGAAGGTCGAGCATATAAATATGTAATCAAATGAACAGATAACCACGCTTAATTATAAACAGAAAATGGAGTGTATAGTCTTTAAATTACATTAAGTAGCATGAATAAGAAACTGAGCTTGAATACATACATATGGACCAACTGAAGTAAAGTCTCAAAAGAAATATTATAACAGTAGAAATTTCCGAAATGAAAATGATTTAAGAGTTGAGCTAACAGAAAAAAGTTACTCTTCAAAAAACCATACACATTCAAACATAACGGTGTAGTTTATTGTATAAGAGAATGCGAAAAAACTTAACCTAGACCTAAAAGTGTTGGCTAGAAAATGTTAACTATCTTCTCAAAATATACATGAAAACAACTCGAAACAAACAAATCAATGCTCGATATAGAGCCATATAACCGAACAAGTAATGGGGGGCTATAATCCAGTGAAAGTTACAAATCTGCCCATGGGACAAAAAATCCCTGACATTGAGCGAAACCTTGGAAGTACCTGGAATGTGAACTGAAATGGTTAGCAGGGGACTGAGAAAATCCGAGTTTCAACAAGAAGTTTCCAGTGTAGGAGACTCTGTCATTCGGTGAGAAAAATTGTCTTGCAACCAAAGAAAATCACAGAAATATTTGTGAGGTAAGACAAGAGGCAATACATAAACAAAGACGAGGAACTTAAATTCAAAGGAAGAGGAGATGGGAAGCAGTATACCTATAAAGGACGTCCTACTCTAAATATCTGAACATCGAACTAGAAAACATTTGAAAACATGAGAACTAAATTTAATACTTGAATTTTTTAAAGAGCTAAATTTTAAATTTGGGAAAAAACCGAAAAGACCCATAAATACAATGAGTGAGGTAAGGGCTTTACCTTAGCTGAGTAGTTTGAAAAATTAGTAAGGTAGGAACCCGAGATCTTGCAGCATCGACAGTGGTCGAGTTTCTGCCAGAAAATCCGGAGCGGTATGGAAGGAGACATCGAATCCCATCACACAGAAGCTTCAGGGTTCTCTGCCCTTCCGCACAACAATCCATGGGGCACTTCACCTTTGGAAATCTCACAAGTTGTGGCAGTACTCACCACGAGGCGGAGCCGGGTTCAATCGGCGGTAACAAACCTCTCAGAAACAGAGGAAAACCACCCGACACAAGAGCAGAGATAAATGACAGAGCCACCTAGGGTTTGGAAATATTAATGATTCATTTCCCGCCGGAAATGTTAACTATAGATCTCCAAGCAAACGAACGGTGAGATCTAAGGCAGGTGACCATCGAAACTTGCACAGAATCCATGAATTATCTTACAATTTTCAAGGGATTTACTTGCCAGGACAATCAGCATTCAATTTGTTAAGACGTGCCAGCTTAAACCCTCGGTATTCACAATCTACGAAATTATGCATAAATGCGATATTATGGTTGTCGTTATTGACATGTTTACATTAAAGTCTAAGGCTGGAATAGTTACACAATGATAGCCATTTAAGAACATATATCAATACATTATATAAGGTAATAAAAACATCTCAGCTCAAGTTACGAATGGGATTGTATATGGTGTAATATATATATTGGTGAGAAGGTTTTAAACCTTTATTTCAACTTTAATTGAGTTGATAAGATTTATGCTAAGGTTCTTTGCGTGAGATACAGTTTTTAATTAAATGTGAAACAGTATTGTTTAACCGTAGAGTAATAAGTAAAAAAATATATATTTTATGATATGGGTGTTACAAGTGGTATCAGAGCAGCGTTCGCACGCTGGGACCCTAGGGGTCATCTAACGATTTAAGCTGTGTGTATACTGATGCACAGAGAAAATAAGCATATCAGGAAACGTTATAAGAAGGTCAATGCAACAACCACCCTAGAACACCGAGAAACCTCAACCACGACCACAAATGAACCCTGAGATGTGGGTTCAGTTGAGTGTGCATCAACACCAGCAAACAAGTAGACTATTTGAGGAACAGCAGCACCAAACTAGCATTCTGTTAAATACAGTGCATAAGCTACAGGAATAAATGGTGCAGGTTCGGAGTGATAACGAGCGCTTGGCGCAAGAGCAAGAAAAGATACTCAAGAGCCTGTCAGACAAGTAGAATCAGGGAATGGAACAACCCAGTGTTGATAGAGACATGCAGGAAGGTAACAAGCGACAAACAATGGACCACACCACTGACAGAGTGGAAAGAAGCCCTTCACAGTAAAGCAACAAAAACAGAAATTATAATGAAGCAGAGTCTGGCAATGTGTCAGATCAGCAAAAGGTTAAGAAGCAAAAAGTGGAGCTTCAAGGTGAGTTTCGAAAAATAAAACCACCTACATTTGATGGAGAAGTTAAGGAAGTGGCAGAGGCTTGGTTGATAAATATGAATAAATATTTTCAAGTGTACAAGTACAGCAGCAACCTAAAAGCCGGATTGGTCATATATTAGTTGAGAGAAAAAGCCACCCTGTGGTGGGAGGAAGTAAAGAATGTTTGCAGCATTGAAGATCAAGATGTCACATGGGAATCATTCAAGCAATATTTTAAAGATAAATATCTGACAGAACGTTTTTATGATGAGAAATCTAAAGAGTTTCATGACTTAAAGTTGGGTCAGATGACCATGGACGAGTATATTACCAAGTTCACCTCCCTGTTAAGATATGTTCCATACCTCAGAGATGAAAAGGATAAGGTTCAAAGATTTCTGAGCAGTCTGCCAACTCATATGAAGGAAATAATTGTGTTCGTAAATCCTAGAACCATGGATGAAGACATTCATAAGGCACGAATGTGCTATCAGTAGTCCAAGGCAAAAGGGGAAGTGGGCAAAAGTTGGCAGCCAAGAAAAGGACAGAAAAGCAGGTCAAACTTCAATGGTGCCAAAAATAATAATTTTAATAACTCTACACGAAGTTCTATAAGTAAGCAGTTTGGCAGAAATCATCAAAGAACTCGATGGCCAGCTGAAGAGAGGCCTACAGAGGCTTCTAGCAAACCAGAACAAGGACAAGTTTCCAAGCCACCTCTATAGCATTGGGGATGTGGTGAGGCATACTATTATAAAAATTTCCCACAACGAGCAAGAGGTGAAATAGTTGCAAATTTGTAGGAGGCTTCTACAGTAGGTGATGTGGCTCGAAACATACCTTGAATCAATGCAGCGTTGGAGGATCGGCACGTAGACTATCAGCCAACAATGATAGAGTTGGAAAGTAAGTTACTGTCTCAATCTATTTCTATTTTGGTAGACCCAGGTGCCAGTCTAAGTTATGTTAATCCCAAAATAGTGGAAGTATGTAAATTAAAAGGTCAGAAATTCAAAAGTCCTTAGCTAGTACAGCTAGCCACAGGAGCAAAAAGAAAAGTAACTGCCAAAATTCCAAACTGCACATTGGAAATTGCAGAACAGCAGTTAAATGTGGACCTGAACATCCTGCCATTAGGGTCATATGATGTTTTGCTGGGTATGGATTGGCTAGAGAAACAGTGGACTTTGGTGGACTCTAAAGAAAAGATTATTTATTACAGAATGCAAGATGGAACACGCAAAGAAATTCAGGGAATCAAGAAACCCCTACAGTTGCATCCTATTAGAGCATCCAAAATGAATAAGTGTATGCGAAAGGGACGTCAGATTTATGCTATCCAAGTGGGATATGCCAATTCCAAGGAGAAGTCTCCTATGATGCAGAACATACCAGTGGTACAAGATTTCATGGATGTCTTTCCGGATGAAATACCCGGATTACCACCAAAAAGATATATTTATTTTACCATTGAATTAATGCCAGGAGCATCACCTGTGTCAAGAGCTCCTTACAGTATGAGTGTTCCAGAATTAATTGAATTAAAAATGCAACTGCAAGAACTGTTGGACAAAGGATACATCTGTCTGAGTGTTTCCCCTTGGGGAGCACCAGTTCTGTTCGTGAAGAATAAGGACGGAACCATGCGAATGTGCATGGACTAGAGACATCTCAACAAGTTAACAGTTAAAAATAAATATCCTTTACCAAGGATTGATGATATGTTTGATCAGGTGAAGGGGGCCACAGTATTCTCAAAAATAGATTTAAGATCTGGATATCACCAAATCCGAATCAAGGATGAAGATATTTACAAGACTACTTTCCATACCAGGTACGGGCATTATGAGTTTGTGGTGTTACCCTTTGGGTTAACAAATTCACTAGCGACATTTATGAGGTTAATGCATGGTATATTCCATCCTTTCCTAGATAACTTTTTACTCGTATTTATTGATGATATTTTAGTTTATTCTAAGAACCAGGAAGAGCATAGAGAACATCTAAGGATTGTGCTAGAAATGTTAAGAAAACTCCAATTGTACGCTCAGTTCAGCAAATGTGATTTCTTCAAAACAAAAATCCAGTACTTAGGCCATGTTATTTCAGTAGAAGGAATCGTTGTTGATCTATAGAAAATAAAAACGATCATGGAATGGCAAGTTCCCCAGAATGTGGCGAATATCTGATCCATTATGGGATTGGATTAGTACTGTCGAAGATTCATTGAAGGATTCTCCAGAATTTATATTCCAATCACCTCCTTGCAGAGGAGGAAAAGTCTTTAAGTGGAATAATGAGTGCCAGAATAGTTTCAAGAGGTTGAAGCAGCTATTGACCACTACACTAGTGTTGAGGGTAGTTGACCTCAACAAAGAATTTAAAGTGTGTAGAGACGCTTGTAAAGGGGGAGTTGGGGCAGTTTTATCTCAGGAAAGGAAGGTAGCGGCCTATGAGTCAATAAAGTTAAAAGAACATGAACAAATATACTCAGCCTATGATCTGGAATTAACAGCAGTAGTACATGCACTTCGGGTATGGAGACTCTACCTGCTGGGGAAGAATTTTGTATTAAAGACTGATCATAGTAGCCTAACCAGTTACTTCAAACAATATGATTTAAACTCTTGACAGGCAAGATGGAATGCCTTCCTAAGTGATTTTGACATGGACATTTAGCACATGAAAGGTAAGGAAAACTGGGTGGCGGATTCCTTAAGTAGGCAGCTGCATTGTGTTTATGAGCTTTACTATAATCAGCTTGAATGCAAATTCTTGGATCAAGTGAAAGAGGAAACACAGAAAGATCATGAATACCAATTCCTATGGCAGCAAATGGAAGAGGCCAGAAAGCAAGGAAACACTTTTGAATATGGAGTTAATAAAGAACAAATGCTAACCTTTAGAGGAAAGTTATATGTACCAAATCGTGTGGATCTAAAGGAGCTAATCATGAATGAATATCATCGAAGTAACTATGCAGGACACCCAGGATACCAGAAAATGTTAATTTCTATTAGAAAAATATATTTATGGCCTGGTATGTGTAGAAATATGCTAAATATTTAAACAAATGTTTGGAGTGTCAGTAAGTCAAGGTGGAGCATCGACATCCTGCAGGATTGTTGCAGCCCATACCAGTACCTGAATGGAAGTGTGAGGTCATATCCCTAGACTTCATTACGAGTTTACCACAGTCAAAGAGGCACAATGACTCCATCATGGTGGTGATCGATAGGTTGAGTAAGTCTGCACATTTTATACCTGTACAGTCTACTTACAAGACTGTACAGATAGCAGATATTTTTATGAGGGAAATCTTTAGATTGCACGGCATTCCAAATATTGTTATTTTGGATAGAGATGTGAAGTTTACTTCAGCATTCTGGAAAACTTTGTTTACATGTCTAGGGACCCAAATAAACTTTAGCATTACTTATCATCCCCAAACGGATGGTCAGACGGAACGGGTAAATAAATTCTTGGAAGACATGCTGCGCATGTATGTGATGCAGCAGCTAACCAAGTGGGGAGATTATTTACACCTAGTTGAATTTTCTTATAACAATGGTTATCAGGAGTCCCTTAAGATGATTCCATTCGAAGCTCTATATGGGAGGCAATGTCGCACACCCATAAATTGGAGCAGCCCCAAAAAGAAACTAATGTTGGGACCAGAAATGCTAGCTGAAATGGAATCGAAGGTAAAGAATATCATGGAAAACTTGAAAGTTGCACAAGATCAGCAGAAGATATATGTAGATAAAAATAGGACTTATCAAGAATTCGAAGTGGGTGATCATGTGTATGTGAGGATCAAACCCAAGAAGAGTACCTTGAGGTGGGCCTCTTGTGCCAAGTTAGCCCCCAGGTTCTGTGGACCCTTCCAAATTTTGGAAAGGGTAGGACCTGTAGTATATCGGTTGGCTTTACCCAGCCACATCCGGGTATACAATGTGTTTCATGTGTCCTTGTACAAGCGATATGTGCATGATCTGAAGCACATAATTCATTGGTTGAATATTCAGGTAGGATAGAATTAGAAAATCCTAACTTGAAGTATGTATTCTTTATGAAAATTTAACAGGAAACTTTGTTGTTTGCAAGTAGAGCCGGACGGCGAGTTTCTGGTCGAGCCTCAATGCATATTTGACAGGAGAGAAATTATGCTCCAGAAGCGATTCATCACCCAGGTTAAAGTGCAGTGGAAGCACTTCAACCCGAATGAGGCTACTTGGGAAGACGAGGGATTTTTGCACAAGGCTTACCCAGAGCTATTTTCTGAGCTGGAGTGAAACACCGAGGACGGTGTTACTTCTGGGGGGGAAGTTGTAACAGCTGAATTTGGCATTAACTAGTTGTTAACTAGTAATCTGACATTTTAGTTATTATTTCTTTTTAAAAGAAAACTAAGACAATTATCATTTCTAGAAAAGTTATTTATTTTTTATTTAGAAATAAAATTGGTTATGGAAGTGGTTCCATAAAAATTAAAAAGGATGATGGTAAAAGTATTCCAAGAACTAAAGGTTGGTTGGACAGTTTGAACAGTTACCTATTCCTCTGAGGATAAGAGGCATATCCCAGTGAGGAATAGGGGTTTTGTTTATGGACTAAGGAAGAGAGTGAAGCCTTTTCCTGAGCTGGTAGAGACCAATGGAAAAACACTCAGCATTCCTGAGAGTTTCTGGTACTGACTAGATAAGTGTCTCGAGGTCACAGCAGAAACTACTATCAACCTGTACCTATTCAGGAGTGGAGCAAGGGGGAAAGAGAAGGACGTAATTTCCTCTCTTGAAGGTTGGGTGGACACCAACAGCCAATTATACTTTCAGATAAGTGACTGTTTGCTTCAAAATTATTTAGACAGGAAAGTTATTTCAAATTATTTGTACACATATAAGTGTTATTTAGTTTCAGGAAATAATGTTGTTCTTTGAACATTTTTTCTAATAGAAAAGGGACAAGTTTATGAATTATAAATAACTCAGCAAATACTTGCAAAACTCTGTGATTACTACTGTAATATTTTGTAGAATAATCTTGTGAACATTTATATAAGAAAAACAAGATTAGCTACGAGACACTTGGAAAATACAACAGATAAATATTAGGAATAAAACCGGCTAACCATAAAATAGACAACTGTACATAGTATTTTATTGCCGGAATTCTTTAATCTGTCAGGATGCATTCAGAAAGAACAATGACAAATAATTTTAATGATAAGTGATTGATTATTAAAATTATAAAATTAATGTGCAAAAAAAAACAGAATTAGAAAGATTACTTTCTACTAAAGCTAGGACGGGGTGAGCATTTGGTTCTAGGTACGGGCATGAAACCCCAACCCAAAACACATCGCTACTCCTAACCATCTATACATGGACAGAGTTCTAAGTGGTCCAATCACTTAGAAGTAGTTAATAATTTCATAACAGTAAGATGATATCAATACATATATTATCTTAAAAAGAATAAAGAAACTGGAGTTTAGGATTACATAAAAGAGTTTAGGATTACATAAAAGACAGTGTACACATATATACCTAAACCATAGTTTAAGGCTAGAAGTTCGAGCATATAAATGTGTAATCAAATGAACAGAGAACCACACTTAATTATAAACAGAAAATGGAGCGTACAGTCTTTAAATTACATTAAGTAGCATGACTAAGCAACTGAACTTGAATACATTCATATGGACCAACTGAAGTAAAGTCTCAAAAGAAATATTATAACAATAGAAATTTCCGAAATGAAAATTATTTAAGAGACGAGCTAACAGAAAAACGTTACTCTTCATAAAACTATACATATTCAAACAAAACAGTGTAGTTTACCATATAAGATAATGAGAGAAAACTTAACCTAGGCCTAAAAGTGTTGGCCGGAAAATGTTAACTATCTTCTCAAAATATACATGAAAACAACTCGGAACAAATAAATCGAGGCTTGATAGACATCCAAATAACCAAACAAGTAATGGGGGGCTATACTCCAATGAAATTTACAAATCGACCCATGGGAGAAAAGATCCCTCACATTGAGCGAAACCTTGGAAGTACCTGGAATGTGAATTGAAATGGTTAGCAGGGGACTGAGAAAATTCGAGTTGCAACAAGAATTTTCCAGCGTAGGAGACTCTGCCATTCGATGAGAAAAATTGACCTGCAACCAAAGAAAATCACAGAAATATTTGTGAGGTAAGACAAGAGGCAATACATAAACAAAGACGAGGAACTTAAATTCAAAGGAAGAGGAGACGGGAAGAAGTATACATGTAAAGGACGTCCTGCTCAAAATATCTGAACATCGAATTGGAAAACATATGAAAACATGAGAACTAAATTTAATACTTGAACCTGTTAAAGAGCTAAATTCTGGATTTGGGAAAAAACCGAAAATACCCTTAAATACAACGAGTGAGGTAAGGAATTTACCTTAGCTGAGTAGTTTGAAAAATCAGTAAGGTAGGAACCCAAGATCTTGCAGTAGCGACAGTGGTCGAGTTTCTGCCAGAAAATCCAGAGCGGTATGGAAGGAGACATCGAATCCCATCGCACAAAAGCTTCAGGGTTCTCCTCCCTTCTGCACAAAAATCCATGGGGCACTTCACCTTTGGAAATATGACAAGTTGTGGCAGTACTCACCACCAGGTGGAGTCGGGTTCAATTGGTGGTAACAAACCTCTCAGAAATAGAGGAAAACCACCCGACGCAGGAGCAGAGACAAATGACGGAGCCACCTAGGGTTTTGTAAGATTAACGAGTCATTTCCCGCCGGAAATGTTAATCGTAGATCTCCAAGGAAACAAACAGTGAGATCTAAGTCAGGTGGCCATCGAAACTCGCACAGAATCCATGAATTATCTTACAATTTTCATGGGATTTACTTGCCTGGAAAATCAGCATTCAATTTGTTAAGACGTGCCAGTGTAAACCCTCAGTATTCACAATCTACAAAATTATGCATAAATGTGATATTATGGTTGTCGTTATTGACATGTTTACATTAAACTCTAAGGCTGGAATAGTTACACATTGATATCCATTTAAGAACATGTATAAATACATTATATAATGTAATAAAAACACCTCAGCTCAAGTTACGAATGGGATTGTATATGGTGTAATATATATATTGGTGATAAGGTTTTAAACCTTTATTTCAACTTTAAGTGAGTCGATAAGATTTATGCTAAGGTTCTTTGCATGAGATACAGTTTTTAATTAAATGTGAAACAGTATTGTTTAGTCGTAGAGTAATGAGTAACTTTTTTTTTAATTTTATCGTATGGGTGTTACAACTAATCTACCTTTGTAGCACTTTTTCTTATCCATTTTTATTGAAATAATTTTAAATTATATGGGGAAGTAATTGATGGTAAATTTGTTATTTACTTCATTCAAAGCTTAAGAATAAAAAAATCACTACACAAATATCTAAAAATAAATAAATATGGTTAGTTAACATGTTTTAAATTGTATTAGTTGAATTAAATAATTTCATTCATAAACAAATACAATGGGATAAACTCATTAATAATTAAGTGAAAATTGATTCAAATCATATTTTTTTATTAAATATATATGAAAAATGCTTAGTCTAACTAATAGATGAAATGACTTTTTTGAGGGCATTTTTTTGGATAATTTTAATCAAAATTGGACAGATATTTTTAAAAAAATGAGTTTAATTTATACAATTCGAGTGCCTAAGAGGTTTTTGGGGTGTTGAATCCATTTATACATTCAAAAATATATTTTAAACAACAAAATATTGCAATATTGCTGGAAATTTTGAAAATGACATGTCTATAAGTTAGACTACTCTCCTATTATAAATAGTTAGACACTTAAAAAAAACAATATAGATGAATTTAATTATTATAATTATTTTAAAAATAAAAATCACTTTTTTATTTTTTTATTTTTTTATTTTTTTTTATTTTTTAAAAAACAATGAATACTCTTTGTATTAATTTTGTGCCCCGTCGCGAAAAAATACACGAGAGATTTACAATTCATATACATCCACGAGCTTCAATTTTGTCATGTGCAAACAGATAAACCATGCCCAATTGTCCCCGATTACTAAAAAAAAGAGACAATACTCTATTTATTTTATTAGGGTATATCCAACAAGATTGAGACCAAAGGAAAACGCAAAAAAATAGTCATTAAATTTGAAGTTTAAGCATTGAGATCAGCAGGGCGGTTTAAATCAATGCCTAAGGTCTAGAATTCTAAAAGGGTGTTTTGTTCTTCTGGGAGGGTTGATCATCTGGAGTTGGAGATCCTTGATCATGATGCACAACACTCCAACCTCATCCTCAAGCTTGAGAATCTACTTGCATTTGACCTCGATTGCATCAGAGTTTTCACAGGTACATCGAGGAGCTATTATTTAATCTCAACGAACTCCTCAGCACATTGAACACATACTACAGGAGTCAAAGGAACCAAGATATGTTTCTTTCAACCCATTGCCGGATTCTTCATGTCATTTTCCACCACCCTGCCTGAATATGCACGTCGGCTACCCCAGGCTCCCGTAGCCATTATCTAAGAGCATCATTGTAATGCAGGGCATGCATAGAAGGCAGAGCATAGGAAATTCAAACCCACAGAGCTCGTTGGGGCGAGCTAGAGCACCCAAGTAGGGAAACATAGTCTAAAAGGAAAGATGCAAACTCATGCCTCTAAGACTTTCTTGAGTTCTTCCCACTAAGAGGATGGAACCCAATCCTACCAGAATTGAAAACGATAAACATAATGGGAAATTGTAGACAAACCAAATGAAATTTATAGCAGTTTCCATAAAGATACCTCATGTGGTGGAGTTAAGGTTTCCGAGAATATGCCAGACTTATGAACTATCAAAGGTGGGAAGAATACTTTGAGCACATTGGAGAGTTTGATTTAGGCGATTGTCTTGCGCAAGGGAGGTGGTTCTTAAATTTATTATTACAAGGAAGGAGTCTCCCAAAATTGTGATGTTGTTAACTTCCCTCTTCTAGGATAGGAGGAGCCCAATATACAATCCACAAACCTTAGCTTGATTATTGGTCCTTTTACCTAGACCCAAGACATACTTATCCACTAGTATTCCTTCTGGATTGTAGAGAATCCTTCCCCCTCCTACCACCCCTTTACATTATATTTCATAAAATAGAAATTTCCAATTGAGCTACTCCCATATCTATAAAAAAAAACACTTATTTATATTACCTATGTATTTATGGTTTATTTCAAAATTTAGTTAAGTACATGAAAATGAAATGAATATTAACAAATAAATTAAATTATAGTAAAAAAATTATATAATTTGAAACCTATTAACACAATATTAACAAGAAGCATTATAATCGGTTTTGTTGAGCGAGGTATTGAGAGCCAGGTACATGATATCAAGTTAAGAATTAACTCATTGGTAAGTCGCAGTGTGAGCACAGCTAGCACAACTGACATCGTTAGCATGGCTTTAGCATCCTGTGAGACCAGAACGAGTGAGGAATTGAGGGATGAGCTTCGAAGCAGCTCGATGGAGCACCCAGTAAGGAGCAGCATATGAGATAACGCATCAACCAGGTATTTAGGAAGAAACTCGAGGTTATATTTAATCAGCAACACAAAAATCATGGCTATCGTGTCAGGTGAGGCTATTGAGGAAAATAGAGCAATAACCTACAATAATAGTGAATTAATAAGGCTTATTTTTCACGCCCCCTGTTCAAAAAGGCTTGTTAGTCTGAGAATTAACTGTTGTCCATCATTAGAAGGTAATTGGGTTAGGGCTATTTCCAAAATGAGCCCTTCGGAGCCAACGTCTGAGAACAAATGTGAGGATGGTAGCGTCAATAATAATGGTGTAAGCAACAACATTGGAATATTTGGCAGTGTTAAGAAGAATAATAATAATGTTACCAACATTAGAGAATGCGTGAATGATGCGATTTCAGGCCATAATTTTGACTATGAATCAAATTCTCAGCTTGTGGCCAACACATAAGGAAGCAACTAGGGTTTTTTGAGAAGCAACCAAGTTTGTATGAAAGGCATCCACGATGATGAATTAAGTTGTAATAAACATGTTGGGAGTAGCCTAATTTC
Organism: Pinus albicaulis; assembly: GCA_034641835.2. Lineage (NCBI taxonomy): Eukaryota > Viridiplantae > Streptophyta > Pinopsida > Pinales > Pinaceae > Pinus > Pinus albicaulis. The sequence continues at coordinate 278,934,940 of CM076582.1, forward strand.
AAATAGTGGACCCTGAAATAAAAAAGGTGGTTAATTTTTCCTTTATAAATTTGAATCAAGAAACAATTAAAATACTCGGCAAGGGACTTGGATTTGCTATTGCTCCTAGATACATTCCGAAGGAAAGCATCATTTGCAGCACTGAAGATGGGATTCAAGGTTTATCCTTGGAAGACAAGGAGGCATTAAGACAATAATGTGCCATTATAATGAGGAAAGCAAGAACCCCTAAAAGTAATCTAAGTAGAGATGAGCTTAGTGCTCTTAAATCCCTTCACAACAATGAAATAATTGTGGTTATTAAAGCAGATAAAGGAGGAGTTATTGTGGTTTTGGACAAAGATGATTATATAAATAAAATGAATCAACATCTTAACTGTAGAATCCATAAACAACTTAACTTCAATCTCATGCCCAGGGTTATAAAATAATTCAAAAAGGCTATCATGGAATCTGGCCTTGATGATAAGCTTAAAAAGAAGTTGATTCCCTCCTGCGAGGTCATCCCTAGAATTTATGGATTACCCAAAATTCACGAGGAAGGTACTCCTCTCAGACCAATAGTTAATACCATAGAACCCCCACTTATGAATTGGCGAAATTTGTTGCCAAGATTCTTAAACCCTTGGTTGGAAACACTACTCATTCATTAAAGACTCTAATGATTTCGTAAAGCTTATCAAGAATGAAAAGGTAGAGGATAATGAAATTTTGGTAATTTTTGATGTAGTGTCATTATTTACCAAAATTCCATTACATGAGGTTGTTCAATTTATAAAAGAAGTAACTGATCCCAAAATAGCTAAGCTTGCTGATATTTGTTTACGGTCCACTTTTTTCAGCTTCCAAGGATGATACTATGATCAAGTATCTGGTGTCGCAATGGGATCACCTCTCTCACACATTGTCGCTAACTTATACATGGAGCACTTTGAAAATAAGGCCCTTGATTCCTTTCCCCTAAAACCAGCTTGGTGGAAGATATTTTTTGACGACACCAACATAAAGTGGACTCATGGTAAGGAGAATCTTGAGAGTTTTTTAATCACCTAAACTCTATTTCATTGGAAATTAATTTTATCATGGAGGTTGAAGAAAATAAGAGCATTCTTTTTTTAGATGTCTTGGGCATTCCTACCATCATTCGGCTCAAAATTTTGGTGTTCTAAATACTCTCGTTGTTAGGGCCCTTAGGATATCTCACTCTGAGCACCTTAAAAAGGAGATCAATCACTTGACCTCTATATTTAAGGGTATTGGATATAAAGAGGGAGATATTGAGAAAGCCATAAAGAGAGCTGAGGATTCAGTCCTTTCTCATAAGCAGCAAGAACCTCAAAATAGGTATGGTAGGTTTTTCCTTCCCTACATCCAAGGAGTTATAGATAAGACTGCAAGGGTTATGGGGAAGAAGCACATAGTCCCGAAATTTACTGCCGCAGGAACAATAAGACAAAAAAAGTGGTCAGTTAAAGATAACATTAATCATGGGCAGCTTAAAGGAGTTTATAATATTGTTTTTTCATGTGGAAAAATATATATTGGGGAAACTGGATGATCTTTTGTTAGAGCGAGGTCCCTTAGGACCGAATTTTGGATAAAAATACTATATTTTTTGTAAGTTTTTGTAAGTTAAGTCGTGCGCGCTAAGAAAAGCACAGGTCAAGGGGCTTTGGGGCGGGTCAAAGCCCCTCATGAGTTGTAATAGGCAAAATGGTAGAACTAGGGGCCACAGACCACAATTTGCAGACCTTAGATGAGCGCGAGCTAAAGGTGTAAATAGGAGACTACATCAAGTCGATAAGAAGCATGAAGTCTGATATGTTTTGATATTTTCTGAGCTAAAAGGCGAACTTTTCTGGGTTTAGAAGGCTCCTGCTAGCTGTGTGTGCAGAGACCTTAGTCTTGTTGTGTGTGGACCCCGCTATTTGTGTGTGTCAGTAGAATGAAAGTATTGTAAGGAAGACCTAAACTGTGAATGAATAAAGGAAAGTTTTGGAAGAAATCTGATTATCAAATGCATCTATCTTTTGCTTTATGATCTGTTTCGGCATGTCATTTCCGTTTACTGGGTTATCTGTGTTAGGATCGGTTGCGCAGTTGTCTTATACCTTAGATGAATGATAAATGAATGAATCTACTGCTATTTATCTTGAATATTATGTATTAAAGACTATTGAAAGGATTATGGAATCTGTATATGTGTGCGTGCAGGATAACCTGTGTAAATTGACCTAAATCTGCCTGGTTATGGTTTCTGGTTAGGGCTTCTGTTGTGAAGGTCATATCATAGTTGCTTTATATCTGAAGACACCCACATCATTTAATTTATCTTAGGGTGTGGAAACCTGGTTCCATCACCCCCCCATATTGCTTCGGGTGAGACTTTGACTTATGCAAGTAGGTCACTGCCAAAGGGGCCAATAGTAAGAGGGTTTAGTTGGTTAACCTTAACTCTAAACCTAGGTTAGGACCCCTCAAGCCAACAAATGGTTCTGTTGCTTGGACCGGGATCATTTTGAGAGAGATTGGGTGATGTGGCGGCCATCAAAGCCTGAATTAGAAGACTGGTTTGAGAATCAAATTCAAGAATTTTCCCTTAAGGAAAATAGAAGTAAGAAGTTGTCTGCCGAAGATTGGAAACAAAAGTATATCTTCACAGAGGTCCACGAGATCTTCTTCATGACCTTTGCGCATGAACTATAGGAGTGGTTGTCAAGATTAGCAGAGTTCCAAACCTATTGGAAGGATGACAAGGTCACTTAGTGGACACCTGAATTGATCCAACAGTTAGAGCAGACCAATAATTCCATCACCCAGACTATAGATCACTAGGTTAATAGCATCTTGGGTGGGTTTGTGACAAAATTTGCAGTAGATCATTTTGTGTCGTATTTTGAAGCTGAAAGGAGGTTTTTCAAAGGACTTAGACGTAAATTCATACGCTCTCTACCTCTGCTGATTAAGATGATATTATGTGAAAAGGGTGTTTTGTGCAACCACATTGAGTTAATGACCCCAGATAACCTGAATGAAATCAAGTTAATGAGAGAGGAGACAGATCTTTATATAGCCCTCTGAGAAACTCACCTGAAAGTGATCTAGAGAGTGGTGCGGCTACGCACACCGGAGGTAGCCCTCCTACTACTCCACAGTCGAACTCGCACAGGGGTAATACATCTCCTACTCCACCACCACCGCCACCTGAAGGAGATATGGTTGTGCATATTAAGTTAACCACCTTTAAGGGTGTGGGAGACAAGGATATGGAGAGGTTTTGGTTTGTTTCCAATGTAGTATGGACTGCGCAAAATGTTAACACTGATGTTTTCAAGAGAGCGCAGCTGGCTATGGAATTTGAAGGTCGTGTGTTGTATTGGTTTATGGGATATCTAACTCAGCACGTCGATCCCACTATTGCACAGATTAAGGATTCTTTGAAACAATAATTCAGGAAGCCGAATTCCTACTCACGGTGCATAACAAAATTAAAAGATATCAAAAAAGAGTCGAATGAATCGGTTTGGGAGGTTGATCAACGGCTGAAGTGCACCATCAGTGAGGGTGGATTTACATATGACGATAAGCAGCACAAGGAATGGTTCATTGCCATGCTCTTGCCACATCTGTGCGGGCCTATGAATCAGCAGAAGATCGATTCTCAGGTTGAAGTTCTGGAAGTTGCGCCCAAAGAAGATGATCAGTTCGAAACTTTGCAAATCCAAAATCAGTTGGAGGCAATGCACTTGGAGATTCAGAACCTCCGCAGAGACCGAGGAAAGGAAGTTGGAGTAGATGTCTAGTGCATACGTTGTAAGGCTTCCGGCCACACCAAAGATCAGTGTACTTTGTTCTCAGATTACATGCAAGCAGGGGGACCGAATCCACTGTGCCCCAGGGATGCTACTGGCCCAAGTGGTACCCCCACACTATGGTGCGTTGATTGCAGGGTAGGTGGACTGCATGATACAGACCATTGCCCTTGATTGAGAAGTTATGTGCCATAGGTGAAGCAGCAATGGTGCAAGTTTTTCTCTTCAGTTGGTCATGATGAGCACCACTGCCGCACATTCGACCTAATGATGGACAGTGCTAACCTCTATAGAGTGCAGGCTAACCCATCTTCACCAGCATCTCCCTCTGGACGTGGAGGATCCCCAGCAATAGGAAGGGGAGGGGGGAGAGGTGGAGGCGCAGGTCGAGGAAGAAGACAATTAATCTACTATAATTGTGGAGACGTTGGACATTATGCGCGCGACTGCCTAAACCCTGTGCGACAATCTTGCAGGTATTGTAGACAATTTGATTATGTAATTGAAGATTGTCATGTTTTAATTGCTAGAATGCAAGAAAAGCAACAGCGGACGCCTATGCAAAACATTCAAATGGTTAAATCTGAATCACGTGATGATGATCCAAGTGTAAACATAATTACACACAGTGGTGCTACCACCAGAAGAGATGAGGGAAAGAAGGTTGATGTAAAGCCATTGATCAGAAAGGCCTCTGAAGGGAAGGAAGGACTCAACCTGCAAAAGGAAAAGGAGAATTTTATTGAATCCAGGAAGGATTTTGTTGTTGTCGGGGCATCCACATCAAATTCTATCATGGAATCAAAGATTGATGGCGATGTCAAATCATTCCTACAAACCTATAATAAGTTATTGCACGATCATAAAGCAACATACAATATTCAGGCCCTAATAGACAGTTGCGCGAACAAAGAAGTGCTTCGAATTGAGACTAAGGATGTCAGCAATATCTATAAGAACAAGAAGAGAACTGGTAGGGAGATGTGCATGTTTGTGAAAATTGGAGAGTATGAGATGGATCAGGTCATCCTGGACTTAGGATCTTATGCAAATTTTCTACCTAAGCAGACCTAGCAGAAGATGGGAGAACCAAAGCTGGAGTGGTCCACCATTCAGTTACGCATGGACAATCAACAAAAGATCATTCCACTTGGAAGACTTCCACGGGTTCTGGTAGAAATTGTTGGAGTAAAGGTATGTGTAGATTTTTAAGTGATACAAATTGTGGATGATGTAGATCCCTACCGTGCGCTGCTAGGGCTGGACTGGGCCATCAATATGGGAGGCATCATCAACCTAAAACGTAGAAGCATGATCTTTGAAAATGATGGTATGTGGGTGATAGTACCACTGGACCTAGTAGAAGGAGAAAGATATACAGAACCAGTGCGCAAAGGAGATGATGTCGAAAATATCTACAAGCTAACTACGCGAGATGAGGATTGGATCAATCCTACAGCTGATGGAATGCTGAATTGGGAGAAGGATAGTTCGTGTTTCTCAGATTCGGATGGGGAGATGGAGAAATAACATAATCGGTTGCATGATTTTTCTCTGCTGCACTGCCTCAAGATCACTAAAAAATTCCGGTGAATCTCCTTAGAGGTAAGATAACTACCCTATTTTAATGGTTTTGGTAGTGTTGTAGTATTTCTGGAAGAATTGGAAAAGGTTATCCCGGGAGAACGAAGGTTCTGGGCACTTGATTTGGCCATGCGCGAGACCCCAAAGCGTTGGTGGGATACACACAAGGGAGTTTTTCGGGACTGGGAGGGATGTAGCAAAATGATGATGTTGCACTTTGAGCCTCCTGCTACCCCACCAACTGAGCTTTTCTATGGTCACAGAGACCCGCGCAAGCACTTGGCCATGTGGATGGAGGTTTGGAATGAAAATACCTGGAACGAATGGGTTCATATGTTTGTTCATTCGTTGAGACTGGTACCTACTACTTGGTATCTAGAAACGAAGATGCACTGAGGTACTCACCAATAGATTACAACGACTAATGATTTCCTATCAACCTTTGGATTGGTTGGGGGATCAGAGGGATTGGATGAAGCTCTGTAGGATATAAAAGCTTTTGTCTTTGATAACTCTCGGTCTCGAAGAGTATGTGTTGCGCTAGCATGGGACGCACAGATGCAAGATATTGTTAATTGTAGGAACCTATTAGTAGAGGATAATGAAGATGATCCAAGAAATATCAACATCCCTGAGTTCGAAGGGGAGCGCGCAGTTGCAAGGCCCTCATTGGGAATGGTAGATGTAACTAAACCTCTGAAGTTAAAGGAATTCAGCATTGGGACAGAAGAACAACCCAAGTTTCCCTAAATCGGGGATTACTAGGATGATGACACAGTAGGGAAGGTTGCGGAACTGTTGACAAAGTATCAAGACCTGTTTCTGTTGGAGCAAGGTCCCCTGACTACAATTTTGATATATTTTTGTAATATTTTGTAATAGTTTATTCTGGCGCAGGGCTTTGGGGCGGATCGAAGCCCCTAATGAATTGTAATGGGTCAAAGGGTAGACCAAGGGAATGCAAACCACGGTTTGCGTACCATAGAGTAGCGCAGGCTAAATTATTATAAATTGATGAATAGATCGAGTCTAGAAGTAAGTTTTGGTAAAGTCAATATGAGAATCTTGAATTTGTGATACGATTTGCGGACTTGTCTGCTAAGGGCTCTTGCTAGCTATGTGTGCGGAGACCCTAGTCCTACTGTGTGTGGACCCCGCTGGATGTGTGCGCGGGTATGTAGAAGAGTCTGTAAGTGGATTTTGAAGCATTAATGAATGAGAAGACATTTTGCTGATATTGGAATATCTTTGTTATCTGTTATGAGTTGCGCTACCTGTTAATTTCCTGTTATTTCGATGTTATCTCTATAATAGTAACTGCTTATTATAGATTAAGTGTGTACCTGTAATAGATGATTAGAAGAACAATGAATGCATAGATCTGAGCTATATTTCTCATGTTAAGTAATTATCAGATGATTTACGGTTGCGCAATTTATTCTGTTATGCATATTGTTAAGGGTTTCTGGTTATGGCTTCCTCAGCGCGGGCCTGTTTAGATATGAAGGTTCCCACTTCATTAAATCTCTCTCTCTCAGGGTACAGAAACCTAGTTCCAGCACCCTCCCATACTACTTCAGGTGAGACTTTGACCTGCGCAAGCAGGCCATTGCCGAAAGGGCCAGTAGTACAGAGGTTTGCTGGTTAACCTCAAGTCCAAACCTGGGTCAAGACCCCTCAGACCAATAATTTCCCGCAAAGTTCTCTGAGCTCAAATGAATTGTAGGAGACCTAGGCGTTATGAATATCACTTTGAAGCTAGATGCGCGCCCTGTCAAGCAGCAACCTACCAATTGAATCCCAAGTATAAGCAGAAAGTAAAAGAGGAATTAGAAAAAATGGTTGTTACAGGAATCATTGAGCCGTAGAGCAGTTTGATTGGGTGAGCCCAATGGTTGTTCAAGAAAAGAAGACCAAAGGAGAGATAAGAATTTGTGTATATCTGCGTAAGCTTAATGATGCATGTGTGCATGACCCCTTCCCTACTCCATTTTCATATGAGATCTTGGATAATGTGGGAGGAAAAGAAGCTTATTCTTTTACTAATGGATTTTCGGGGTATCATCAGATCAGAATTGTGCTTGAAGACCGCAGGAATACCACCTTTGCAACAGAATGGGGGTCTTTCCAATACATTGTCATGTCTTTCGGATTGAAGAATGCACTTGTGATCTTCTCGCGCATAGTAGTATTTGTGTTCAAAGAATTCATGCACAAGTTCTTAGAGGTGTATTTTGATGACTGGATAGTGTTTGGGTTTGTAAAGAAGCATGTGTCAAACCTGCGCATGATGCTTGACACTTGTAGGAAGCACCAAATTTCTCTTAACCTGAAGAAATGTATATTCTACATGCCTTTTGGAATTTTTTTGGGACATATAGTGTGTCAGCAAGGATTGATGGTAGATCCAGCCAAGATATCATTTATCATCAACCTAGAAGTTCCCACTAATGAAAAATAGTTGTGCTCCATCCTAGGACACACCAGATATTACAGGAAATTCATTCAGGGCTACGCTTTGATCACTGTGCCTATGGAGAAGTTACTGAATAAGGATGTGTTATTTTTCTGGGATGAGGAATGTCAAAAGAGATTTGAGCTACTGAAGGAAAAGATGGTCATTGCACCTATTCTGATATTCCCAGAGTAGTCCAAGGTTTTCCATGTACATGTGGATGCATCTGCTATAGCACTTGGGGTTGTTTTAGCGCAGCCAGGATAAAGAGACATTGATCACCATGTTGATTTTTCCAGTAGGAATCTCTCCAATGCATAGCACAACTAATCAACCATAGAAAGGGAAGGATTGGCCATGGTCTATGCTCTGCAAAAATACAAGCACTATTTGCTAGGAGGACACTTCAAAATGTTCACTGACCATTATGCTTTAAAATACCTGGTCAATAAGCCTGTGTTGGGGGGGAATATTTGTAGATGGTTGTTCCTATTTCAAGAATATGACTTTGAAATCATTATGAAGTCGGGTAGACTGAATGTTGGACCTGATCATCTATCACGCATCAAAAATGGGGAAGAGTGAACCTGTCTGGAGGAGGGGTTACCTGATGCTCAGCTCTTTGCTATCAAGGTGGTTGATGAACACTTTACTGATATTATTCACTTTCTTACCAATGGAAGTGAGCCTGCTCAATATTCGGTGTAGCAAAAGGAGGAGTTTGTTGCGTGTGAAACTGATTTTACCCTGATTGTTGGTCAATTGTACAAGCTAGGAGCAGATGAAGTATTGAGAAGATATGTTTTGGAACACGAGAGACAGGATATCTTGGCTAAGGATCATGGAGGGGTGGCAGGAGGCCATTATGCAGGAAAGGCTACTGCACAGAAGGTGTTGTGTACTAGGTTATGGTGGCCCACATTGCACAATGATGCACATGGATACTCTCGAGCCTGTGAAGCATGCCAAAGAATGGGGAAGCCCTCGCGCAGAGATGAAATTCTCTTGCAACCTCAAATGGGCCCGCAGGCCTTTGATAAATGGAATATATATTTTGTTGGACTTATCAATCCTCCATGGAAGAAGACTGGAGTGCGCTATATCATCACTGCCACAGATTATGTGACCAGATGGGCAGAAGCTAAGGCAGTCCAGGATTGTACCGCAGATACCACTGCGCACTTCATTTTTGAACATATTTTGACTAGGTTTGGGTGTCCGAAGATATTGATGAGTGATAGAGGTGCGCACTTTTTTAATGAAACCATTGAAGCTCTAACAAATTAACTCCAAATCCATCACCAGAAGAGTACCCCTTATCATCCCCAGGCTAACAGTGCAGTAGAAGCTTTCAATAAAATTTTGGAGAATGCGCTCACAAAGATCTGTAATGCAAATCGGAATGATTTGGATGTGCGCATCCCTTCTATGTTATGGGCTTATCAGACCACATGCAAGAATTTGACTGGGAAAACACCTTTCAAGATGCTCTATGGGCAAGAAGCGATCATTCCAATGGAGTATATCGTCCCAAGCCTACGCATTGCAACATTCACTAATATGGCCGAGCCTGACATCATGGAAGAACGTCTTGCACAATTGGTTGCCTTAGAAGAGGATTGGTTCATTGCTAACTTCCATCAACAAGTACAAAAGGTGCGTGAAAAGGCCAGACACGATAGGCACATCAGACAGAAGTTGTTCAAGGAGGAAGATTTGGTCTTGTTATATGACAGTCAGTTTGTGCACCACCTTGAGAAGTTCAAGAAACATTGGTTGGGGCCATACATTGTGAAGGAAATCATTGATGGAGGTGCGGTGCGCTTGGCCACGTCGCGCAATGAGAATCTTCCTGAGTATTTCAATGGAAGCCAACTGAAGCCATATGGGGACAATCCTATGCCAACCAAATGACTATATGGTCGAAGAATAAGAATCCATTTGTCTATGCGTGGTGCAGAGGGAATGCGTAGAAAAATGCAATAGGAGCGCAAAGGTGGTGCGCAGGAGGAGAAACTAGCCGCTAGAACAATGAAACTGGGTGAAAAAGCGATTTTACCGTTGGATGGAGCGGGTTGTATATTTAATGAGGCAATCTTATGGGATTCTTTATCATTTTTACATAGTTCAGTTGCATTTAATGGAGGTTTGACCATTTTCACCATGGATCGCCTATAAAAGGAAGGGTGTGGGTCACATTTGATTCCTTTGCTTTCTTAGTACATTGCACCCTAAGCCTATCCGTGAATTGCGTTGTCATCTTGTCTGTGAGCACTATATGTCTAGCCGGGAGACCCCCGCATCTGACGTGAGTAATCTGTAATTTATCTTTCTCCCAAGAATGATGGCCACCAATCCAGAGAGCATGCCATCTGAGGAGCACTCTATGCCATTCACAGCGTCAACAGAACCAGGATCAGATGATGTCCATGAAGTGGTGCCTGAGGTTGAAGAATTCGTGTCTACGCCAGTTAAGGGAAAGGGAAAGATGATGAAGGGGTCCTCCTCCGAGCCGTGGACCTCTCCTAGGAATGTGACATCCCCGCGCCAAGCCACGAAGGATAGGTCACCTATGGGTGATCCTATGAAGAGACCGATGAGCGCCACTGAGGAGGTTGCGCTCGCTGAGCCAATCTCATGGCGGCCACCATATGTCAAGCCGCGCAGACCCTCTGTGCACGTGTCGAAGAATGTATATGTGGTGAGGGAATATCTTCAGATGCCCTTGATCCCACATGTCATCCCCCTGATTGAAGATATGTTCAACAAGATCCCTCATGTCAAATTTGACGATTATGATTTAGCGGATGAGGAGACATTCCCCGAGTTGGCACCGAAATATTACCTGGAGCGCGTACTCTATGATGATGTGGTGATGGTCGAGCCTATGCCATGGGCGCGCTGGCTGAGCAATGCTAGGATCCTCAATCTGCTGAGGATTCCTCACTTCGGGAGGTACCCTATCACCATTATGTGCATGCGCCATCTACTGGCATTAGTGCATGAAGGTTTCATATGAATTCAAGGACGCATCCCAATAGACACCACGCTAATCCACTGAATCAACAACCTGCCCAAGAAGGGGCCTCATCCTATGGCTAGTTTCAGGAAGAGAAATGAGCTCAAGGTTTCTACGAAGGTGAATAAAGATTACCAGGTCGAATAAGACGCCCAGGGATTCCTAGTGCAGCATATTGCAGATCCAAGTGTGCTCCTAGGAACCTTAGTCCTTGGTTGCAAATTAATGCGCAAGTGTCGCCCGAAGATAGTCCCTACGCACGTGATTGCATTGGCAGGCCAATGCAGGAAGGGGGTCAGCTACAACTGGTCCCAATATCTTTGCGAGGAATTTTTGGACAACGTGGGTGGGGTGTAGGAAGAAGGCAAGAAGTTTTGCTACTCTTGGTTGTTGTTGTTGATCGAGTCGGTGGCATGGGAGACTCCAGAGGGTGTAGTCCTCCCAGAATTGGAGCCTGGAATATGCGAGAGCGTGCGCTACGCCAATCTGTGGGATTCAGCCGACCCCAAGCGAGTAAAGGAGAACAAAATATTTTGGGTGTTATTTGAGGGCGCGCTGGTAACAATACATTCGCGGCCCATATTATCCAGAGCAACACATGAAAAATATAAGAGCATTGTAGACTTTTAAATTCATATTTGAAATGCATCTCTCATCCATGTGTTCACGTAAGAATATTTTATACATTTTTTCTAGTATTTAAATAAATTCAGAAATTATCTGTGGGGTCTTAGTTAAATGATGATGAGGCGGGCTATTATAGCACTCATCACAGGTTCAATTCCCTTCCCCAATCGGGGTGATGTATCTGGACATGTTGATGAAGACAGAGTGAAAAAAAAAAAGAGAGAGAGAGAGAGAGAAAAATGAAGGGTACTAGCAAACTTACAAAAAAAAATAACCAATTTTGTATATCAAAACTTTATTTTTTATGAAAAATAAAATATAAAATAAAAAATAAATTATTAATTTTCGAAGTTTCGAATTAATATTTAAAATGCATTTCTCATACATGTGTTCACCTAAGAATTTTTTGTACTATTTAAATAAATTAAGAAACCAAGAGTACCCTTTTGAAGAGGACTCATAAATGAAGATGGTGGTTTTTTTGAAATTTTTTCATTTTGTATATTTTATTTTATTGATTTTCCATTCAACCCCTTTGAAACTATCCAAAAATGTTTCAAGAATAATGTATAAATGAAATTAGATGAAAAATATCATATGAATTTGAAAATGTCAAACTCATATGCCATTGGAAAGAGGATTCCTTCACGAATCCAACATGATCAAGTCTACCAACTAAGGATAAATATTGTCTTAAGTCAACTAGGCTACAAAATGGTGTTGCAAAGAAATCTGGAGAAGGGGAGCTAAAATCTGTTTTTGAGGCCATCAACAACTCAATCAAGCACTTAAGAGGCTCGATCAAGCCCTTAAAGTCAAAAAATTAAATAACTCATGGTTTAAGAAACCCTCCATCAAGCCCTTGACATGGTTAAATGAGGGATTGGACATTTAATTGATATGGTTATAGATATGTTAATCATAAATATTAATGATGAAGATATAAGTGTATAACTACCAAGTCATAGACCAGTGCCTATCATTTGTCCAGAACTTGTCTTCATGCAACTCTAACTTTGTGTTTTCTATGGGCAACTCCACTCAAAAGCATGACTTTCAATTATGCATATATTTAGGATATAATTATAGAAAGATAAAGGAAAATCAAAGTGAGCTTTTCATGTTTTAAGTTATTTTAATTTAATATATTATTTTATAGTGCAATAATCTTCCTTTAACCAAAATTAATATAATGCTTCACGATCTACTAAATAATCACGGTTAAGGATATTACATAATAATCATAATGAAATATTATATAGTTATGGCTAAAAATACTTTTGTTCAAAGTATAACCTTTCAATTTATTTTATTAATTGTTTAGATAGTTGCAAATTCATTATACTCAATACGTTGTTGGGAAACTTTAAAAAATAGCTCGATCAAGCACCTAGATAACCTCAAGTTACACAAGAGCTTGATCGAGGGTTTGTTTTAATGCTCGGTCAAGTAATTTTTAAACACTCGAATAACTCGATCAAGGGCTCAAAGATTGCTCGATAGAGTGCTTAAAAAGGCTTGATCAAGCTGTTTTTTTTTTCCCACAATGCGCTCTTGCTTGCCAAAAAGTATAACCCAACTTATGCATAGACCCTAATTTGAATATGAGACTCTGGTATCTTTGAGGCTAATGTGAATTTGAGGTTCTAAAATCTCTAAGGCAACTATGCAAATATTTTGAGGTAGGACTACAGACCAAATTTCTGCCCTATTAAGTGTTTTCTCTCCGAAATTTCCCAAGGGTTGTTATGTGCGTTAAAAAGAAATATCGGAGGTAACTATCAACCTCTTTTGGAGATTAGGATCTAGCCTTCCTAATGCTCAGAGAGGGCTCTCTCTTAATGATTTATCTTTGTTTGTTTTAATTAATTTTAGGCTAGTTATGTATGCTTGTTTTGAATTGATTTTGATTTGTTGGTGGAATTACTGATTTAGATGGATAGGTGTCTTTCTATTTTCTATTGGGCTATGGAGTCAATATAACTAGAAAACATAACAGAAACAAATTATAAAGGAAGTGTTACAGGGCAGGATAGCTGAGCAAAATCAGATCTGAAAGTTGAATAGTTAAGTGGCTTTCAATCGGGATCAAGGAGCAATTAAGGGATCCTTAAATCAAATAATGAAGGAAGGTGAAGGAGATTAATAGGGATCAGAAAGCAATTAAGAATTCTCTAAACCAGATATCAAAAGAAAACATAGAAATGTATAATAGTTCAAAGCAGAGTGTAATTAAACAAATTCTGCAATAAAATTCCAATTATAACATTCAAATTTAGAAAACATGCAAGTTTATGGAATCCTTAAGAAAAGAACATGAACAATTGAAATGATACTTCATTGAGATAGCTCAACACGTGAATCCTGTAAAGAAATGCATTTATTACTTGTCATGTTTGTCAATTGGAAAAAGGTACAATAACGCTCAGGTAGTAGATCAATTAACTATAGTAATATTCAGAAATCCACCCACAATACTTCGAATTGATGAAGTATTTATACAAATCTTTACACAAAATATCTTGTCAACTGACTAGGATTTATTTAAGGAAAATAAAATATCTTCCTGCAAGAAGATAGTGACACCTATTTAACTCACTGAAAGATGTCCTTGTTTTATTTGATTGATGTTACTTGTTTCTTTAATATATTTTTCTTTCACGTTGTCTTACTTTCATCTGTTTACTCTTTAACCTGTGCATTCTTTTACTTGTAGTTTTTCTTTTACCTTTCATAGTAAATCACACTAATCCTCTTGTGTTTCTTCATTTGGGATTTCACTTTCATTATCTTGTGGTAAATTTTCTATGTTTTTATGTCTTTAGTAAAAGTGGATTTTACTAAAAGACATGTTTAACTTCATGAAAAATATAAGTGTATGCTAGAGAGCACTTTGTATGAACTTCTTGTTGCTGGTGTAGATGTTTTATCTCTGGTAACAATCATTGTCTTTGTTTAAATTGTCTCTTTCTGCTCTATTGTTGTACATAATCTTCGACTGAGAAAAGGCCTTTGATTTCATATCCTGTGGGTCTGGAGTAAACAGGTTTGGAACTAGTATCAAACAGTTTATCCATCTCCTGGTTCTGCTAATCACTTGCAAAAATAAAACGTTTGTGAATTTGGAAAAAGGATTTGCAAGGAGGCAAGAGGGTTTCAGTGAATTGGTGAGTCTGTGGAAGAGGTTCGGGTTGCAGTGAAGCTTCATCTCTAGTTGGCAATGGCTTTTGGTCTCTTTTCGCAAATCAATAGAAGTAGGCAAATGAATGAAATAGTCAGGATTTCATATTGAACACTTGGTGGTTTTTCTTATGGCGCAAGTGGTTTATTGCATGACTTGGAGATGGTTTGGCAGTTTATCGCATCGCGAAAAGCAGTTTAGCGGTTTGGGGAATGGGGGTGCGATAAAACGTGGGATCATCACGTGGCAGGGAAGTGGGCGGATAAAACAATTTATTTCGCACCCCCCCCTCGGTTTTAAACTTCGGACGTCGAGGGATGAGAAACGGAGTATGGGTCGTTAGATCTGTCGGTGGCAATCGGACGACTGTTGGGGTTTCGTGTTTTCAAAAGTGGTGGGGTCAAGTTAATAACTTATGCGGAAGGGTAAAATGATAGCGAAGGGTTTTACTATAAAGATGGGTCGGGGAATAATATAAGGGGTTTATGAAATATATTAGGCGGTAGGTTAAAATAATGTCGGGAAATGTATTAAAGTGGAAGGGTTAAATGAAAGGGGTTATGAAATATATAAAGCGGGAGGCTTAATAAGGTAGGGAAATATATTAAGCGAAGGGTTTTAAAATGAAAGTGGAGTTGGGTAAAAGATTAAGGCGGAGGGGTAAAATAAAGGAGGGTTGTGAATTATATTAATCGGGGGGGCTAAATGATAATATATAAAGCGGGAGGCTTAATAAGGTAGGGAAATATATTAAGCGAGGGGTTTTAAAATAAAAGTGGAGTTGAGTAAAAGACTAAGACGGAGGGGCAAAATAAATGAGGGTTGTGAATTATATTAATCGTGGGGCCCGATTTAATATATGGTACTTTAAACTATGCAAAAAGTGGGTTTTGCATGTTTTATTGGAAAGGCGGAGTTAGTTCAAGGGAAAGGGTTTTAGTGGGGAAAAAGGATTTAGAATAAGGAGAAAGGGATATTATCAAAGGGAAAGAGATTTTACAAGGGGAGATGACTTCCAAGAGTGCAAAGAGGGTTTTTAGCAAGGAGAATGTGTTTAGAAAGATATTAGTGATAAGAGATAAACCAAATGATGATTTCCATAACTTGTGAAATTATTCTACCTACCCTTTATTTATCCTAGCATTTTTATTTCCTTTATTGGGTGCATTTGAGCTTACTGACCATTTTATTTTCTTTTGATAAGCAAACTAACTTATTTCTAACCTTATATCTTCCAATGGCTCAGAATAAACTTATGAGCTCATTTTATTCTCTACCTAACTATTGATTTGCCAAGATTAAATGGTTTGGTCAGATTTTTATTCACCAACTATTATTACATGAAATTTAAAAGCATGAATGACCAAAATTAAACTGTATGATCATCATGAATTGTGGCATTTTGGACAAGTTGCACACAATTTTATTTGTAAAAGTAAAATAAACTAAGAGTAGTGGCATTTGAATGTGCAACACTTTCAGAATTTATTTTTGTTTCTTTTTGTGGGGTTCATACTTTATATCATTTTTTTATCTTTTTTCTTTTGGTCCTTTGATTATTCTTTTAGGACATAACCTCTTTACATTTTTTAATATGGAAAAACATTTGCAGAAAACAAAGGTATGTACAATATTACAAGACTAATCATAGCCAATTCAAAATTATGATCCCTATTATTGTAGGACCCTAACAAGACACTCGATCTTATATAACAATCCAAGCAATATTCTTTTAACCTCATTACTGGAATGGATAAACGAAGAAGTTAAAATTTAAAAAAGGTCAAGTATTTCCATGTTTTACGAGAGTACAATGCACTTAAAAACAATTGTGCCAATGAAGCCATGCTATTAAAAATAGGAGAAATCATGGTTAATGAAAATCTTAGCCACCAACCAATTTCATAGTCTAATATGAAGGATAGGGAAATCACTTCCATCTAATTACACACACGACATCATAGAAGGACAAGGCATCATTCAACGGAATATCTTATGTGATGTGATTGTCTCACTTGACTCACATGAAGCAGCATTCATTTTTAACTGTCATTGAATCCATGGGAGGATTACTTTAGCATCATTGTGGATAATGGTAGGATAGATGATTATTTGAAGTGCAATTATGAAAGGGCAAGCACAATCTTCGATGTAGTCAAATTGGGCTCCTTAAATTAATTAATATGCTTGGTCTTTCTTCTACTCTTGACCATTGATAAGCTAATCCAACTATTATTCTCCCTTATAGTCAAAACAAAGTGCTTGTGGTAGTCAATTGGTGTACTAAGGTTTCATCTTAGGCCCTTGTCCCTAGTAGGGTTGTATTTTGATTTTAAAATGCCTCTAAATTTTGTAGTGTTATATTTCTTTGTTGAACATTCTCTATTCAATTTCTGCTTTTGGTTTCAACTAAGTCGAGCTCCTATGGTTCCAAAAGGCTATGTTTCTTCCTTGTTTTGCGCAAGGTGTCTTCATTGGTGTCTTTAGAGGATGGATTTCTCTTTCCCCTTATTATCAACATGGCCCCTAAAGTTCAAATTCTAAGTTCCCTCCTATTGAATTCTTGGTCTTAGAAATTTTTGTAGCAAAGTGGAACAATGATATGAGAGTTCCAATTTCGCAATTGGACTTGCACAACATTTATCTTTTCCCTCATTATCAACATGGCTTCTATAGTTCGAAGTTCTAAGTTTCCTGCAATTGAATTATTGGTCTTAGAAGTTTTTGTAGCAAAATGGAACTATATTATGAGAGTTTTGATTTCGCAATTAATCTTGCACAATATTTGTCATCAGATGGAGGATAGAGAATTGCCAAAAACTGGTCGGGCATTGAGAAGCCATAAATAGACCATCAAGGACAACAGAGGTTCTATTATGGTAGCTACAGGTAGAAGCCAAGAACACAATAACTAGATAGCCTCATAAATTGCCACAATAATGGTCACTCTGGTTCAATTCAAGCACCAAATCCTTGTGTTTGAAACAAACTACAGCATGCTTCAGGCTATGGTCATAAACTTGTCCAAAAGAGAACAATGAAGTGCATCTAATCATTGTCAATCTATCAATTCCAATTATGGGGCTACAAGGAAACACAAAATTGTTCACTAGCTTTGAGAGCATATAGATATTGTAAAAGTAGAGTCAGATTTGAATAAGAATATTAAACTGAGAGAAAACATATTTATCACATGGTAATTATAAACAATTTAAAATATTTTAAATTTGAAATCCATATGAATCAGAGTGGAAGTAACTTAACCTTTAAAAGATATTGAAAATTGAGAAAAACCTATATATATATATATATATATATATATATATATATATATATATATATATATTGTAATTATCGTGTAGCTTTTATTACAAATAACTATACTAAAATTTAACCAAATATTATAAGAATAGTCATTTAATCAATTGTTTCTAAAAATTTAGAACACAAGACCAAATACTATAAGAAAAGTTATTTAATCAATTGTTTATAAAGTTTTGGATCACAAGAGCAAAACCTCCAAAGAATAAATCTCTTAAGAATAAATCTATTCCGGTATAACTCAAATTTGTATTAGATTTTTGCCCCATTTTAGATTTAAAAATCTTACCAAATAGGCAATTTAGGCATTTCCCAATCTTTGTAACATTATTTAAGGTTCAAGGGATTCACTTTCCCTTAAAATCATGGCAGCAACCAATGCTCGTGCTTTTGCTATTAATCATTTATCACGTCTTCTTCTCGAGCACTTTTTTCTTCTTCACAACGGGTAGTGAAAATGGTTTTGGTGAATTCCTATGTTGCATAAGGACCCATCCCCCAAAATGAAACCCATGTACCCTGTGTTCATCTGTTTCAGGACTTGATGACCATTAGAAGACATCCCCTTGAGGGACTTCACTGGGGACTCAAAGACTTGCCAGCCATTCCTGAGACGTTCCAAGCAGATTTCAAGTTTGTTCCAAACAGATTTGAGGAATATTTGGACAAATTTCAAGGATTTCTTGTACAGATCTTACAAATATTCTGAGCAAAATATATTTTCAATTTTGACAATCTTGACAATCATGGACATTGATGATTAAACAATATATCATTTTTTCCATTCACTATTTTTGTATTGCACTGAATTTAAATCTATTGTACAGATCTTACAAATATTCTGAGCAAAATATATTTTCAATTTTGACAATCTTGACAATCATGGACATTGATGATTAAACAATATATCATTTTTCGATTCACTATTTTTGTATCGCACTGAATGTAAATCTATTGTACAAGTTACAAATCAAATCGTCGGTTTTGTACAATGGATTTCAATTTGGATTTTCAGTAATTTAAACTTTGTATTTTCAGCAACAACCTTACAACAAAAACCTGTGTTAAAAAAAAACATGAAATACAACATTTCAAAGGGTTGGATATTGCTCTTGTTCTTCTCATTTTTTTGGTCATCTAAACATTTACATATTGTACATGGGTTTCCAGGAGTCAATTTAAGTCCCAATGCTACCATCATCTCAACCTCAAGCATTGTGAAAACAATCAAGTAGTGGTCGAATTTGGTACTAGATGTTTTATTAAATTCATAGTCAATCACCTTAATCTGTAATATCAATATCATCTCTTTATAGAACCATTGTTTTATAGTGGTTTTCAACACAGCAATAAAGTTTATATATTGAAAAGAAAATAACCTTTATGTTTTAACACAATCGTCATTAACGGTAAATATGAGGAGAAATACTTGCTATGGAGACAGTTCTCTATGTTATAGACCCTTCCCGGACATTATTGCAAATTGAAAATGGTCACAAGTTTTCTTGAAGCTATACTGTATGTTGGTCATGTATAGTGGTTAACAATGTGTCACTTAGCCCATTTTTAAATTACTCAAATTTCAGAATTGGCAAATGTAGCAGCTGTGAATAATTCTTATTATCCTTACAAAATGAGGCAAGTACAAATGTTTATAATATATATATATATATATATATATATATATATATATATATATATATATATATATATATATATATATCATACTCTGAAAAATTTAGGGTGCCTCTAGCTGTCCAGGGACCCGTACCGCTGTCCCCACCATTTCCCTGTCCTGAAAACAAATGCGACAAAGGTGAATTCCAATTGAAGGGACCAGTTTTTGCAGGTTTACAGCCTCATTCTGGAAATTATGGGGAACAGTGCATAGGCATAATGACACATCCAATACTGCAACTCGAAGGTCCTCAAGCTTCCAATCAGTTTTACATTTGTCATCTAAAAGCAAAGTGTTTTTAATTCAATTTTAAAACTTCTATTCGTGCCATTAATATATATTCCCTGTATGACCTCTTAGTTTACCAAACATTATCGCATAGCGGTCAATGCTATCCAAATTAATTTCTTAACCTGCGCTACAACTTATTATCTTCTTAATATAAATTCACCCATTTATCTAATTAAGATAGCTAACCAGTTTCTAGATGCATAGCGTATATGTGTTCCATTATTCTAACCAATATTTAAAATAAGGCTGCAAATTTTCAAGTTATCTCAACACAGCATAGACTCGGTGAGTGGCATACAAACAAAAGCTGATTTGCATACAGAAGCCTTTTCTGACTGCAATTCCTTGAATTTAGGAAGAATATTCAATGGTACAGAAAGAAAGCCAACGAATAAGTTGTTAAGAATCCAAAGCTAGTACAGGACCCCATACCTTCTAAAGTATCTTTTTCATATTCCATACATCCCTTTGATGTTATGTCCCGTGATGAAGTAACTGTAATTCACAGACCACATCCAAAGCAGCCTCTGCAACTTTTGGGTTGCTTGAATTTCCAAGGTTAGATACAATGGCCTCAATTTGTGTTATGTCTGAAATTGCAACTGATGGCATTGCAGAATTTAACTGAGCAGAGCGCTGCTCTTTACATGAAACATATAAAGCATACAGAAGGCGCCGCTGCAATTGAGCAGTAACCGATGGGTTTTGTCGGAGAGAAAGCAATTCTAAAACCCTTCCAAGCAATGAAAGATTTGAGAACAAATTCATGGCTGCTTCTTTTGATGCTGCATTAGTAAAAAGAATTAAACACTCTGCAGCTAAGTTCGCAATTTGACATTCATGATATCCACATAGCTCCAAAAATACACTAATATAACTTCCAAAGTCTGTAATATCTCTACTGGCATCCTGGTGATCATTCATATTGCCCAGTTTTATAAGATCATTGCTAGGTATTCCTGGCATACCACCGAGCTTTTCTTTTCCACTGCTGCGTAGTAGGAAAAACCGGCATAAAGATAAGGTTGGCTCCAAAACGTCTTCCATCTCTCTGGCATGTACAAACTCAAGTAAAGCACCAATTCTCTTCACCACTTTCAGCTCTGAAAGGATCCGAGTCTCTACTTCAGGAGCAGATGCCAAAAGAACACAAAGCCTGATATTATTAACATTTGCATTAGACAGGTCTTCATGAAGAAATTCAAAGAACTGTGACACCAGTTTTAGTTGAAGAATGTCTGTGATCCTGAGGCATTTCAAATCCAGAAGCATAACCAGGAGCTTCTGAGCATACATGGGAATTGGATCCTCATCCTCAATAAGTGTAGGATATAGAGGCAAAAAGTATTTTTCAGAAATTGATTTCAGATCCTCGGCTCTTGTGTCATTCTGATTTGATGGAGAATCAGATATATTTTCTAGAAACACAACAAGCACATCAAACAATATTTTCAGGCATAAGAAGCGTGCATCTCCATCTGTATTGTTTTTGTATAAGATGGAAAGGCTGGGAAGCACTTGACTGATAAATATATCAGCAAATTCAAGCAGAATTGTTGACTCTTGCCCAACTAATTCAAGTATGCGGAGAAGAGTTGAAAGAAAATCATCTCTGCCCTGCATCATTAGAAATGTAAAATAAGAAGGTTAAATGAGACAAACATAACCAATTAATTGCAAACAAAACTTGTCAGTTTGGAAAAGGACAAACTTTTCTTATATTCTACCTGGAAGGATGCAGTCTCCAAAAGTTTCATAAATAGTGCAAGTTGGTGCAACACTTGACCACTGACAATCCTCTGCTTGAAGACTGGACTGTTAAAAAGATGGAACACAACAGGGAAAAGATGGATACTGCTTCTGGACTGAGCCCGACCTGTGTGTGGGGTAGCAGGCACTGAGCGCTTGCCACTAGACAGCTGCTGAATATCAGTGCTAATGCTATCCAGTATACCTGGCACAACACCAACCACTGTCTGTACAAGAGCTTCCATACATTGTTGCACATACATGTCCTTTTCCTTAGTCAATCTTTCCATCGCAGGTAGCACTTTTGCATTGCAAAGAGAAGGTAACCACCTACGATTAGTTTTACAAAGAAGAGCTGCACATACAAATGCTTTACCTCGAAGCACTTCAGCAGCCTGCTCCAAAAGTGACACAAGACTGGGAACAAGAGTCTTCTCTTCTAGAAGAGAAAGAATATGCTTTCCCATATTGCTGATCATATTGCTCCCAAGCAGAGCCATATTAATAAGATTTATATTTATTTGTTGCTCCTTTTGATTTCCCTTGCCTATGCCGGCCACAAGTTCCTTGAATGTCAACTTTTCCAGAACCAACTGAATATACGGAGGACTAAATCGTACAAGACGTACCAGACAAGAACCAGCTGTTAAACGTAGACTTTCATGTTTCCCTGGGGCTTTGAATATGTAACATAGGTTGCCAATCACTTCATTACTGGCAAAGCGTATAGCCCAATCACCGCCTTGGCTAGCAATATTTTCAATTGTTTTCAATGCATATAGCTGAGTTGCATCATCCTCACCTTTACGTAAAATAGATGATATCAAGCCAATCAATGAACTGGGAACCTGTCACAGATACGCAGTGTCTAACTAATGTTTGAAGCTAGTACATCTGAATTTAAAACTTAAAAAACACGTGCACATAATTCAATCCTAGCCAAGAATTCCATCAAGCAAAATTGCATCAGCAAGTCTATCAGAATATATAAACATCCTAAAAAGTTTAAGCATCTAACCTGCCAGGTAGATGATGATGCCCGCCCATCTTTTGCCGGACTTTCCTGACCAACAGCAGCTCTTGGAGAATTCTCACTTTGAGTGGAGATGTAGAACAAAAGTTCACCTAGTGCTGCCATGGCAAATCTTCTCACCTTTTCCTGCTTATCTCGAAGACCATCAGTTAGCACTGATATTATTCCAGTACTCGCCACTTCGTCTTCAATAAGAGTTGCATGTCGAATCAACAAACCCATCACACAAACAAGCTGAACACGCAAAGCAGAAACTTTTGATATCCTCAGCATCTTAACAAGCATTGGCATTACTGGACCGTTGGTTAAAATATTGGCTGCATCAACGTTGCTGCTTAGGGTCTCCAGGTATCTCAGGGCATTCTGCTTTTCACTGAGAGTTGTGTTGCCATTGACACTGGTAACAATACGACTAATAAATGCTTCTATCTGATCTGATGAGAGTTTCAAGAAGTCAGAAGCAGAGAGAGCATCAAATGGAAGCATGCGTACATCAAGAACATGTTCAATAGCCTTATCACTTTTCCTGCTGAGCATGATTGGTCTAACAGACAAATCAGACGGGTGCCAAAGAGCCTGTGAAAGATTCACATATACTTTGGAAGGATCTGCACTAGCTGGAGATACAGAGACCCCTTTACTCATCTCATCCGCAAAATCAGCAGGACGTTGAGCTCTTCTTTGAAGACCAACATAAGGGGGCGTTGCTGCAACTTCCCGCTGTTGCAAGCGTGTGCATTCTTCAACAGCTTTTGAAGAGTCAGATTCATTGCCATCACTATCCTGTAAGAGGTTGGGTGACACCATATTGGCATGATTTTCTTCTTGTTCATGTCTATCTGGCAATACATTAGCTGATCGGGCTCGTATTGGTGTCTTACCTTCAGAAACAGGGGTCACAGAAACTGAGTTTTCAGACACATCACTCTCTTCCTGTGCATCAGTTTCAGCATTTTCAGCAAAATCTAGTTCCAGGTCATTATTCTCTATTTTGACATCATTGTCATTTCCAGAGTCTTTTGTTAAAGGCTTCCTGTAATTTTCACCTTCATTCTCCCTCTGTAGGTTAGTTTTAACTATCTTCGATAGCCTAAGCAAATTTATTCCTGCATTTATTTTGGCAGAAGACTCTTTCAGCGGTGGTCCTTTAGTGACCCCAGTTGAGCCTTTTATGTGGTGATTTTGATTATTTTCCAAATTTGGGGTGCCTTTAGTAGGAGTTGAGAATCCTTTTGCCTGGCACGTTTCATTTTCATTTTTCTTTTGAGCTCCATGTAAACCATGCTTGGTGTTTTTCACACCTTGATCTCTAGCAGAGAGAGTGTTTTCTGCATTTCTTTGACAGCTTTCAGGGGGAACAGACTTTGAATACAACTGGAGTAGATTATTAAAAGCTGGTTGTTGAGGTAACGGTAATGCTTTGACTGTTGATTTCCAGAAAGCATGCTCTCGTAACTCAGGCCAGTGCATTCTCTCAGCTGGATCCTTCACCAGTAAATGATTCACCAAGTCAAGAAACTCTTTGCTCGCATTACTTCTTAGAGGTGGTGTTGAATCAGATATTATAGATTTCACAAGCTGAGTGAACTCATTAGCAACAAATGGTGGTCTTCCAGCATAGCATTCATACAAGACACAACCAAGTGCCCAAAGGTCTGATGCAAAAGAATGTACACCTCCTTCCTGAAACAGTTCTGGGGCCATGTAACAAGGTGTACCTCGTTTTGCTTGTGGCAACTGCACAAACCACAAAAATGTGTATGAACTAGAGAAAAGCATTTAGTGTGTAATATACCATAAAGGCTGATTGGAAAGGATGCTTTTGTTTCTATTAAAGCATCCCTGTTCTCTTTTATGGAAAGTTACAAGGCAATACAATAAGATGGACCTTTGAAGCTGACCTGAGAAATGGAACTTTTTGAAATATCACTAAGTCGCCTTGCCAATCCAAAATCACAAAGCTAAAACATGCATGCATTGCAAACCAGATTATGTTAATTAGACATAGGAATCAAAAAGATGTAATCTTCTATAAACTGAAAATATGAATGAACACAGATGTAGTTTCAAAAAGATAATAACAAGTGGAAGGGAATTGCCTTAAGACGTCCATTTTCATCGAGTAAAATATTGGAGGGCTTCAGATCACAATATATCACACCCTTTGAATGCAAAAACCTGAATATCAGTAAAAATCAAAATCAGTAATTTCAGTAAGAATCTGCCAAAAGGTTATGCTGGATGCAAGGTTGTTGTACATTACTGCAAAGCATGTACGAGGTCACGTGCAAAATCATGTATAGACTCCTCTGGAAGTTGGCTATCCTGCATTGCATAAGGTGTAAAACCACGTTATTTTGACTTAAAACCAAACAAAACATTACTACTCTCAACTTACAAGGTTATTCTTCAAATCTTCTGTTTCATAGTTAAGAGAGCCACAATGTAAAATTAGGCAGAATCTTGTCTTTCTGGTTATTTTACTATAACTTAAGCAAGTCCGTCAGAAGCTTGCTCAAACTTGTTAAGTTTGAGACATTATTCAATGGAAAGAATGGATTCTGTAGATACAATGTATCCGACCTAAATGAAAGTCTCAACATTCCATTGCCTTTTCGGAAATTAAAATGGGAAACCATGTCAGTGCCTCACCCTCTTTCTTAAGTTACTATATTCATTGTCAGAAATAGTAGTAGAGAAGCCAACAACCCCCAACACAACATATCAAGTGTGCACTAATACCAAAAACTATACGATAAAGTAGAAGGATACTCTCACTAGTGTAAAGAAAAAGATTAGCAAAGAACAAAAGATAAATCAGTGTACCCAGATCAGATAAGATGCAATGAAAGTTTTCTCTTTTGATGATGACAAAAGAGTTATACGATCCATATGTAAGAATTCCATTGAAAAGATTAAAACAGGAAAATTGCATTATGGGTTGTCGAACTTCC
Organism: Pinus albicaulis; assembly: GCA_034641835.2. Taxonomy (NCBI): domain Eukaryota; kingdom Viridiplantae; phylum Streptophyta; class Pinopsida; order Pinales; family Pinaceae; genus Pinus; species Pinus albicaulis. The sequence continues at coordinate 278,960,644 of CM076582.1, forward strand.
ACAAATGTCTAGGTGACAGTTGACCTTGTTTAAGCTATATTGTTTAATTCAAAAGCAATAATCTTCTCTAATAAATAATAGAGAATTCTGTAATAAATAGACACATAACTCCTCTACTTGTCCAACACTGCTCTGCTTATTTATCAAGGGTTTATGAGGAAGGAGAATTATGTGGGTCTGTGGCTTTGTTTGGACAGTAAAGGATTACTCTGTGACAGTGTAAGTTTGTGAAGGCAATTACAAGGAAACCGAGGCAGAATCCCCTAAGACTCTCATCTGAGGCAGCAACCCTCTTGGAAGTGATTTTATATGGAAAAATGAAGTTATCCAAGGCAGAAAAGCCTCCCTAGAACCCTACCTGAGACAGAAAGGGCCTCAGAGGCCATTTTTCTATAGTAGTGTGGTCTTCTGGAGTTATTCTGGGAGCGCGGAGCTCATCCTGAGATTGCGGACCCTGTCTGACGAATGTTTAGGGCAGCGACTCATCTCTAAGGCCAGAGTCGCGTGCAGCTTGTGGCAGCCAAGTGAAGCCGGGGCTGGAAAAGGCAGTCTGAGCAAACAGCATCCATTCTAGGTCAGCACAATGCCCATTAGGGCTCTCTGGTGACAACAGGGCAGCAAGACAGCAAAGTTGTGGAGGCAAAGTTAGCAGTAACGAGAAAGAACTTGTAAGCTGGTCACTTGTGTTGCTGATAGGGTAACTAGTGTTGTTACTGCTACTAAATTATGAGTGCTGTGCAGCAGACTCTGCTGGTGTAACAGCCCTAAAAGTGAATCTGTGGAAATTGTAACTTGACGTGTGCTGTTGGTATTGTTGAAAGTCATCTACTTGTTTACATTATTGTGTTTTCAATGTCATCTCTGTTGAATTGAAAAAAGATACCACGATACGGCAACAAAATTTGTGATATGTCCTTTAACCCCCCCAAGGGTAAATTCTCCTAAAGGATATTAGAGTATTTCAAATATCTTCAAACAAAAAGTTTTATAAAGACTACAACATAATGGTTCAAGCAGATGACTTAGTCGCACATCACATGTAGTGAATTTCAGCTAGATCAAAATCTATGAAGCACTATAATCAACCACTCACGCCACAAATGTTTTTTTTTACATGGCAGCTTGTTGACATTGATCAATTTATAAAAACAAGTAATAACTAATGAATACTCCATACCTGGCTTTCATCTATTATGAAGAGCTACTCCACCAATTTATATACCATATAAGTACTATTAATGACTGCGATGTGTTTTTACACAATCTATTAGAAGTGTGTTCCTTTTTCCGACCTCTATTCTCTTTTGAATTGGCATCTTCACTACAACTTGTCCAAAGGATTGTTTAAGAATTTTGAATCAACTCAAGACTAGTATTCAAGAGAATGAAATTTGTTTGTTTAAGAAACTATTCCTCAAATCAATAACATGCATAATTGTAGCACAAGGATTTCACATCTTAGTGCTCACATATACCTACCCACAAGGTCATTTATCGCCTTTTTTGTTATGTCCATTGGCCCTTGATCACCAATTTGGTTCGCTTTGCCCCTTTGACGCACTCCTTTGGGGTATTTACTTACACTATAGGTTCAGTTTGGGGCACAAACCCTTGATTGGGGTCATAGTTGTTCAGGATGCTTCATTACAAGTCCACAATGACCCAACCTTATTTGGGTTTGCTATTTATGGGGTCAAATGAGTCAAACATTCGTAAACATTTCATGGTCTCAAAGTGCTACGTGAATTACAGCTTCCTAGCTATAACATGAATGTCTTGCAACTGGCAAAACAAAGAGCATGTATTACAGAAACCCACAATAAGTAGTCAAAAGCCACACAATTTGAATTTTTTGTACAATCTTCTCTTTAACAACTAGTTTTCTGTTCACATATGCCTTGAGGCCATTCCTTTTTCCATTAATACCATTCAATTCATGTTTGTAAAGCCTCTTTGATTTAATTTCCACCTTTCATGAGCTTGCAAGTACACACTCAGATTGGTGTCGATGTCTTAATCTAGCTTCCCAATTATCTTACCAAGCTCTTGGTTTGCTTGTACTTGTCTCCTCCAACACCTCTCTGGTTGTTAGTTTGGCTACAACCTTGTTGGCTTGTTGATTTATCCTAGGGTATCCTTGGGATCTTGGTCCTCTCATACGTTGGACAATTCAACCATACAACCTCACAAGAGGTTCCAACACAGCTAGAGAAACGGAGGCATCAAACCTTTTTGAGGGCACTTACATCACCATTTAGTACGTATTGTCATATCATTATATATGGGTGGTCCAGTGTTTGTTTTGTAGAAGGATTGAGTTGCAAGTGAAGGATTGTATAGGAGGGGGAACACTCTCTTAAAGCCTTATCACAACTCTCATCTTTAGCACAAGAAGCTTTAACACCTGCAATAACACTTGTTCGAGTGGCTGAGTTCCATTTCCTCTCTCCTACATTTCCAACGCTTAGATTAATTAGCTCACCAAAGGACATTTGAAATTAATTAGATTTATTTTGTTAAATTGTTGCTAATTACTTATCGGAAACCCTAATTGAAGTACCCTAATTAGCTTACTGCCCTAGATAACTAATTGATACTGAAACTCCACTTAATCTAATTGTCTTCCTCCCTCTTTTCTTCTCTTCGCCACCCCCCTATGATGTCTTGGTTTGGCCTACAATAAAGCGGCAACTTCACACTCACATTTCTCTTTGTTGGCAATACATGCAATAGGATGGTTCCCTATACCTACTATCACAAATATAAAAAATAAAATAAATAAACTGTATTTGTCCAAGAGGACGTCAAAAACAGTGTTGCAAACATCTTGATAACATGCCAATCTTATCTCGAAATCATGATTTTTTTGCCTAGCTGATGTTTGCCGATTTTTACTGATATTTTTATGGTAACTTAGTTTTTACAATTTTTATCGATATTTTTACGATTTTTTAATTTTCCAGACCCTTGCCAATTTATCCTGATGTCGATGTTCGCAACATTGGTCAAAAATGAGCAAACCATCTTTCATTCAAACTCAACCAAACAAGTTACATCAAATTTCATAATGAAGAGTAATATATTTAGAATGCCAAACTTCAAAGTAACCCATGTACAGTGTCCAGTGCAACGGAATTGATGTATTAAAAAAACTAATAATAGGCTTGCCCAAAATATAAGTCACATGGATACATAATGGATACAACAATTTTTCAGAACATCATGATAAGATACAGCAAGAATGCAACAAATACATACATATGCCCCCAAAACACAGCACATGTGGAAATTTCATAATCTTGTTCATGAATCAAATTAGGAAATAAATGCAAAAGGACAGCTACCATTAAGAGGCAAATTTTTACATTTATGGGTAAACTTTTTGCTTGTCGAGCATTCATGTACTGTCATTGACCTTTAAAGGCCTCTAGGTGGTCACACAAGCCAATAGTATATAGGCATAGTCCATGTTAGTTTCATGGGTTCTCAACCAACTTCAATAATTCACACGGGTATCACCTATAATAATTAATTTTAGCCCATTAAATTATAGATCCAAAGGCTATGATAAGTTTGTATGCACATTTGTAGAATTCACAAAAAACAAATTAGTGGAGAGATCAATTTGCAATAATTGATTCATTTCTTTTTTCACTATGGTGAATCAGTAACTCGTTGGTGAAATCTGGGTGAGGCCCAAGAGTATATCCAACAACCCATAAGTGTAATAACATCCCCTACGAATTGAGGACAAATGGGATGAAATAACCTATCCATCCCCGTAGGCTATAGTCCTCTATAAGGGAAAAAAAATCTCAAAATCACCATTGTTGGGCAAGTTTTGGGGCAGCTTGGCGAAGAAACTCAAAGTTGGGGCTTCGAGTAAAATTTACGAAATCATTTTAGAAGAAGAAACCCCCATAGGAAATCTATAAATATGAGAGGGATGAATTTATTTTGCAGTATCAAATTTGGATCAATTCATTTGTTATAGTGCATTTGCTCTGAGGGTTTTAGACCCCTTTTCTCTCTTGTCAATTTCGGTGGTGAAAGATTCAACCCTAGTTGACATCTTCTTATTACTCCTCTCTGTTCTAGGCAAAGGTTGTTGATTTCTGGTAGCATCGGATGTTCTCTAAGTCTCAAATTTTGCAGGGAGGCTTAGGCACATGCATTCCAAAGAACCCAGAAAGCGTTTTGGGAAATTCCACCCAGATTGTGTTTTATGAAAATAATTAATTATTTTTAATGGGACCCTAACTCTAAACTTAGGAAATTAAAATAATTAAAGGATATTAATTAAAACAGGTTGTGAATATTCTAGAAAAGACGGAGATCAAATCAAGTTAATCTAAGTCGTTGATTAGCGATTTAATCTCGGTTGTTGAAGTCTCAATGAGTAGATTATAAAAAGGACTTGATGGGGCATTTGGAGGACACAACGAGCGACCGACAGAGTCTAGAGATTGAAATTCTTTAGTGAAAATGCTCAGGGAGAAAATCGATCGAGAAGATTCTTGCAGAGAGGGGCAGAGATAAATGTCAGTTGGAAATTTTCTTGAGCCGAGAATACGTTGCAGAGAAGACAAAGGGCAGTATGCAAAGAGGCAGTGTAGCAGCTACGCAGAGGCAGCACAGTCCCACGTAGAGGCAACGCTGCAGCCTTGAGGAGATCCTAGATTCAACTGAGGATCAGTCAGATCGAGTGTCGGAGTGTCGGGGTATGAGACCGGAGGGGCCAGAGTTCAGTATCCAACCAGCAGAAGAGCCAACAAGCATAGGTGACGCAGTCCCCACGCAAAGTGACGCAAAACTACGTAGAGGCTACGTAGGGCTCATCAGCTCAGTGTTTGCTCAGTCAAGATTTTCCAGTGTCAGTGAGAGGTAATCCTCACTAGCTCTATGTCAGTCACATTCTCTGTGTGGATGGCCAGTAAGGCATCCCAAATTGTATTCAGAATTACTGCATAATAAACAAACCCTCAGCTGCTGCACTAGTTTCCCGCATTGGGTTTTCCAGGGACTTAGTCCAAAAATAACAGTGTCGTGTGTCTATTGTCTATTCTTGCTCATATCTTGTTTTCGCAGTTATTTGTTTTTTGCAGTTTAATTTTGTGAAGGTTGTAGTGTGTGGGTTGCAATATTTACCGCAGAACACAGTGAATAATTTTTTCAGAAATTAACAAAAAGAATGATTCTCATCAGTTGCTACAGTAGGATTCCGGTGTAGGAATTTTCACAAAGGTTTTATTAGAGGCAGCAAAGTTATGTGGAGAAGGATGTTTTGTTCTATCTAAGCAAGCAAAGTTTTGTTTGTTCTATCAAATGCTAGCGAAGTTGTGGAACTAATCTAGACAAGCAAAGTTCGATCTCTTACATCTAATACCAAGGAAGCTTGAGGCAATTGATCCAGCAAATTTTTGCATTGACGTTTTGTCCTATCTAAGGGAAGCGAAGCTCTTTGAAAAGCAAGCAAGCAAAAACTCGTTCTACCTAAGGCAACAAGCTGTCTCCCTCTTTCTATTGATATTTGATTGGCACAAGACTGGATAATTCGTGGTATTCATAGCCAATTCTTTGTAAAGCAATCCACAAATCCCAAAGGCTAGTTATTACTAAATTGACGAGTTACGGAGGGTAGACTGAGGCCCGACTATTTAAGCTGAATCCATTTCAGTGGGCCAATGAGATTTATCAAATTGCAGCAGAATAAGACATGAGGCTCACAATCTACTCTGTGTCAAGGGAATATTATTTTGTTGCAGATCGCACATTCTAAGGCCAAAAACTTACTCGGCGTCCAATCACAACTCCTATAGTTGCAATCCATAGAGTAGAAAAGTTTGGTAACAGTTCGAGGAAGCATTCTCAAGAGACACTCGAGTTTTTTGAAATTGAATTTATGAAATTTATTATGGGACCATAGTGAGCCTTGAAATTGATAGCTGGCCAGATCAATTTTCGTTATTTAGCGCAATATGTTTTCAAAAGAACATATTCACTGATCTAGACATCTTGAAGGAAGGGTGATCTTATAACAACGCAATATAGAATCGGTGGGAGCAAGAAGGATATATGTGCACAAACCAAAGGTTATTGGAGTGTGGGCCAGAGGCAATTAGGGTTTCTGAATTTTTGCAGTGTTTGCCAACAAATCAAATTTCTACTAAAACATTGGATTTACTAGGGTTTTGTTTTGGAAAATATCGACTGAACTAGTTGAAGGTGTTGTTGGTATATTCTAGATAATCGTAGCAATAAAATTTCCAAGTGTGGATCAGATTTAATTTGCACAACTCATTTGTACTGAAATTGTGGAATTTGGACTGTTACAACATTGTGATTGAATGTTATTGTCGAACAGTGGCATTATGTTTGGATGGTAGTATACTATACTATTGAATGGACTGTTTGTTTAAAAAAAATTGAAATCCTAGTTATCAGAAAACCCTAATAGAAAATTTCCCTAGTGTATTTGTGAATTTTAGATAACAATGGTATGTTCTATGCTTGCAACAATTACTTCAATGTTCTTTAGTTAGCCCAATGACAATTTCCAATTTAATTTCCAATAGCAATCACATTGACAATAGTTATAGATAGAACATAAACAATAAATGCAAAAGACAACCAAAGACATGAGAACACCAATATTTGGCGAATGTCAGGGAAAAACCACAAAAATGGGAAAACCCTTTGATCAATTCTTATCAAATGTTCAACAGAGAGAGAGAGGATAATAATAGAGTCAAAATCAAAATTAACTTGTCAAATCACTGTTCAAAACAGCCCTGTCAAATTTGCAACTTTGTTCCTAGTCAACAATACTCAAATCAGTAGCAGTGTGACCTAACTAGTCAACATTTAAGGGTCAGAATGTAATATCCCAAAATGGGAAATTTCTACAACAAATAGAATATCTGAAGATATTCTAAAGTTGGAGCTTCAGCAAATCATGAGCTTGGCAATGTACATCAGCTCATTAGATGTAAAAGAACATCTCACCAACAGATGAATGGATATCAGCAAGAATATGGCCTACAGACTCCTTCCCGAGTGGGAAAATGCAACAATATAGGGCATAAAATGGTTGTCTTCAGAAAATAACGCTATATATGGAAAAAATGGGACTGGATCCCTTAGAATATACCATATACAACTTATATCCAGAATTGGAGTTGAAACAAATCATTCTAGCCAACATAAACAAATCTCCCCAAGTCAATATGTCTCAAATAAGCCCAAACCCCATAGCTTAACTCATGCAAAAGGGACTGAAGCATGTACAGCATTATTTTAATGAGGGTTTATGCAGCAAATAATGAGAAATAGCAGATCTGGAGATTACAATCATCCAATGGCTGAGAAAATGGAGATTCCTTCCTTTTTATACAAAACAAGAGTAACCCGGCAAGGGTTTCATGAGAGTACAACGTATAAAAATACAAATCTGCAGATCTGGATCTGAAAAACGCAGTTGTACTGCAACACTGAATAAATGTAGCTGAAATATACAAATGACAGAAGAAGAATAAGATACAGAGCTTTTCGAGAGAAGGGTTGGCCCTTCCTCCAAGGAACAAGCTCACCAGCAAGGGATCAAACCTTGCTACTGCAGCACTTTAGAAAATGATGCAGTTTTTAAAGCTAACTACGCTGTAGAAGATGCGAAGTGAGTTGGCCAGATGCCAAGATGTAAAATATGCTCTGGAATCTCCTGTACAGATCTTGCAAAGCAAGGAGAGCTCCCTCCTCCGAAAGATAAGCTCAGGAGCTGGTGTTGTAAGTCTCCCACTGCAACACCCTGCAACACAACGTCCCCTGCTACAGGAATAACATTGTGGCTGAAGGAGGATGCTTGGCCTCAAACTTGGATGTTGGAAAATGAAGAATAGAACTCCTCCAAGAGATCACTCAATGAAGGAGAAGGAATCCCTAAGCAAGAATGCCTTGTGCTAAACAGCACTGCATACTCAACTCAACAGTTGAAGAATGCTCAAGAGTCTAAGCAGACCAAAAATAATAATCCATAAGCTAACCTCAAATGTCTGCTATCTTCCTCCTTATAAGGTTTGTGAGCCTCCTCACCTTGGGTCCCACCTATTAGGGTTTCCAACACCATGTGAACACTTTCCCTCCAAAACTGCGTTGTAGCTCTATCAAGACTGCTCCTCCATACTGCGTTGTTGACTTGGTCAACTTGACTGAATCAACATGATTCTTTTCATGTTCATACATGGAAAGTGCAAAATCCAACCACTAAGATATCCCCTTTTCACACCAAGAGGGCTTTTATGCTAATACAAGACAGGATGGGTCTCTTTCCCCCATTTATTCACCTACTAAGTGCAAGAAACAAAATTTAATATTCCCATTAGTTGCATGCTAATTTTAGGAATATTACAGTCCTCCCCTCCCAAATGTTGCTTCTCCTCGAGCAACTGCAAGGATAGAACTGAAAAGTCTCCTCCCCTCTTCCTGTAGCATCCCCATATGATGAGATCTCCCAAAGAAAAAGATGTTGTCTCAACAATGAACTCCACAATGTCTCTCTCAAGCATACAAGTTAGCACTTGGTATACATCCCAAATGGCCATCATCATGCAAAGTAAAATACTCAAGGAGACAACTATGTGTTGTCTAGAGGTCCTCTCAAGGCATGGAGTTTGATATGCATGGGAAACTTTCATTCCCCAAGTGAAAACTCCTCCCCCAAGCTATCATCCATGTAAAATGAGTCACACTGCCGGATAGCAAGTCATGTAAAATTCCCTCCACCTTAAGCTCTTGAAGTGTAGGTGGGCTGAATAGATGAACATGATAGGCAAGAGAGCCTATCCCACGCTGTCCACCTCTCCACTTATGACAAGTGTAGAGGGCATGCTGATCTTGGGTTGCAACATGGTTGCCCTCAAGTGGCAAGAAGAAGGTTGAATCTCCAAGGATCCTTCCTCCAATGTCATGAGCCATGCTCACCCAAACCATCCCATACAAGATGAATGGCACCCCATCACCATATGGCATCCAAATCAAAAAAATGCTACAGGTTATCTGCAAGTTTGGATGGTACAAATGGTTCTCCAAGTGAATATCACGCAGTCTCCCCAACTGTTGTTTGAAAACCTCATGTGGCAAGTGGTTCTTCAATAGGTTACAAGATATGCATGGTTGCTCCTCCACCATGGGGAAGTAAGCATCAATGTATATCAGCTGTACATAATCAAAATAACAATACACTTGCCCAAAATCATGTATAGATGGGCTACTAGCATTACAAATATTGGCCCTAAAGTGACCATGGAACCCAAAAATACTCTTGCTCTCTTGTGGAGCAATGCATTGTTCATATATGGTGAGAAGATACAAATACTCCATGAAGTAATCAACCAGTACTGAAATGCATTTCTTACCATACATAGTGAGTAGGCTGAAAGTGAGACCCATGAATAAGTCCTCCCATGAGAATCTCCCCATAAGAATCTGCAAGAAGAAGGGATACATACTCTCCTTGGAACACTCCATTAATAAGAACATACTCCCATGTGACAGCGCTGTTGGGGTTAGTGACAAGGCTCCATGACTCCTCCCTTTCGCATTCCCTATGCCAAAGCCATCCACCATCATGCTGCTATGTGAGAAGATCTTCTTCCTACATGGAAGCCTCTCATAATCCTCCAATGTTGAAGGGTAGCCTCCTTGCACTTTGAATGTGCCTTCCTTCTTTCTGGAAATATCATGAAAAGTATGGGAAAATTTCTGCCCACACTCTCCCAAGTGTAACCACAGCAACAACAACTCTTGTTGCTCCCTCATCTCTCCCTCATACAAGCCATACAGTAAGATCATGATGGTTGTCTTGTATGATGCCCCATACAAACAAGTTTTCTGTTGTTCTATCATATGGGTGCCATGCCATGCCTCCAACCACCACATACCTCTTGACAAAGGGTATGATCCAAGATGGCCAAACTCTCTCAAGAGTAGCCAACGCAGCTTTGCTTCTTGCTAACCGGTGTCATAATTCTACAAGTGGTTCACCAACCTCTTGCTCTCCATCCACCTCCATTCATCCAAGTGTGGATGCCTCCAATCATTCTCCCCCTTGGCATCTTCCCAATGAGGACTATAAATCTCCCAAAGCAGATTTTTCTCCTTACATCTCATCGGAAGCTGAGATGTAACCCCTTGGAGATCTCCTAGAGAAGACCTCTTAACAATAATCCTCTTGAATCCAAAAGAATCCAAGTGTGCTGAAGGTAAAACATCATCAGAAAGTGGCACAACACTCATTATGTCCTCCAAAATCTTGCACCTTAACCCTTCATGCTGCATGCAACTCAATAAAGGTGCAAAGAAATGAATGTTTATCCCTTCTTGGATCAAACCAAAGTTGCACAGCGTTGTGCAAGCTTGTTGCCCCACATCAGCAATGTGTTTTGATCTCTGACCATGTGGAGATAACTCCCCAAGATTTCCCATAAGATTTCTTGAATGGATAAAAAATGGAAATCCATGCATACCTTGATGAGTCCTGGGAACATCTTGTGTGGCTACAAGAGTTCCTTCCTCCAAGGTGTTGGTTGATCCAACTACTGATACAGATGGTTGCCCCTCCATGATTGTGACAGCGCTGGTACAAGGCTCCTCAAGTGGAGAAGAGGACTCCTCCTTCTCTGATCTTCTACTGTCAAATATTTCGATTACCCGATGAGTGAAATCTGCAAAAGTGGACACTCTTGCATGATTCACATGGCTGAACCACTAGGTGCTTGCCTTGCCCTCCAAGTGCAGCGCTGAGATCTCCACAGCCTCTCTTTCCACTACTGGATGTAGTAGGAAGAATGCTTCTAACTTCATCACCCAAGATTTTGTTGTACATAAGGGTGATCCATCAAAGGTAGACAATAAGAACCTATATCCCCTTATCATCCTGCTGCTGTATGGCCTTCTTTCTTCTCTCAGTTGGATAAACTGAGGAAGTTCGAGGGTCTCTTTGAAAGCCCTAGGTTGGCACTTGTACTATGCCAAATATCCACTCAGGATCTCATGTTCTAAGTGGTCTCCTTGCTCTTCACTTCCTCTATGAGAATAGGAAGTGCATGGGTCTTCTTCTTCCTCTTGAAACCTTCTAGAGGTCTCACTGCAGCTTTCTCCTCCTTGAAACCCTCTTAGAGTTTCATTGCATCTTTCTTCTTTCATCTGGTGAACCTCCTTGGAGAGGCTCTTCTTAGATCTGAAAACCGATGAGAGTAATCTCATCCTCTCCATCATTCTGATCTCCTCTTCTTCTTATCTTCTGGATTGGATCTGAAATCCACAGGCTGAGCCAAGATAGTTGTTCTGATACCACTGTAATATCCCAAAATGGGAAATTTCTACAACAAATAGAATATCTAAAGATATTCTAAAGTTGGAGCTTCAACAAATCATGAGCTTGGCAATGTACATCAGCTCATTAGATGTAAAAGAACATCTCACCAACAGATGAATGGATATCAGCAAGAATATGGCCTACCTACTCCTTCCCGAGTGGGAAAATGCAACAATATAGGGCATAAAATGGTTGTCTTCAGAAAATAACGCTATATATGGAAGAAATGGGACTTGGATCCCTTAGAACATACCATATACAACTTATATCCAAAATTGGAGCTGAAACAAATCATTCTAGCCAACATAAACAGATCTCCCCAAGTCAATATGTCTCAAATAAGCCCAAACCCCATAGCTTAACTCATGCAAAAGGGATTGAAGCATGTACAGCGTTATTTTAATGAGGGTTTATGCAGCAAATAATGAGAAATAGCAGATCTGGAGATTACAGTCATCCAATGGCTGAGAAAATGGAGATTCCTTCCTTTTTATACAAAACAAGAGTAACCCGGCAAGGGTTTCATGAGAGTACAATGTATAAAAATACAGATCTGCAGATCTGGATCTGAAAAACGTAGTTGTACTGCAGCACTAAATAAATGTAGCTGAAATATACAAATGACAGAAGAAGAATAAGATACAGAGCTTTCCGGGAGAAGGGTTGGCCCTTCCTCCAAGGAACAAGCTCACCGACAAGGGATCAAACCATGCTACTGCAGCACTCTAGAAAATGACGCAGTTTCTGAAGCTAACTGCACTGTAGAAAATGAGAAGTGAGTTGGCCACATGCCAAGATGTAAAATATGCTCTGGAATCTCCTGTACAAATCTTGCAAAGCAAGGGGAGCTCCCTCCTCTGAAAGATAAGCTCAGGAGCTGGTGTTGTAAGTCTCCCACTGCAACACCCTGCAACACAACGTCCCCTGCTACAGGAATAACGTTGTGGCTGAAGAAGGATGCTCGGCCTCAATCCCGGATGTGGGAAAATGAAGAACAGAACTCCTCCAAGAGATCACTCAGTGAAGAAGAAGGAATCCCTAAGCAAGAATGCCTTGTGCTGAACAGCACTGCATACTCAACTCAACATCTGAAGAATGCTCAAGAGTCTAAGCAGACCAAAAATAATAATCCATAAGCTAACCTCAAATGTCTGTTATCTTCCTCCTTATAAGGTTTGTGAGCCTCCTCACCTTGGGTCCCACCTATTAGGGTTTCCAACACCATGTGAATACTTTCCCTCCAAACTGCATTGTAGCTCTATCAAGACTGCTCCTCCATACTGCGTTGTTGACTTGGTCAACTTGACTGAATCAACATGATTCATTTCCTGTTCATACATGGAAAGTGCAAAATCCAGCCACTAAGATATCCCCTTTTCACACCAAGAGGGCTTTTATGCTAATACAAGACAGTATGGGTCTCTTTCCCCCATTTATTCACCTACTAAGTGCAAGAAACAAAATGTAATATTCCCATTAGCTGCATGCTAATTTAGGAATATTACACAGAAAATTCCTTTAGTAACTCCATCAAAGTTCATCCAAGTCACCCTCCTTAGCTTGTCAAAGTTAGCCCGAAACAATCAACTTTGGAGTATTCAAACCCAATCAAACAAAAGTAAACCCTATGATCAATGGAAGTCAAACAACCCAGAAAATCTCGATTTTTGTGCCAATGAATGCGATTTGCCCAAATAGAAAATTTCCCACAAAATCATAATCAAAGGAGATCAAATAGCCCTTGGTCAATGCTAGTCAAACCTTGCGACAAATCTAAAATACGGCCTCCTGAAATTCGTTATCTTTCAACCACACGTGTGAGAAGAAGAGTTGCCCAATGAGCTGTACAAACCAATGAAATGAGGAGAGAGAAGAAAGAGTTGAGTTGATGAGCTGCCAAATGAGGTTAGAGGTCACTATTGTTTATATGAATCCATGTGGGTGAAAAGACATGTCTCTTGGGCTTCAAGAGCCTACATGATGGTGTAGCCGACCTCGACAATTTGCACATGTGTGGGCTTCACTTCCAAATACAATTCTCCTTATCCAAATTTAGTAATCTTTAAGTCAATTTTGGTTCTCTAGAAAAGAGGAATTCAATGCAATAATTATCTCCATCAAATGAGTTGTCCAAAGTGGATTTGGCCGTAGTTGCCAATTTTAACACTACCTCTCAAATAGGGAGAATTCCACCTGCCAATATCTGACCATCGATCATCATGCCATCCTGTCATCACATACCATCTTTGCAACTCGTCTCAACTCTTTTGAACACTAATATAGATAATGAAGAAGAATTGATCGAGAGTGAGTCACAAGACTTTGCCACTCTCCATTGACAAAAATCAATCCACATAACCATGGGTAGAACCCCATTCAGACTTGATCCTAGATCAAGTTATTGAACACCATACATCTTAGACATAGGGAGTACGAAAATACACGATGCATCCATTTGTAATGTTACGGTCTCTATCCACTTTTCCCAACTCATTGGCTAGATGAGAGGTACTTCCCATGAGTCCCAAACTACATGGGTAGGATGTATGTTGGAGCATGCGCAAGAAAAGGCGAACCACTCATCCTACTCATATGCCATAGGAGAAGGTGAACCACTAATCTTATGCATATATCATCAGCTATAAGGGAAGGTGAACCACTCACACTATGCTCCCATATATCATCATTGGGTATCATAAGGGAAAGTGAACCACTCACCCTATACACAGCATACCTATAGGGGAAGGTGAACCACTCACCCTATGGTCACTCGTAGCTCCAAGAAGTACCCCAAGCCCCAGGAGCTCCCAGAGCTCAATGTGCAACTCAAGTAAGACCCTCATGGGAGGGTCCTTCCACAACTTCAACTCTCTTTCAGAAGGCTAAGAAATTGACCTTCCCCAAGGGATTTGTGAGGATGTCAACAATTTTCTCATCAGTCATAATGTTTTGGAGCCTTATTGCTCCTCGTTGTACCATATCCCGGATAAAGTGGTACCTAATATCAATATGCTTGGAGCAGTCGTGGAACACAAGAATCTCTGAAAGGCAAATCCCACTCTGGTTATCGCAATAGAACACGGTGGTATCTAGCACGCGCTCAAATAGCTCATTGAAGAGCTTCCTCAATCAAACAACTTCACAACAAGTCATACTAGCTACAATGTATTCAGCCTTGACGGTCCATAGCAATTGATTTTTGCTTCCTGCTCATCCATGAAACTGAAACAGATCCCAAAGAGAAGCAACATCCCGATGTGCTCTTTCTATCCACCACACTACCAGCCGAGTCAGCATCAATATATCCATGTAGCCTCAAATTCTCGACAGTGTATTTCATTCCATAGTTGATAGTGCCACAAAGATATCTCGAGAGATTCTTTGCAGCAGCCCAATGTATGTCATGAGGCTCAACCATAAATTGACTCAAACTATTTACAATGAACCATATGTACGGATGGGAGTTTAGCAAGAACATCAAGGCCCCAACAAGTTGTCTACACTCGAAAGGGTTTGCCAATTCGAGCCCAACAGCACTTCCACATAGCTTCTTGAAGTTGAGTTCCATCGAAGTAGACACATACTTGCATTCTACCATCCGACATCTCTCTAGCAGCTTCACAATGTATTTTCCTTAGGTCTAAGCACCACGTCCCAAACATCATTCTTCATGATCAATTCATATTCCTCACTTATCGCATCTTTCCATACTTGGTGCTTTACAGCTTCTTTGAGCGTGCAAGGTGTAGCTTGAACAATAGTATACATGGCAGCCAAGTACCCTTGATACCTGTTCGGCGTCTTACTTTCATGAAATATCCCTCTTGGAGCAATATGTCTTTTAGCATCTTCAAGAGTATCTTTTAGCCATAATGGTCGTTTCCATGAGGTAGAGGGGTCACCAAGAGATCGATCAATAGAATCCATCGAGCCATCAACATCAGGCGTAGGCTCATCCATTAGAGGTTCATCTCGTTTTTCGACAATGACATCATCATCGTTCCTTGAGATGGGGAGATCTCTAGCTTTCCCAAGGGCAATGTCTTCATCAAAGGTGACATCACAACTTATTTCCACATCTCTTTGACCAAGTACATAGATTTTATAAGTTTTTGAATTTTCACTGTAGCTGACGAATATACCTTTCTTCCTAATATCAATCCAACTTATTCCTTTTCTCTTTAGGCACGTGAAAGTATATCGAACAACCAAAGATTCTAAAATGAGAAACATCAGAGTTCTTACCAGTGAAGACTTCATCGAGTGGCTTGAAATCCAAAGCCTGATGCGGGCTCCTATTTTGAATATATACAACAGTGTTGGAAGCTTCTTCCCATAAGAATTTTGGTTGAATTTGATCATAGATCATGGCACGGGTGGCTTCCATAATCATTTGATTCTTCGTTTTAGCAACACCATTCTGCTCAAGAGTGTATGGAACAGTTGTCTCCCTCTTAATGTCAACCTCTCTGCAAAAGCCATTGAATTCATTTGATTCAAATTCAGTTCCATTGTCGGTCCTCAATGTCTAGATCTTCTTCCCTATTTGATTTTCCACCAATGCCTTGAAAGAACGAAACCATTTGAACACTTCATCCTTCGTCTTCAAGAAATAGATCCTTGTTTTGCGTGAGAAGTCATCCACAAAGATTGCATAGTATATGTATCCTCCCAATAAGGTTACGAGCAAGGCACCAAATATGGCAGAATGGACCAATTGAAGAATATTGGTTGTCTTGCTTTCACTAGAAGGGAATGGTCCCTTTGTATGTTTCTTAGTTGCACAACCTTGACAAACTCCTTCATGGTTCATATTAAAGTCAGGCATCCTTGTGACCATCTTTCTTACCCTAAGTTAGGCTTGGTAGTGTAAGTGGGAAAATATCCAGTGCCATAATTCACATTGAGGAGAAGTATCACTTGCCAAAGCTCCCAAAGGACTTCCACCAACTTGATACACCTTTAGGGTTCTTTTTGCCAAATACGTACCTTTCCATCAATGAATGCTACCTTGAAGCCTTTGTCTTCCATCGCAGAAATAGATACCACGTTCTTCTTCAAATCGGGCACATACAACACATATTGTAGATGAATGGTTTGACCTTGATTCAAGTGAAGAGTGACAGTACCTAACCCTTTAACAAGGTAGGTGGCCTTATCTCCAAGTATAATTTCTCGATTAGTCTTTTTCTCAAACAAATTTGAGAGGGCCTTCTTGTATCCAGTGAAGTGCCTTAAGGCTCCACTATCAATCAACGAATGACCCAAAGTATCCGAAGGAGAGGCAGTAGATAGAGCAGAAATAAGATAGAATTCATCTTGATTTTATACAACATTACTATCATCATACTTGGCATTTCTTGTCCTTTTGGGAGGTCAGCGATTTCCATTTCAAGCAACAGGAGCATTCCTCTTTCCTTTGTTGTTGAACATGTTGTTCCTTGGATTTTCATTGTTGTTAAGATTGTTGTTGTTGTTGTCATCATCCCTTGGAGGATTGTTCTTGTGAGGGCACTATCTAGCATAGTGGTCGAACCTGTTGCAATTGTAGCATCTTCCTTTTTTTCCTTCTTTGAATCCCTTCTTAGATCCTAGATCCTGTCTCCTTGGACCAACATTATTCTTTCTTTTCGCATGAGCAGAGAAGGAATTAGGTTCATTTCCATTGGAGGACTTATCTCTCTCTATCATCCTTGTCTCCTCTTGAGTGCATCTAGCCAATAATTCATCAAAACCTGGCATCATGTCGTTGTTGAGAATGGTGGTAAATACATCCCATGGTCTTGAAAGACATCCAAGTGCAATGAGAGTGAACTCCATGTCGGGAACAACTTCTCCAATAGATAGTAGGTCATTCTTGATTTGAGTTATTCTCATGAAGTAGGATTGGATAGACTCCCCTTCCTCCATCTTGATATCCTTCAACTTGTCCTTGAGAAAGAGGATTTGACTTGCATTGTTCACTTTGAACATCCCAACCAACTTATCATATATTTCCTTAGAAGTTCCCAAGTCAGAAAATAGGCAACCAAATGCTTTTGAATGGAGTTAATCAAAATTTTCTTCGCTTTGACCTCACCTTTTCTATACCTTGTTTTAGCAGTAGTCAGTGCATTTGAAGGAGGCTCCACCACTTTTCCTTGCATATAGTCCAATACTTCATGCTCCTCCAGGGTCAAAGTCCAAAGTCACCTTCCGTGCATGATAATCAGATGTGTCTTGGTTTGTCTTCAATCATGAAGTAGGATGTAGAAGCCATTAAGACTTGTCCAATAATCTTTGTCCAATAGATCTCTTAGTGATTGTTTTTCTCTCTTGCTTGGGCTTTGTCTTCACCTAGGCTTGATACCATGTTAATTTTAGATAACAATGGTATGTTCTATGCTTGCAACAATTATTTCAGTGTCTTTTAGTAAGCCCAATGACATTTTCCAGTTTAATTTCCAATATCAATCACTTTAACCACTAATCACATTGACAATAATTGTATATAAAACATAAACAATAAAGGCAGAAGACAAACCAAGACAAGAGAACACTAGTATTTGGCCAATGCCAAGGGAAGACCCCAAGATGGGGAAAACCCTTTGATCAATTCTTCTTATTATTATATCAAATGTTCAACACACACAGAGTACAATAATAGGTCAAAGTCAAAATTGACTTATCAAATCGTTGTTCAAAACAACCCTATCAAATCTACAATTGTCCCTAGTCAACAATAGTCAAATGATAAATCAACAGTAATGTGTGCCCTAACCAGTCAACGGTCAAGGGTCAAAACAGTGCTTTAGCAACTTGGTCAAAATTCATCCAACTCAAACTCCTTAGCTAATCAAAGTCAGCCCAAAACAGTCAACTTTGGAGCAGTCAAACCCAGTCAAACAAAAGTCAACCTTGTGATCAAACAAGCTTATAGTCAATGCAAGTCAAACAACCTAGAAATCTCGACTTTTGTGCCAATGAATGTGGCCTGCCCAAATAGAAAATTTCCCACAAAATCATAGTCAAAGGAGGTCAAATAGCCCTTGGTCAACGCTAGTCAAATCTTGCATCAGATCTAAAATTCGACCTCCTGAAATTCGTCCTCTTTCAACCACATGTGTGAGAAGAAGAGTTACCCAATGAGTTGTACGAACCAATCAGATGAGGAGAGAGAAGAATGAGTTGAGTTGATGAGGTGCCAAATGAGGTTGGAGGTCAATATTATTTATATGAATCCACGTGGTTGAAAAGACATGTCTCTTGGGCAAGCCTACATGATGGTGTAGCCATCCTTGACAATTTGCACATGTGTGGGCTTCACCTCAAAAACACATATCTCCTTGTCCAAATTTAGTGATCTTTAGGCCGATTTTGGTCCTCCTAAAAAGAGGAATCCAATGCAATAATTATCTCCATCAAATGGGTTGTCTAAAGTGGAATTTGGCCCTAGTTGCCAATTTTAACAATATTGAGCACAAGCATCCTGCCAGTTGTGAGTATATGAGCCTTGTATGCTTCCTATGGATACAACCAACGTCACAATAAGACGAAGGAGGAATACTTGTCGTTTAGCCGTGGTATATATAGCAGGACAGGGAGAATATGACCCTGGCATTCTACTACATGAATTAATCCAAGGACAATCAGCAAATGCATCAGCAGTTGCAACAGTAAGGTCAACAAATGATTCAAGGACAGCAAGAGCTGGCACAAGTGATGGCTCAAGGACAACATCAACTCATTCAGTTGATCATTCATCTCACGGGACAACAAAATGTTGTTGGCAACAACAGAGCCACCACTGAAGGTAGTGGTAAGCATAACCTTGGTCCTCATAACACCAAGGAAATCGCCAGAAGGAGTCACTAATTGTTGCTTCCTCAATTCACAAATAATCAAGTTGCAGCAAACCATGAAGTTGTTGAACCAAATAGATTGATGGGCAATTACTTTCAGGAATATGCAACACTAGAAGAAAACACACGAGCAACCATGACCTTCATGAATACAGTAATTTCATATTCATAAACAAACCTAAGGGAATACATAATTCTAATCTAATACGCAAGGTGAGTAAAATTTTCCTTTCCTCATTTGATGGGTCATCTAAATGTACAACCAAAGCTTGGGTGCAAAAATTGGACACCTACTTCTGGCTCAACCTGATCACAGAAGCAAATGCAATCCAATTTGCCACATTGCATCTAGAAGTGGAAGTGCACGAATGGTGGTATCATGGTCTAGTAACGTTGGGGCATGCCAACATTAATTCTTATGAAGATTTTACGCAAAGGTAGATAGAAAGATTTGACTACAAGAACCCAAACATCCATTTTAGAGAATGGGCACTTCTCAAGCAGACGAGATCGCATGAAGAATTCCTTGTGGAATTTGAATGTAGTGCTATCATGGTAACAAATATATCTGAAGAAAGATTAATCATGTTTTGTACGGACGCCTTGTTTGAATCACTACAGGATTGGGTAAAAGCATTCAGTCCCACAACCCTTCAAAAGGCTATCAAGAAGACTCGTGATATGGGAAATGCAACAATCAAATCTAAAGCCCCTCCCAAGCCTTTCATTCCCCCAAAAGATAAGGAGAAAAAGGCCCCTCAATATGAGAGGCCAAAAAGGAATAGGTCAGATGACGAAACTTGAAACAAACTGAGGAAAACGCTATGTTTTACTGTCAAGGTACCATGGGAACCTGGACATCACTATTTAGGAAAAGGGAAGATTCACTACATCGAAGTGGTCTTTGACAACAAAGAAGGAGAAGAACCCACACCTAGCAATGATGAACTTGTTGAGCCTAGCCATCCCAAGGAAAAACACCCATAAGAAGAAGTTAAAGAGGAGGAATATCCCTGCAAAGAAAAGAAATCTAGACACCAAGTCAAGATTGTGACTCTTTCAGGAACACCCAGATATTACACCTTCGAGGTCAGGGGAGTTGTCAAGGGACAATGTATCATCGCCTTGATTGATGGGGGAGCTACACATAATTTCATGATGCAACATTAGTAGCAAAAAGAGAGCTTCCAATAGAAGAATTTGAAGGCCTTCATGTAATAGTAGCAGATGGGTACAACTTGGATTACATACAAATGATCCCAGGTTTGAGTGTAACACTTAGTAATTATACTGTCACTAGTTACTTTTATGTAATTGATTTGGAAAATTTTAATATGGTATTGGGGGTTCAATTGTTGTTTTTGTTGGGAAAGCACACTATGGATTATCAAGCATTCGAAATAGAATTTAGAGCACCGAATGGCAGTAAGGTAGTTTTGACGAGTATGGCAAATGGTGGATCACAGGTCATTTCTGCCATAAGGATGGAAGCATATGCAACAGAATGCAAGATTACGAACCAAAAGAATCCCAAGAGTGACAAAGCACAGTACATAGAAGACATCCAACAAGTGCTAGACAAGCAAGGTCAAGTATTTCGTGATATTCCCCTAGGATTGTCGCCTAAAAGAGGATTTGAACATGCTTTAGAGCTGGAAGAAGGGCCTAAACTCATAATCACCACACCATGTCGACATCCAAAGAAATTCAAGGACAAGATAGAGAAGACCATCCAAGAGTTATTAGCAATGAGCCATATCAAACCTAGCTCGAGTTTGTTCACCCCATCCGTGGTTTTGGTAAAGAAGAAGGATGGCACACGGAGGATGTGTATTGATGAACAAACTCTCAACAAGAAATCCATCAAAAACAAGTATCTTATTCCCAGGATTGATGAATTATTGGACAAGCTTCATGTAGCAGTATATTTTTCAAAGATTGACTTGTGATCGAGGTATCACCAAATCTAAGTTTAAGAGCAAGACATGTTGAAAACAACATTCTATTGCCACTACAAAATCTTAAAGTTTTTGGTCATGCCCTTTTGGCTAACCAACAATCCTGCCACCTTCCAATCTTGCATGAACAACATCTTCAAGAAGCAGCTAAGGAAGTTCTTATTAGTATTTTTTGACGACCTTCTCATTTACAGCAAGACATAGGATGATCATTTCGAACATTTGGATAAAATCTTGAGCATTATGTAGGAACGGTCACTTTATGCCAAAGCATCAAAGTGTGAGTTTCGATTGACAGAGATTCTTTTCCTGGGTCACAAAATCAGTGCAAAAGGAGTACAGGTTCTTCAAGAGATAATATAGGTAATACCGGACTGGCTTACACCCAAAAGCTTAACTGAATTATGAGGGTTCTTCGAGATTTGCAGCTATTACTGACAGTTTGTCAAAGGCTTCTCTCACTTAAGTGCACCCTTGACGAATTTAACTAAAAAGGGAGCATTAAGGTGGACAGAAGAATGCGACAAGACGTTTATCAAGCTCAAGGAAGTAATGAGTTCATGTTCAATTTTGGCCCTCCCCAACTTTAATCAACCCTTTATATTACAATGTGATGCTTTAGGTGTTGAAGAATCAAAGTAATTATATTAGGGTTTGATTCTCCGATCTTGATAATTACTTGTGTGTGTGTGTTGGCTTCTTTTACTTCTTTATTATCTTATCTTTCATCAAGCAATTACCATATTATGTGTGAAGATCACAAAACAAGAGACACAAGATGTAGGCACTATGCTAAGGCAAAACCCCCCTCGAGGGGAAAATCCAATCAAGATAATTCTTCCTTTTAATAGTGTTCTTTGAGACTCTTCACCCTAGACATAAGCCAAACCTTCCCTCCACACCAAGTCAGCCTTCCAGATTTTAGACCTAGCAGCAGCAGCAACTTGTCCTCCAGCAACTCTGACCAGGGAACAGTTCCAGCAGCAGTAGCAAGTACTAAAAGACTTTGATCTCCCAAGAGAGGGCACGAAATGCAGAGATTCCACCACCAAAATTTTGATTTTTCCTTCCTCTATCTTCTAGACCCAACTCGCACTCCTTTCAGCTTCCTTCTTCCACTTCGCACTTTTTCCTATGCAGCAGTAGATATTGAACTGGCTTGAGAAGGGATGCTCCAAATGAATTCGATCTCCTTGTTTTTATAGGCTTCAAGTGAGGTCGAATTGGTCCCTTTGAGGCCGACTTGATCTCCTTAAGGCCGACTTGATGTGGAGGTACTTAAACCACTTTTGACTCAAATTTAAGCCTAATTACATGATTCAAAAGCCCAATACGGGTCAATATAAATCTGTAATGACTAACCTGGAAGTCCACAATGGAGACCTTAATCTAAATATGACCCAAGCATGAAACACATGCTTTATTAAGTCATTTAATAAAAAAATAAATGTCAAATGATAATATGAATTATTTTCTTTAATTCTTTGATAAGTACAATAAATATAATTTATGAAGACCAAACCTAGTTACAATCTTCAACATTAGGAGAAGGGATAGGGGTTCTCTTAATGCAAAAGGGCCACCCCATTGCAATCGAATGTCGAAAGCTCCAATATATCGAGAAACTTTCCTCCATATAATATAAAGAGATGCTCACCATCATGCACGCTTTGGTAAAATTTCAACAAAATTTGGGGGAAACGAGTTCATAGTCAAGACAGACCACAAGAGTTTACGCCATTTCTTGGAGCAACAAGACATGAACAAACAACAGCATAAGTGGGTGAGTAAAGTTCAAGCCCATAATTTTGCTATTGAGTGTGTAAAAGGGAAAAGGAATGTTGTGGTCAATGCACTTTCTAGGAAACCAACAACATGTTCCCTCATAGAAATTGCATAAGATCGAAAGGCTCACTCTCAGCAGAATATCCCAAGAACCAATTTGCATGTGCATTGACTGACAAACTCATCTATGATGACACAAAATAGTCGATGATATTATTAACTACAAAGACAGGATATACATGGTTCCCGAATCTGCCCTAAAGGAGAAGATTTTGAAGGTTATGCATGACATTCCATCAGTTGGACATCAGGGGTTCTTCAACACCTACCAACATACTAGGGAACTATTTTCATGGAAAGGTCTCAAGGAAGATGTGATGAAATACGTCAAAGAATGCATGACATGCCAACAGAATAAGGTTGAGCATACATACCCTGCAAGTCTTCTCCAACCTCTACAAATCCTGGAACAAAAATGGGAGAGCAACTCAATGGATTTCATCAGAGGGTTGCCCATGAGTACAGGAGTAGAATCTTCTTAATTGAGACTAGTGGGTCCAAACTCGGTTTGTCTTCTTTCGAGATGGCTTCTTAATATTTTGTGGATTCCTCTTTCGGAGAGGTGTGAGATGAATCAAGGATCATCTGGAGTAGATGACAGAGGCTAACATGCCTGAATTTATTCCACTTATGTCTTTGGGTCGGCTGGAATAAAATATTGACTTAAATGTCTTAAAGGACGTGTCACACACCCCCAAAGATTCCTATATATTGGAGAGACTTGGAGCTCATTTTACACACACATGTGGAGGAATTCTCTCTCTGGATAACGTTGGAGCTGCGCATTCTTTCTTTGGATTGTTCTGGGGTTATGTGTGACACGCTTGGCTGAATGACCTATTGAAGACTTTGCTGGTAGAAGCATCCTGCTGATCGCCGTAACGTCACCATTTCCTATCTCTGTTCTGGCTTGTCTTCTATCGATCTATTGGTATGTTCTATCTTCTTCAGTGTTGTGCCCTAACCTGAAATGGCATAGAACGTGAGCAAAAATTAACATGGTATCAGAGCGAGGAGAAGACAAAGTCCATCTCATATTGAAAGGCAATCATCAATCTAGGGCAGCAAGGGTAAACTTCAGCAAGGTTGTGTGGTAGGCCGCAGGCCATACCACCACAGCTTGTGACAGCGTGGAGATTAATGGACAGCGTATGCATTGAGGACTTCTCCTTAGGTGACCGCAGCCCATAAAGGCTTGTGTGCCGAAATAGCGTGAAGATTTAGACCAGCGTGGCGTGCCCTAACCAGGGTTGTCACACACGAAAAGTCTGGAATTGATGCGAAGTCTGTGGTTAAGAACCTGAATTACAGGAGCGGCAACGCTTGCGGTGAAGACAATTGTGCTTGGTATGAGACTACGTGTGCACTTATGGCGTGGAGACTGAAGAGCTGCGTACACGTGTACACATGAAATTCATGTGCCAGAATCATGGAACGACCCTATGGTGTGGGTCCTGTTGGACGATGAGCTCCGGGAGCTCAGAGGGGGTTTTGGGGATAGCTTCTCAGAGCTATAAGCACTTATGGTGCTTCTGCCCCATCGTTGTGATTATTGAGTTGGTTCGCCTCTCATTTATCTGTGCCCCGTATGCATCCTACCCATTGAGTTCAGGGCTCATGGGAAGTACCTCTCATTTGGCCAATGAGGTGGGAAAAGCTAGAGACTATTAGCAAAGACTGATGGACGCATCAGAGATTGCCGTACTCTCTATCTAGGATGGCACGGCCCAACCACTTGATCTGGGATCAAGTTTAGTGAGGTCTGGGACCTTTGCCTGACTTCGGGTCAGATGAACCAACTTTGGGTTGGTTGGATACTCTTCATGAGTTTGATAGAGGTTTTGAACCTCTGGACTGATTATGTCAGTCGGGGGATGATGTCTTTGTGACTAACCCACTTCTGTTCTGAAATAAAGAGGCCAGCAAAGCAAGTTACGGCGGGATGACGCACGATGTTTGGATTGCACTAGTGGACGGAGTTCTCCCTAGTTGAGAGGGAGTGTTAAAATTGGACAACTAGGTCCAAACTCCGGTTGTGCTGCTCAGATGACGATCGCAATATTTTTATTGGATTCCTCTTTAGGAGAGGTGCAAGATTGATCTAAAGATCATCTCGATCGGATGAGCAGAACATGTACTTTGAATTTATTCCACTTATGTGCTGGGTCGGCCTGGAATAAAATATTGACTTAAATGTCTTAAAGGACGTGTCACACACCCCCAAAGATTCCTATATATTGGAGAGACTTGGAGCTCATTTGACACACATTAAGGTGGAGGTATTCTCTCTCTGGATAGCGTTGGAGCTGCACTTTCTTTGTTTGGATTGTTCTGGGGTTATGTGTGACACACTTGGCTGAATGACCTATTGAAGACTTTGCTGGTAGAAGCATCCTGCTGATCGCCGTAACGTCACCATTTCCTATCTCTGTTCTGGCTTGTCTTCTATCGATCTATTGGTATGTTCTATCTTCTTCAGTGTTGTGCCCTAACCTGAAATGGCATAGAACGTGAGCAAAACTTAACAACTGCATCTACGCGGTCGTGGACAGTTTGACCAAATTCACACACTTCTTTGCAATCTCAGCTGATTATTCAATCAAACAAGTAGCAAAATTATTTTTCAAAGAGGTTTTTAGACTACATGGAGTGCTAAAGAATATAGTCAACGATCATGACATCAAGTTTATGGGCGCATTTTGGCAAGAGATCTTAAGACTAGTAGGAACTGAATTAACCCCTAGCACTAGTTATCATCCTCAAATAGTTGCTCAAACAGAAATCGTGAATAAGTGGATTGCAGGGTACCTGCGCAACTATGTGACAAGCAAATAGAAGGCATGGATCAAGTGTTTGTACATTGGGGAGCATTGCTACAATACCACCTACCACTTATCCAATAGGATGGTGCCATTCAATGCTCTATATGGATATGATGCACCGTCCTTTATTGACAGAATTTTTGGAGATAGCAAGGCACCCATTGCCAGAGATTGGATACAAGAGAGTCTGGACATTCTCAAGGTACTCAAGGAAAAAATGCAGGTTGCTCAAAATCAACAAAAGACGTACACAAACCAGAATCGAACAGAACACATTTTTGAGGTAGGAGACCTCGTTTTCTTACAATTGCAACCACCCTATAGGCAGTCGACACTCAAGAAGAGCAGCGCATAAAAGTTGAAGCCTAGGTTTATGGGCATTACAAAGTTATTTGAAGAGTTGGCGACGAGGCATGTGAGCTAGAACTACCAAGTGACAGCATCATCCATAATCTATTCCATGTGTCATGCATCAATAAGGTTGTGGGACAACAAGTCACCACCTCTCTCGAATTGCCATCATTAGATGAAGGACAATTGGAATTGATTCCAGAGACGATTATGGTCGTGCGAGAAAAGAAGTTAAGAGGGAGAGCAATTCCAGAGTACCATATTAGGTGGAAGAATTTGCCAAGGAGGACGTGACATGGGAAGGAGAACGTATTTTGTAGCACCTGAATTTGCAATTGCTTGAGGGAAAGCAATTTTGGGCAGGGGAGACTATAATGTCCTCTATGAATTGAGGAAGAATGGGATGAAATAGCCTATCCATTCTCGTAGTCTACAATCCTCTATAATGGGCAAAAAAACCCAAAAATCCCCATTGTTGGCCAAGTTTTGAGGCAATTGGCCGCAGAAACCCAAAGTTGTGGCTTGGAGTAAAGTTTACTCAATCATTATAAAAGAGACCCCTCTAGGAAGTCTATAAATATGAGAGGGATGAATTCAATTTGGAGTATCAAGTGTGGATCAATTCCTTTCTTCTTGAGCATTAGCTTTGAGGTCTTTATACACCTTTTCTCTCTTGTCAAATTTGGTGGCGAAAGATTCCACCCTAGTTGACATCCTCTTATTAATCCTCTATGTTCTGGGAAAGGGTTCTATCAGAGGCAGCAATGTTATGTGGAGAAGGATGTTTTGTTCTATCTAAGCAAGCAACATCTTGTTTGTTCTATCTAATGCCAGCGAAGTAGTGGAATTAATCTAAGCAAGCAAAGTTAATCTATTACAACTAATACCAACGAAGCTTGAGACAATTGATCCAGAGAAGTTTTGCATTGATATTTTGTCCTAAGGGAAGCGAAGCTCTGTGAAAATCAGGCAAGCGAAATCTTGTTCTACCTAAGGCAACGTGCTTGGTCTTTCTCTTTTTTTGATTTTTGATTGGCACAGGATTGGAGAGTTTGCGGTATTGGGAGCCAATTCTTTGTAATGCAATCGGCAAATCCCAGAGACTAGTTCTTATTAAATTGACGAGTTACGGGGGGGACTGAGGCTTGACTATCTAAGTCGAATCTATTTCGGTGGGCTAGCGAAATTTATCAAACTGCAGCAGAATAAGACATGGGGCCCACCATTTGCTTTGTGGCAAGGGAATATTATTTTGTGGCAGATCACACATTTTGAAGCCAAAAACTCACTCAGTGTCCAATCGTGAATCTTATAGTTGCAATCTGTAGACCAAAAAGGTTTGGTAACAGTCCGAGGAAGCATTCTCAAGAGATGCCATAGTTCTCTGAAATTGAATTTTTTAATTTTATTCTAGAGCAAAGTGAGCCTTGGAATTGATTGTGAAAATTTCTGAATGTTACTAATGCAGAAATCTACTGTTAGATTTGGTTATGCTCCTCCTACTGAATTAAGTTATCAACTAAAAATTTCAAATTAATATCGAAGCAAAACACATAACAAACTTTCACCAATTCAGATCTAGAAAAAGTACATGCACACATAGACAAAGTGACAATGATTTTCTGGACAAATAGTCCCCGGAAAAACCCAATGCGAGAAAACTGGTCTGCTAGCTGCTGGAATGTTTTATTATTAAGAGTATTTCTGAATACAGCAAATCTGGGTTCCAAATCTGGAAAACCCGACAAAGAAAATATAGATCTGCAACTCACCGGTTGCTCTGAAGCCAAAATATTTACTGATCCACACCCTCAAATGAGATTTACAGGACTCGGCCAAAATTAGACCCTAGAAATCCCAACGCTGCCCTTGAAGCCCCTGCGTCAACCTCTGCAGCCCCTGTGTCCCTCAGCGCTGGCCTAAAAAGGGTTGCGTTACCCCAAACTGGGTGACGTAGTCCCTACGTTGCCCCTAAGGGTCTCTGTGTAACCTCTGAGGGTTTCCAGATGCCTTACGCTGCCCTGGGAGTGACTGTGCAGCACCTGCGTAGCTGAAGCTGCCCCTACGTTGTGCAGTTGTTGCCCTCTTGCTAATTATGCCCCTGCTTGTCTGCGATGCCTTTTTGAAGCTGCTCTGTCTCTTGTTGATTCTAGATACTGGGATCAGATCATCCCCTTTGTCTGAAATCCCCTCTCTGTAGCTGAAACACTTTTGAGAATTCTTAGGAAACCCTACCCTAGAATTTCAGCTTAGCTTCAATGCTCTGCCACTGTGTATCTTTATAAATGACCCCAAGCCTTTCCTTTATACTTTTCTCGTTGGGAAACCAACGGCCATGATCAAATCTTGAATCAATGGCTAAGATTAAAAGAAAGCTTGATCTGTGTGACTTAAGACAATTTCATCACATGTTTAACTTAATTAACTTTAATTATTTAATTTTCCTAATTTTACACTTAGAAAATACATTAAAATAATTAATTAATTAAATATCTCCCAAACCAGATGAAATTTCCCAAATTCCTTCATGGGTCTTATAGATCAAGTGTACTCTAGTCCCTCCACAAAATTTGGGAGCTAGAGCACATTCGATGTTATCCCAAATACACAAAATCTCAACACTCCCTCTTAACACAGAGTATGCTCTAGCAATACATCACAACATGCATTACAAGATTTTGGGCACTTGTTTCTGTGTTGCTGATGCTTGGCCCGTTTCCACTCAACTTTGCACTATTGTTGCCATTCTGTATTGTTGCCCATGACACTGTCACCGCCACTGCCACATCTGTACTGCAACTCCCTCTCAATTTGTTGCATTTGTGTTGCCCATAGCACTACCACTGCTAACTGCTCCACTACAACTTCAATGGTTGAGAAAAACAACTAAATCTTCTGCCCAATCTTTGACATTAACATTAACAATTGAATCATCATCTACTCCATTAACATTTTTATTGAAATATATCCAAATGATTCATGCTTCATACCTCGAAAGATTTAAAATAATTACAACATGGTTCCTTCTGATTTTTACCAAGAGGTCAAAACATTGCCAAGCCAAAATGATCTCAGTTTATAATTTTGGATTTGAAGTACTGGAGACAGCAAAAAAGATGGATTATGAGCATGAAAAACTGAAGTCCTGACACTAAAGAGAATTTGGATTGGAAGTATTGGAGTCAGCGAAAAGGATGGATCATGAACATGCAAAGAGAACAGAGTGCATACATCTTCTCTATATGCAGCAATCCATATTCAATTCATTTTTGTCCTTGAAGTTGCCCAGGTTATAAATGCATCAAATACTGAGAAAGTCTACATATGTAACCTTTGTCTAAATCTTTGGTGCATACTGAAGCAGGGCTAAAATGGATTTGTGCTAAGTATATATATTTTTACATAGATAAGCTAAATACATCGTGGTGGGGTATTGATCATTTTTTTAAGGGGTATATGTATAAAATTTGGGTGTTTCTCAAAGCTTGTGGAGTTCAAAGCAGTATTCTGAGCCTTGAAGTGATCTGTGGTATTCCTGTTCCAATTATGCAATATTTCCTGTTCACAGTTATGGTACGCATTAGCCAAGACACTGTCAGAGAGGGCTGCATGGGCGCTGGCCATGGAGAAAGTTGTGTCAGAGTATTTCTAAGCAAATATATTAATCTCCAAAATTATTTAAGATGGGGCATTCAAGTCTTTGGCAAACGTGTTGATAAGCGCTCCTATGGTGCTTTTAGGAAATGGGATATCAATTGCATGACAAGTTGTTTATGTTCAAATCACTGGCCAAATTCCTGCTCAAATCACTAAAGCAGCGAGTTTGTGGGCGTTGGAGATATCAAACAATCAATTCAGTGGAACTATTCCCTCTGGCATTGGACAACTGTGGAATCTCAGCAGCTTTCTAGCCAGTCGCAACAATATATCAAGGACTATTCCAGTGGAACTCACTAGTTTATCCTCACTATCAAGGCTTTCTCTTGATCACAATATGTTGTATGGGGGGCTTCCTGAGACAATAATATCATGGAAAGGTCTTTCTCAGCTTAACCTTGCCAACAACCACATCACCGGATCAATTCCTGCATCACTTGGGTTGCCGCCTGTTCTTAACAGCCTTGACCTCTTAAACAATTTGCTTTCAGGGAAAATACCTCCTGAGTTAGACAATCTCAAGTTGAGCTTTCTGAATGTGTCTGGCTCTGTTCCTTTTGGTTACAATAATCTGGCCTATGATAAAAGTTTTCTTGACAATCCGGGCCTTTGTGGAGGCGGGCCATTAATCCTACCTTCATGTTTCCAGCAAAAAGGAAGAGTTGAAAGCCATCTATATAGGGTATTAATTTCGGTTATTGCTGTGATAGTAGTACTTTGCTTGATTGGTATAGGTTTCTTGTATAAGACATACAAGAATTTTGTTCGAGTTAAATCAAGTACCGAGTCATGGAATCTCACAGCCTTTCACAAGGTAGAATTTGATGAGTCAGACATTCTGAAGAGATTGACAGAAGATAATGTTATTGGAAGTGGAGGTGCAGGCAAAGTGTACAAGGCAACACTGGGAAATGATAATATTGTTGCTGTGAAACAGATCTGGAACAACAGGAAACTGCAGTCTGCCCAAGACAAGGGATTTCAAGCAGAGGTGGAGACTCTAGGGAAGATTAGGCATGCCAACATTGTCAAGCTGCTCTGCTTCATGTCTAGTTCAGATTCTAATCTGTTAGTGTATGAATACATGTCAAATGGGAGCCTGTATGAACAGCTTCATATTTCTCAAGGGGAAACATTGGATTGGCCTACTCGTTATAAGATTGCTTTTGGTGCTGCTATGGGAATGTCCTACCTGCATCATGGTTGTTCCCCTCCAATAATACATAGGGATGTTAAATCATATAATATATTGTTGGATTCTGAATTGGAGGCCCATATTGCTGATTTTGGTTTAGCTAGAATTGTAGAGAAGCTGGGTCAGATGAGTGTAAGGTCAGGGGTTGCTGGAACATATGGATATATTGCCCCAGGTAAGAATTTACAGCCGAATTGTTAATGCATGTGAATATATCTGTGTATATATATGCCTCAGCCAATAGAAAATAAACAATTTTATATGAACTGATTCAATTGGTGGACATGTGTGCAGAGTATGCGTACACCCACAACGTGAATGAGAAAAGTGACATATACAGCTTTGGTGTGGTCCTGCTAGAGCTCGTGACTGGCAAGAAGCCCAATGATGTAGAATTTGGAGATTACTCAGACATTGTTAGGTGGGTTCGGAATCAGATTCACATCAATATCAATAACGTCCTAGATGCACAAGTAGCAAACTCATATAAAGAAGAAATGATGTTGGTGTTAAGGGTGGCTCTGTTATGCACTAGCACTCTGCCCATCAACAGGCCTTCCATGAGGGAAGTTGTGGAAATGTTGCTTTCCTGCAGCACAGATGAACAAATTAGAATGGAAGCAACTACCACTTTGTCTCCCCATCTCAAGAGGAATCCCAGTGCTTTTAGATATGCTTCCCCTTCTATATGCACTAGCACATGTCCATTTAATGACAATAAATGTGGCATAGACTTGTGACCTTTACCTTAATTTATAGCTGATATTAAAAGCATTGTTCAGTGATGCTCTTTACCTTCCTGAACTGCAGGAGAATTTGATTCACAGAGAAGTACCAGATCTCTATCTTATATTGGCTTTATCAGTTTGTTCCAAACAGGAGATACATCTATCCCTGTGGAAACATTTCGCCAATCCCTTGCAAAGAAGCAGTGGCTATCCCCCAAATCACTAAGAACAAAGTTGCAGACAAATAATAAACATGTTGGGTATTCAACAAAGACATCAAGAGATCCACCAGCGAGATTTGGTAACAAGTCATAACACAGCGAGAATCTCACTCTCTCGATAGTAGCACGCATATGAGTTGTTGTTCTGTAGCATAGCCTTCAAAACAAGAATCAAGTTGAGTTTAACATTCCCTTAAGTGTATATAATAGGGAATTTTTGCAGCACAACTATGAAACATCATATGCAGGGTAGCCTGTTTTGAGATTGTTCTATCAAAGAGATGATGACAAAGGAATAGATGTAGAACAATGCGGTACATCATGGATGAATGATTGACAGTAACTTCGCTGAATCTCTTCTATCATTTAAAGGTAGTCATGAGGCTTTGCTGTCTGGTTATTGTATTGAGAATTTTAGTGTATTTTAACCTTTAATTAGGCATCTGCAGATGAAGAATTGTAACCACAGAAAGTAGTAGCTATCAAAGGAGGATATACAAACAGCCTACCAGAGTGTGAAGATACCTCCAAGAATTGTATGAAGTAGAATAACGTTGAGTAATTTTCATTTTGTCACTAAAGATTGTGTCTATATGGCATGTTTTATTACATGCTTCATCTTTAATGCAAGTCAAATATTAAATTGGATTCAATTGGTGTATTACTGTTAAAGTCTACACAGACTTCCTATGAGAAAACACTTAACTTTAACCCTTATGCACTTTATTTTTGACCATCTATCTAATAATTAGTTATGTTCTCTTACCACCAGTTATGTTCTCTTTAAGGCAATCAAAAAATAAATTTACAACCCACTGATTAGTTAATTCACGCACAACTTAACCAAAATAGGTTTCCTTGTTGTGCAGGTGTTTATTACTGTTGTGAATTGTGTGTGGCACTGAACTGGGATTGAGTTTAATACACAGTTCAATGCTTAGATTTTTTTATAATCCAAAGCCAATTCATCCCTTTATCTTGTCCATTCTAACCACATTTCATGATTGAAAGTAAGATTAAGTCAAGGTTCATCCAGGGTGAAAACTGTTTCAGTCATAATTGACTTCATCACATCCACGAACAACTTGCCAGTAATTGATATCTGGCCAGATTTGTCATGCCTATAGAACAAGATGGTTCTTTGGGTTATATTTTAGTTGGACTTGTAAGTTATAACTACCAGATTTGAAAAGATGTATATACTGAAAATGTATCTCTCCTTGTACAAATTTAAAACAAGACATCATTTGTACAACAATACTAGGAGAGAATTGGCAAGTTCTAGACTGGACCTCCTCTCCAATCAATGGAGCTATCAGGTAAATACATGGTGCCACTGCTACTACTTGTGGGATTCTACTACAAACAGATTCATGGCATGGCATGGGCATGACATGGGGAATTCCGAATGGAATTTTTCTAATGGTTCTCTTCATGTTGATGGTTATAATTTTAACAGATTCAGCAGGGTGGCTGCAACTGGCACATATTCCTTTCAATATCCAGATTTTGAAGGCACGAAAAGGAATAATATTTTGAAGAAGTGAGAAGCAGTTCACCTTATTATAGTTACCATGCTAGGTCTTCCTTTAAGAGATTCCCAGCATCAAATCATTTCCATAAATATGGTTGTGTAAGAGTCGTGATGGTGTTGTAATGTAAATTATGTTTCCATAGTTGAACATCTGAAGTATTTTGCGATATTGTTATTGTACCATGGCACCTAGATCGGATCCAATGTTTATCAACACTTTTTTAATAGCATGTTTTCTTTTATTCCCGCTGTTGTTCATTTCTCCTCAAACTCCTCTCCAACCTCAATATCAGTGCTAGTAGTAGCATGAGCAACAACACTACGCTTAGCAGAACTAGAAGAACGCGTTTTCCAAACTGCACGAGAACTACTTCCCTCATGAGTCACCATGTGCCATGCTTGGTCTCGGTGGTTCTCTTCCTTCTACTCTTGGTTCAACTACCATATCTTCATTGGAACCAACACCCCGAACTCCACTAGACAACGATTCACCATTTTGTAGTAGTGATTCGCCATTTGTACTGGTGATTCGCCATGATTTTACAAGATAATATAATCTCATGAGAAATTCGCCAAAATTATATATACATATTATATTATTAATAAAATCGCCTTCCATTTTTCCTATGTATCATGGGGATTCGCCCATTTATTATATATATAAATTTAGGGGGGTTCTTAAAATTTTCCCTGGCCTCTACGCAGTAAGTGTGTGGCCCTACTGGGAGACAGCGTTAGACTGCGTCACCCCGCCCTCTGTGTAACTTTGCTTCTCTAGAAACTGTGTTGTCCCTTCAGATCTACCCTTTTGCTACTGCTGCTGCACTTCCTGCTGCTTTCTGCAACAAGATCCTTCAGTCTTCTGCTGGTGACCCTCCTAGATCTGCGATTGCTCTTATACCGTGTGAAAATTTCTGAATGCTACTAATGCAGAAATCTATTGTTAGATCTGGTTATGCTCCTCCTACTTAATTAAGTTATTAACTGAAAATTTCAGATTAATATCAAAACAAAACAGATAACAGACTTCCACCAATTCAGATCTAGAAAAAGTACATGCACACATAGACAAAGTGACACAGTGATTTTCTGGACAAATAATCCCCGGAAAAACCCAATGCTGGAAAATCGGTCTGCTGGCTGCTGGAGGGTTTTATTATTAAGAGTATTTCTGAATACAACAAATCTAGGTTCCAGATTTGGAAAACCCGACAGAGAAAATATAGATCTACAACTCACCGGTTGTTCTAAAGCCACAATATTGACTGATCCACACCCTTAAACAGGATTTACAAGACTCAACCAAAACTAAGCCCTAGAAACCCCAGCGCTGCCCCTGAAACCCCTACATTAGACTCTGCAGCCCCTGCGTCCCTCAACGTTGGCCTGGAAAGGGTTGTGTTACCCCAGACTGGGTGACGCTGCCCCAAAGGGTCTATGCGTAACTTCTGAGGGTTTCCAGTTGCCTTACACTGCCCTGGGAGTGACTGCGCAGCACCTGCATAGCTAAAGTTGCCCCTACGCTGCACAGTTGTTGCCCTCTTGTTGATGATGCCCCTGCTTCTCTGCGTTGCCTTTCTGAATCTGCTCTCTGTCTCTTCCTGATTCTAAACAATGCAACTCAACCTCAAGAACAAAATCATGAATCTGATGATGAAATATGTTGATATGGAATTGGCATGGATTATCTGCATATCCTTAAATATTATTCAATTGGGTTTATCTCGGGTGTTATAGAGGAACGATTGTTATCCTCCCCACCCAAGTTCAAACCTCACAAATGAGATGATGAGCATTGTTGTAATGGCTTTGAGCCTTGTTGTTGAGTCTGAGCAGTCCCTCGAGAACAGAAACATATTTTTTCCTCAAGAGAATATAAAGATATTTCTCATGGGGTTGAAAAAAAATCCTTCAATATCCAATCAAATTAATATGCTTTTAAACATATGCCAGAGTTTGAAGAACAAAATGCAATTACAAATAGATGTTCCAGATAAGACAAAAAAAGATTCTTGGTATTGACCAGTAAAATTACTCCGTAATGTGTGGATCAATGAATATGAATTTATTTCATCAAAAACAATTTATATCAGGCAGTTGTAAAATTTCAGATCAAATAAACACAGAATCTGTAACATGAGAATATGATGAATTTATATATATGTTACTAAATTAAAGGCACCAATAGTAAGTACTTGCCTGCCGCAACAATGTCAGAAGATCTCCTCCCACACAATACTCCAGAACTAGCCATAGATGAGCAGAAGTCTCGTACCTAAAAAATACAACTGAATTAGGCATGAATATCAAACGACTATTAAACATGGAGTATTCCTTCTTTTCCTGGAAACTCAGAAAAGAACCAAAAAAAAAGCATTCCAATAAATTATGAATCACAAAATTTAGTATCGAGATAAAACCTCGATATTTCAATTCTCTCCTCATGGGAGGCATATTGGCTAATAAAAGTTCAGAATAACAGCAAATGTTTACCTGAAGAGACTAAATGGACAAAATATTAAAAAAGGCACATAGATGGTGAAACCCATCAGAAGACTAATCATCTTCAACTTACCATGCATAAAACTTGAGGACATTTGGATGATCCAGAGAGTGAAGAGTCCGCACCTACAAGTCAATCAAAGTTTAATGAAATCAAACTTGAAATGAAATTAATGGATAGTTATACTAGTTTACACACTGCAGCTTTGAATACACAAGATTCAGGAAATGAAAATGTTTATCACCCATGACAACTTGACTATATCATTTAGTATTTGGTTCGTCTCTGTCAACAGATTTATGCCAGGCCATCTGATTTTAGTTTTCAAAAACAAATTACATGATAAAAAATTATCTTTAGCAAGAGTGAGTTTCTATATTTCTGCAGTAAGCTCCAAATTTCTCTCAAGTACATTAGTGTAAAGAAGACATTTGTCTCACTATCTCAACTAGCAAATATGGGGCATTTTCTGGAAGGTGAGTATTTTCTCTCAATTTATCAGCTGGGATGATTTCTGCAGAAAAAATAATGCTAGTTAATTTGATTTGAAATCCAGTGTTAGGCAAGCTTTATTCCTTGTGAACTTGAAAATTATTTTTGTTAATTTACTTTATTTACTTTCAAGTAGTTTCAACAGATGATGGTATTACTTTTTTTAGCCTACACAAATATTTAAAATAGTTTGTTACCAGATAATGTTCCATTCTAATGTTTCCAGCCTAGAATCCATTTGGCATTCATGAATAGTCAACTATGAAAATAACATACAGTAAATCATTTACTCAGATTACGAGGCAATATCAAAAGAGATTATTAAGTCAGTAATGCAACACAACTCCAATAAATCATCATAGATCCATCTTAACCCCAAACCTATCAAGCACTTCTAGGAATCAAACCCCTTATTGAGTTGGTGTAAGCCCAAAGCTAGCTAAAGGGCGCTAGCTAAAGGGCTGCAATTCAAATCTCAGGGCACACATCAAATAACTGGAAGTACACACAGCACACAGTGGTGATATTTTTCATTTCTCTTATCTTTGGATTTCTACCGAGTGATCTAGGACATAAACCTGGAAGTAAAGAATAGTAAAAAAAGTCTCTAGGTTAATGGAATTTTTCTGTTCTGTTGAAAGATTTGTGGTAAAACATTTTCAGGTAGGAGTAGTTCTAGACAACTTCTAGTGACCACCTAGTAAAAGTGGGAAATAATACCAGCTTGAAATTTCACTTAAATAAATACAAGTGAAGTCAAATTTCCTATATTCTCAGTCTTAGAAATCTAAATAAAATATCCTAGAGATTCTAGAATATTAGTGAGTTAAATTTATTCTAATCTTAGTCATACAACTCGTTATTTAGATAAGGGGGTTAAAATTAAGGAGGTTAGTTGCTAAGATTTGAGAAATTAGTTGCTATGATTGAGCAGATTCGGAATCTTTCTCAAAGCATAAATAAGACAAGATGAGAGAAGTCGCAACACAATTGAGCATATTCCAAGCATAGAAAAGGAGCCGAGGTCGAGAAGCAAGCCAAAGCACGCATATTCTCAGTTGTGCAATAGGCAGATTTATCTCAAAAGTGCAGATATGGTTTTTGTGTACACTGAACAGCTGTTAGTTTGGCACAATGTTGCAAGAACCACCACCCGCACACCAGACCCCAGAACCTTGCAAAAACATGGCTAAAGCACCCCTGGAACCTGTTAATTTTTCATCAACTATTCTATGCTGCAGCTATTACTTAACAATATCCAATAGCATCCAATTTAACAATTACCACTTCTTCAATTTAACCAATGATAGTAGAGCAATAGTAGATAGAACAATTATTCAAATGCCCAATGAAAGAGAACCAAGAGACAAGAGACACAATATTTGTTCAATGACCAGGGAAAAACCCCACAAGAGGGAAAACCCTTTGCATTTCTTCTTTTATTAGATTGTCCTCCAATGTTCAGCAGAGAGAGTACAACATCGAAGAGTCAAAAGTCAAACTTTAACTAGCCACTATCCAAAACCAATATCCAGTCAAGTCAAAATACAATGCTATTAGTCAAGTTAGAGACAAAAGAGAGTCAACAAAATTCAACTGTAATTATGTCCAAGTCAACAGCAGTGAAGTCAGCCCTAACCAGTCAACGGTCAAAACAGCCCTTTAGGAGCTCGGTCAACATCAATCAAACTCGGCCTCAAATACTGGTCAAATTCAATCCAAAACAGCCCCAAAACAACCAGTCAAACTCGGTCAAAGTATGCACTTGTTCATGTGGTCAACCCTGAAGTCTGAAAATTTCTGAATATTACTTATGCAAAAACCCTACTGTTAAATCTGGCTATGCTTCTCCTACTTAATCAAGTTACTAATCTGAAATTTCAGCATTAACATACAGTCTTCACAAATACATATCTAAATTGAATACATGCACATAGACAAAGTGACACACAAGATTTTTTGGACAACTGTCCTCGGAAAAACCCATGCGGGAAAATCAGTCTTCTAGCCATTGGAGGGTTTATATTATTAAGTAGAATTTGAATACAGCAAATCTAGGCACCTTATTGGTTAACCTAACAAATAAATTCAAATTCTATAGCAATATTTAGTTTTGGAGACGGAAAATTGGACTGATTCACACCCTCAAACGGGATTTACAGAACTCGGCCCCTTTTTTGTCTTCAAAAACCCCATCATTGCTCTGAAGCCCTCTGCATCAACTCAGCTAGCTTGTTGGTGCCCCTGCGCTGCTCAGGAAAGGCCTACGTAACCCCAAACTGGGTGACGTAGTCCCTGCACTGCCTCTGCTTGCCCTGTGTAAGCCCTGATGGCCTCCTGTTGCCTCTGCACTACTCTTTCTAGGCCTACGTAGCACGGAAGCCCTCTGCGCTGCGCAACTACTGCTCCCTCTGCACTGCTCTGACTGTTGTTTCTCTGCCTCTTGCTGACTCTTGGCTCTGGGATCAAATCACCCCCTTAGCCAATGCTACCCCTCGCTGCAACTGAAACACTTCTGGAAATTCTTAGCAAACCACGCCCTAGAATTTCAGCTTAGTCTCAATGCTCTGCCTTCGTGTGTGTGTTCTCCAACTATCCCCAAGCCTTTCCTTTATACTTTTCTCATTGGGAAACCAACGATCATGATCTAATCTTGAATTGACAGCTAATATTAAAAGAAAGCTTGATCCGTGTGACTTAAGCAATTTCCATCACATGTTTAAATTAATTACCTTTAATATTTTTATTTTCCTAAGTTAGACTTAGGGTCCTTAATTAAAAATATTAATTAATTAATTTTCTCTCAAACCGGATGGAATTTCTCAAATCCCTTTCTGGGTCTTGGAGATCCCATGCACTAGTCCCTCCACAAAGTTTGGGAGCTAGAGCACATCCGAAGCTACCCCAACACCACAAAATCTCAACAAAGTCAACACCAGTCAAACTACCCAGATTTCCTCGATCTATGTGCCAATCAATTCAGCCTAAAGAAATCCAAAGAATGCTACTCAAAACAACTCAAATGATTGGGTCAGACTTGATCAAAGATAGCTCAAACCACCAGCTGAAAAAGTCAACGCAGAAAAATAAATTTGTTGTCGAGACCTTCGCACGTGTGGAAGAAGAGTTGCTTCAGATTGTACGAACCAATCAGATCTTGAGAGAGAGATGTGCTTGTGATGGTGTCCAAATGAGCACAAGGTCACTTGAATTTATATGAATCTGAGAGGTGCTATCTTGTCCTTGAAAACGTGCCATCAAACCTATCGTCGCACAGAATGTCTAGGCACCGCGACAACAGATCAGATCGGGGGTTGTCACCCTGATTCCGAATCTCTTCGTTTAAGTTGTCTCCCTACAGTAGACTAAGTAGGGTAGACCCTAAGGAAATGGAATGAAGGACTAGTTGGGAACCAACCAATCCGAGAGACACAATTGAGCGACCAAATACTCATATTAGATCTAGCAAGATTTAAAGGATTTGATTATATTTAGATGATTGATACCAGTGTCTTATGGAATCAACTATCTTGCTAAGAAATTTAAGACCAAGTAATTGATGAGCAACCGTTGCTTGGATGAATAACTATCTTATATGTAATGCAGATCCTAAGACTAATGTGAAATGCAAAATTCTTGGTTAATTTTAATTAAATGTCTATTCTAAGTTTAAACCCTTCAATCATTTCTATGTTGAGCCTAATTTCACAGTAAGTGGCAGAGAGAAGTTAAGGTGAAGCACACTAACGTGTGATTAACGATACCTCTCCTTAAAATCTAACATACAAGGTGCCTTCGACGCTTCAGAGAGTTGTGGCTCTAACAACTGCAAGGTCACCGTTTTAAATACTAGAAAAACTAGGTTTCTCAAGCAAAGATGAATGGGTTTCTATCTTTCTATCGACCAAACTTATGCTTGGCAATAAATTTTAATTATGCAAGACTAACTTAAAATGTGGAATGCAAGGATAATTAGAATATGAGTGAGTAGTCTACAGTTAAGATTGTTTAAAGTTTAAGTACTTAGTATTAATTGACTTTATGACATGAGTACTCAATGAATGAAGCGGCAATCTTACACGAGACAAAGTGCCAATAGGATACAAAGATGCCAAAGATACAATTACTCAAGTGAATGATCACAAAATGTATGCTTTTAAGGACAGATCATTAATATGTCAAAAATCCACAATAACCATAAACCAATAATTATATTAATGTTAAGAGAAAGAACTAGAGCATTTCCAATAGCCAAGAGATATTCCAATAGCCCAAATATTCAGTTATATTTAAATCAAAATGTTGTAGAAATTTCTAGTTTCCCACTCCGGTTTTCAGTTTTCACCTTATTACTCCAAAATAGTTAAATGCCCTTTCCCATATCCATACATTTAACAAGCTGGAAAATAAATTTTGCTGAAAACACAAATTCTGGAAAAATTACAGAATGCTGGAAAATGCAGAAATAAATATCAGCACACATAAAACAGTCATTCACACATTTTGACACATCTATTTTTGGTCAAGATGACCCTGGAAAAACCCCCTACAACTCTTGGGGAAAACCAGTTTGAAAGCTCCTTCTTATTTCTGGAAAAATGCTTTTTACAGTGAGAGAAATATTCAGCAAAAAATCAGCAAACAAACTTTTACATCTTATCTCGTTTTCCGTGCATAACCACCGCCTCGGAAAATGTGCAAACAGCAAAAACAGAACAACAATAAATGTTGTACGTCCTCGATTTTCGTGCCAAATTTCAGCCTTAAATGTTGATGTACGGCTTGCCTAGAAAAGCGTGCAAGCTGCCCAAAAATCTGCTGTATGGTTTTCTCGATTTCTGTGCAGAAAAACAGCGGTACGACTATACAAATTTCTGCCTAGAAATGCGTGCCAAGGTACAGCCACTTGCTGTACGGCCTCCCTTAAATTCTACTCCTCGATTTCTGTGCAAACCTGCTGCACGGCCTACTGTACAGCCTTGCTGTACGGCCACCTTTTCTCGAAAATCGTGCCTAAAATCTGTCTTACTGCGTGCAAACTCAGCTGTACGGTCTTGCTGAAATGCTGCCTTGGAATGTGTGCCAAGCTGTTGCCTCCTTCTCCTCACTGCCCATAAATCTCCCTTGCTCTCTTGCTCTCCTTCTCTCAATCTGCTCATGAAAGAATGAATGATCTTTTCCTCCTTTTCCTCCTTTAACCTAACCCTAAGTGACTTTTGGGGAATCCCCAAATCCAATGGCTGAAATAGATTGAGATCTAGGGCTGAGATTAAATGCTCATTTAAATCTCACTTTCTATTTTTTAATTCACCCCACTTTAGTAAAGACCCACTTAGTCATTTATTTCCAAAGTCACTTTTCCTTTCTAATTTTACATTGACTTTATTAAAGTCACTTTAAAATTAGACTTTAGTAACTTTATCACTTAAAGTCACTTTTAAATTAGATTTGACTTTATAACTTTATAAAGTCACTTTAGTAACTTTATCACTATAAGTCATTTTAAAATTAGATTTGACTTCATAAAAATTATAAAGTCACTTTAAGAGAAAAATTAAATTCTTTTCGACACTTTTCCCTAGGCCAAAGATCAAAGCCTTAGGGAACCACCTATCCTCCGGTAACCAAATTTCAACAAATGCAACTTTTAAAGAAAATTTCTTTCAATGCCACTTACCTTAGAGAAAATTACATCTCAACACATCTATCATTCACTAAACAATTTCTCAAATATAACCACCAAAACAAATGAGATTAAATTATTTTTAGGCAGCAAACTTATGTGTGTGATAGCAAGTATTCAAACTTAAATTCAACTGCCGAAATTAACCTTGCTGAAATGAATTAAAAATTTTTGAGTTTGCACCCGGGACAGCAATGAAACTTTTTGTGACAGTAGTAATATTTCAGATGTCAAATGAATGTCAAATCAGCAAAACAAATACCCAACAAATCTGCAATTAAATATTTTCACAAATGCAAACAATTTCTTTTGTCAGCGAGATAAAACACTTAGATTTCAGAGATTACTTGTAGGACAACAGTGATTATTTAAGTTGCCAAGTGAGCTAGTGTATCAAATTTGCCACCAGAGACTTGCTATTTAATGCCAATAACCGGATGAGTGAATGAAAGGCACTTATAGAAATGTATTTAGAAAAATGAAATGAACGAGTGCCTTTAAACAGCTGTAAACTAATTATTTTTTCACTGAATTTCTTTAGTGCCAAAACAGGTCCAATAATAATAAAAAAATTAACTTCTTATTTCAATTGTATGAGAGCATTTAGAATGCAAAATGCATACAGAGATTATTGTGAAAACTTCAAATCTGAAATTCTACTGCAGCAACTGATTTATTTTTCCTACTTATTTTCCATAATAAGTTATTGACAAAAACCCTTCAGTAAACATCAAAATAAATTCTACTACATTTATCACATAATTTCATAGAGAAAAGCACAGTGAAATATAAGCACAAGAATCAATCACATCAACACAGTTATTTTTGGACAATTGTCCCCAAAAAAACCCAATGCAAGAAAACCGGTGCAACAGATGAGGATTTATTTATTAATCTTCAGCAACAATCTCTTTAAAAGGAATGACTGGCAGAATAACGGAGAAAATTTCATGAAAACACCTGAGATAATTTTCTCCCAACCTTCGAAGAAAAGTTGACACCCAAGAGAGTCTCTGGCCTCCACTGCATCACCTCTACGTGATCCACCCAAAGCACAGGGACTGCGTGAGGATTGCGTCCTCAGCTATGCTGCCTCTCTACGTTGTCCCTCTACTCCTTTGTGTCCCTCTTGCTCATCCTCCGACTAATTTTGATACCCTCTTCTTCCTTCGCCACTGCAACTCTCCCTCTGAAATCGAATTCTAAATTCTAAAGAATCGACTTCCCTCGAGTTACTAAGTGTTTACCCGGCTTATCTTCAACTGACCCACAAGTCTTCATTTATACTTTTCTTGTTGATAAATCAACAGCCTTGATCTAATCTTTAATCAACAGCTAAGATTACATTAGACTTTATCCTCGTCACTTAGAAGCTTCTCACCCACATGTTAAATTAATTCACTTTAATTATTTAAACTCCCTAAGTTTTAACTTAGGCTTCATTTAAAATAATTAATTATTTGAATAACTTTCACTCCGCGTGGAATTTCTCCAAACGATTCTGGGTCTAGGAGATCTCATGTGTTCTAGCCCCTCCACAAAGTTTCTAAGCTAGAGCACATCCGATGCTACCCAAAAATCAACACTCCCTCTTAGCGAGGAATGTGCTCTGGTAATACTTCTTCACCAAAACCATCACCCTGATCCATGGCATCAGTCCTCTGCGCTGTTGATGCTCGGTCTACTGCCCCTCATCTGTTGCGCTACTGCTATATGTATTGTTGCCCGCAAGATTGTCACTGCTGTTGCTGCATTTGTACTACAGCTCCCTCTTAAGTACTTCACTTATCTGTTTTTACTACTGAAACAGATTCTTAATCATCCCCAACTTCTCCCTGAAGTACACAAACTTTGTTCTTCCCAAAGCCTTAGTGAAGATGTTTGCC
The DNA here is from genome assembly GCA_034641835.2 of Pinus albicaulis. NCBI lineage: Eukaryota > Viridiplantae > Streptophyta > Pinopsida > Pinales > Pinaceae > Pinus > Pinus albicaulis. The sequence goes on from CM076582.1 coordinate 279,004,731, forward strand.
ACCTATTCTCCTGTTGGAGTGTACTGTAACTGTACTGCTCCCCGCCATAGTATTAAAACTCGGAACCGGTGACCAGACCGGTGGACCTAATGAATCGGTAGCTGGACCGAAACCGGTCTATCCGGAACTAGTCAGGTCTAAACAAACCAATTTAAAAAAAAATACATTAAATAATTATTTTTTAATAAAAAAACTATTTTTAAGATTTGCAACCATGATTCCAAGCCAATAGAGACAAAATATGCAAAGTTTTCTCATTTATATACCATGTAGAGGTGAATATATCAAAATGGCACCGAGTGCAATACATATCATCGAAAGAATACATAAGCAATGAGGCTCCAAATGACCCATAAAGTCCAAAAACAATGCTACAAGCTATGATCATTGAGGCCATTGGCCTACATAGTACAGTTTACTACAAATCTACCTATATGATATTACTAAATTCTAATTAATGACCAACATTATCACTTGAAACTTCTCATCATGATCAAAGTTCAAACTCAGTTGGTTGAACTTGAGTCTCCCAACTCTTGCCTGCTAAACTTTGCAACTACTCCAATCACAAACTTCTCTATTGGTTTAGTGACTTGAATCTCAAACTTCTGAAGGTATTCTGCCCTAAAATGCCCTATTACTTCATTTGGTGCTCCACATGGCTTTACATGGCCTCCTATCCCAACCAAGTGTTGCTTGAACCTGTAAATACCACTTCCTGTAACAGATTTTTGGCAATATTTGCAAATCATTTTGCCATCAATCATATCACAATGAGCCCATGCAGTATCCTTGCCTTTTGGAGGCATGATGGCTACTACTTAGCTCAAGCGACAAGCCTCAAACTCTATGATGTTCCACTACTCCAGCAAAAACTCAACACTCTCCAAGCTCTCAATCAAACTCACAAAATCTTCAAATGAGATGTTGTGAGACAAATGAGAGGCTGCCCCTGCTTATAAAGGATTGGAGAGGGTGTTTTTGGAGGGACACAACCCTAAACTGGCAAAAATACATTGTGTGGGTCTCTCTTGCGGCCTTCACAGCTGACCGGTCGGTTAAGGACGGAACCGGCCGGTTTATGGATAAATCGGCTAGTTCCGTCCTTAACCAATCGGTCAGCACTTGTTTGACCGGAAAAATGGGCAAAAGAAGGGTACAAACCGGGTTTTTGGACCGTTTTTTACCGGCCAGTTTGACTAGGACGATTTTTAATACTATGCTCCCTGATGGACACAGTCTCTGATAAAGTGACACCTGATGTCAATGTGCTTCGACCGATCATGAAACACCGAATTCTCAAAGAGCTTGATGCAACTCTGATTATCACATAAAATGTTGGTCACTTCCATTTTCCTGAATAGATTCACAAGCAGCTTCCTAAGCCATATGGCTTCACACGAAGTTGTGTTGGTTGCCATATATTCTGCCTCGGCTGAGCTCAGAGCCACAAACTTTTGTTTCCTACTGCACCAAGAAGTCATTCCTGATCCAATGCTGAAACAGTACCCAGTGGTACTTTTCTGATCTACCGAACTTCCAGCCCAATCTACGTCAGTGAACCCACTCAGTCTGATGTCATTGCCTTGGGTGTACTTTAATCCATGCTCGACTATCCCTCGTATATATCTGAGAACATGCTTGGTTGTTGCCCAATGTGCCCTCTTTGGTTCCACCACGAACTGACTGAGCGTGTTGATTGCATAACAAATATCTGGCCTAGTGTTAACCAGATACATCAGGGATCCTATGAGTTGTCTATACAAGGTGGGATCAACTTCTTTATCCTCAGATGCATCAATCTTCTTCCAATTAATGATCATTGGAGTAGCCATGGCTCTACAGTCCTGCATCCTGAACCTCTTCAGAATTTTTGTAGCATACCTCCCTTGTCCAAGGAAAATTTCACCCTTCTGCTGCCAAACTTCCAACCCCAAAAAATAATGCATCAATCCCAAATCCTTCATGTCGAATTTTGTAGCTAGGTTCTCCTTGCAATCCTTGATGAACCTAAATGAACCTTTCAAGAATAGGTCATCTACATATAATACCAGAATTAGAGGCTCATTCCCTACTGCCAAATAGTGAATATTAGGATATGTGTCACTCTTAACAAATCCCATCTTCTGCAAGTAACCATCAATCCGACCGTACCAAGCTCTAGGTGTTTGTTTAAGCCCATACAAGGCTTTCTTAAGCCTGCATACATGAGTCTTCTACTCATGTGTCTCAAAGCCCTCTGGTTGTTCAATGTATGTTTCTTCCTCTATCACCCCATTCAAGAAAGCAATCTCAACGTCCATCTGGTGAATCTCCCACCCCATCTGTGTTGCAAGGGGTACACGGATGTGATAGAAGTATACCTACCTACTGGGGCGAAGGTTTCTTAGAATTCTATCCCTTCCTTCTGAGCATACCCGTTAGCCACAAACCTGGCTTTATATTTTTCCATGTTGCCATCTGCAGCATATTTGATCTTGTAGATCCATCTCGAACCTACAACCGATCTGTCTTAAGGCCTAGGTACCACTTCCCAAACATCATTAGTCATTATGGAATTGTATCCTTCCACCATTGCATCAACCCATACCCGATGCTGAGCTGCCTCCTGGAAACTAGAGGGTTCTCGAACCTGAGCCACCAAAGCTTGGTACATGTCAAGTTGTCTACGCTGCCTCTTCTCGTTTCTAGGAGCTCCGACGAAATCCTTTGCGCCCCTCAGATAGAAGTACCTTGATACAATGTGGTCAAGGTCATCCACATCTCATTTGTCGTATTCTTCTCGACAATGTGTGGGACCACATGATCTTTTACCCCGTCCATTATCAAGCACTTGGCCCTTGCTTGTGCTTCCTCATACTTCTTCAACAAATCAGCATCGACCAGAACGGCCACAACCTTCTTGGCATAATCTTTGATGCGATACTCATCCAAGATAGATAGGATCCTGGCCTTCCAAATGACGAAGTTAGATGCACCATCTAACCTATCCTGATCCCTCAATCCATGAGAGGCCTTCTCTGCTCATGTTGAAACAGATGCTCTTCTCCCTTCTTTTGTTGCTGCTCCAGCAAGAGAGCAGATCTAGGTTTCTTGGCGATAGAAACCCTCTAGAGAAAAGGATTCCTCTGACCAATGATTTCCTTCCCGCAAATCCTCCACCAATTTTGTCAAATCAGCCCTCTCCAATCACTTCGTTGATTGGACCTCAAACTTCTTGGCTAGAAATTTTGTTGAGGAATTGTTTCCCCTTACTTTGTCAACCCTACTAGACATTGATCTACACCAGCAGAAACAATGCCCCACCAGCAACTTCAAGGAACAAAACTACACCTCCAACCACGGCAATTGGCACAATGTCACCCCTTCTCGAACTGTGTCACCCTCTTGGGCCTACGTCAGCTCTGCGTGAGCTAAACAAGCTTCGTGTCACCCTTTTGGGCGTGCCTCAACCCCTGCATCAGCTCTGCGTGAGCTAGACAAGCTCTATGTCACCCCTGCTAGGGCTGCACTGTCCCTCTGGTGTTGCACTGCCTCTTTCCGAATCTATGTTGTCTCAACTGCCTTCCTGCAGCAAAAATCTTCATCACTTCGCTGATGGCTTCAACTCCTTCTGATCTGCAATAGCTTTGATACCATGTGAAAATTTTTGAATCCAACCCTATTGCAGTGTTTTGATTTACTTCTACTTGTTTGATTCAATTTACAAGGTATTTTTCTGAAATATTCAATAAAACATCAAAGTAAACACTATTGCAGCCTACACATACATATAGATCAAGTACTGAAGAATAAAGCCCACATGACAAAGGACAATCTTTTTCGAACAAATTTCCCCAGAAAAAACCCAATGCGGGAAAACCGATGTAGTAGCTCTTAGAGGGTTTTATTGTTATGCGGAATTCTAAATACATTCAAGGGCACCAGATATGGTTTGCCCAAACAAAGAAAATCACGATAGATGTACCTCTTGAAGCAAAGGTCGTAAAGAACTTCTTGGGTATGTTTTCCGAACAGGGATTCTACATGCATTTTGTAGATATAATGGCATGAGTCATCACAAGATCGTGGTCTCTCCCTTCCAAAAGACTACATCTCTCTAATCTCACTAAGTCAATCTCAACGAAGGATTTGGATCAGAAATTTGTTGTGCATCCAAAGTCATTCGGCCTTCCATTCGAAACACCTTCTGATAATCCTCATCGCTACCCTGAAATTGATTTTTCAAATGTATATGCAGCCTTAAGGGTTTGTCTGATGTATGATGGGAGGATAGAAGGCACCTGTAGTAGTGCTTCTTCGTTAAACAATAACCTGAAAAGAAGATCAAGCTCTTGATTATGATCTCTCTTTGTTGAGGATGTTCTTTTTTTAATGTAAAAGTGATCACCTCAAATCACAAGTTCTTTTAACTTCGCCTTGATATAAGAATCATTGCAATTACAGAAAGGTTAAAGTTGAAATTATCCTAGAGCACAAGAAGAAAATTGAATTCCCTGTGATTTATTTGCTTATCTTCTATATGCATAGGTTCTCCATCCTCATCTTCAAAATCTGCAAAGTCAAGGTGATATCGCAGGGGTCATGGTATCCGTGTCTCCAATTCCTTTTTCAAGAATAGAAGTATCGCATTGCAAGACATTTTATAGAAGGGAGTAAAGTGAAGATGTTGAACAACTTTCAAAATCTAATTTGTAAGGGTTTCAATGATAGCAACACTTTCAAGTATCATTGATAATTCTAAAATAGTATTAAAGGACTGAACTGAAGCACACTTAACATCAATATTCAAGATTGTCTATGGAACAAGCATCCCTGAATCCTAATTCAAATGTAAGGCAGAGACACATTTTGATCTAAAACAATATTTGTCGCTCAGTTAGTAATTCCGAATATGGCATGGCTAGTTAGCAAAGGAGTTCAAAATGATGGAGCTATAGTAAGGATGCCATATTGACAATATTACAATAACTTGTGTTATTGTACTCAATATATCTAAAATATCCCTACAATATATCAGAGATGATCTTAGCATATCAATGATATTTTGATATATTGCATCCCCTTGACTATAATGTGTAACCTGTTATCAGTTATATTGATTGTGACTGGACTTTGAAATGGGAGCAACCTAGAAGTAACTTTTGCATAATGACATCTTTCTTCAATGACAGAGATGTATTAACAGTGACCATGACTGGATTCAATGAATATTAACATGGCCCTGACCTCCTGGAATATTGACACAATAGCTTCATTGATATGAAGACCCCCTTACATGGCTTCATACGAGTTGTTGTGATCTTCAATCTTATAAACATTCTAATCATATCTTAATAACAAACCATATGATTTGTCAGAGCATGTGTGAGAGATTGCTTGTGCATGTGTCTTGGTGCCATTTGGTCATTGAAAATTAAGTAGAGCAGATTAATAAATGTTAGATTTCCAACTAGAGTAAGATTTCAAAGGGAGCCATACATCCCTAGCAGTATGACCAAATGACAAGGGCAATTACTCAAATATATCCTTGTTATTTGAAAGCTTGCATGGAATCTGCATGATTATGTTTGATGACTTTGATTATATTTTGGCAAGATCACTTTACCTACATACAGGGGGAGTTATGGTCAAAGATGCAGCTATCGATGATGTATGATTGATAACCCTCTCATTTATCAATATAAGAGGGAGTTGACTTCTAAAGTCAAGATAAAAGATCTAGCCGTGTTTTTCTACACTTAAAAGTTTGATAAAATGGAGAAGTTGTTGATTCGGACAGAGTCATCTTATGAGGTCTCTATATGAAGACTTTAAGTGGATCCATGGATAAGCCCCATAAAAGACTGTTGCTTACAAAGATATATTTGTGACTCTATGGTCGGAAATACATTGCTGAATTTTTGCTGGTCATGCAGTATGGTAAATGAAAAGTGCACATCTGAGTGTTATAACTCTTGGAATTCACGTTACTTCATGAATAAATTAAGTTCTGAAATTTGGGATCACTATGAAGGTCAAAATCAACAAGTATGGTTTATTATCTGATTAACATTATTGTAGCTCCATCATCTCATAATGAATGTACAGGTTCATGGCCTCTTGGTAAAATTTATCTTCCTTCAGAGAGGTTGGGAGTCATGGAAAGACCCTACTATGACAGTATCGATTGAGCATTAAGCTCTAGAGCTCTTGAAGACTTGGGGTACTTATTGAGCTATGAGCAACCATAGGGGGAGCAGTTCACCTTCCCTTATAGGCGTGTGGTGTACAAGGTGAGTGGTTCACCTTCCCCTGTGACAGATGACATGTGTGTAGGATGAGTGGTTCACCTTCCCCTACGATTGATGACACAAACGTGTAGGGTGAGTGGTTCACCTTCCCCTATTATTGATGACATATGCATAGGATGAGTGGTTCACCTTCTCCTATGGCATATGAGCAAGATGAGTGGTTCGCTTTCTCTTGCAGATACCCCAATAAGAGATGCATTCAAGTATCTGCTTGTGGACATGTCGATGGGGCTTAGTTCATCCTCTCCCCACATGTATGATGCTTATTCCCTACGATCGAAGGTTGACATGTCAATGGGATGTGGTTCATCCTCTGCCCACAAGTAGGATCCTTCCTAAGATTGATTGGTTGGCATGCATGTAGGAAGTGGTTCATCCTTTCCCTACTCTCAGTGATTTGCATGCACATAGGATGTGGTTCATCCTTTCCCTACGTATGGTTATGACATGTGTTTGTAGGATGCGGATCATCCTTTACCTACGTGTGATTATGACATGTGTTTGTAGGATGTGGTTTCTCCATTCCCTACGAGTTGTTGTGAGTAAGAAGTGATATATTCTTTCCCTACTGATGTTCTTGCATCATCCTACCCATGTAGTCTCCAATTAGTTGGGAAAAGTGGATAGGGACCATAACACTACCAATGGACGCATCATGTACTGTTGTACTCCCTATGTCTAGGATGCATGGTGTTCAACAACTTGATCTGGATCAACTGAGCCTCCACCTCTGGACTGACATTTGTCAATGGAGAGTGGTAATGTCTTGTGACTCACTCTCGATCAATTCTTCTTCATTATTACATCATGGTTCAACAGAGATGAGAGAGATGATACATGACAACAGATGGATTGGTAGGTGGAATTCTCCCTACTTGAGAGGGAGTGTTAACATTGGCAAGTAGGGCCAAATTCCACTCTAGACTGGCCTTTTGAAGAAGATAATTACAGTATTGAATTCCTCTTTTCAAGAGGACCAAAATCAACCTAAAGATCGTCAAATTTAGATAACGAGAAGTGAGTTTTTGTATTTATGTTCTAACATGTAAATTATCAAGGTCGGCTTCACTCCATGTAGGCTCATCAAGCCTAATGATCACAACTCGTGACCCACATCGAATTGTATATATAGAGGTGTCTTCTCCCTCATTTTACATATATCAACTTGCTTGAATATGTGTCTAAGGCAGTCGAGGTTTTGAAGGAGGTCGAAGGATTGTTTGGCTATGGGTTCTCTTCTGTCACAGGGTCGAGAGTCTTATGAGAGACATCCACGACACTTAAAGGATAATTTTGGGCATCATTAAAGTCTTTTTTGTCTCCTTCAGGAGGCTGAATAGGAGCAGAAGGCATCCATTGTGATTTAGGGTTGTCGCAAGCCTATACCAAGTGTTATATGGAGGCCGAGTTTCATACAGGAGAGCCATAGATCTACTTTAGGGCTTGTACTAGCTCAGTTTAAACAATATTATGTTGTAGACCTTGTTTGAAGGTTGGTCGCAGTTGATAGAGGTGTTTTTGACCAAGTGGAAGAGGTCTAGAATAGCTCCTTGTATGTCAAGCTCAGCCGCAGTCATGAAGGTTCTTGATGCAGTTAACAGTGATCTGTAAGCAGGCCTAATCAGTCTAATCCTCTTTAGTAGCATGTATGCAGTTCATGCCAAATTGCAGTTCCGAATAGGTCATTCATTTGTCTAAAGGGATGTGATGATTAGATCTTCAAATTGACAAGTCAATATTGACTTTGAATCATTGTACTCTATCTTCTCTCTCTCTGTTGAAAATTTGATGATTAATAATAAGAAAATTTGATCAAGGGTTTTCCTCATCTTGGGGTTTTTCCCTAGCTTGAGACATATTCTTGTGTTCTTTTGTATTGGCTTGTCTTCAGCTTTTATCATTTATGTTCTTTAATTAGTTACTGCCATATAATGATTAATGTGATTGCTAATGGATTAATGGGCAAATGGATGAATGAAGTGACTAACCTAAGCAAAGAACATGTCAACTCAAAATTAACAATAATCTCTCCTTCATTAACAAAAAATGCAAATATAAAACAAGTGCATACACAACCTTCAATTATAGTTATTCCACATCAACATCGTTAAATCTCTAAGCAACCTTATTTTCAAGACACTTCAATTCAAAAGCATTTCCCACCTCGTCTCACATGTGGACAATATCTAATTCTCAAATTGTATAACCAAATCATGCTACGAAATAATATTATCGACACTTACAACATTATAACCCTAACATTCATTTCACATTAGGCAGTTGTCCATTACAAAGTATCCAATAAGAAATACCTCTCAAACTAAAACAAAGCAATTAGTGGAACCATGTATCCTCGATTAACATGAAATGATGATATATTAGATGATGTCACTCCATTCTTTAAACATGTCATAATAGACTTAAATATTGAAGCGTATCCTCCCTCTTCTCAGCTACCAAAAATAATTTATTTTCAAAATCAGCTATACTCTCGAAAAAATAATGTGATTTGAGTCACGTTCTACTTTCGAAACCTCGTCGTGTATCAGATGCACTTCCTCTATGTCAATGTTCTTGTTCAATTGCTTCATTATTTATAGGCTCAAGCCAATGCTGCTATTAACTGAGCAATCCTCTTTTTACCTATAACTATAAGGCTTGGCCATGGACTGTATGTGGCATGTGCATCTGAATAAATAAGAATTTCAGTTTCCCCTTTCACTTCCTCTTTGCAATCGGGAACCATCTACATCACCATTATCTCTTCATTTGACTCCTTCCTTGAGCTCAGCTTTTGATTGCACTCTCTTGGGTGAATAAATTTGCATATCTTTGACAAGTTCAATAACAGGGCCATGTAAGATCAATCTGTTCTCCTGCTTCACTTTCCCTGCACTACGTAAATTTCCCAGTTTTACCAAGATTCGGCAAAAGTCACCATGTTCACTCAGCGTTCCATTCTCTTGTTTGCCTTGGGTCAAACTCAGCTTTACTCGACCAAGCCTTGCCATGATATGGCAACTTTCCGTCATACTCATCAAAACTGGCAAGTTCTGTCAAATTCACCCTCCAAAGTGGCAGCACAATGCATGGCTAGCCCCAATGCTTTTGTTTCTAATATAATATGCATGCAATTTCTGTTTGAAGTTTGGGATTTATGTGATGTCAATGAAAACTATCTAGAATCAATCTACGATGCTGCTGCTTAATGTCACCTGGAAATAATTACAACTCTTCATCTAATTAAATTTACCATCTCGCTGATACTATTAACCTTCGGCAAAGATCACCAGCATTTTATTTGGTTTCATTCTGAGAGTTTTGCACATTCACTGATTGCACCATGAAAAGAAATACTTATTTACAATTCACAGACCACACTGCTCCCAACCTTGCCAACGGGTCATGGCTCAACGGTGAAGAGAGTGGCCGGTTAGGCCACCTGCCAATTTTAATTCCCTGGGAATATGAACAAGCGGTTGGGCGAGGTACAAACCTTGACTGATGTTGACAAAAGAGTGCCCCTGTTATGACAACTTCAACGTATGAAAGTGCTTACAATTACTGATTTAGGCTTTGAGAGCAATCCTTGCCATGGAATCAGACCAAGGTAAAAACCCTATTTGATTTTGACAAAAGAGTACGCCTGTTATGATAACTTAAATGTATGGAAGTGTATGGAAGTTTAAACAAAGTATATTTAAAAAGTAAAAATAACTAGAGATAGATAGATGGATACTTCTCCCAATTTTGACACTGTAGAATATGCAATTCACGTTCACTATCCTAACTGCTATGTGTCCATGATATAGAAAAGCCGGGAGAATGGCCATGTGCACTATTAAAAGATTAGACCGCCAGTGCGAACAAAAACGGTAATAAACATGGCCTAACTAAAATCTGAATAACCCATTTGACACAAAACCGATCCCTATCCAAAGGACGTGACTAGCTCAAAACCTACTAACCAGCCATCTTACCCAATTTAAACACAAAATGGGCTTCAATGGGGATCCTGGGCCATGATTCATGCTGACAAACTGGGTCAGTAATCTAAAGCATCCTGGTTAAATTGCACATACCATGTTCGAGCCCGGCATTGCTCTTAAATTAATATGAATATAGTAACAGGAGCAAGAATAGGGGCAAATGCGAGACACTTACTTCCTGGAGCACCTTGTTCTTCTGGGACTTGTCCACGCTCTTGATGGCATAATACTCGATTGTTTTCTTCTTTCTCCCTTTGTACACGGTCTGAAGCGAAACAGATCACCCGAAATTGGTACCCGCGAAATACAGAGGTCAGCCATGGATCTGAGATCGAAGATAAAAACCTGGAAAAGCTAGAAAACAAAACAGAAAAAAGAAAGGAAATGTAATAAAATACATACCGAGTATTTGCCCCGTCCAATGGCCTCATAAATGTGGTACTGATTCATATCAAATGCTTGGAATCTGCCTACCAACAAACTGTACAATGTGACCAATTGGTAGTAGCGATCGGGGAGAAATGAAGATGAGGGAAATAGCGAGGGTTTGGAGCATCCACAGCACCAACAGCGCTCGAGGATTTTGACAGAAATATGAATGGGTAGTACTGTGGATCCTTCAACTTTGAATGGTGAGAGGGGCGGGAGAATCGATATAGATATAAATATAAATATATATTTATATTTATAAATAAGGGGTCAAGCATACTGTGTTTATGTCGTTCAGTTTATTTCAAATTTTGTCATTTTACACTCTTGACTTTTTCGAAGGCATGGGACCACCCTGTAATAGCTATCTCCCGCCTAGTTTCGAAGATGGGTAATCTTGACTATTGTTTGACGTAGACCACAAAAATGATTTATTTCGATCCGTTGTTTTATGGAATATGTTATAATATCAAATGTTGTTCGTTAAATTGTGTTGGTAAGATTAATAAGTAAGATGGATGAGATGATTTAAGTTAACCAGCCTAGATCCATCTTAACTCTGAATCTATCAAGCGCCGAGAGGGATCAAATCTCTAGAGGTGCAAACCTCTTTTTTTTTAGTGCAAAACTTGAGGAAAGGTTTGCACCTCGAGAGATTTGATCCCTCTCGGCGCTTGATAGATCCAGAGTTAAGATGGATCTAGGCTGGTTTCAGTCGTGTGCGGCCAAGGAAAATCTATCGAAAATATGATTAATTTTATCAATAATATGCAAATACAGATAATATAAATTTAATAATTTTACATATGCCAAATATGTATTTATCTGGTCATTTTAATTTTAAAATTTTTTTAGTTACATCAGTTTTTTGAAATGATAAATATTGTTAATAACTTTAATGACGAAATAATTTTGTTGAATGCAAAGTGACAATGTAATAGTGTTGAATGATAGAAAATGAAAATAATAAGAGTGTAGTCAATTACAAAAAGTCTTCATTGTGATCAATCTCCAATTATTTTCTTTTACTATTCTTATTGTCACCCTTGTTAGTTTTGTCATCTTTTCATATCGAGTATATGAAAAGGACAATTGAAATAATAAACGATTTAAACATTTAGCTTGAACTATTGTACTAAACATCATACATTGTCTCTCTTGCTCCTCAATATTAATAGGTTGATTTACTATAGCACAAATATTAATGTACATTGTTAATAATTTTGTGTGCTTACACTAAAATCAATGCACAATTTTAATCCAATCACTTTAAAATTAATGTACCATCAATGTACATCCAATTACATCAAATCAAAAATCAACGTCTACACTGAAATCAATGCACCTAATGCAAACAATCAGATAAGATTACAAAACAACATCTACACTGAGATCAATGTATCTAATGCAGGTAATCAAATAAGATTAGAAATCAACATCTATATTGAAATCAATTGATCTAGTGCAAGTAATAAAATAAGATTAGAAACCAACATCTACATTGATATCAATGCATCTAGTGCAAGCAATCAAATAGGATTATAAATCACCATCTACTTCCCTATCTCCCCCCTTGAACTACATCTCTCTTTTCCTCCATCTCTCCACTCTCTCACATCCTCCCTCTTCCTTCCTCTCTCTCCATTTATTTCCCACATATATATCTCCCTCTCTCTTCACCCTCCAACTATGTTACTCTCTCTCTCTCTCTCTCTCTCTCTCTCTCTCACAACATCTACACTAAAATCAATGCATATAGTGCAAGAAAAATAGGATTAGAAATCACCATCCACACTGAAATCAATGCATCGAGTGCAAGAAATCATCTTCCCTCTCTCCCCCCTCCAACTACATCTCTCTTTCCCTCCATCTCTCCTCCTCTACACTGAAATCAACATCTACACTGAAATTAATGCATCTAGTGCAAGCAATCAAATAGGATTATAAATCACCATCTACTTCCCTATCTCCCCTCTCAAACTACATCTCTCTTTCTCTCCATCTCTCCACTCTCTCACATCCTCCCTCTTCCTTCCTCTCTCTCCATTTATTTCCCACATATATATCTCTCTCTCTCTTCACCCTCCAACTATGTTACTATATCCCTCCCTCTCTCCTTCTCTCCATATCTCCTTATTTATCTCTTTATCTCACCCCAAAACATATACACACTCTCTCCATATCTCCCTTGTCACTTCATCTCTCTCTCCACTTCTCACTCTCTATGTAATCCTTCCTCTCTCCCTCTCTTCCCCTCCAACTCCATCTCTCCTTCTATCTCCCTCCCTCTCTCCTCCTCTCTCTCGTCCTTCCTCTCTCTCTCCCCTCTCTCTCTCTCTCTTTCTTTGCCATCTAATTTTCTCTCTTCCCCCATAACTCTCTTCCTCTCTCTCATTCCTCTCTCTTGTCCTTCCTCTCCTACCTTCCTCTATCTTTTCCCCCCTCTCTCTCTTTGCAATCCAGTTATCTCTCTCTCTCTCTTTGCCTTCCAATCCTCTTTCCTCCCCTAACACACACACACACACTGTCTCTCTCTCTTTGCCTTCCAATCCTCTTTCCTCCCCCAACACACACACACACACTGTCTCTCTCTCAACATATACACTAAAATCAATGCATATAGTGCAAGAAAAATAGGACTAGAAATCACCATCCACACTGAAATCAATGCATCAAGTGCAAGAAATCATATTCCCTCTCTCCCCTCTCCAAATCCATCTCTCTTTCCCTCCCTCTCTCCACTCTCTCACATCCTCTCTCTCTTCCTTCCCCTCTATCCCTTTCTCTCCCACATCTATCTCTCTCTATATCTCCCTCTCTCTCCCTCTCTTCACCCTCCAAATATGTTACTATATCTCTCCCTCTCTCATTCTCTCCCCATTCCCTCCATCTCTCCTTATTTTTCTATTTATGTCACCCCCAAACATACACATACACCTCTATTTCTCCCTTGTCACTCCCTCTCTCTCTCCACTTCTCGTTCCCTATGTAAATATATTACTCTGGATCCAGAGTTTGATATTATCTATATTTGCACCGAAATCAATGCATCTAGTGCAAGTAAGAAAATAAGATTAGAAACCAACATGTACACTGAAATCAATGCATCTAGTGCAAGTAATCAAATAGGATTAGAAATGACCATATTAATGTACATTGTTAATAATTTTGTGTTCTTACACTTAAATCAATGCACAATCTTAATCCAACCACTTTAAAAATAGGATTATAAATCATCATCCACAATGAAATCAATGCATCGAGTGCAAGAAATCATCTTCCCTCTCTCCCCCCTCCAATTCCATCTCTCTTTCCCTCCCTCTCTCCACTCTCTCACATCCTCTCTCTCTCTTCCTTCCCCTCTATCCCTTTCTTTCCCACGTCTATCTCTCTCTATATCTCCCTCTCTCTCCCTCTCTTCACCCTCCAACTATGTTACTATATCCCTCCCTCTCTCATTCTCCCCCCATTCCCTCCATCTCTCCTTGTTTTTCTCTTTATCTCACCCCCAAACATACACATACTCCTCTATTTCTCCCTTGTCACTCCCTCTCTCTCTCCACTTCTCGCTCCCTATGTAAATACATTACTCTGGATCCATAGTTTGATATTATCTGTATTTACAAAAAAATCAATGCATCTAGTGCAAGCAATCAAATGGGATTAGAAATCACCATATCAAAAGTTTACATTACTCTTCATCTATCAAACTTTACATTAGAAATCACCGTCCACGCTGAAATCAATGCATCAAGTGCAAGAAATCATCTTCCCTCTCTCCCCCCTCCAACTCCATCTCTCTTTCCCTCCCTCTCCACTCGCTCACATCCTCTCTCTCTTCCTTCCCCTCTATCCCTTTCTCTTCCACATCTATCTCTCTCTCTATCTCCCTCTCTTCACCCTCCAACTATGTTACTATATCCCTGCCTCTCTCCTTCTCCCCCCATTCCCTCCATGTCTTCTTATTTTTCTCTTTATATCACCCCCAAACATACACATACTCTCTCTATTTATCCCTTGTAACTCCCTCTCTCTCTCCACCTCTCGCTCTTTCTATGTATTTCTTCTTCCCTCCCTCTCTCACCCTCCAACTCCATCTCTATATCCCTCCCTCTCTCCTCCTATCTCTCTCCCTCTCTCCTCCTCTCTCTCTTCCTTCCTCTCTTTCCCTTCCTCTCCTACCTCCCTCTCTCTTCCCCCATCTCTCTTCTCTCTCCCTCTCTTTCTTTTCCCTCCAATATAAAATGGAAGAGAAATAGAAAAATATGGTATTTGGCCCACTATGTTAAATTTATATATGTAGGGAGAGAAGTGATTTTTTCAGTAGGGCCGCCATTAGATTAATTAGATTAAATTTTAAATGTTAAATATTAAACATCATTTTTACATTTAGGTTTACATGTTTATTGTTACCTGAGATAGGCAATGCATATAGTGTACTTTAATTTGGCCCATGGTATTTAGCTGAGGATTCACCTAAATAGAACCACTTTTTGAGTGTTCCTAAATATAAATAGGATTATGAAGTAAATATAAAAAGATGTTTTATTTATTTACCATACCTATGGTTTATTTATATTCTATTTATTTACCATACCTCTTTTATAAATATGGTATTTGGCCCATGGTATTAAAGTGGTACATTTCTATACACTCGGACATATCAAAAGTTTACATTAATTAAATTTAATAATATTAATATTATAATATAATAATGTGAATATTAGAATTAATAATAATAATAATATTAATATTAGTTTTAATAATGTTTTTTTGGCATGTATTAATAATAATTTGGCCCATGGTATTTAGCTCAGGATTCACCTGAATAAAACCACTTTTTGATGTTCATAAATATAAATAGGATTATGGAGTAAATATAAAAAGTCTTTTTATTTATTTACCATATATATGGTTTATTTATATTTTATTTATTTACTATACCTCTTTTATAAATATGGTATTTGGTCCATGGTATTAAAGTGGTAAATATATCAAAAGTTTACATTACTCACATGACATCTACACATCTATATACATTCCTCAAGTTGATCACTCGACTACATTATGGAGTAAAAATAAAAAGACTTTTTATTTATTTACCATATATATGGTTTACTTATATTTTATTTATTTACCATACCTCTTTTATAAATATGGTATTTGGCCCATGGTATTCTGGTATTAAAGTGGTAAATATATCAAAAATTTACATTACTCACATGACATCTACACATCTCTATATGTCCATGGTATTCTGGTATTAAAGTGGTAAATATATCAAAAATTTACATTACTCACATGACATCTACACATCTATATACACTTCGACATATCAAAATTTTACATTACACACATTACATCTACACATCTCTATATATTGGGCCCGACATATCAAAAGTTTACATTATACACATTACATCTACACATCTCTATATATTGGGCCGACATTGACATTACACACATTACATCTACACATCCCTATATACTGGGATGGTATTCTAGTATTAAAGTGGTAAATATATCAAAAATTTACATTACTCACATGACATCTACACATCTATATACACTTCGACATATCAAAATTTTACATTACACACATTACATCTACACATCTCTATATATCCATGGTATTCTGGTATTAAAGTGGTAAATATATCAAAAATTTACATTACTCACATGACATCTACACATCTATATACAGTTCGACATATCAAAATTTTACATTACACACATTACATCTACACATCTCTATATATTGGGCCCGACATATCAAAAGTTTACATTACACACATTACATCTACACATCTCTATATATTGGGCCGACATTGACATTACACACATTACATCTACACATCCCTATATACTGGGTTGTAGAGCTCCTCTCGGCGCAATAAGTAATATTGATGTTTTAGAAATTCTCTTGTATTTGTCAAGGACTATATTGAATTAAAAGACATGAAAGGTGTTTACATGGTTTTTTGTTTATGTGGCACTCTCTATATCGGTGAAACAGGTCAATTCATTAGGCAGAAAATGCAGGAGCATGCAGTAGACATTAGGCACAAGCGGTCCCACACATTAGCTCTTGCTAAACATGTGGAAAAATCGTGTCACCATGTCTGCATTGAGGACTCCAAGGTCATCGCTAAGGTTTATCACTTCCATCATAAGAAGCTTCGGGAGGCCATTGAGATTGAACGACATACTAAGAATCTCAATAGAGATGATGGGTAGAAATTGAGTAGGAGTTGGACTCTAGCCCTCTTGAGGTGATTTCCCACCCCTCTTGCTCTCAGTCTAGATTTTCTTTTGGTCTTTCCTTGTTATTCCCCTTTTTAAAGTTTTATTTCTTTTTAATCCTTGTCTTTATTTATTTCCTTTGCCCCCTTTTATTTCTTAATCTTTTATTTGTTCTTACTCTTGATATTATATTATCCTATATATTATATTAATTGAATTATAAATATAATATTTAGTAATTGAAAAAAAAAATTATAAAATTTATTAATTTATTAAATAACTAATTAAATTAACAACTAGTTTTCAATCGGCTAGTTTTTCAGCGACTAATTCTGGGTAATGATGCATCCACACTATTTATTCATTAAGATCCATGGGTTTTTTCACCTTGTCCTGAGGATGAACCACATTAGTTGGTTCGAAACATCGACCAAATCCTAATAATGTGATTAATCCAAAATACATTTATCTAGTAAGATTGATGTGTTAATGATTCAAGTTTAAATTTTTATAAGCATGTAATGATAAGTTGTATGTTTTTCTTTGAGTAATTTTATAGGAAAATTTATTTATTTTTACCTGGTAAGTCAAGACTTTTGTGTTAATTGACACAATTACACTAGTGGTTACATTTTCTCACAAATTTATTGGTCTTGTTCTCATCACATTTATTGGCTAGTAGAAATATACCAAGACTTGTGACAAGATTTTTGAACATCTTTAACAGCCAAAATTTGACAGAACAAAAAAAACAAAAAGTAGAGAATCAGTATACAACCAACAATCATTCATTGCTTGAAGAGTGGACTGAAACAGGATTTTCAAGACCAAAACCTAGAGGTGGAGGGGGTTTTGGGTCATTGTGGACATGCTTCTCGATGTGAGTAATTCTCCCCTCAAGACAGTCAAAATGTTCTTGAATTCTACCTTGCCTTCTTTGAATGTTAGCCAACCAGTCTTGCATATGCCACTAGTTGTGTTCTATATCATTTAGAAAATTGATAACCGCATTGCAATCTTCATGACGATCCTCGGTGAGACACTCCAAAAGACGAGTCACCTACCCAAGTTGATTGTCCAAAGTTACCAATCCAGGGGCTTGCACCATAATGCCTAAATTATTGAGGGGGTCAAATGCTTCATCGAGGTCGCGATCCATTGGCCACTGACAACTCGACTGACCATCGACTCCACCATCCCCTTTAGCCCACCCACGATGGTGCGACATGGTGGACTTTCCTAAAATCCACCAAATCGAGGAACCTGACAAATCCCAGACCCCGCTAGCAAAAGGTCAAGAGACCCCCATTTCTACAACACAACCCACTCAATCCAAACGCCCTCAGGAGCAAGGTCGAGCCACCAAGTCTGGAAAACCCTCACACAAACTACACTCCTCAACCATTGTTGAACAAAGTACCCCCCGATGAAAGATTTTCAGAAATACTTCGCAGATCGAGGAGCGGAGCGCGCAACGTGGAGTTAAGTTAAAGTCTCAGGGGCTTTGGGTGGGTCAAAGCCCCTTATTTTGTAAAAGAGTGAGAATATTTTGTATACGTTGAGCTTCACCCATGGTTTTCGAACCATGGTATTGTAAATGTAATGACTATATAAGGAGTCTAGGATAGCCTTAATGAAAATATACTTGAAGAATAGCAATTCAGATTTTCCACCTTATTAACAAAACTTCATCGACGTTTCGAATCCCAATGGGGATCCATCTTCAAGACAGATGTGAATGAGAGCCTGAGAGGAGAACAAACCAAGATAAATAGTGAACAAAAAACCTGCAAAGACTAAGAGAGTCGACCATTCAATTTATTAATTAAAATAATATAATGTTATTAGAATGTCCTAATTAATTAATGATTAATATTATTAATATTTATTCCTAAATCGATATTAATAATAATGATAATTAATAATCTCATATTAATAATAATAATTAATAATTTCATATTAATATTAATAATTTAATCATCTTTTAAGAAGTTTTACCATACTAAATAATTAATTAATTAATTTTAATAACAATAATATTAGTTATTATTATTATTAAAAAAATTGAATTCTGCAAATTTTAATTTCTAAGAATTTTTTATTTTTATTTTACTTTTAATTTTAAAGCAATAAATGAATAATTAATTTTCTAACTAACAAAAAATAATATTACCAATTAATATTTCAAATATTGGGAATTTGGCTTATGTGATCCATAAATTGTATATAAAAAAATTTGGTGATAATCACGTCAAAAAATAATTTGTCGACACGTTTCGAACTAGCTAGTGTGGTTCATCATCATGACAAGATGATGAAATGCATCGGCAAATTATTCTTTGATGTGATTATCACGAAAATTTTTATATACAATTTCAAATATTTTCAAATAATCCATCTAAAAAAAATTATGGTGATTATAATGAATATTAATAATTTTTTAATTCATATTACTAATTTTATTAATTATAATTTAAAATTATTTATTAATAATAACTATTAATTAATTATCAATAATAACCGTTAATAAAATTAATAATAACTATTGATTAATTAATTAATTAATTTCCATAAATGAATATCAAATAATTGTTAATTATTATCCAATAACGAATAGTGGTTAACAATTAATAATTGATTTTATTGATATTTATTTATAAGTGAAATTTAGGTTAAAGTAGCTTGAATCCTTATAAAGTTATAATCCTAAAAAAGAAGAGGAATATTACCTGAAATACTGAACCTGTGAAGGTGGACTAGAGGAGAAAATTTGTTTGATCGGAGGAAGCCAGTTGTCACTGATTTCTTTGCCCCCATCCCTATTGAGATTATGAGGATGCTTCATAATTTCAAGAGCTTCTCTGATTTTTCTCATGTGATCTGATCAGAGGAAGCCAATTGTCATTGATTTCTTTGCCCCCATCCCTATTGAGATTATGAGGATACTTCATTATTTCAAGAGCTTCTTTGATTTTTCTTCTGTGGTCTGATCAGAGGAAGCCAGTTGTCATTGATTTCGCTGCCCTCGTCCCTATTGAGATTATGAGGATGCTTCATAAATTCAAGAGCTTCTCTATTTTTACTTATGTGGTTTGATCAGAGGAAGCCAATTGTCATTGATTTCGATGCCCCCATCCCTTTTGAGATTACAAGGATGCTTCATAATTTCAAGAGCTTCTTTGATTTTTCTTCTATGGTTTGATCAGAGGAAGCCAGCTGTCACTGATTTCGTTGCCCCCATCCCTATTGAGATTATGAGGATGCTTCATAATTTCAAAAGCTTCTCTGATTTTTCTTTTGTGGTCTAATCAAAGGAAGCCAATTGTCACTGGTTTCACTGCCCCCATCCCTATTGAGATTATGAGGACGCTTCATAATTTCAAGAGCTTCTCTGATTTTTTTTTTTGTGGTTTGATTAGAGGAAGCCAGTTGTCACTAATTTTGTTGCCCCCATCCCTATTGAGATTATGAGGATGCTTCATAATTTCAAGAGCTTCTCTTATTTTTCTTTTGTGGCTCTGATTAGAGGAAGCCAGTTGTCACTGATTTCGCTGCCCCCATCCCTATTGAGATTATGAGGATGCTTCATAATTTCAAGAGCTTCTTTGATTTTTCTTATGTGTTATGATTAAAGGAAACCAATTGTCATTGATTTTGTTGCCCCCATCCCTATTGAGATTATGAGGATGCTTCATAATTTCAAGAGCTGCTCTGATTTTTCTTATGTGGTCTGATCAAAGGAAGCCAGCTGTCGCTAATTTCGTTGTCGCCATCCCTATTGAGATTACGAGGATGCTTCATAATTTCAAGAGCTTCTCTGATTTTTCTTCTGTGGTCTAATCAGAGGAAGCCAATTGTCACTGATTTGGTTGCCCCCATCCCTATTGAGATTATGAGGATGCTTCATAATTTCAAGAGATTCTCTAATTTTTCTTTTGCGGTCTGATCAGAGGAAGCCAAATGTCACTGATTTTGTTGCCCCCATCCCTATTGATATTACGAGGATGCTTCATAATTTTAAGAGCTTCTCTGATTTTTCTTTTATGGTTTGATCAGAGGAAGTCAGTTATCACTGCTTTCGTTGCCCCCGTCCCTATTGAGATTATGAGGATGCTTGATCATGTGATGATAGAATGCGCTTGGATGTAAGATTATTTTGATTTTATGTTCTATGGTTTGGGTTAGAGAAAAATCTCCTGCAGCTGAGTGCGCGGAGACCTTAGGAAGTGTGCAGCTGAGTCCGTAGGGTGGAACTGATTGTATTGGGAAGATTTGAGCAATAATGAAAGACTCTTGAAGATAGATCTGTGTTTTGAGTTTATGTGTTTACTTTACTTTTATTTTATGTTATCTGTGCTAAATGAGGATTCTAGTATATAATTTCATCAGGAAGTCCTGTTTATGGTTCTTTATGTTGTTTTATGCTTATTAAAGTAAGATCGTGCAGTCTGCAAGTTGGTTCAATAAAAGTGTTGAACCGTGACTGTAGAATTAACTGGTATGTTTTGTGAAGCTCTATCAAGTATTAAAAGGAAGAGAATCCTTAAAGCCACGTTGCATTGTCCCTTTGGATGCAGAAACCTGTTTCTAGCATCCCCTTATATTGCCTTGGTTGAGACTTTGGTCTGCACAGAAGATCATTGCCGAAAGGGTCGGTAATAGTGAGTTTTGTTGGTTCGAATAGCCATATCTGAACCTGGGTCTAGGCCCCATCAAGCCAAAAAATGGTTTCGTTGCCAGGGCTGAGATTTTATTGAGCGATATGTGGATCTGGCATCTATCTAAGAAAGAAAGTCAAGACTAGGTAGATCTAAAAAAACGTGATTTTGTTGTGCAAGAAAACAAAAATTTGTGCCTACCTATTGAAAAGTGGTTACAAACGTATATCTTTACAAATCAACACAAGATCTTTTTCTCATCATTTTCTACCGAGTTGTATGAGTGGTTATCAATATTAGATAAGCAAAAGACATGTTTCAAGAACGATAACCCTACTACGTGGACTCTAGAGTTGATCAAGCAACTAAGGAAAACTAATAACAAGATCGCAAGGGTTGTTGATTACTGGATCGATAGTATCCTTGGAGGCTTTATTACTGAGTTCGTGATCAATACATATGTATCCTATAGCGAAGCTGAGCACAAATTTTTCAAAGGCCTGCGAGGTAAGTACTTGAACTCATTGAAGATTTGGATTAAGATGCTATTGTGTGAAAAGGGTGTACTATGGATGCAATGAGATTGATGTTAGGAGGAAATAAAACCGGAACTACGTGACAGGGTAAGAGATTTAGGGTAGATCATAATAATTACATTGAGTCTGAGTACAGTCCATTGTTTGGGTCTGAAAGAAAAGAAGGAGAAAGCAACCCTACTACCCCTAGAAGTGTGTCGGTAAAATTTGAAGATCATCAGGGCACTTCTGGAATTCCCCAACCTTCCACTACCATCACAACCCATCCTATTTTGTTCCTTCACCTCCACCTCCCCGTTCACAATGGCTCACTCACCTAAGATGATTGTTTTCAAAGGATCGAATTATCCCAAGCAGTTATGGTTTGTTGCAGAAGCGATATGGAGATCGCAAAACATCACTAATGAGAATATGAAGAAAGCGCAGTTGGTCACAGCGCTGCAAGACAGAGCATTGTCCTGGTATATGAAATACACCTAGATGAATCAAAATTCTACGTTGGCTCAGACTAAGGCTAGGTTGAATGTTGAATTTAAGAAGTCGAAGTTGCAATCCCAGTGTATTACAGAGATCAAAGAGATCGAGAAATTCGTCACTGAAATGGTGTGGGAAGTCGATCAAAGGTTTAAGACACTGCTAAGTCAAGTTAGCTTTGAGATCCCTAACGAGCAACACAAGGAATGGTTTATTGTTGTGTTGTTACCTCACCTTAGATTGCCATTATCACAGTAAAAGGCCGCAATCAAAGCTAAAGCACTAGAGATTATGATGAAGCTAGAAGCTTCGTCGGTAGCAGATACTAACATAGGGATTCAGCAGATCCAAACCCAGTTGGAAAGCTTACATATGGAACTCCAAGATTTAAAGAAGGGAAAATAGGTTTGACCCGACATGCACGCATAAGTGTTGTGCATAAAGTGAAAAGTGGAGGGCCACCATAAGGATCAGTGTCCTATTTTTATAGATTGCTTGGGCACCAAGATGCCAAGTCCGTTGAGACCTGGGCCAAGTATTGGACCAAATCTGGGACCGAATGTTTGGTGTAGTTTATGCGAAGTTGCAGGCCAACACTCTACAGACTAATGTCATCTATTGCAAAAGTACATCCGGTCGTTGAAGCAATTGTTTTGTAATTTCTATAGTTCGATGGGACATGATGACAAGCACTGTCGAAGCTATGACCTAATGATGCAGAGTCCTAGAGCATACCGAGTGCAAGCCGAATGTCGCAAAGATCTAGGTTCGCCAACAACGCATTGTGGTTTCCAAGGTGGGTGGCGTGGCCAAGGAGGGGGCGATGGGCGAGGTCGCAAACATATCATATGCTATAATTGTGGTTAGCCTGGACATTTCGCCGGGGATTGTCAGAATCCCGTTGTCGCTTCTTGTAGGTATTGTCGTGCATTTGATCATGAAATAGAGTATTGTCCTACATTATTAGCTAAAATGCAGGAAAAGTTAGATCAACAACCTACCCATAACATACAAATGATGAGAGTTGAATCACACGAAGAGCATCTTAGTGTCAACATAATGACGTGAAGATCAAGTGGAAGGAAAGAAGCATATGGAGGATACATGGGTTCCGAAAGCTGGAGATAAGAATAATGGGTTCGATGCACAACGAAAAAGAGAAACCTAATGGATGCGAAAAAAGAATTTTATGAGCCCTGGAGCTTTGACATCAACAACGCAGAAGAATAAACCCAAGGGATTACTGAATCCTAGGAAGTTGATCCATCCATTATGAAATCTTTCTTGCAGACATGTATGAAGTTGCTAAAGGATCATAAAGTTCTGGAGGCATTACAGGAGTTAATTGAAAAATGCGCTAGTGAAGAAGACCAATAAGCAGAACATAGTGCAGTGCATAAGGTCTACAAACATAAGAGAAGAACTGGTAGAGAAATGTGGCTAACTGCACAGATCGATGATTATGAAATGGACCAGTTCATCCTTTATCTTGGATCAGATGCCAATGTTTTACCAAAACAGACATGGGAACGGATGGGGAGACCTAAGCTGCAATGGTCGTCGATTCAGGTAAGGATGGAAAATCAACATAAGATCATTCCTATGGGTCGATTGCATGGCATCATCATAGATATTAATGTTGCAAGTGTGTTGTCTGACTTTAAAGTTATTGAGATTGTTGATGATAACAATCTGTATCCTACATTGCTTAGGTTTGATTGGGCTTATGACATGGATGTTATAATCAATTTGAAAAATAGATAGATGGAGTTTGAAACAAACGGTACTAGGGTTGTTGTGCCTTTGGACCCCTGTGAAGGTGCACGCTACACAGAACCAGTCTAGCATGAATATGGTGATGCTAATATTGATTAGATCTATAAGATTAGGATGAAGATTGGATTAATCCTACAAATGATGGCAGAATAAGTTGGGAGCGTGATAGTTCGTGTGTTTCTGACTCCAACGAAGAATTAGAGCATTGCCAGAATCAATTGCATGAAGTGTCTACTAAGCAATGTAACATAGCTACCAAAGCGCTTCACTGTGTCACATCAAAGGTATGTGACTTGCCCTTTTATGATGGAACTGGGAATGTTGTATTATTTCTGGAAGATTTTGAGCAGAAGGTGCCTGAACAACAATGATATGAAGCTTTTGACTTCGCCTCGAGGTCCAATCCAACCATATGGTGGGGTGCGCACAGAGAAAATTTAGGAGGATGGAAGGAATTTTGCAAACTGATAAGACTCGGGTTTGGTCATGTAGACACTGAGATTACAGAGAAGTACGATGGTAAAGATGATCCTCACAAACATTTATCTCATTGGACTATAGCTTGGGGTGAAGAACTTGAATATGAATGGGTGCATATCTTCTTTCATACCTTGGATACGATACCTCAACAGTGGTATCTTGAAATGAAGTTGCACCATGGCACCACAAATTGGTATGAGATGAAAAAACGTTTCTTATTGACTTATAAATTCGCTGATGGATGGGATTGTATTAATGATGCTCTCCAGGAAGTCTGAACGGGAATATTTAAATTACCACTGAGCCAAGGAATTTGGTACAGCCTGATTAGGCTGCGCAGTTGGAACAAGCCCGAGAATGTTACAATCTAATTGCGGAAGAAGGTGAGGAGGATCCGCGTAATATCACTATTCTTGAATCAGAAGGACAACGCAAGGTTGCAGGTCCTAAAATAGAGATGCCAGACATAACACAACCTATCAAGACTCTACAAGTCAACATAGGCTCAAAAGTGGAGCCCAATTTCGCGAAGTTTGGGGACTATTGGGACGATGACATGGTGAGCAAGGTCACTGAATTTTTTCATGAATACCATGATCTATTCTCAATGAAGTTCTCTAAGCTTAAAGGAATTATAGGAGATTTGGGAGTTATGCACATCACTTTGAAGCCTGATGTGAAACCAGTCAAGCAACACCCATATCGATGGAACCCAAAATATAAAGAAAAAGTGTTAGAGGAACTCAACAAAATGCTTGTTGTTGGCATTATTGAACCTGTAGAGGAATCTAAGTGGGTTAGCCCTATGGTGGTCCAAGAAAATAGAACTAGGGGAGAAATAAGGATTTGTGTTGATCTCATAAAGTTGAACGATGCATGTGTCCATTATATGTTTCCGACACCATTCACTGACAAAGTTTTGGATAATGTGGGAGGGCAGGAGGCCTACTCCTTTATAGATGGGTTCTCAGGATACCACCAGATCAGGATCGCGCCAGAAGATAGGAGCAATACCACTTTCGCTACTGAATGGGGATCATTTCAATACACATTCATGCCATTTGGATTAAAGAATGCTCCAGTTATATTTTCCAGAGTCGTCGTTGCAGCATTTAAAGAATACATCCACAAGTTTTTGGAAGTGTATTTTGATGAATGGACAATATTTGTCCTGTTAAAGAAGGATGTTTCTAGTTTGCACTTGATGTTGGATACCTATAGGAAATATAAAATCTCCTTGAACTTGCAGAAATGTATTTTCTGCGTACCATGTGGTATATTATTGGGGCATATTGTCTGCAAGTAGTGGTTGATGGTAGACCCTGTGGAGATCATCGTGATTATAAATTTGGAGCCACCGATGAATGTGAAGCAGCTATGCATGATGCTTGGGCATACAGGTTATTATAGGAAATTTATCAAGGCCTACACACAGATCACTGCGCCAATGGAAAATGTATTAAAGAAAGATGTCAAGTTCTATAGGGATGATGATTGTCAAAAGAGCCTTAATGTGTTGAAAGAAAATATGGTAATTATGCCTACTTTTGTCTTTTGAGACTGGAAGAAGGAATTTCATGTACATGTCGATGTGTCTTGCATAGATTTAGGAGTTGTCTTAGCATAGCCATGAGAAGGTGATCTAGACCAGCATGTTTCTTTTTCAAGCAGGAAGTTGTATAAGGCAGAGTGGAACTACTCCACCATAGAGCACAAAGGACTGCCAATGGTATATGCGCTACAAATATTCAGAGACTATCTATTAGGTGCGCACTTCAAAATGTTCACAGACCAATCTTCTTTGAAATACCTAGTCAACAAGCCTATGTTGGGGGGGGGGATATTTGTCGAAGGCTATTGTTGTTCCAAGAGTATGATTTTGAAGTAATGTTCAAGCCTAGACGTTTGAATGTTGGACCTGGTCATTTTTGTAGGATCCAGATAGGTGAAGGGTCAATGAATATTGAGGAAGGATTACCTGATGCACAATTTTTCACTATTAAGGTTGTAAATGAACACTTTCTGGATATCATTTAGTTTCTGACTACGAGCGTTGCGCCTATGGAGTACACTACGCAGTAAAAAAAAGAACTGGTAGTAAAGGCAGCAGATTTTACTCTGATTGCAGGACATCTATACAGGATGGGGCTGATGAGATTTTGCGAAGATATGTTCCTGAGAATGAACGAAACAATATTTTGGTTTAAGCACATGGCAGATTTGTTGGAGATCACTACGTAGGGAAGGTCACTGCGCAGAAGATTCTACGAGCTGGATTTTGGTGGCCTATGGTGCATAAGGGTTCGAAGGAGTATTGTAACGCTTGCGATGTTTGTCAAAGGACCGGCAGACCTTCGCGATCGCACTACACCATCAAGTCACTTTACAGACAATTGATAAATGGGTCATTGACTTCGTGGGACCAATTGATCCACCTAGGAAGAAAACATGTGCGTGATACAATTTTACTGCGACATATTACCTCACTAGATGGGCTGAGGCATAGCCAGTGAAGAATTGTAGTGCAAACACAATGGTGAAATTTATATTTGAACATATTTTTTCATGGTTTAGTTGCCTGAATATCTCGATGAGAGACAAAGGTACACATTTTTAAAGAGCACTAATGAAGCATTGACTGTGGAGTTCAGAATACATCACCAGAAGAGTATGCCATATCACCCACAGGAAAAATGAGACGATTGAGGCCTTTAAAAAAAATTTGGAGAACGCTTTGATGAAGGTGTGCAACATCAATAGGGATGACTCGGATTTGCGCATTATTGCAGTTTTATGGGCCTACAGGACTACCTGTACGAAGTTGACGGGCCAAACTCTGTTCAGATTAGTGTATGGACAAGAATTAATGATGCCAATGGAATACATTGTACCTACTCTAGATTGCAGTAGTTACAAATATGGCAGACAACGATATTATGCAACATAGATTGGGGAAACTACTCGCTTTAGAGGAAGATAGGTTCATCGTTGGAGGGATAGCAGAAATTGAGGCAGAGGAAGTGGAACCTATCTCTAGGTTGCTCCCATATATTCCGTCATCGAATCTGACAACTACGAAACCTACAAAGGATCTATATGCAGTCAAATACAATATTTTCACACCATTAATACTGGACAAAGTACCGGTTGAGGGGGATTTGTTGGGAAAAGTGGCCCAGCTATGCATGGAGGACTGGGATTTTAACCATCGCAGTAAATACCCATAGTTCAAGACAAGTCAATATCTGCGATCCACCTACTATGAATCTACCGAAGTAACAAGATTAGAACCAATGAAGTGAGTGGTTGGTATCTAGGATGTAGGGATGCTGAACATGTTATATGTTATGCACTTTGGGCCAAGCATCATCAATATAATTTGTGTGCATCCATTGCTGACCCTGGTGCACAATGACTGCTTATGGTTGGGGAAGAGGATCCCTATTGACGTGATGTTGATAAGGAAGATCAATGAACTTCCTTGTTTTGACTTGGACCCCGCATAAGCCTTTGTGGGAAAGGATCAGGACAAGAAGCTGGTAGACCAGATGAAGCAAGATTACGGTCTGATGAAGGGAAGCAACAATTACTCAAATAACTCTATCTTTGATAGGTCGGTGCACTTTTTCGCACATATATTGGCAGGGAAAATCATGCGGAAGTGTCACGTAGAGGAGGTTTCCGCCCCGGTGGTGTCTTTTGTTGCTGAGTGCAGCAAGGGCGTTGTATATAATTGGGCAGGATACCTATGTAATGAATTCTTAGCTAAATGTCATGAGGCTCAAGAGGAGGGCAAGCAGTTCCACTATGTGTGGCTCTTGCTATTAATAACATTGATGGCTTGGAAGGAGCCCGAAGAGTCGTAACTATCATATGTAGACCCAGATCTTTGCGAGGCTGCATGGTATGCCTCGTTGTGGCATTCAAAAGATTTAACCCGAGTGATGGCGAAAAAAATTTCTTGCGTCGGGTTTGAGATGAGTCTACGCACAGTGATCAACCAAAATCCCCTGCTATCACCTAGTATTTTGGAAGAATATCAACAGGTTGTGGACTTCAAAATAGATTTCCACTGTGTACATATCCGAGTGAAGAACGACCTTACTGGGGTCTGGTACGAGCTGTCGTACATGGTATCGAAGGATTTTTTTGCAGCCATAGTCAGCAATTGGCCAAGTGACTCGCTAAATCTACCCACTAAAGGCGTAAAGACAAAGAAGGAAGGTACAAGTGGAGCGAAGACCAGCGCGCAAACAGGAAGGAAGGACACCGAAAAACAACCTAAGCGCGTCTCCTTCGCGACAACTAAGGAGTCTGAAAAAGAAGATGAGCGGGAACCTGGGGCGAAGGTTCTAGAAATAGGAGGGGGCAATGCTCATGGCGATGATACAATTATGGATCCATCAGATTCCCTCTCCCCTAAAAGACGACAACCATAGAGTTGTGATGCATGGAATAAAACGAAGTCCAGCAGGTTCATCGGCCCGGAAACAGTGGTCCTCACTGAGGGGGACCTTGATGAGATAGAAGACATTGTTCAAAATGTTATCGAGCATTTATGGGGTAACATCGAGGACCAGTGAAAGAAGGTACTAGCAGAGGTCCATAAGGGCCTCAAGACTTTGCACGTTTAAACGAGCGCAGTGCAAGCGAGCGTGAGTCAAGCGAGCACGACTCAAACAAGAGGGGCATCAACAGGTGCAAGAACAAAAAAGCACAAACTGGTCGTTACAACAGATACCCACGCAGTGCCAATCCCCACAGGCACACTATCTTTTGATATTGCAGAGAAGCTGAAGCATGCGGTGCATTGGCAGAACACAAGGCTTAAACTTGTTGTGTTGCCTCTACAAGCATTGCATGAGTTCCACCAGGGCGTCACTGAAGAAATTCATATCAAAGAGCAGCACACCCTAGTATTTATCTAAGTTGTTAAGCAAGAAAGACAGAGGATGGCCAAGGAAAAACAATTGGTCTCCAAGGCATGCAACGACCTACCTTAGCTAAAGATTTAGGATACAGCTGCCCCATAGGAAAAAGTGGAAAATATCGCCCTGGAAGTAAAGGAGTCTAAGGCAGAAGTCGAAAAGGTGTGACTCGAAATGCAAATGAATATAGTCAAGCTGCAGATGTAATTGTAGCCCACCACTCCACTAGAGGTCCGGGAGCAGCGCGCAGCAAAGCTCAAGGCTGGCACTGAACAAATTGAATCCACCGTATGGGGGTGCACGCAAGTATTTTAAGATGTCATGGATGTATGTGCCTCACTGTAGGAGGACCCCCAGGTGTAGAAGATTGAACATGAAGTTCACGAGAAGTTAGAACAAATGGACCACATTAAGGTCACCGCAAAGACTCTGGAACCAATACAGTGATATGCTTGTCTCCAAGAGGGTGATTTTTTGCAGGAACAAATCGATGAGCTGCACAAAAAAGAGTACTTATCACAGCCAAGACAAATCCATGGTAAGATGAAGCCATTTAACTCTCATAGACTGTTTGGAAGGAGCTAAAGGGACTGCGCCAGACGCAGAAGGATATTGCTGCAAAAATTGCAAGGCCAACTACTGATATGTTGTTGAGCATAGTCCGAGACATTGAAAAACAGTGCGCCACAATAGTTCCACCTCTAAAGGATGCCTTGAGAAACATCAAAGCAAAGATCGAGGGTGCATTGACATAGTGACTCGGGACAATTCACATTTTTCTATTGGGGGCTTGTTGGACAGAGTATCCCCCGATGAAGTATTTTGAGAAAGAATCTGCAGATCAAGGAGAGGAGTGTGAAACGCAGAGTTAAGTTAAAGTATTAGGGATTTGAGGTGGTTCAAAGCCCCTTATTTTGTAAAAGAATGAGAATATTTTGTATACGTTGAGCTTCGCCCATGGTTTTCGGACCATGGTATTGTAAATGTAAATACTATATAAGGAGTCTAGGATAGTCTTAATGAAAATATACTTCATCATGTGATGATAGAATGCATTTGGATGTAAGATTATTTTGAGTTTGTGTTATGTGGTTTGGGTTAGAGAAAAGGATCCTGCAGTTGAGTGCGCGAAGACCTTAGGAAGTTTGCAACTCAGTGTGCAGACCCCTGCAGCTAAGTGCGCAGGGTGGAACTGATTGTATTGGGAAGATCTAGCATTAATGAAATAATCTTTAAGACATATATGTGTTTTCTTTACTTGTATTTTATGTTATTTGTGCTAAGTAAGGATTATAATATATAATTACATCGTGAAGTCCTATTTATGGTTCTTTATGTTGTTTTATTCTTATTAAAGTAAGATCGCATTGTCTATAAGTTAGTTCAATATAAGTGTTGAACCGCGACTATAGAATTAACTGGTCTATTCTGCGAAGCTCTGTCAAGTGTTGAAAGGAAGAGAAGCCATAAAGCCACACTCCATTGTCCCTCTGGATGCAGAAACCTGGTTCTAGCATCCCCCTATATTGCCTTGGGTGAGACTTTGGTCTGCGCAACAGATTGTTGCCATAAGGGTCGGTAATAGTGGGTTTTGTTGGTTCACGCAACCATTTATGAAATTGTGTCTAGGCCCCATCAAGCCAACAACCATCGAGTCTTAACAGTCTATGTTTCACTTAAATTAAAATAAATCCCCTAAAGCAAACAAATAGAGCCAAGATAAGAGCCTGGCTTGGCCACCATGGGGAATACCACCATACAAAGGCAGGAAAACTACTTACAAGACACCGTGATGTAGAATAAACCAAACAGGGGAATCTGGCTACAATTATTGGCCCCAATTAATTCCAACCTTCCCTCTTAAAATAGCAATACCACCTTCAAAACTCCAAGGATTTGTAGACAATGAGGGCCACAGATAGCAAACTCAATGAATAAATTAATATCACTAGCAAGAATAAAGAACCTCATTGTGATAACTAAGAAAGATTCCAATTGAGTTTTATACATGTACCAAGCTAAGGTTCGAAACTCTTATTTAACTCACCTTGAAGTCAGGTATCCCCTGAACATTCCATTGTCCCAAATTTTGCTACAGTTCATGCACACCCCATTCTAGGTCTTGCCAGTAGAGACTAACAATCCAACCCTCTTGTCCTTGTTCAATGCCTCTAAACAACTCACAATCACTGAAACAATCTCCTTCCTTAGAGTTGAATAGGAGTCCCCCGACATTTTTGCACCCAAAACCCCTATAGAAACTCTTATGAACTCAAAACACCGCATTCTGGAACTATCATTCGCCAACTTCACCATCACACATGCGATAAATAAATCAGCTATCAAGTTACATGTAGGTGAGGTGCCACGCCACCCCCTACTATTCATCTAGAGGGTCGGTGCATAGGAATAAATTATAAAAAAAAAAAAAATAACAAATCAAATATTAAACGATGGGAAAAAAACATATATTTGCATTGAAGTATAGTAGATATCACGTAGTCTGATTAATAAAGCAAATGGTTTTTTTTTTAACATTCTTCTTTGTCAATTTTATCCAGCTAGTGATTGAGATTTTTAGAATCATAAGTTTAAATTGTTTAATCTGCAAAATTCAAGTGCCTCGGGGTTTTTTAAGGTGTTGAATCCATTTATACATTCAAAAGTACATTTTAAATAACAAGAAATCACAATCTTGGTCAAAATTGTTTTGTCGGATTCCACCCAAATAAGTCATTTTGTCTATTAGTTGGATTACACATATTAAATATTGATGTACATTAAAAAAGATTGAGACATAAATTTTTTATACTTAAAAGTATTGAGTCGAGATAAATCTTTGTTGGTTTATTTAATTTTTATGTTCTTTTTCTTTATTATAGTCTATTTTCTATATTCATTTTTATTATTATGGTTGAAATTTTTGTCTTATATTCTATTATTAGACAATGCAAATCATATCAAGTTCCATGTCATGTTTCAAATCTACATAAGGATAAATTATTTGTTTAATTCATTTAACTAAAAGCCATTTGAACAATATCAAGTTTATGATTATTTTAAAATGATGGGGGGCGGGGTTACATGTGTATGTCCCATATATTCAACTAAGGGACATCTATCTAAAAACACAATAAAGGGAACAATGCAATGAATCTACGTGGACCCCTACAATATTTCATATTGAGATAACTTTTAGTGAGTATCTTTTAACACACCCTTCTCCATGTGTTTTGGTTCATCCCTCTTACTATGTGGTTCAAACACCAACATACATATGGTAAATTAGTGTCCCTTTCTCAGCAAGAAGTCGCCACAATGGCATTTTTTCCCAATAGGATACATGTAGATCTAATCTAGTTTGGCATTATACTAAGGCCCCACTATTAGCTTTCAAAGTAGATGAGGTCACTCAAATATATGTCATATGAAACTTTGAGTGGATCTAGGATTTAAAGACAATCGAGACTCATTGCAATTTTTTATGTTGTGAACTAAGCAGCAAATTATGTCAAAGGTTCTAGAATGATATTACATTGAACTTAATCTCATCATTTGAGAATAATTTGAATCAGATCTAATCAATAAATTAATTGCCAGTGTGTTGATCAAATCTCTTGTGAAGTGATCTCAACAAATTAGTAAGACATTGAACGAATCTATCATCCATCGAGTTGGGGACCTTCAACTCACAGTTTGAAGAGTTGATGGTATTCTCACTACTCGCAATAACTTCATTACCCAATGAAACTATCAAAATGGAAATATATCTCCAAATTGATGCTAAGCAAATCTATTGTCGATAGAGAGAGCCCATCCAACTCAAATTCGATTAGTTTATGAGCTTCTCAAGGCTCCCTTTGTAATGGGAAAAATTGTTCATGTACCAAAAATTGATGTGTATTTTTGTCATATGTTATTAATGGCAAAGGTGGAATTCCAACTTCTAAAGTTTGATTTATTGAATCTCCCTCTTTTACATAGAGGCACAATTCCTTTATATCTTTCTTTTAATTTCAAAGGCTCTTGCTTTTCTGTTTATGTTTTCAAGTTTTTATCAAGATAGATAATACATGAAATGAGCTAGGACTAAAACTCAAGGGAAAACCCTCCAAGCTAACCTTGGAAAGTCTCTATGGCAATCTAGATTTAGAGATTAACCTAGCCATAAACACACACACAGTGATGGAAAAAAGGAATAATAAGTTTCAAAGGAATGTGATGAGCTTAATGTGTAGTATGCAAATTCAAATGGATTTTATATAAGATAAACTTCAACTAAAACTAGCAAAAGTGTGAGGAAAGTTAAACCAACAAATGTAAAAGCAAAATAAATTGAGAATAAGATGTCGAAAATGGAGCCATACTTAAAGAAGACAAAATTAAATCTTTTAACGGTAATCATACCACCTTTATTGACCTCAAAATTAAGGAACTTAGGGAGTCAATTTGCTCCTCACTGAGCTTAAGTTCAAACATTGACCTCCAACCAACCAAGGAGGAGATGATTAAGATTCTCGAACTTGACCATGAATGTAATGAGCAAGCTCTAGACCTTATCATAGTTGGTTTAGGTAAGACAATTATTGAAGATGCGACCAAGTCATCGAACAATCTATAAAACAATATCAAATATTTGAAACCTTGGAATTTTGAAGGAAAAAATTAATCAAAATACCAAAGGTAAGAGTGTAATAGACCCAACTCCCTTAATGTTATTAAGGACACGGGGTCCTGAAATTTTGTTGTCTCAAACATAATTATAAAGTTAACCATGATTTTATGATTGTATTGTGCCATCAAGAGCTTTCCAACAAATATACATTTATTAAAACTTGAGTTAAAATTGTAAAATTATGGCCCTTTGAAGAATTTTAAGGTTTCCTCTCTCCTCATCACATCATCAAACTACAAAGTCCACATGTCATGTGACATGGAAATAAGCCATGTGGCATATGTATGAGTAAATACTAAGAAGGGAGGGTAAATCAATATTTATAATTCTTCGTTCTATTTAAGGCCTTCACTTTTTGTTATTATAAAATTGGTAGGCATGATAAACCACAATGAATCAAATGAACACATATAACACAAGAGATTTAATGTGGAAATCCATACGGGAGAAAACCACAAATGTTTTCTTATTTAGATGATGATTATAGGCACCAATATACAGTTACAAGGTTTTCAATCACCCACTTGTAGAAGACACCTATCCCCTTTCAAATTTGTAGGCTCCAACCTATAGGAGACACTAGTAACAATTTTTTTGCAAACACCCACCTACATGGATCTCCAATTCCCTTTTATATATCTGGTTTGTGTATTGTTTGTTGTTGATTCAATCAACTCTCTAGTATTAACTCTTTACAACCATATGATCAACAACTATTTAACCTCTCACTACATTTTGACTTATGCTCACTATAATATTATTTGCTCTTTGTTCTACACTTTGTTTTCTTCTCACTATAATCCCATCTACTCTCTTTTATGCACTTTCTCCGCCCCTCAACATCCACACTAGTTGTCACAATCACTCTCACTTATTGTCTTATTCAACAAACAACTTGTTATACTTGCAATCACCCTTTCTACCACTCTATTTTGTTTTTGCATTTGTTATCACATAGTCATTCGGTACCACTCTGCTTTGTTATTATACAGTCATTTTGTGCCACTTTGCTTCAATATTATACAAACATTTGTTGTAACTTTGTTTTGTGTTACATAATAATTTGTTACAACTTTGTTTTGTTGTTATCGAGTCATTTTTTGCAACTATGTTTTGTTGTTATACTATGATTTGTTACAACTATGTTTTGTTGTTATCAAGTCATTTTTTGCAACTATGTTTTGTTGTTACAACTCTATTTTGTTGTCACGTAGTCATATGTTGCAACTTTTTTTATTGTTATACAATGATTTGTTGCAACTCTTTTTTGTTGTTATACAATCATTTGCTACAATTATGTTTTGTTGTTGTAAAATCATTTGCTACAACCATGTTTTTTATGTTACAGATTTATTTCCACTCTTACACTCTTTTGTTATTACCTTCACTTCAACAACCCCACCACTCAATTTACATGAGCATCTATTTATATTTTTTTTAGCTCAAATTTAAATCAATCCATTGTCTAGACCCATGGTACAAACATTTAGGCCAGGGACAAGGTAAATATTATTTTCCCACTTTCGCATGAGTACTAGGAAAAGACTGAAGTTAAAACTATGAAACAAGAGTGAAGACAACGACTATAACTCCACCCCAATGTTTCAACTTGGCTGTAACTCCACAACGGTGTTGCAACCCCATTCTCTGAGCCTGGCGTAGTTGCTGCAATTCTGACCCCAATCGTCATTGTTGCAACTCTGACATTACCATTTGGGATGAATATTATGTTGCAACATGTCCTAGACCTACTGAAATTGTTGCAACTCTTGGACTCCCATTCCATTGTTGGGATTCCCAGATTTTCTCATGGTGAAACTCTGACCCCTGTCATTGTAGTTACAATTTCGACACTGTCATTTGTGATGATGATCATGCTGCAACATGCCCTAGACATACTGAAGTTGTTGGAACTCTCAAACTTCCATTCCCATTGTTGTGATTCCCATATTTTCTCATGTTGCAATTACATTGCTGCAACTATGTTGTTGCAACTTTGAACCGTTATTGTTGGCACTATAGTCAACGCTCTAGTTGTCCATTCAGGAAACACTCTTTTGGGACAACAGGAATATTATTGATGGAAAACAAATTATTTGCTTGTAACTCCTTTGCAACAACAAGGATATTGTTTTCAAACAAACCAAAAGGGATATTATTTTCTCACATGTCCTTTGGGACAACAGGAATATTATCTTCAAATAAACTAGACAATTTGTTAGTAACCTATAAATATAGGATTCATAATTTTGACTTGACTGATGGTAGTCTTGTAAATATGTACAAACTTTGCTTTCTGCAAGTTATTTTCCCATATTTTGTAAAAAATAAAAAATAAAAAATAAAAAAAGAGGGTAAAAAGTCCTAAAAGAAAAATCAAAGGACTTAGAAAAAATAATATACCCCAAAAGAAAAAGATGAATAAAACATGAAAGTGTGCAAGTCTAAATGCCACTACTTTTACTTTTTGCAGATGATTATGGAAAAGTGTCAATAAATGCCATAATCCATGATGAGTTGAACAATTTAATCTTAACTTGTCATGTTTCAATTTTACTTGTTGTAGATAATGAATAAAGATTTGTCATACAATTTAATCATGACAATTCAATAGTTAGGTAGAGAATAAAAAGAATCCAATAGTTTAATCTGGATTCTTGGAGGAAATAAGTTAGAATTAGATAGTTTTTTTTTTTTTTTTACAAGAACGGGTATGGATTTATATTAGAAATGTGGCCAAAATGCCTTTCATCGGTTACAATAATTCAGGCAAAGCCCATGAATTTTCTTCCACTAGCTGTTCAAAGGCCCTGAAATTTGGAAACCAACGTTTCTTACTCGGAACTAGAGAGTCTATCTCCGTTATTTTTCCTATCTCATGGATAGAAACAAACTGTTTTAGAATAATGCAGTAAAACATGAATAAATTTTATGGTGTGGAGTCCCAATCCTCAACCCCATCTCTCAAGATAGAGCCAGTTGCAAGTGACACCGCGTTGTTGGCTTCCAAGTCAGCATCTTTATTATTCTCCCTCAAAACATGAAGGAAATTAACAATCTGAAGAGATTTCACCAAAATTCTGATTCTTGAAACCACTCTTGCCAATCTAAGATCTGCAGGAGGGGAATCCTCCAATATGACTTTAATAATGGACTGAAAATCTCCTATAACATTTACCTCTGTTAGACCAGTGGCCTTGGCTTGCTTAAGCCCTTGAAAAAGTGCCAAGGCTTCGGCATGGATACTGGTGGATTGCCCTAATCCCCAAGCAAAATTAGTCACAATTCTGCCATCCTTGTTCTTTATAACTCCTCCTGCCCCAGCCAATCCGGGGTTTCCTTTCGCTGCCCCATCGAAGAACAAGGTATGTCTAGATTTCCTGATGAGAAAATTAGATATTTCATTCTCCTTCCCTCTAAATTGCCACTATTTTTTATCCTTATGGTGCCTTGTTTCTCCAAAGAAGTGGAGATCCAACGAAGTGCCCCATTCTAAGTCCTGCTGACTTAGATTCGAGTTTGACGAGTGCTCACCCAAGCTTTCTTTCCATAGACTTTTTATCTTGATAATGATGAACTGCGGGTTTAAGCTTTCATCTCTGAAAACTCTTTTATTTCTCTCAAGCCAAATTTGCCAGCAGATAAATTTTGGTAAGGAGAGCCAAGCAACGTTAAAGCTTTCGTTTTTTGGGAGTGTTTATGTATAAAAGTTTCGCCAGTTTGCAAATAAATCAGAGATAGTAATTGGTAAGATGAACACTCTTTTCCAATGGCTCAAGAGATTCTGCCAGATTTCTGTTGAATATTTTCAGTCTAACATTAAGTGTTGGGCGTTCTCTTCGCTGTCACAGCACAAATGGAAACGTGAGGGACCGTGAAAACCTTTCTTCTTCAACCTATCCTCTGTAAGAATTCCTCTATGGCATAACAACTAGCATAAAGAGTCCACCTTTGGCATGGTCTTGTATTTCCAAAGGCCCTTCCACACAGCAGGGTCTGGAGGGACGTGAGGGCACTCCTGCAAAGTTTTATACCCTTGCGCTACTGAATACAATCTTGGTGTGGCCCCCCAACCATGGGCGTCCTTCTTCCCAACGTGCAGAGGAGCCTTTCCATTCAACAACATGAGGAGGAGATTACGATCTTGGGTCAGCTCAAGAGGAACGGACGGTAGATTCCAACGCAGCCAGTTGCTGCCAGTCCATAATGAGACGTCCCAAAGAGTAATGAACCCAACTCCATCCAACCACAAACGCAGCATTTGAAGGGAGCTGATGCTCGACAGGGGAGGATGCATCATGATACTGTCATCCCAGAGCTTAATTTCTTTTCCGTTGCCAGGTATCCAGAATGCGCTGTTTTTAATTAGAGGAGCTGCTTTGTAACATACTTTTACCAATTGCGATCCAGTGGTGGGCAGTGAATTGTCCAAACATCTTTTTCGCATCCCCATGAAGTACTTCTTCCATAATGCTCTTTGCACCCAGCCTGGATGAGGGCCAATGATTCTCCAGAAAATCTTGGCTCCCATGGCTGTGTTTTGGAGACTGAGATCCTTAAAATTCAGGCCTCTTTCATTCAGAGGCTACAAATTTTATCCCAGCTTACCAGTGGGATTTTTCTTTCATTGTGATTGCCACCATTCCAGAAGAATTTGCGGATGAAGGCTTCCATTTTCCTAATGATTCCAGTAGGAGCTAGGATTACAGAGAATTGAAAGATGGGGAGACTACAGAGAACAGTTTTGCCGGCGAGGTTTAACCATGAGAATCCCCATGCTTGAATTTTTGCCTTGAATTTGTCCAGCAGAGGGATCCAATCTCTGTTGTAAGCAAATTTACAGAAGATAGGAAGGCCCAGATAGGTAAATGAAGTCCAACTGAGGGAGGCAGAGAAGCCAATAGTTCTAGAGATGGTGGAGAGAATGGAGGCAGAGATATTCCAACAGAAAACATAGCATTTCTCTTTGTTTAAAGTGCTGCATGTAGCTTCACAGGTATTCATCCAAAAATTCCTTGAACCTTAAGGCGGATTGAACAGATGCAGCCCCTAGCAAGAGGGTATCATCGGAAAACAGTGCATGATTTACATTTTTAACCCCTCTGGCAATGTTGAGCCCCAGGATCTCTTAATCAACCAGTTTATGATCTATATAGAAGCTTAGGACAGAAACATGGAGGACAAAGAGAAGCGGAGAAAGGGGGCAACCCTGCCTAAGTCCTCTTGAAGCTTTGAAAAAGTCAGCTGCTCTCCCGTTCACCAAGGGAGCGATCCAGGGATCGACTATACAAGCTCTAATCCAATTGATAAAGCTCGTTCTAAAGCCAAATTTATGCAAAAATTCCCAAAGAAAACTAAGTCTAACACGATCAAAAACATTTTCCAAGTATAGTTTGATTACCATACCTTTCTCTTTGCATTGTTGGCTCGAATGAATCACCTCTTGAACTAGGATGAAGTTTTCAGCAATCTGTCTCCCCTAAACAAACCCGCCCTGATTCTTCGGGATGATGGCAGGGGGGATGCCTTTTAGTCTATTAGCGATCACCTTTGTGATTAATTTATATCCAATGTTACAGAGAGAGATGGGGTGGAACTGATTGAAAGCCTTAGCACCCTTTTTCTTGGGAATGAGGGCAAGGAAGGCAGAGTTGGTGTTGCCCCCTATTTTCTGACAATTTTGAGATTTCAACATCATTTTGAAGAGGTCTTTTTCCACAATCTGCCAGCAAGATTGGAGGAATCTTGCAGTGTAGCCATCCGGGCCTAGAGCTTTATCGAGCTCCATATCGGTGAGAGCATATTTTATTTCTTTGATAGTGATCTTAGATTCAAGGTGCTGATTCATTAAAGGGGAGATCTTAGAAGGAACCACCTCCAAGAATTTGGAATTTGGATCCGTCACTCCTTCTTCACTGTAAAGATTTTTAAAGTGATTGAAAGCTGCTTTCTTGATGCTCCCGAAATCCTTGTGAATAGAGTTTCCTTCCTTAATTTCTGAAATAGAGTTGAAGCTCTTTCTAGCTTAAGCTTGTTTGTGGAAGAAGGCAGAATTTCTGTCTTGCGCTTTAAGCCATAAACTCCGAGACTTTTGTCTCCAATGCTCTTCCTCCGAAAGGCAAGCTTTATGGAAAATTTGTTGAAGCTCAACTTCCTTATCTAAAACTTCTTTAGTGATTTCTGCATCTTCACTTTGGGCATGATGCTGAGCAAGTCTATCTTGGGCCATCTTTCTTTCTATTGCAGGGTTGGGGAGGGATTTGGCCCATGATTTAAGAACAGCTTTTAGTCTTCTAAGCTTTTCTTCCGAGATGAAGAAATGTGAACCCTTCACCGACAATTTCCAACTGTCCTGAACCAAATTCAAAAACTCAGGTTCCTTGACCCAGAGTGGATTGAATCTGAAAGGAATGGGGCCTAGGTCCTTGTGATCCAAAATCTTAAGCTTAATAGGCTTGTGATTTGAAACACTGCAAGGGAGGATGTGAAATCTGGATTCAAAACCAAGCAAAAGAAAGGAGCTCTGCACCAAAAATCTATCAAGTCTTGCAGCAATGTGGCCGGGGCCAATTCTTTTATTGGACCAGGTGTACTTACCATTTTCTGGAGAGATGTCGAGCAGATCCCAGTCCTGCATGAGATCCTCCACCCACTCCCTTGCTGGATCCCTTATGATACTGCCTCCTCACTTTTCCTCCGTACGCAAAGTGGGATTTAGATCTCCTGCAACAATGATGTTTTCCAAATTCTCTGACTCCAACAGTTGTCTGATGGAGTCACAACAATCCCTTTTCTCCCCCACATTTGCTGGGGCATAGACATTAAATAGACAAAATGTCTCCCTCGAGTCCACAAGTTGTAACTTCAGGAAAAACCAGTGGGTATTATGGATCTCTGTGACCAACATATACTTGGATTTATTCCAGAGAGAGCCCATCCCCCTAGAGGTTCCCCGTGCTGAGACTTCTTGACCTCTTCCTTCCTTCCAAATTTTTTTACTGATTTGGAGAAACTCACTGCCCTCCATTTTTGTCTCCTGAATCAGAAGAATATCTGGGGCTTCTCTTCTTACAAGGCT
Source organism: Pinus albicaulis (assembly GCA_034641835.2). Taxonomy (NCBI): domain Eukaryota; kingdom Viridiplantae; phylum Streptophyta; class Pinopsida; order Pinales; family Pinaceae; genus Pinus; species Pinus albicaulis. The sequence continues at coordinate 279,046,290 of CM076582.1, forward strand.
TCTCGTTGCTTCTTCTTTCACTTTACTCCCCATTCCTCTGCAATTCCAGGAGACAATCTTCATCATTTATTTTTATGATGATGGCCCCCCTTGGAACCCTGTGCTTGGTTTTTAGACATCTTCGGATTTTTTCCAAGGAGTTTCTCCAGAGTGGGCTGACTACCCTGAAGCTTCTCTTTGTAGGTTTCCTGATCTCTCTTTTCTCTAGCAGATTTGCGGCCCCTTGACGATCTTTTGACCGATGTCTGCGTATCTCCTATTTCTCCTTCCTCCTCTGACTCCTCCGAGTCTTGTTCCTCCTTGGTGGCTTCTGCTTGTTTTTCCTTATTTCTTGCTGTAGCACTTTCTCCAGGCCTTGATCCTGCTGAGGTCCCTTTTTTAGGGGTTTTATCTTGCCTATCCTCTTCCCGTGGAACCTCTTCTGCAGAGCTTAAGATCTCATACCTGTTATCTTGGATTTTTGGCGGAGGTCCATTTTGGGTGGAGGCTGGCTGGGGGCCTTGGCCATTTGGGGCCCCAGATTTCTTGTGAGAGGTCTTTGGCCTCTTAACTTGATTCCAACCATCGTCCTTCCCTTTCTCCACTTCTCCTTTGTTCGGGCACCCTCTAGCAAAATGTCTGTAGATATGACATTTGCGGCACTTGAAAGGGAGCTGCTCGTAGTCCAGCATTTGCACATGCGTCCAACTGCCAACATTTATTTTGATGGCCTTCGGAAGTCCCACCTCTAAGTATACCTCAACACATATCTGAGCGCAGTCATATTGGTCCTTGTTGTTCACTCTGTAAATGAACTTTCCCAGGGCATTGCCTAAATGCTTGAGGGAAACCCAGTTCCAACAGTGCACTGGGAGGTTCGGGAGCCGAACCTAGACGGGGACTGCCATCGGAACATCCACGGCAGGATCGAAGTCTGGGGTCCATTTATTGAGATAGAGGCCTTGGGGTCCCATGAAATAAGGCCCATTCCTAAAGATCAAGTCTTTATCCTCTATGTTGAACTCAAACAGGAAGTAGCCTCTTCCCAGGAAGTATGAAGTGACTTTGTTCTTGATCAGCAGGATACAGTTCTTGATTACCCAGTTCTCCGTTGATTTTGGCGAGGGCCAAAGGCCCATGAACTGACCCACCAGGGCTCGATCTGCCAGGGACAAGGTGACCTGGATCGGGCCCTCAGGAGGAAGGGTTACCTTTGGAACATCCTCAAGTTTTTTTACAAACTTGGCGGCTTCAGAATTATTCTTCTTAGGCAAAGAAGTTAGCAAAGAGTTGAAATCAGCTTCCGCGGCAGGGGGAGAAGGTTGCGAAGGATCGAGGGGCGAGCCCTGGGTCTCCATGATCGAGGGGCCCTCGCAGCGAGCAGATATGATCAACTGCAGCAAGACCAAGCTGCGCTATGAAACAACAGGGAGCGAAGCATCTCAAAGCCGAAGAAGACAGGTTGGAACGGATCCGATCAGATCCAGAAGGGGGCGTGGGGCCCAGAGGCAAGAGCAGGCAGGATGGAACATATCCAATCAGATCTAGAAAGGGGCGTGAGGCCCAGAGACGAGAGCAGGAGTGGCCAAGGAGGCAGCAGCCCTAGCTCTAGCTGCGCGCAGAGTAGCAGGTCTCGACCTGCAAATTTGTTTTTAGAATTAGATAGTTTTACTGCTTTCAAAAAGAGTAAATGTTTTGAAGGTTGCTAGCTCAAATGCACCTGATTAAAATAGAATAAAAAATGTTAGAAGATATGACTGGGTAGGTAGAAGAAGGCGGGAAATCCATTGTAAATATTTTTCACCAGGCTACAAATAACTAATTTCCCTTCCCCATAGCTATTTAACATTCTAGACTATTAGTCAGAGAGGCTCGGGGCATTTCCCTGACTTCTGTTGGGACCGGACCTAAGGCTCAATGACTGATTAGTTGAAAGTGTTAAGTTAATATATTAATCCCAAAAATCACATTATTTTCCATTCATGAGTTCATTACCATGAAAAATCATAAGTAAAAATCCCATTTTTACTTAATGATGCTTAAAACCCTCATTTGATTAACTTCCTACATCTCATGAAGCATAAAACCCTCAAAATGGCATTTTATCCTAAGTTGAAGTGATGAAATTATTACAATAAAAGCTTGGCTTTAATCTCCACTTTCTTGGTTATAATTGTATGTTTTGAGTATTCACTTTCCCTTTTCATATTAACCTCTAACTTATTTTATTAACTCCCTATAGAAAATCCTAGTCCTATTAATATAACTCCTTTCTATTTAATTATACCAAAAAACCCCTTATTTTATGCTTTTTATGTCAAATATATTACTCACATATTGAAATCACATCTTGAAATTATCCCTTTGACATAAAACTACCAATAAAAAAATACCTCGCTTCTCCCGGTATATATCCCTTTACCAAAGTCTGAACACTGGTTAAAACCTTTATTAACCTGCCCCCATTTACTTTATTCTATGTATAAACTCCTTTTGTACATAAACTTCATCATCCACCATAGCACCCTTGGGTTCATCCTCAACCCTCCGATCATCTTTATATTCCTAATCCAACGGTCCACACTAAGCACGATCAATCAGCCTCATACCCCACCATTCTTTGTCGTGTTAAACCGTGACTATTGATCATCCCTATCAAATCAACGGACCATCTTAAAAGCCTGGTCCCACCTTACTTTCCCCGCAGCTTTCCGAGACATCCTGACCATTCGCATCGCCTTTCAAAATATAACAGTGTGGGTCTCATATCACATGCCGAAACTGATCGATCGAAATTTGTAAAAAATAATGGAATAAAAGTTATTTTATGAAACCGTCCGTTGCTACGTGTCCAATTTTAATTGGATCGTGTTCTAAAAGTGAAAAACATCTTACCGCCCAAAAGCAGCGTGATAACCACTGATGGTTTTCACATTCAAATCAAATCCGCTCCCGCCATTAACTGTGACTTGCATTAAATGATACGTTAATGATACAAATATAAGGTTTAACCTTAGTTTTTCTTTATTTTTTATGTATTATTTCCCCGCACTGGTTAAGAAAATACTCCTAGCTCTGTGAACAAAAGTTGAACCTTTGATAGCCAATTTATCCCCCTGAAGCGAAATATCACCACAATAATTGCATCTAAAAACTATTGAAGCTTTTCACTAAGTCAAGCGCCCTATTTGAAGCTGATACAACCAGGAAACCCTTCTCGACTGCCACTATACTTGTACAAGGTATTTCTCTGTATTTCAAACCTGCAATTCGTAAATTTAAAGGTAAATTGAAACCAGTCTTATTATAGAATCTAATTACCAATCTGAGAATACCCAAACCTTGAAAAAACAGGGTGAACCCTGGAAATTTTTTCTCAGAGTTTTCCATTTCCTTCAAACTCTGTTTTAAAGTGTTTCCGGCCATCCAAAGGAGATTTCCACGGTTCAAATTGATTTAAACACACATAAAATTCATTTTTAGTCCTCTGCACCTAGAAAACTTGTGTTTTCTATCCCAAAACCCTTGCCCAGATTCCCAAATTTCTCCCTGATCCGCTCAATTAGCCCTTGTTTTCAAAATTAACTAAGCAAACAGTTTAATCTTGCTTAGTTTTCCCCAAAATGACAAGAAAACAGATTACCCCTAAGACTGGAGGTCCTAAAGCCCAAAAATCTGCCTCAAGCAAGCTTCCACTCCCTAAATCTGCTAAGATAAATAAGCCTACCCCAGCCCTAACAGCAGATTCTACTGAAGTGGTTAGACCTTTACAACCACCTGTTACTTTTGAAGAAAGCAGTTCCTTAATTGATTTAGACTACAGGATTACTGATGCTACATTAGAATTCAATATGCTGGAAGTCCATAACTGGTGTTGTGAGAAATTTGTGAAGAAAATTGAAAATGACGTACCTATATGGGAGTCAAATTTTCTTAAGTATGTGGTCCCAATCACTCATCCAGCTCAAGACCTGATTAGACTATGCCAATTACACTTTGTCTCTGACCAGAGATGTATTGTAAACAAAGATAGAGAGGTCTTGTTTTCTATAACTGCAGAATCCATTAATCAGATGCTCCAGCTAAACCATGATCCAAGAATAGTCTCATTATCCTTTGAAGATTTGACTCAGATGTACCTAGACTTATATTTCCCTAGGAAGTTTATGATTCTACAAAAATTCATGCCTACTCATGTTGATTTCCCAAAAGTAAATCCACCCTATTCCACCTCTGATTTTCCTGAATCTTCCAGACAAATCATCTCTATGCTTTCCTTCATTCTAGGTTACTCTAATGATGAGTTCACTGATGCATCAATTCTAGGTTTCCTTTCTACTTTATCCCTAGGGAAACCTCCTGCAACGATATTTAACTTTGCTAGATTAATTGCTGACAACATGCACTATCAGTTGACCAAGTTGCTTGATGAAGGAGTGTTTAGATATTCATCATATCTATTTCACCTCTTTCTATTTTTCCAAGCAGAAAAGTTTCCAGTGGCCTTACAGAAAATGGATGTTGAAGGCAATCCTCTCTCAGTGGTTCTTTGGACTTCATTTCTCAAAAGAGATTGAAGTGAATTCAATTATAAGGACTTCACAGATTTGTTTATCAAACCAACCATGAGTTTATTGAACAAGACAGAGCAACCAAGAATCAGTGAGGAAATAAAAATAATTCTACAGCTATCGGAACACTGTAAAGTAGGCGATTGGTACCTATATGAAAATCACACAGAACTAAGGATATTTGGAGCAAACCTGGCCCCTTATAAATTGCCCAAATTTCTAACTATCAGGGTTTTTGCTTTGGAGTACTTGAGGCAAATTCTGAATGCAGATGTAGTGAATTTTATGGCTTCCAAAAAGAAGACACAGTTTAAGCTCAAAAATCAAATAGGTCCCTTCATAGTAAATAATAGGGATGCCTTGAAAGAAATTGTCAGAAAATTGTCAGAATTCAAGCTCCAAGAAAGCTTTTATTGGAACTATGATCCTCAAGGCATTTTGAGTGACATAAGGGTCAAATGCAAATTAACACCATTCTTTCACGAGTCTAGACCAGAAATTGAAAAATATGCAAATCAAATGGAATGAGAAGAAAATACATTGATTGATCCTACTAACAATACAAAGAAGGGGAGACAGACAGATAATTCACAGGTAATAACAGTCACTCAGCAGACAGAAACTTCAAACAAAAGGACCAGGAATGAAGAATGCTATACAGTAGAGACCATTGCAGAACATAAATTCAATATTATTTACAACAAGAAGGCAAAAATGACTGCTGCTGAGAAAGAAAAGATAATAGAAATAGATGGCACTGATGATCAAGAAACCAATAATGATCAATAGACTGATGATGAAACCACTATAATTGTGAATGAGACTCTAGCAGAAATTCAGAAAGAGCAGGTGCTAACACAGGAACAGGGCAGATAAATAGTGGAAATGCAGGTAAATTCAGAAGCTCTCTCCTCTTCCAAAGCAGCAGAAGAGACAGATTCTGACATTCAAAAGAAATACAAACAAATCAGAGAAAGAAATGAGGAGATTAAAATTGAAGTTTATTCTCAATTCCTCAAAGAAAATCCAGGGAACAAAGATAGGTTGCTAACTACTTTTGATTACTCCACCAATAAGATGATCATGTCATTTCTCAAACCCACAATTACAGATCCAAAATCAATTGCAGATTATACTAAAACAGATGTGGTGGTGGACACTGATACAATACATGAATTGGATCAGATATAATTCCATAGAAGTACCACTGAAATGCTTTATTCAAAAGTGGTTAACAAAACTATGAGTGTTACTATGCTACAAAATTCTGTGTCTAATTTACAGAATCAGACGAAATTAGACAAAGCATCATTACATGCTAAGGATTTAAGGATCAAGTCCTTAGAAGATTTGGTTATAGAAACTGGAGTGGATCCTTCCAATATTGAGGTTGCTAAAGCACTCATAAAGCAAAAGAATGAAGACATTGCAGCCTTGAGAAAGCAATTGAAACTTCCATAGAGTGAGCATCCATAAGCAAAGGAGATTCTTCAGCAGAAAACAAAAAAGGATGAATTAATGTAGTTAGTACTAAAGATGACTGCTCAAATCAAAGAAATGGAGAATCAGACAGAAACTCTGATGAAAGAAAATGAAACATTAAAAAAGGAAAATGAGTTCTCCATTCCTACAGTCATCCCAATGGCAACCACTGTTGTTCCTTCTACACTGGCAGAGCATTTGGCACCAAAGGAGTATTGAAAACTGCATTGTCAATAACATCTATAAATACCTCTGCCACTGGATCATCTACATCACAGGTACAACAAGCGACAGGTACAGTAGACATAGTTAAATCTACGGAAGAAATGTCCCTTAAGAACGCTGAGATCAATAATTTAAAGAAAACAAATAAAGATCTCGAATCCTCATACAAGAATGCTTTAATCACATCCAAGGGACATGAACAGAGAACAAAGGCCTTAGAAGAACAAGTGAAGAGTTTACAGAAAGAAATAAACTTCAGTGAACAACTAAAATATATCAAAAACTATCTTTGGAATAACATAATTCAAGGCATACATCTACAGTGGCCTTCCATTCAGATCATTTATGAACAGAGAGATCTACTCAAAGCAGCACAAGTAGAAATTCAGCAAACAAAAGAAGAGCTTGCTAATAAACCATCTCAAGCTTTAAGGCTTATTACATTTCTAAACAATAAAAATAGAGAAGAGCTTGAAGAACTGAAAATTCAAGATAGGACTGAAGCCATACTACAAATCAAAAAGGTCCTAAGTAAAAAGAATATAATGAACAATTTGGAGGAAAGATGTAAAGACATGAACTTGTCAATAACAAATTTCTTGGCCAAATACACTATATTAACACAAGCAGGCCTTCCAGACATTCATGGGTTTAATGAAAAATTAATGGTTCAGACAGATTATGACAAGAAGATCAGAGCATATGCCAAAGAACAGGTAAACAAGTCACTGCCACAAGGCTCCCCAATTGGCAAAGTTATCTTAGAGTACTTTGAGAACTTATTTTATCTACAAAATGAAATTAAGCACATCTTCATTGTCAAGCCAAACTTTGCAAAGTACACTGAGGTTGATGAAAGCTACAGAAAACTGAAAAGCCTGAAGATACCGAGTGTATAGCAATGGTAGGAATTCACTAATTTGATATAACAACATGCAAATAGAGCAGAACAAGTACAGTCGGGTTTTTCATCTTTACAGTTATCAAAGGGTAAAATTTGCAGTGAAAGTGTATTAGGTGAATAAGCAGAGTCAAAGAGTATCCGAGAATAAAATAGTCAACTAAATTTTTACTGTTGTAATTCTTCATTTTACAGTAGTGGAGTAATAAATGGACAACGTAAAAGAGTATCAGAGGTGAAGCACATGTTGAAGAGTGTAATTAGAAAGATTTTCTTCCAAGCTATCTTCTAAAAATGACATTTTTTTCAAGTGCCAACAAGCATCTACAACAATGCAACAATCAGTTTTGATTAAGATAGATTAGTTCTATTTTTTCTTAATAAGAGGATAGCTTGCTAGTTTGTTTTGCAACTGTCCCTCTTTTTTATTTAATAATATTATTTTCTCCTAGAGATATTCCTACATGTCTCTCGGATATTTTGTAATAATTTTGTATAAATACTTCACCCTTCGAAGTATTTAGGGCGGAATAAATTTGTCAAGAATACTATAGACATTTTTGCTGAATACATTGGGAGTTTGTGTGAGTCGATTTGTGAAGCAGCAGACTAGAACTAAGTAAAACAGACATCATAACTCAGGATTCTTGAGCTGATTAGATAAGTCAAGTATTTTCCTGTTTTCACTGTTTATCTTTTTAAAGTTCCATACATACATTTACATGTTTTCTGTCTTAAATGATTGACTAGGAAGGTTTATACAGGATTAGTGTCAAAAGCTCGTTTTTTACTAGTTATTCATTGATATGTTTTCTGCTGATATCCGGACTTAAGAATCCTTAACTGCTCTTAGTCCCTTTTGATCCCTTTCTTTCATCTTCTTTTATGTAACTTAAGGATCCTTCATTTCCCTTTTGTTCAAATCTTACCATTTCATCAAAAAGCCTATTTCCAAACCCTTTGAAGATCATCTACCCTGCCCTTAGTACATTTGCTCTTTCGATCTTATTTCGCAGCTCTACTTGCCAAGAATTTGACTCCATAGCCCAATGGTTTGGTAGATCCCTCTGTGGTTTACCTTGAAGTACCTTTTATTCCCACCAAACATTCAAACCAAACCAATTGTCCAATCATACCTAGCCTAAAATCTTATAACAAAATCAAGCTAAATCTTAAGGAGAGATCCCTCTCCGGAATTTAGGAAGGCTAGATCCTTAATTTCAAAAGAGGTTCTTGGTTACCCCTAGTTTTCTTCAACTATAAATCCTCATCCCATAACCTGAGAATTACTAGGGTGATACCACAATTATCTTTCATTCAGAGAAAGTCGTGAATCATCATGTTGGAGCTCATCATCACACGCACATATCGGTCAATGTCACCCTTCGGAATTGATGGAAACACCACTAAATAATTCAGTGGTTGATGTGCTTTAGTTGATAACTCTCCTTATTTGTTGGTTGGCTCTAATTCTCCCTGTCTTTGCTTATCTCTCCTCCTTTGACATCAATTGCAAAGGGATACATGGCTACTACTATGTTGGGCAAAGTTCTCCCCCTATCATCTGGACTCCCTTTGTCCAGTATGTGTCCCTACATGGTCTTGTAAGAATGCTTGATGTGCTCAGATAAGCTATTGTTGTGTGTGATCTCCATTCTTTAGCATGTTATGGATTTTTATGGGTCCTTGACTATTTGGGATCATCAATTATCCTTCCTGGTAAAGGGATAATGATATTTCCATTAATGTTTTATCAGTAGATATGATATCATTATATGGGATCTACTATGTGGCAAGATATGTTGTCGTTGTGTGGAGTTTGCAAGTGGTATTAGCCATGGTTTTGGTTTTTTTTTTTAAATGCATATTAGTGGCCATGTCAATAACTTCTTTGAGTGCATTTTGTGTACGAAAATGTCTAAATGTAAACATGGAATGAGGTTTTTATTCTCGTGAATGTTAACATTTTGAGTAACATTAGGATTCAAGGAAGTCGAGGCTAATTCCATGGAAATCTCTTGGAGTTTCTAATTCTAAAAGGTTACAGGAATCAGACTTGTATCTAGGGCTAGACCAGACTTTAACAGAGTTTGCATTCAGCCTAGATGTGTTCAAGGCTAACGTATAAGTCTGGGGCTCCTGACATCTAGGCCATTTGTGCTTGTGTGTTTTATCGAGGTTCCATATTTATATATCACCCAGATAGCTTGTGAAGAAACAAGTGAAATGACATCTTTCAGGGTGGGGCCATTTGGGTATCCATAGGCGTAAATTCGGATGCAATAGTAAGCGAGAATATGCATAAATGTTCAGGGTGGGGCTCGTTGGCGATTAATTGACATGATGTTGGATTTCCTTGCGAAGTGGTGGATGTATTTGGGAGTTTTGGGCATTTGAGGTCCAGGGTAAGTCACAAAGGCTTATAGACTCATAAGTGGGATAGGTTCAGTTATATTTGTGATATATGGTAATTTGGGAGTCTAGGGGTTCAGGGAGTTCGCCATAGTGCAAAATTCATGTTCGCTCGAATATCACTTAGAATTGGATGATAAAGGAATTATTCATAATGCAAGAAGAAGTGGGGTTTTGTGGGACTCGTTGTATAGGCTGAGGTGGCAGATGCCATGTAGATCGGGTGAGGCTATGTGGATGCCACGTTGGATTTCAGAGGGCGCAAACATGTCATGTGGAAAAACTGTTGATGTGGAACATTGCAATGTGACACATGGTAGTTGGAAATGATGCTTTTAAATGTTGATTCAATTTATTCCAATCAACACATAACAGTGGTTTTGTGGTGCCACGTGGCTTGGGGATGCTACATTGTGTTGACATGGAGTCTATATGGCTAGGGGCCATGTCACCACTCTCCCCAAAGGTTTTTTTAGTGTTCCATGCAAGTTTGGTGTAGGGTCATGGTCAACAAAATGCGTAGGACAAGAATATGCCTATCACTTGTTACCAAACGTTTCCATTGCAACATGAAGGTGTGATATAGATCACTTCTTGAATGTGGGTGTGATGGCGTTATTGACAAGCAAAGCTAAATGGAGAACTTCCCCAGTGTTTGACATGAATATTTGTGTTCTGCCACAGTGGTTTTGAATGGAGCATGTTTAAGAGATATTGTGCATTGGTACAAAATCACTATGGCGTGGTGACGTAGTTAATGTTGTTGGAATATGTAACTAGGTTCGATCTTCATAATATTCTATAAACTATTTATTTTAAGCATTTGATGTAAAAGAGAAAGAAATTTTATTATTATTATTTTATAGCATGGGTTTCATGCTCAAGATCAATTTATTTGTAGGTCAAAGCACCCATTGTGTACTTCTAGGGGTTTTTCATAGAGTCAAGGAGTCAAAATAGTCATTGTTGTATATAATAGACACTATTAGGCATATTGTAACAAGTCAAAATAATTTATTTTGGTCAAAATCGTGTCAAAAATCCCTCGAAGACCAAGTTGCCCTACAAGTGAACAAGTCAAGCTCATGAAGGGCAATTCGACCTCCTTAGAAGCCTATATATAAGAAGTAGTCGACCTCATTTGAGAGATATCATCCAATAAAGTTCGATTACTAGAAGAAGAAGAAGAAGAGTGTTGGTTTTAGGGGTCTTGACCCAGGTTTGGTTTTAAGGTTTACCAACAAACCCTTGTACTACTAGCACTTTCGGCAATGGCCTACTTGCGTAGGTCAAGGTCTCACCCAAAGTAGTATGGGAGGGTGCTGGAACCATGTTTCCACACCATGAGAGAGAGAAAGTTAATTAAAGTGGGCCCTTTAGCTCTAATAGACCTGCGCTGGAGAAGCCCTAACACAGAAACCCTTAACAATATATCGGCAGAATCACTTATGCGAAGCTCATCAAACATCAAATAACAAGTTAACAAAAGCAAGGTGATTAATCATAACCAGATCTATGCATTCATTCCTTCTTACAGTACCGCATCCACCTGTGCATTCATAAATCAACAGTATTCAGCGAACAAATATAATCTCATAAATAACATAAGTGCAGCCAATAAACATAACACAGAGACACTCAAATATCACAAGACAATCTTCTCATTCATTCATATTCAGGTCCAAATTACAGACTCTATTTACCAGCTCGCGCACACAACCAGTGGGGTCCGCACACAACTGGACTCAAAGTCTCCGCGCACACATCTAGCAGGAGCCCTTACCTAGACAATCCACACAATAGATCCATAGATTCGTATCCAAGCTTAATCCAAAACTTAGCCTACCTCTAGAGCCGATTTATCCATCTATTTATATCATATTATCCTACACTCTATAGTCCACAAACCGTGGTTTGCGGACTCTTGGTCTACTCTTTGGCCCATTACAATTCATTGGGTGCTTTGTGTTATGAAACCAGCTCCAAAACTAGAAGAGAAGAGAGATCAACGCCTTAGAAATCAACCACTTCAAGGGGGAGACCTCCAATACATTACATAAATGAAAAATTCTTGGATGATACAAATGAAAAAACCTCCTTCTATATATAGGGATCCTAGGGATCGCAATGTAATCCTAGCCGAGCTAACAATAATAATGTAAGGGAACAATAATAACAATATGGGGGTTACAAGGGCACAACAATAACAATAAGGGGGCTACACTAATAAAAATAAGGGACTACACTAGTAATACAGGGACCTAACATGCCCCTCTCCTTAAAAAAAGTGTTGTCCTCAATGCTTGAGTAGCTCTGGATGTTTCTATATAAAATTATCATCCTCCCATGTAGAATCTTCAGTGGGTAAGTTCTTCCACTTGATGAGATACTCTGAAATTGATCGATTTCGTAGCTATCGAGTTCTTGTTTCCGTGACTGTTTCATGTTCTAGTATGATTTTTCCTTCCTCATCAAGTTCTGGCAATATTGTTTGAACTAGAATTTTTTCACCTATAACCTTCTTTAAGCATGAAACATGGAAAACTGGATGCACTCGTGAAGAAGAAGGAATCTCCAATTTGTATGCCATACTACCAATCTTTTGCAACACCTTGTAAGGACCATAGCATTTTGGCAATAATTTATTATCCTTCTTAGCTTGCTTGAGGGACATTTGTTTGTATGGTTGTAGCCGTAAAAATACCCAGTCTCCTACATCAAAACTTCTCTCGCTGCGATGTTGATATGCCTGTTGTTTCATTCGATTTTGTGCCAAATTGAGGTTATCCTTTAAGAGTTGGAGAACTTGTTGTTGATGCTCGATGTGATCTTCCACTACTTGCACCTTATAATTTTCTCTTAAATATGATGTGATGGATGGTGGATGATATCCATAAAGTGCCATAAATGGGGTCATTTTTGCTGCAGTATGGAAGGAAGTGTTATGCCACCATTTCGCCAGAGGTAACTACTTGATCCATTGTGTTTGTTTATCAGATACAAAACAATGAAGATATCCTTTCAAACATTTGTTCACTATCTCAGTTTGACCATCAGATTGAAGATGATAAGATGAGCTATGATCTAGTTGAGTACCCAAACAAAAAAATAATTCCGTCCAAAAATTTCCAGTAAAACTGGAATCTCTGTCTCTTACCATAATCTTTGGGTTTCCATGTAGATTTTGAATTGTTTCCATAAATGCAGTAGCTAATATACTTGCTTTAAATGGATGAGATAATGCACAAAAGTGTGCATACTTGGTAAGTCTATCAACTATCACCATTATGACACTGTTTCCTTCAGACTTAGGTAAACCTGTGATAAAATCCATTGAAATATCCTCCCAATGTTGACTTGGAATGGAGAAAGGTTGTAGAAGACCCGGGGTCTTAATTGTCTCAACTTTATTTTGTTGGCAAACCAAACATTCTGCCACAAACTTTTGAATATCAGATTTAAGGCCATCCCAAAAAAAAATATTTCTTTACCCTGTGGTAAGTTTTTAAAAATCCTGAGTGTCCTCCTAAAGGAGAAGTGTTCAATTCCAAAAGAATATTTTGTTTTATTTGGGAATTTTTACAAAGATATAAGCGATCTTTGTACCATAAGGAATCATTTTTCCAATTAAATGTATCAGATGTATTAGGATCTTGCTTCAACTTTTGAATGAGTGTCCACACTTATTCGTCCTTCTTCCATTCATCTCTTGCTTCGGTTATCCGATCTGGTTGGATAATAGAAATTGCACAAAGCAATGCTTCCACTTCTTCATCCTTTCTTGAGAGTGCATCTACAACAACATTTAGCTTCCCTTTCTTGTAGTTGATTTCAAAGTCATAACCCAACATCTTTGTGACCCATTTTTGTTGCTCTTCTGAAGATAGTCTTTGTTCCAAAAAGTGTTTAAGACTATCATGATCATTTTTTACCTTGAAGTGCCTTCCCATTAGGTAACGTCACCATTTCTTTAGTGCATATAGTATTGCCATCATTTCCTTCTCATAAATAGCTTTCTGTAAATAATTTCCTTTGATTGGACGACTTTCAAAAGCAATGGGTCTTCCTTCTTGCATTAACACAACACCAATTCCATTTCCTGAGGCATCACATTCCATAATAAAGGTTTTTGTGAAGTCTGGCGTAGCTAAGACTGGTGCTAGGCACATTGCCTCTTTAAGATGTTCAAAGGCTTTAGTTGCTTCAAGAGTCCATGAAAATGCATCTTTCTTCAATAATGTTGTTAGAGGTGCTGCTATACTCCCATAGTTCTTAACAAACTAGCGATAATACCCTATTAACCTGAGAAATCCTCGCAACTTCTTTATGGTCGTGGGGACTTTCTATTCCTTAATGGATTTAATTTTGTTAGGGTCTACCTTAACACCCTCATGAGATACAATATGACCCAGATATTCCACCTCTTGTACTGCAAAGAAACATTTGGATGTTTTTGCATATAATTGTTTCTACTCCAATAGTTTGAGCACCCTGTCAACATCTTGAACATGATCCTTCCATGACCTGTTGTAGATTAGTATGTCATAAAAAAATAATAGCACAAATTTTCTAAGGAAGGGTTTGAAAATGGAATTCATCAACCCTTGAAATGTAGAAGGTGCATTGGTAAGGCCAAAAGGCATGAACAAAAATTCGTAATGACCCTCATGAGTTCAAAACGCTGTTTTCAGAATATATTCAGTCTTCATTCTAATTTGATGATATACTGAACGAAGATCCAACTTGGTAAAATAAATAGCGCCATGTAATTCATCCAAAAATTCATCAATTACAGGAATGGGAAATTTATCTTTAATAGTGAGCTTATTGAGCTCCTTATAATCCGGACACATGCGCCATGATCCATCCTTCTTGTGTGCCAATACTACTGGAGCAGAGAAAGAACTTTGACTAGGTTGAATTATACCACCTTCTAACATTTCTACAATCGTACGTTCAATTTCGCTCTTTTGGACATAAGGATGTCTCTAAGGCCTGATATTTGGAGGAACACTTCGTGGAATCAAATGAATAGCATGATCATGATCACGAATAGGTGGGAGTGTCAAACACCTTGGAATGATTGTCCAAGACTTTTTGGAGATCTAGAGAAATAAATGATTTTTGATGTTGGAACTTCTAGTGAGCATAATTGTTCAAGTACACCTCATTGTTCTTTCTTCAGAAGCTTTGTCATGACATTAAAGCTTATTATCTTTCCTGGCTTCCCAACGATACCCCGTAATTCGATTTCCTTTCTTTCCGAAAAAAATTTGAAGAAAATTTCTTGAAAATTAAAAGCTACCGTCCTCAAAGATTGTAACCATTGTACTCCTAGTACAATATCAACACCTCCCATTGGAATAGAAAGCATTGGACTATTCAATACATATTCCCCCATGGTTAGCTTGATATTATGGCATTTTCCAGAGCAATTTATAGTTCCTCCATTTGCAACCATGACTTGACATTCTGGTGTTGGGTATAGGAAACAATTCAATTCCTTGACTACCTTACAATGAACAAAATTATGGGTGCTACCTGAATCAATCAACACTATTACCTTTTTCGTCTTGATATGTCCTTCTATCTTGAGAGTTTGAGGAGTGGTAATTCCTGCCAATGCATTACACGATATGGTTAGACTCATTTCTTCTTCTTCTAGGGTTGGTTCCTGGTGTATATCCTTTTCTTTTGAAGTTTCTTGTCCATTTTCTTCCTCCTCTTCACAATCTATGTAAAATGATTTCTTCTCAGCACACTTGTGACCTTTAGTGTATTTGCTATCACAACTGTAGAAAAGCCCTTTTGCTCTCTTTTCTTCCAATTATTGTGGTGTCAACCTTGTAGGTTGTGGAAGTCTAGGAGTAGCAATACTTCCATCTTTATAGATGTGAGTGGTAGGCTTCCTTGTTGCCATAATTTTACATTCAATTTTTCTTGCCAACTTGAATGCCTTCTCCAATGAATCAGGTTCCCAAACGCGAACTTCATGTTGGATGTTATCCTTTAAAGTCCCTATGAAGACATCAATCATGTGTTCCTCTGGAATATCAATTACCCATATATTCAATTTTTGGAAGTCCTCAATGTGCTCCACCACTGAACCCTTTTGTTTGAGATTTGTCAATTGGCTAAAGAAGATGTTGCTCTTTGTATCCTCATATTGTGCTATCACTTCCTCCGTAAAAAATGACCAAGTGACAATTTTTGAACAGGAGAAAAGCCATTGATACCATACAAATGTATTTTGTTCTAAATGTAAAGTTGTAATGCGTACCTTTTGTGTGTTTTGCACATTATTGAGATCAAAATATTGCTACATCTGTAGTATCCATGTTATGGGATCCTTGCCATAAAACTTCCTCATATCCATATTTGGAATATGGTGGTTCTTCCACCCAACATTAGAGTTTATGATATCACGATTAACATTTATTTTGTTCTCATCATGAGTTTCCTCTACTATCTTTTCGGCATCAGGAAAAATTTCTTGTATCAACTTTGTCAAACATTCCATGTGTGCATTTAGATCATTCTTCATTTTTTCCATGTTGTCTTTCATGTCATCCATCTTAGCTTCCATGCCAGTTTCCATGCCATCTTTCTTATCTTCCATTTCATTTTTTGTTGCTCTTTGTGAGAGTGAAATTTGGTGCACTTGCTCTTGTAATTTTAATATGTCATGTTGCAATTATTCATCTTCATGGGTCATAGTAAAGCCTTCTAAAGGCTTAATGGGTGTTGAATTCTTTTTAGGAGGCATTTTATAATCGAATACTAATATCTATTCTACAATATGCCCTTGGAATCAATTCAAACTGATTTTTCACACAAGATTTATGCAATTTGAAAAAAAAATACACACCTTTTTATTGATTTTGAGGAGCTCAATATTGAAACTAAATTATCTCTATGATTTCGGATCTTTAATATCTGAAATTTGGCCCTGTAGTAGCCCTCTGAAGCTTCTTTCAATTGTCACATGTCTCACCTGATTTGGATTCTTCAAGAAAAAGTTATGCCAAATCTCCCACAACGACCTAATTATGGACTGGTTTAGTAGAGCGAACTTGTACGATGTGCCATGTGTCACTGTTTCCTCCTTCAGCTCTGAAATTGATACAAGGAAATTACAGTCTGTGTACTTGCGGCCACTTTTTACAGAATCCCAATCTGATGCTCAGAGTGAGAGTTATGATGATCTTCCTAGGGTCACCTCTTTGAGATGAAATTCGGAAGCCTGAAACAACACTAACTTCCATAGATCATATCTCCGAAAATATTACGAATAAAAATTTGAAATTTTCCATGACGTTCCTTAGGATTTTGGCTTCGTTCTGTAAAATTTTTAGCTTCTGAGACCTCGTAGAAAAAAATCTATTTCAAAAATTCCATGATGACCTATTTAGGTTAAATTCAGGAGCCATCAAAAAGCCCTAAATTCCACAGATCATATATCTGAAAATATTGCGAACCAAGATTTGAAATTTTTCCACGATGTTCCTCAGGATTTCAATTTTAGGCTCTAAAAATTTCAGCTTCTGAAACTTCGTAGAAAAAAAAGTTATATCGAAAATGTCAAGATGACTTGTTTGGAGCAGCGAAACCCTAGAATCCAAAGCTCTGATACCAAATGTTATGAAACCAGCTCCAAAAATAGAAGAGAAGATAGATCAACACCTTAGAAATCAACCAATTTGAGAGGGAAACCTCCAATAAATTACATAAATGACTTGGATGATACAAATGACAAAACCTCATTCTATATATAGGGGTCCATGGGATCATAATATAATCCTAGCAGACCTATCAATAATAATGTAAGGGAATAATAATAACAATATGGGGGTTACAGGGGCACAACAATAACAATAAGGGGGCTACACTAATAAAAATAAGGTACTACACTAGTAATATGGGGACCTAACACTTTGACCTGCCCCAAAGTCCCTGCGCTAGACTAATTATTACAAAATATTACAAAACTGTACCAAAATTGTGGTTAGGGGACCCCGCTCCAACAGGCCCCCAACACAATCTTTTGACTCGTCCCGAGTCACAGCAGTAGTGGAGTCTTCGTCTTAGCTTGGAGCTGTTCGACAGTGGCGGCAAAAGGGGGCAAGACGCCTTCACTCTACGCGGCTACATTCTGCACGACGTCGACCCACTTTTGTGAATTCGGTCCTTTAGTAGCTGCAGTGATGCTCTCCAGGGTTTGGTTCAACTGCTTTACTGCCACATCTAAATCCTGCGAAATTTTGAGAGCTTCATCAGTCCATGGCTTCAGGTGGTCACTAAGGACCTACTTCTTATGGCGAAGCTCCTCAATTTCATCTCTGAGCACGTGGTTGGTCTGAAGACACGCTAGGCATTGCGCTGCGATAAGGGTGGGCATAGTAGCTTCCATCTGTTCAAAATCTTGCTCCTTATGGCGCATCTCCTGATTGAATTGGTGGAGGAGGGGATCGCGCTGCACCATGGAACATAAGCCCATAGCTGTATCTAACAATTCTGAGCCCTTGGTGATCTGAGCTGTAATGTTGTTGGTGGCTTCCTTGACCAGCGCGGCTCGCTGGGCGAACACCTCAAGATGGGTCTCGGGCTGCAGTTTGGCTTGTAGGGCAACAATTTGTTGCTCCAGATATGCTTTGACAACTTGTACTTCAGTCCTAAAGGCCTTTAATGCAGCTACCAAGCCTTCAACCTTGTCCTATGACACAACGGAGGCAGGAATCACTCTCGGCATATCCTCATGTAGCCGGTCTATCAGATGTTCTAATTCAGCCTGCTGTGCAACTACCGCGATGTGTGCTTCTTGAGCTTGGGCGGTTTCGGCAGCTTTGGTCACAATGGTTTGCTTGGCCTCACTTAATTGTTGTTGCACCTGCATGTCTCTTTGTTGGATCTCGCCGGATATGAATACGTAGTGAGCATGTAGCTGCTCATCTGTTAATCTTGCAACGTCGAGATCGACCGTGAAACATGTGCAGACTTGCTCATAGAGGATTGAAGGTACTATAGTGAATGCCGCGCCCAGGAGGGGGAAAATCCTACTCTCTATCACTATGGCCAAGGCTATAACTATGGCTGGATGGATCGCTTCAGTCTGCCTCTCCTGGTTCATGCTCGCCTGAAGTGTATTGGCTTTTAACTGAAGGACCTATAGCCTAGACTGCAAGGCTTCCACTCTGACATTCTGCTGATCTTCAAGGGCAGCCCATCAGTCTTAAGAGGAAATAGTGATAACATCCATGATCTTCTCCAAGTCTTACTTTGTTAAAATGACCTTCGCTTCCCCGCCGGTCTTATTGGCCTTGCACTTCCTCCGCTGCCATTTGGGAGGCTCGTCTGTGTACTTTGTTCTGCGTGGGGACTCCACGCCCTCCCCACCAAGCCCTTCGCCCTCTATGTCCTACTGAGATTCTTGCTTTGCCCCCTTGGTGGCATCCTTGGGGGTTTCCATGGTTGTGGTTTTCTACGTGGAGCGCACCTCGATCTCGTTTGTTGTACTAGGCGGGACAATATCTTTCGGGGTTGCGTCCTTCCCCGAGATGCCTGCGATGACTGGGGCAGATGATTTGAAGCCAAGCTTCCATGCCGGTGGCCAAGTTGCGACGAGTTGATAAATCTCTGCCTTCGTGGGCATATACAAAAGGTTGTACCACACTTGATCCTTGCGGGCCCTGATCTGCATATTGTGCATGGTGTTGTGGAATTCAACAATGCATTTGTATTTTTCATAGATCGCGGGCGACAAGCGCGACTTGGAATGAATTGTTGCTGCCAGCGAATGGTCGAACAATACCCATAACACCTTGTTCTCCTCAATGCGCTTTGAATCCTTCGAATCCCAAAGGTTCGCATACCGCACACCTTCACAAACATCCGGCTCGAGTTCAGGGAGCACCGCATCATCAGGTATCTCCCACACAATCAAGGCGATCAACATCAACAGCCATGAATAGCACAATTCCTTTCCCTGGTCCTGCGCCTTGCGCACATTGTCTAAAAATTCTTCGCAGAGGTACTGCTACTAGTTGTAGCAGACCCCTTTCTTGCACCGTCTAAATAACTTAATCACATAGGTAGGGACGGTCGACGCTTAGCACTTGCACATCATTTTACAGATGAGCAGTAGAGTACCCATGCGCACTCCTGGGTCAGCGATGGTTTCTACAATGAACCCCCTCTTATCACGATCAACTTTATATTTCTCCCACACTTCGTCGGCTACCTTTTGCTCCTATTTCTTTCCGAAGCCCTTCATGGGATGGGGCCCCTGCATGGGTAGGTCAATGATTCGGTGAATTAATGCTGCTTTGATCAGGATGCAGCCTTGGATCCACAAGAAGCCATTGTGGATTAGCGCCAACAGTTGGCGCATAACCAGGCTGGTGATGGAATATCGGCCAAAGTGGGGGATGCGCAGAAAATTCCATATCCCCGAGGCCTCTAACCCGCGTGCCCACAACATCGGTTCCACCTTTGGCACATTATCATACAACACCCTCTCAAGATACAATTTTGGGGCCAGGTCTGGGAATGCGTCTGCATTTGCTAGATTGTGATCATCAAATTTAATGGAGGGGAGGCTCCCGAACATGTCACCAATCAAGGGAACCTCCTCCAGAACCAACGACATTTGCAGATATTCTCGGACAACATCGACATTCTTGGGGGTGTGCACCATTGGTTTTCTTGGTTTAACATATGTTGGCAGCTAGGAAAGTGGGGCCCCCAGCAGAGCTTCCTCCTGGGCTGTCATGGGGCATTTTGATGGATTAGGCGAGCATTCCTAAGGCACTTGCCGAGAGGAATGCACAATCTGGGGGAAGTGCACGACTTCTCTGTAGCCCACTTTGTGGCTTTCCCCTTTCGTTTTTCCTTTCCTTGCTCCTTGCTCTTCTCCTTCCCCTTTCTCTTTCCCTTGGCTGGTGTAGACACGACCTCTTCAACGTTGGGGGTTACCTCAAACACATCTTCGGATCCAATTTCAATGGAGGTCATAACAAGCGATGACTCTGCGGGGTTAGAAGCAATCATTCTTGCTCGAAAGATAAATTCAAGGTTGCTACTATCAAAGGGGGTAGCTCGCCCAGACATACATATGGCAAAGCCACACAACACACATAATTCATAATAAAGCACATGGCGTAAGAGGTTTGGAAAGCAAAGGAACCAATTATGACCTGCGCCCCCCTTTTTATAGCCCCTCAAGGGTAAAAATGGTCGGATTAGTCTTAAATGTGACTTACCATCAAGGAAACGGTAAAAAATCCTCTCAAATTGCTGCATTAATTGCTAAGAGCTCTCTCCATTCAATGGTAAAATAATTTTTTCACCCAGTTTTACAGTTCCAATAGCTAGTTTTTCTAGCTGCACACTACCCCTATGCCTCTGTCACACCTTACCTGCGCACTACCCCTGTGTGCCCGTCGTACCTCCCTTCACTTTTCCTTCCTTGTGCGCGCAACATTACTTGTACATATACTCCAACCATATAGTTATTTGGTAGGTGTCGGTTTGTCCCTGTAAAGTTTCAGACAACTTCTATTAACGTACCCAGGCAGGTAGTCTTTGCGCTTAATCTATTTCACTATGTATGGGCCCAACCAGTGCTTACGGAGTTTTCTTGGGTGGCACGCAAATTGGTTGTCATAAAGCAACACCAATTCATCTTCCTTGAATATCTTCTATAGGATATGTCGATCATGCTAAGCTTTTTCTTGATCCTTCTGAACCTGTTGGTGAAAATTACCAATGAACTGATCCTCTTCCAAGGCAACCAGTTGCGCCAAGCATTCCTTCGTGATGTCAGGTTCTACCATGTTTGTAAAATATGTAATGCGCATGCTAGGGATAATGTACTCCATGCGCATAATGGCCTCCTTCTCGTAGACCATCCTAAAAGGCGTTTTTCCAGTCAATTTCTTACATGTGGTCTTATAGGCCTAGAGCACCGAGGGGATGTGGATGTCCCAATCACTTCGATCAAAATTACATACCTTAGTTAGTGCATGTTCCAAAATTTTGTTGAAGGCCTCTACTACCCCATTTGCCTGTGGGTGATAAGGGGTACTCTTCGCATGGTGGATCTAAAATTATTCTGTCAAAGCTTCAATAGTTTCATCAACAAAAGGCGTACCTCTATCACTTATTAAGATCTTTGGGTAGCCAAACCTGGGTAGAATATGCTCAAACTTGAAGTGCGCAACGGTATCTGCAGTACAGTCCTTCACAGCCTTCGCTTCCACCCATCTGGTTACATAATCAGTTGCAATAATGATGTAACATGCACCTGTCTTCTTTCCTGGGGGATTGATGGGTCCTACAAGGTATATGGCCAATTTGTCTAACGCCTGCAAATCCATCTGCAGTTGCAGGTGCATCTCATTTCTGCGTGAAGGTTTCCCTGTCCATTGACATGCGTCGCAGGCTCGACAGTATGTGTGGGCGTCGCTATGCAATGTGGGCCACCACAAACCATCCCTCAACACCTTCTGCGTAGTTGCTTTTCCTGCATAGTGAACTCCCACTACCCCTCCATGGGCTTCAGCCAAGATATCTTGTCTCTCATGTTCTAATACATCTGCTCCCAACTTGTATAATTGGCCGACAATTATTGTGAAATCAACTGCACAGGCCACCAACTCCTTTTTCTGTTACACTGAATAGTCTGTAGGTGTCATCCCCGTGGTCCATAAATGAATAATGTCTACAAAGTGCTCGTCAACCACCTTGATAGCAAATTTTTTTGCATTGGGTAACCCTTCTTCTAGATTAGTTGGCTCTTCCCCACTCTCAATCTGAGAAAAGTGATCAGGTCCGACATTCAGTCTCCCGGGCTTCACAATGATTTCAAAATCATACTCCTAGAATAGCAGTAACCATCTAAAAATCTCCCGCCCCCCCAACACAGGCTTGTTGACCAAGTATTTTAAGGTTGAATGACCAATGAACATCTTGAAGTGTCCACCCAATAGATAGTGCCTGTATTTCTGCAAGGCATACACCATTTCCAATCCTTCTTGCTCAGTAGTATAATAGTTACGCTCTGCGCTAGATATTTTCCTGCTAGCAAACACAACCGAGTGATCAATGTCTCCTTCTCCTGGCTGCGCTAAGACAGCTCCCAGGGCTATCGCTAATGCATCCACATGCACATGAAATACCTTCGCCCAATCTTGAAATATGAGGATAGGCACAGTGAGCATCTTCTCCTTCAGTAGCTCAAAACTGTTCGGACACTCTTCATCCCAAAAAAAGGATACATCCTTCTTTAGAAACTTCTCCATTGGTGTAATGATCAGGGCGTACCCTTGAATAAACTTCATGTAGAAGCCAGTGTGCCCTAAGATTGAGCGCAGCTATTTCTCAATGGTGGGGACTGCTAAATTGATGATAACAACAATCTTGGCTGGGTCAACCATAAACCCCTGCTGACATACAATGTGCCCCAACAAAATCCCAAATGGTATGCAAAATATCATTTCTTGATATTTAGCGAAATTTGGTGTTTCATACAGACATCCAACATCATGCATAGGTTTGACACATGCTTCTTTACTAATCCAAAAACTGTCCAATCATCAAAATTGACCTCCATAAACTTATGAATGAACTCTTTGAATACTGCTACGACGACGCGTGAGAAAATGGCAGGGGCATTCTTCAACCCAAAAGGCATAATAGTGTACTAGAAAGAACCCCACTCAGTTGTGAAGGTTGTCTTGCTGCGATCCTCTGGTGCAATCTTAATATGATGGTATCCTGAAAACCCATCGATGAATGAGTATGCTTCTTGACCTCCTAAATTATCCATAATTTCATCGGAGAATGATGTAGGGAAAGGATCATGTACGCAGACATCATTCAACTTGCGCATCTCTACACAGATCCTTATCTCTCCTTTAGTCGTCTTTTCCTGGACCACCATAGGGCTTACCCAATCCGACTGTTCTATCGGCCCAATGATACCCGCGACCACCATCTTATCTATTTCCTCCTTGACTTTTTGTTTATATTTAGGGTTCAGTCGATAGGGCCGCTCTTTGACAGGGCATGCATCCCGCTTCAAGGTGATCCTCATAAGACCCATATCCCCCACGATTACTTTTATCTCAGAGAAATTTTTAGGGAACAGGTCCTGATATTCGGTCAACAGCTCCGCGATATTTCCAACCGTGTCATCATCCCAGTAATCCCCAATTTTTGCCATCTTGGGTTGCTCTTCCGTGCCAATGTTGATTTCCTTCAATTTTAACGGTTTTTTCACATCCACTGCGTCCAATAGAGGTCCTGCAACTACACGCTCTCCTTTCGACTCTGGGATAGTGATATTTTTGGGGTCCTCATCGTAGTATTCTATTGACAAATTTTGGCAGTTGACAATATCTTTCATCTGTGCATCCCAAGCTGGTGCAACACATTCTCTCCTAGATAAGGACTCATCAAAGACAAGAGCATCTATATCTTACAGGGCTTCATCCAACTTCTTCGTCCCTCCTACTAACCCAAACGTCACCATGAAATCCTCTGTCATTGTACCCCAATGACGAGTGCACTGGTGTAGCTCTGCATCTAACTACCAGATAGTGGGGGATTAATCCTAAGGCGTGAATAAACATATGGACCCATTCATTCCATACTTCCATCTACATGGCCAAGTGCCTGCATAGGTCCCCATGACCAGAGAAGAGTTCCATGGGTGGGTTGACTGGAGGTTCAAATCATAGGATCATCATTTTTTAGCATTCCTTCTAGTCCTGGAAAGCTTCCTTATGGGTTTCCCACCACTACGCAGGGGTCGTGCGCATAGCCAAGTCAAGTGCCCAAAATATCTGTTCTTCAAGGACATCTGCTTCAAATGCCTTAAGAAATTCCTTAACACTGCTAGATCCATCAAAGTAGGGTGTTCCCTTACCTTTGAGGAGATACATTAGAAGCTCTTTGTAATCTTACGGCACCGTAGCGCAGATATGTCATGCAGCCAGTTCTGCCAATTTTCTATCTCACCATCTGAGTCTAAGAGACATTCGTTGTCTTTCTCCCATCACAACATGCCATCAGTCGTGGGGTTGATCCAATCATCATCCCGGGAAGTTAGTTTATAGATGTGATCAACATCCTCCTCCTCACACACCGACTCTGTATACTGTTCACCTTCTGTTGGATCCAGGGGGGACTATTACCCTCGTTCTCAAAGACCATACTTCTTCTTTTCAGATTGATGATACCTCCCATGTCAATAGCCTAGTCCATACCTAAGAGCGCAGGATAAGGGTCTGCATCATCCACAATGTGGATTACTTCAAAATATGCATAGTCTTTAACTCCTGTGATGTCTACCACAACCTTCGGCAACCTGCCTAGTGGAATGATCTTATGCTGGTTAGTAATTCCTAACTGAATAGTGGACCACTCCAGCTTGGGTTCTCCCATCCTTTGCTAGGTTTGCTTGGGCAAGACATTAGCATCTGATCCTAAATCGAGGATGACTTGATCCATTTTATAATCTCCAATCTGTGCAGTCATACACATATCCCAGTTAGTCCTTCTTTTGTTCTTATAGATCTTGTTCAGGGTTTTAACCTCCATTTGTGGGGCAACCTTTTTTGCGCATCTGTCTATTAATGCTTGGATATTTTCCACTGCCTTTTGATTGCGTAGTAACTTCATACATGCCTGAAGGAATGGCTTAACTACTTCATTTTCTTCTGGATCCACCGAAGTCCTTGAGGTGGATGCTTCATCCTTGGAAAAATCCTTCTTAGCTTCAATGGAAGTATCTTTCTCCTTTTTCAGGTGTAGGCTTTCCTTTTTGTTAGAATCCCCCCTGATAAGTGGTTCAGCTGTAACTTTCTCCTCAGCTCCTCCAGCGGCAATGCCACTGCACGTAATTACATTGACATTGGGCCCATCATCGCGAGGTTCCGTCTTAACCCGTTGCACATTTTGCGTTGGTGTCTGTTGTTTCTCCTGCATCTTCACTATTAGGACTGGGCAGTCTTCAATCACATGGTTGAACTGTCTGCAATATCTGCAAGATTGGTGCACAGGGTTTGTGCAGTCTCTTTCATAATGTCCCATGTCCCCACAGTTTTAAAAAATCAGTTTCCCTCGTCCTCGACCTTCACCTACGCCTCTCCCTCCTCCCCGTCCTCTTGCTTGGGATCCTCCCTGCCCAGAGGGAGATACGGGTGACGAAGGGTCAGCCTGCACCCTATATAGGTTTCCCCTATCTATCATTAGGTCAAATGTTCAACAGTTGTGCTCATCATGACTCACTAATGAGCATAATATGCGCCACTGTTGCTTAAGTTATGGGACATAGGCACCTAATCGCGGGTAGTGATCTGTATCATGTCTTCCTGCTACCCGATAGTCAGTGCGCCACAGCGTGGGAGTACTTGGTCCAGCCATATCTCTAGGGTGCAACGGACTTGGTCCCCCGGCCTGCATATAATCTGACTGTACAGGGCATTGATCTTTAGTGTGGCCTGATACCCTGCAACGTATGCACCAGACATCTGCGTTGGCTTCTTTTCCCCGATCCCTTCTCAGATTCTGAATTTCTAAGTGCATTGCTTCTAGCTAGTTTTGGATCTGCAGTGCCCCAAACTGAGCATCATCCCTTAGCGCAAATTCCAACTTCATGGCGATCTCTAGTGCCTCTTCCTGCGAATCGAACTTTTGCTGGTCCATAAGTCCACGCAGATGCGGTAAGAGCATGGAGATGAACCACTATTTATGTTGTTTGTCCTCATAGACAAATTCTTCGTCACTAATAAATTTCTTCAGTCATTGGTCAACTTATCAAACAGACTCCGTAGGTCCCTGCTTAATATCTTTCAGCTCTACGATGCATTGAACATAGGACTTAGGCTTTTAGAACTACTGCTTCAAGGCATCCTTGATCTCCTGTATTATGGGATTAGCATGCTGACCAATATATCTCATGAACCATTCCAGAGCTTTTCCTTCGAAGGCTATTGATAACATCATTATTAATATTTTGTGTGGTCCACACCAACTCTGCTACAAAACATAATCGATCCATATCCTCATCCCCCACACCCTTAAAGGTCGGTAGCTTCGTGTGCACAACCATATCATCTGCAGGTGGTGGCGGAGGTGGGGTAGGAGAATTATTACCCTTGTGTGAATTCGATGATGGCGTAGCCGGGGGACTGGTCTCTTTACGTGCAACCCCACCCTGGTTGAAGTCAGGTGAATCCCTTAGAGGAAAGTATACTGATCTACCCCCTTCTTGATTAACCCGGTAGTATTTACCACTTCGTGTCGTGCTTCCACTCTGGTCGGAGGTCATTCACTCAGTGTGACTGCACAGGATACCATTTTCACACAATATAATGTTAATCAGCAATGGAAATGTTTGCAATAACTTACCTCTAAAGCCCTTTGAAAAACATTCTCTCAACTTCAGAATAGGACACAAAATGATCAACTACAAACTCAGTTATAGATCCTCCCAAAACACTATCAACCCAGTGATCTACAGTCCAGGTGATCTTGTTATCAACCTTCTTCATTGGATCAATTCAGGGGATCATTGTGTGACCTGATCTTCATTCAAATAGGTCTGGAACTCCGCCAACCTTGCCAGCCACTCCTAAAGTTCATGTGCGAAGGTTACGAAGAATATTTCGTGCACCTCTGTAAAAATGTACTTGTTCTTCTACTCTTCGGCAGTCAACTTCTTACTTCTATTCTCTTTTAGGGAAAACTCCTGAATCTGCTTTTCAAACCAGTCCTCAAGTTCAGGCTTCAATGGATGCCAATTACCCCGTGGCATTACCCGATCTCTCTCTCAAAATTCTCCCAGTCCTTGCAATGGAACCATTTGTTGGTTTGAGGGGTTTTGACCTAGGTTCGGTTTTAAGGTTTACCAACAAACCCCTGTACTACTGGCCCTTTCAGCAATGGCCTGCTTGTGCAGGTCAGGGTCTAACCCAAAGTGGTATGGGAGGGTGCTGGAACCAGATTTTCGCACGCTGAGAGAGAGAAAGTTAATTAAAGTGGGTCCCTTTAGCTCTAACAGACCTACGTTGGAGAGGCCCTAACACAGAAACCCTTAACATTATATCGATAGAGTAACTTAAGTGAAGCTCATCAACCATCAAATAACAAGTTAACAAAAGAAAGGTGACTAGTCATAACCAGATCTATGCATTCATTCCTTCTTACAATACCACATCCACGTGCACATACACAAATCAACAACATTCAACGAACAGATATAATCTTAGAAATAACATAAGTGCAACCAATAGCCATAATACAGAGACACTCAGATATCACAAAACAATCTTCTCATTCATTCATACTCATATCCAAGTTATAGTCTCTATTTACCAGCTCGCGCACACAGCCAGCTGTGTCCGCACACAACAGGACTCAGGGTCTCCATGCACACAGCCAGCAGGAGACCTTACCCAGACAATCCACACAATAGATCCACAGATTCATATCCAAGCTTAATCCAAAACTTAGCCTACCTCTAGACTTAGTTTATCCATTTATTTATATCATATTAGCCTGCGCTACTCTATGGTCCGCAAACCATGATTTGCGGACTCTTGGTCTACCCTTTGACCCATTACAATTCATTGGGGGCTTTGACCCACCCCAAAGCCCCTGTGCTAGACTAGTTATTACAAAATATTACAAAATTGTACCAAAATTGCGATTAGGGGAACCCGCTCCAACAAAGAGTAAGAAAGAAGAGTGAAGGATAAGACAACACATTTTGAAGTTTCTGGGTCAATATCTTTCAAATGTTCGAAGAGGAAGCTAGGGTTTTTGGAGCTACATAGGACAAAAATTCAGATCTCCAAGGAAGGTCAAAATTCGTAATCAAAAGACAAGACATATCATATATTTATTAAAGAAAGAAGAAGAAAACCAAATGAAGGAGTAAGGAGGCTTAAAATAACCTATATATCACACATGTGAATTTGTAGCTGTTGCAAAAGGGTCAAAAATTTGCAGACTTGCAGTAAAGGACGAAATTGTTGTTGGGCGTCGAAGTTGCAAAAAATTGTTGGGATCGAAGTTGCTAAAGTTGTTGGAAGGTAAAATTTGTTGCTCATCTAAAAGGAAGGTTGAATTGGTCTTGGATGGGTATTTGTCTTGGGTCTAAAGGTCTTAAAATTCATCATTTAAAGTTTCTATAAGAAGAGAATATTTTTTGCAGGTTTTCCTCTCTTAGAGAGGTTTTGTCCATGCCTAACAACCTATATATTGTGTCCACTTTTTCTATTGATATTCATGTTTTCATAGTTGTTTGATGATAAGAACACAATAATAATCAAGCGAAGAAGAAGCTAATCATAAATTCTACAAGTTGAAGTTAAAGAACATCACAATTAGTTATCAAAGCAAGATAAATCTCATAAAGAAAATGCCTCTGGTGTAATTAAAAAAAATTGATTGTTAAAACATTTAATTAGTATGTTTTTCAGTATGAATGAGATGTGTAATTCTTTCCATTGATAGATGTTTTTAATGAATTCACATATAACCTTTTTTTTGGCTAGTGTATGTGAATAGGTTTTTGTTGTTGTTGGTTTGAACCATAGGGATTTGAACCTTTGATTTCATGGTTTACATAATAATTCATAACATGGTGATTGCCAATTGTGCTACCCCTATATTGTGACAAGTAACTTTAAAAAATATAATATTAATAACACAATTTTTTTCATGTAGCTATTTATTTATTGATAAAGAGAGATTACATATTAGTGTGTTTCTCAAGATGAACAATATGTGTAATTCCTTTCATGTTTAGCATGAAGTTCACTCATGGAATATATATAAATAACAAATATAGATCCATGTTAATGAGATGTATCAAGTATTGAAAGGGATCAAATCTATTAAGGTACAAACTTTTATTAAGTTTTACATTATAACAGATTGCACTCATAAAACTAAAATAAAACTAATTACATCTCTAGTAGCTAGTAAACATATAAAATTCACACTAGAATTAATTAAACCTGATATGTTCAAGAAGGCGTCATGTATTTATCATCCTGTATATATTTCACAACCGGATTTTTTGATCATAGATCCCATGAATATCAGGCTCCCCTGACGTTCATATACTGCAAACAAATCATAGAATATACCATTCAGAATGTGTTGTGGAAGTCAAAAAAAATTACAAAAATATGGCACAACACTTCAAGTATGACATAGTTTTCCTGCTACAAATGAATCATATGAAAATAATTGAACCTATTATGAATGTACTAGTCTGATGATATGCTCGAGGCCTGCAGGAATAGTATCCACTAACTTTAGCATATTTATCCAGTAGTCTCTTCCATCTTTAATATTCAAGTCCAACCAAAGATGGGTGTTGCCTGCTGACAATCCAAAGGTAGCATTTGGCTTGGCCGTAGTTGATTTTTGTAAAGTCTAGCAAGAGCTTAGGTGGGAACAGTGATCCTCCATAGTTACCATTGTTGTTGTTTATCATTGAAGAACTACTTTCATTAGAACCTAGGTCACTAGGGCCACTAAAAAGATTTTATCTGGGAGAGCCACAAGCTGTTATCAAAGCTAGAAGTGAATTGGACTTGCGGTATGGCCAAAGGAAATTAATGTTATGATCATACATTTCTTCTTTTATATTAACCGTGGGTCCTCACACCGTGAAGGGCAGAAAATTATGGACATATTCGTCTTGATATGGCTTCATTTTCTCGGTCTCATTCAATTTTAGATTGTTTTCACCATTGAAAACATTACTTGTTTCCTTCCGAGCATCATCAGTTATGCATGAATCGCTTGAAGGTGAAATGGCACCTTGACCCAACTTCAAATAAGAGGCAGAGTATGCACAACCAAGGGCTAAGGAGCACATGTTATCTAAAAACTGAGTAACGAACCCCTAGTGATCTTGGTGCAGTCATAGTCCATCCACATTTCTAGATTGATCTAGAACGCTATAGCTTACAGAGTATTTGTTTGTCCCTTGAACCAAATGTTGATCCATGTTCTGAGAATTAAGTGCTAGTACTGATATAGGTTGTTGTTGAGCCCAAACATGAGAACCCAGAGCAACAATTGGATCATTAAATATGCATGGAGCAAAAGACCTTAGCAGATTTAGGTCTAGATGGTTCATGTTTCAATTTTCAGCATTCTATCATATTATATGAATACCTATATGCAACAAGATTCAAATAATCTCTAAGCAAAAGTGCTTTAGCCTCCATCATTTCATTCTATCACTGTGTCAGGGAAGCAAAGTACTGAGATATCTGGGAAGCAGCAAAGAGGTTTGTTCGTGGTTTCTTCAAATGTGTCTTCCAGTAGTTCTTAATTTTGTTGTTGGTTCTCCCTGGCAGATGAGAAACAATTGCAGACCATCTAAACATTGAATATAATATAAAAAATCCACCAGGATAATCGACCTAAAACATCATAGCTTATAAAAGTACATGACATACATCAAGTTTTGTTTAAAGAATACTTGTTTCTCGCTTTATATCAGGCCTCAAATAGTTGGTCCATCAAAGTCTACAAATTTTTCCACACCTAAGAAACCCTGCAACATAGGAACATCACAATTTTTTACGTGGTATATGATGATAGAACTTCACAAAATTCAACCATATCAACCATTTTCAGGAAACCTTAAATTCGAAACCTAAGGGCCATTCAATTTCCCTAATTTTCCAACGAACATTCTCATAACGGAATGAATATCCCCTAAATTTCATGCAATAAAAAAATGTAATGTACAGTGAAACTACAGTTTGAACAAAAATAATCAAAATCGTAATCCCAACAATGGAATCATGCCATATCAACCATTTTCAGTTTTTTGAATTCCAGAGCCATCGTCGGAAATAGGCCTGGAATTTCAAATGAAAATTTGATGACATTTTTGTATGGTATCTTATGTAACAAATAATAATAAAAAAAGGAAAAATTTATTTTATTAAATCATGTGTTTCATGCATCTTATTGATGTTCTAGGTAAAAGAATGTTCTTCAAGCTTCTAGAGTTTGTTAGGTCTTAGGATTTATTGTTATGAATCAAAGGAGTCAACATCATGTTCATAAGACCCTTCTAGGAAAAATGTAATTATAAAAAGAATTATTTTGAGTCTATAAAGTCACAGAAACTTCAAAATTACAATTCGGCCTAAAGGAGGGAATTTGACCCCTTGAGAAGGTTATATTAAAGAAGCAACTCGACCTCATTTAGTACTCACTCACTCAAGAAGTTTGATCTATCAAAAAATAGTTCAATATGTAGTTGGGAAGCATAAAGAAGAAGAGCGAACATGTAGGAGAAGAAATAAGGATGAAAAATCTTTGTTTTGGCTCTATCTCTTTCACATGTGCGAAGTTCTAGGGTTTCTAGTGCTGCAAAATGAGGTTGAAGTTGCAGGAGGAAAAAGTGCAGTATATTGTATATGGAAGGAATAAGACCCTATATTTAACTTGTTGACCTTGGGAAGAGTCATCTTACTCTAGGAAGGTCTCAGGAGGAAGCATAATTTGTGGAAGCTGCAAGACCTAAATTGCAAGGTCAAAGTTGTAGGACGAGTTGTAGTATTAAAGTTGGTAGGTTGAAGTTGCAATTTGAAGTTGGTTGATGTAAAATTAGGAAAATACTTGTTGGAGGTATGAATTGGTACTTGGAGAAGGACTTGATCTAGGGATTTGGTATTTATGTCTCAATTGAAGAAGATTCTATAAGAAAAGAAGATTTTTTTTTCCTTCAGGTTTTCCCCTTAGAGGGGTTTTTCCCTAGCTAAGAGCCTAATTTATGTGCCCTCTATTATTGTTGTTTCATTCTTGATTTTTTTATGAAAATATATAACTAAATAACACAAGAAGAATAACTAAGTTCACAAGTAATTATTAAGTTTGAGGAAAATTGAAATTAATAAGCTTCCACTTTGCATTTTTCCAACATGGTATCAAAGTTAAGGTGAACAGGGAAGGCAATTAGAAGGACACTAGAAGGAATTACTTGTCAAGGGGAAGGAAAAGGAAACTCTCAAGGAAATCTTGAAGAAGAACACTGCAAGAAAGATTGTCTCTTGAAGGGATCTAGTTGAAGACTCATTATTAGACCTCCGTAAAGGAATCATCAAAGGATCTTATCATTCATCTCTCTTGGAAAGTTGTTGTTGGAGGAATATTAGGGAACATCTTTCAAGGAAGTTTCTTCAAAGATCTTGAAGGCATCAAGAAAGTTGGAGACATCATCAAGAATAATATTGGTTATCACTTAAATATCATATTATTGCATCATATCTGAATCTACATGTCATATGGATTCTTTCTGCAAGGAGAGCAATAAGCTCGTTGGAGAATCAAATTATCTAGCATGGAAGAAAAGTACTAACCTAAAACTCATGGAACAAGAAGTAATGGAGTATTTTACTAGGGAAATTAATGTACTGTAGAAATAAAAGAGTCAATAATATAGAAAAGTACAATAAAGGGGAAGTCAGGGCACAAAGCATCACAACAGAATCCATTAAAGATTATCTTGTTCCATTCATTGCAAATTTGAAGACTCCCAAGGCTATGTATGACAAGCTAGTGAATTTGTACTTTGTAAGTACATCAGGACAAAATATGTCTTTACATAATAAGTTATATAGAATGATGAAATCAAAGGATGAGGATATGGCATCTTTTCTCATGAAAGGATCTCAGTTAAGAGAACATCTACAAGGACTTGGGGAAATAGTTTCTGATTCAAAAGTAACCATTTGTGTGCTAGATGCATTGCCACCATAATGGAGTAGCTTTGAAACAAGCATCTACTCCAAGAAAGATTCAAATCATTTTGAAGTTTTTTGGGCTCAATGCATTCTAGAAGAATCAAGGGTCAAGGTCAAGGATGACATTGGATCAGATGAGCAATATCAAGCCTTTCTAGCTTGATTCAAGAAGTTGAAGAAGGGAAAGTTTGGAAAGTCCAAGAATAAATACATGTACAAGGTTCAGTGCTTTAAGTGCAATCAGTATGGACACTTTAAGAGGGATTGTTCAAGCCAACAAAACAACAAGAGAAAGGAAAGAATTGAATATCATGTAGCAGAGGTAGTGGGAGAACCTAAGAAGAAGCCAAAGAAAGAAGAAGTGAAGGATATTTACTACTAGAAAATGCATATTGGTTGGTTCTTGGTAAAATTTAGCCTGCATGGTTTAGAAAATTTCTTTTATTTTGTATAACATCTTATAAATAAGCATGCGATAGTTGCATAAGTAGAGTCTACTTGGTTAAGTTTCTTTGTAGAAGTCATCTAGTCTTTAAGAATAAATAGATATACAATTTTTCATATTGATCATATAGGCATTATATAAAAGTATGTTAGAAGTAGTCATATTACATAATTGGATCATCATGATCCTAGAAGAACCATCATTATAGAAGGTTCTTAGGAAAATAACTATGACAAGGTTAGTATGCATTCCATGTAATGTGGAGTCAATACTGGTAAAGGGATGAAGAAATCCAATGGGTAAGGATTCAAGCTCTTTGTGATATATATGTATAGCTAGATGATGGGACAAGAAGCATAGAAATGCACATTAAAAGTGACTCTTGTATAAGATTCATGTGAATGGAATATTTTAACATGATTTATATGGTAATATGATGTTTAAAAGGAAGAATTTGACTTACTCTAGGATGTATAAAAAATTAATACTTTATATAGAATATATAAAATAATGATTAACATCAAGTATAATATCTAGAAGATAAGTTGCAACTTGTTAATCAAGTTCGATCCTTGGGAACTCTGATTCATGAAGGAAGATGCATATGGAGATGGACCATGAGGATGCTAATGGAATGAGAAAGTCATCATGATAAGTTAATTTTGATTTTAATTATTGATGGTTATCTTATTAACATATTTTTTTGCTACATGAAAGAGTATTTCAAGAATACATGATGACAGTTGAGGCAAGTTCGATTGTATGACTGAAAATGTATGAAGAATGTTGAGGGAAACTAAATATATGGTACATGGAAACTATGAATTCAAGATGTATCCATATTGGGATTGAAATATAGTAGTGCAAGAAAATAACCTAAAGGTCAAAGAAGAACACTTTCATAATGAAGCTAGGATCAACTTGAAATTTGGGAAGGCTCAATGTAATGCCTTCATATCAAAGAATAAAAGTGATAGGCAAGGGAAATGGCCTGGAACCTGTCACATGATTGAAGAGTGAAGATGGCTCCATAATACTACGAAAATAAGCAAGCTTGATATTTGAAGAAGAGAGGGAACCATGCAACTATGAAGATCAAGTAGTTGGTACTCTTGTGAATACAATATATAGGTCTAGATCTCCTCTAGTTTTGAGAGGGAGTAAAAGGAGTTTCCTTGAATAGGGGAAAGGATATATTCTCTAGTCAAAAGAATAATAGAGATGTCCTATTTGGTTGAGAGGGAGTGATGTTGGACATCACATGTGCACTATATTCTTCATGTGATGAAGAGATAATGATAGAGGATTGGATAATCAATTATGGTTTTATTGAGATTAAAACATCCAAGAAAGGAAAGGTATCGACACTCTTTGAGGATGTGACAAGTATCCAAGAGAAGAGTGGTTAAAGAGGAACAATATTGTTTGAGGACTTGATATTGGAGATCCAAGATAAGAATAGTCCTAAAAGGACATACCTTTTATACATGTGAAAGGGGTATGTACCTTATATAGGTAGTGTGGTATCACATGTAAAAACTCCCAACATAATGCTCTTGATTAAAGTAGAGCTTGTTAGTTAGGCCTCAAAAGATAGTGTTGGTCATAATGATGATGCTTAAAGTATGGCTTATCAATATGAATCTTCTTATGAGAACTCTTTAATTTGAGAATGATGTTGTACTTGTTGTAAAATTACGAATACCTCCCTAATTAAGAGGGAGTATTGAGAAATGTAACTTGTTTCGATCTTCATAATTGTATTAATTTCAATATGTATCCTATGTAACAGAAATATATATATATATATATTAAAGCATGGTTTTCATTCTCTTTATTAATGGTATTCTAGGTAAAAGCATGTTCTTCGCGCTTCTAGGATTTGTTAGGTATTAGGATTTATTGTCATGAGTCAAAGGAGTCAACGTCATGTTTATAAAATGTGATTGTAAAAATAATTATTTTGAGTCTAGAAAGTCTTGGAAACTCCAAAATTACAAGTCAACACTAAGAGTTACAAGTCATCCAAAAGGAGGGAATACAACCCCTTGAGAAGGCTATGTAAAGAAGCATTTCGGCCTCATTTAGTTCTCACTCACTCAAGAAGTTTGATCTATAAAGAAATAGGTTTATCTATGTCTGGGAAGCAGAAAGAAGAATACTAGAGGTCTAGGAGAATAAATAAGGACACAAATTCTTTGTTTTGGGCTCTATCTCTCTCACACGTGTGAAGTTCTATGGTTTCTGGTGACGTAGAAAGAGGTTGAAATTGTAGGTCTGAGTTGCAGGAGGACAAAGTGCAGTATATTATAGTTGGAATTAAGAACAACCTATCTTGACCTCGTTGACCTTGGGAAGAGTTTTCTTGATCTAGGAAGGCCTTGGGAGGAGGAAAAATTAGGGTTTCTGTGGAAGTTGCAAGACCAAAATTGCAGGGTCAAAGTTGCAGGATGAGTTGTAGTATTGAAGTTTGAAGATAGAAGTTGTAGTTTGAATTTGGTTGGTGCAGGATCAAAAAAAGAATTTTTGGAGGGCTGAATCAATACTTAGAGAAGGACTTGGTCTAGGGTTTTTGCCTTTGTGTCTCAATTGAAGCAGATTCTATAAGAAAAGAAGAGTTTTTTTGTTTTCCCCTTGGATGGGTTTTTCTCTAGCTGAGAGCCTATTTTGTGTCCCCTATTTTTGCTATTTCATTCTGGATATTTTTTTGATGAAAATATCTAACTAAATAACACAAGAAGAATAACTAAAATCACAATAAAATATTAGTTTAAGGAAAATAAAATTAATAAGCTTCCACTTTGCATTTTTCCAACATACATCATGAAAAACAAATGCATCAATTCATTTTCTGTCACAGGGATTCTATGGTGGTTGTCATCAGACGGTGAAAAAATTTCTCCCTAAGGAACCTAATATTTGAACACTTCTCATTTCAATTCATAAGTTGGTAGAGGGGTTTCAATAAGTTGTATTCTTCCATGCACTCTATGAAATCAACCATTGAGATGATGTTCAAGGTAATTTAGTTTGCACCCTCCCATTTGATGAATTGATAGAAAATGGGGGATGGGGTATTTATTTTCCAATCCACCCTATGTTTGTATCTCCACTCTTGTTTATGAATAAAATGAAGACTGAATACAAGTGGAAATATGGTAATAACATGCAGCACGATGATGCAAAGTGGGTGGCCCTTCGTGCAATTCACACAACGTGGAATTAGCGGAAGGGGGGTTTGATTAGTACTAGATGGATGGGAGTATTCAATGTATGTGTATTTTATTATTCTCTTATCATGGTTTTTTGGTGCCTTTCATATTGGATTTGGAGGAAATAATTATTCAACATGTTTCTTTTCTAACTTTTCTTCCTTTCTCTATGTGAATTGGTGTCTGTTTATCCTGATGGCACTGCCTATGTGCTGTGGAAGAAACTTGAAAATATTCCCCTGCTTATATCATTACAATATCTAGTTGTAATCTATGGAAGTTGGCTTGGTTTGCATACTTTCTCTAAATTGATTCAGAATCTTCTAGTCTAGGCATTCAAATTGAAATTATTTGGTCCCATAAGAGTGCATTTTAATGGTCATGATGTATGTCCCTTTGGGTGCACTATTAGTAGAAAAGTTAAAGTATGTATATTTCTATTTGACGTTATAATTGGAAACTCTTTAGAAAATTTTCACAACTCACTTCAACAATGCAATAGGCTTTTCCACGACAATTAGGAAGCAACAACTCAAGCAATGAAAAAAATGGAAGTCTCGGAAAAGGCATGGGAGCTACAATATGAAAAATATGTGAATTTTACAAGGAGGTAGCTAGAAAGCATAAAATTCCAAATGTAGAAAAATGAGAGAAAAACAATCATTATGGATGTAGAGGTGGAAGTTCATAGGATAAGCTTGCATGGAAAGATGAAATTATTAAGGAGTTACATGAGAAATTCAAGCATCTAGAATTAGAGGATATCCTAGGCTAGAAGTTTTCCATTCTCCCCCATTAGAAATTTAGTGGGATTTTTTGGACATAAGAAGAGCGAAGCAATGGAAGAAGACGTTTTGGAGCAGCACTTGGAGCAAGAAAAATAGGAAACCCCCATGATTTCATCCTTTATTGTTTTAAGAATAAATATTTTCCACTATGGTCATGGTAAAATGCATGTTTATATTTTTATATGATTACAAAAAAAAATTAAAACAATTTTGTTACTAAGCTAGTTTGTAAGGCTTTACACGTGCTGAATAGTAAACAATACTTCTATATTGTGAAAATAGGACAATTATGAAAATAGGTAAAATAGGTAATAGCGAGTAGTAAGAAAACATTGTACCTTATGATGCCATTTTGGACCAAACCATTTGTTTTTATTTTTATTAAATGGTTGAATGGTACAGTTGCAAACCCCTTTCTTTGTACTGAAAGTTGTTTTTTGCATCCTAGTATGAGGGAGATGAGTAATTCCTTGTGTGCTCAATATGGGGTTGACATGTGGCATCTAAAAATATATTGACTACCAAAGAAATATTTCAATTTCCACTTTGAGTTTACATACACACACACACATATGTTTGTGTGTATGTGTAAAGTAATTGAAAGCAAAAACCATCATACTCAATAAATAGGTGCTTTCTACATTTAAATATGAGGGTGACATGTAATTCCATCACTGCTTAACATGGAGTTGTCTTGTGGTGTTTAAAAATAAATAAATACATCAATGTTGGTCATTAATAAAATATTCAATATCAACTTTGTGTGTTTGTGTGTGTGTGTGTGTGTTAATTGGGTGTAGCTCAGATGGTTTGGAGAAAGTTATCCTCGCCACCCAAGTTCCATTCCTACATGTGACATATTGAGCTCATAATGAATCTACGTAATGGATTTGAGCCTTTTCATCTAAAAATCCCTCAAGGTCCACAACTTGTATATTCTTGTTAAGGAATATAAAAAATATATCTTCAAAGGAGCATATATATATATGAAGTGGGTGGGAAGAAGAAAAGCAGTAATCAACCTTATTGAAGAGGCGTTTTGACATGGATGTCGACATGGATAAAATGTTGGGATATCTCTCTTCTCATGAGGAAATATAGCTAGTTGATTACACAAAGCATAATTTGTCGAAGGATCAAATCTTCTTCGATCTCCCATCGATGCACAAAGAGTGTGCAACCTTCCTTGCCGGTGTCTCCAAATCTTTCGAGTGAGGGATCCAACCCTCATGGTGGCAACATAGATTCTCAAACCATTCCTAGGTCATTCGACTCTAACAACACCAATAATGGTGTATGATTTTTAGGTCAATTAACGGTGGACCTCATCTCTCTTCCCAAGGGTCCTTATATTGATCTTTGACATTTAGTGCATGCAAGGTATATGTTGCGTATGTGTTATATTATTTGTACGACTATCACCATGTGTTGTATGTTTCATTGGGAATTGTGGGGGAATCATAGTAGGGGTGGTAGCACACTCCCCATTTGGGGGGTTTGTAGAGAGGAGAATTCAGGGGCAAGACTCTTGAAAAAAAAAATGCAACAATTTTTCACATTCATTTTTAGCAATTTTTGGCACACAGTTTTTGTCCTTAGCATAATTGTGCCGCTTGGTGGTTTAGCCCGTGGTTTTCTAGTTTCAGTTAAGGAATAATGGTTGTATTTTGATTTAGGATAATTGTATTGGTAATTTATGGATGATGTAGGGTGTGTGTGTGTGTGTGTTATAATACTATAAAGAAATACATACTGAAAAATATTTTAGGTTTTCCAAGGTAAAATATTTGTGTTAATGTGTGTGTTGGCCATTGCAATTTTTATGTTTGATTAAGAATCCATTCACACTAATTAATTTTACATATTTAAAACCTAAATTTGGTATCAAAGTCATTTTGGTTCAAGGGGATGCATTTATGACTAAATAGTTTTGCTCGAGTCTATGGTAAACTTTATTATAGTGGGATGTCTATGGAGTTGATTATTTTGGTGAAAGCAAATGGAAAGTAATTCAAAGGAAAAGATTGAGAAATTCAATGGGCAGGGCTTTAAGTTGTGGAATATTTGTTGGTGGAAACAGATTAGTAGGTCATTGTGGATTTGTATTCAACACCAACAAGGATATCGATAGAAGACTATACCAATATTGTTTCTCTTAGATTCATTATTACTAAATGTTTCAGGATAAGTTACAGTAAAGGAATTGTGGAATAAGATAGGGACTTTGTATCAATCTAAGCCCCTGGTAAACAATTTTTTCCTAATGAAAAATTTGTATAACCTGAGGATGAGGAATGGAGACTCGATCACGGATAATATATTTCCTTGAATACTATTGTAATTCACCTACTATTTTTTAATATTAAATTTTCATATGATTATGGGTATATTAGGTTGTTGTGTTCTTTACTAGACTCGAGGGATGGTTTGGCTGTTTCCATAAGTATTAATGCAACTAATTTAAGTTTCGAAGATACAGTCTAATCCTTGTTATCAGAGGAGATGGAATAGAAAAATATGGAAAGAAAAACACATATTCTTTCTATATAAGAGGATGCTCCCAAAATAGAAATAAAAATAAGTCCAAAAGTGGGAGATCTAAATCTAGTTCTAAATCTCTAGGAAAAATTGTAAAGGTACGTTGGAGACACTGAAAAGAAGATAATTACAAAAAAAATTATAAATCCAAAATTGTTGAGAAAGGGAAGGGATATGATGGTGTTCATTCTATAGAAGTAAAAAACTCCTCAAATGAAGGAGGGGATGTGTATTTTGCTTCTTCAAGTACACATGTAGATCACGATGCATGGTTGGTCAAATGATTTGTATCAGTTCATGTGAATCCTCAAATGGAGTGGTTTTGCAAGTACAAAATATATGATGGTGATTGTAGGTTTTAACCCTGTACAGAAATTACTTGCAAACAAATTCTTAAAAACAGAAAATAAACAATGGCAGGAACATAAACATGAAACACATATACACAGATATTTTCCCCTGGATCCCAAAACCAAGACTACCAGATTGATTTTTCATTATATTCCTTTTAATGTTACAATGCATATATATACATGTCAAAGCATTCATAAACCCCAATCAATTAACCCTGAATTAGAACATAACCATAGTTCCCTTGACCAGATCTACAAAATACCATGGCGTCAATATTATTTTAAAAAATTAATAAGAAAACTATATTTAAAATATATTTATATATTTTTTAATTTTAATTTTAAAATCAATTAATATATATGGATATCAAGTGTTGTTTTTTATGTGTCTTCAAACCGCACGCGCTGCTAATGCATCTGTGAAGGTTTGAGACTGCAGAAGAGCCACAGCCGCCACCATGAGCACGCCTGGGGGTGGGGAGCTTTCTCCCACCCCTCCGATTTCATCTGAGGAAGCATTTCGTAGCTTGTTATCGCAGAAAGGGAAGAGTCGTTTGACCCCTGATGTCCCGAAATTCATAAAAAAAACTTGAGGAAATCCCTGAGATCACCCTACCAGAGGAACAATCGATAAAAATCGCCCTTGCCCTGGCTGACAGAGGGTTGGTTGGGAAATTTATGGGTCGCTGGCCATCTACAAAAACAACTAACGATTGGATTCAACGCAACTGGAGGCCCCAACTGAAAAACAATGTGATTTGCTACGCGGTTAGAAGAGGCTATTTCATCTTCGAATTCACCACCAAAGAAGATCGGGATCTGGTATTCAGAAATGGTCAGTGTTTCATGGGAAATCAAGGTCTGTATCTCAATAAATGGACCCCTGACTTCAACCCCTCAGTCAATGTCCCTAAAGAAGTTCCAGTCTGGGTCCGGCTCCCCAACCTCCCGATCCATTGCTGGAGTTTTCATTCCTTGCAGAATATTGGTAATGGGCTGGGCCGATTCATTGACAAAGCAGATAACAAGGGCCAATACACCTGCGCAAGAATCTGTGTTGAAGTCGAATTGGAAGCTGGTCTTCCTGAAGCGGTAAAACTCACAGTTGGAGAATGGCACCATTGTCAAAAGCTCGACTACGAGCAACTGCCTTTCAAATGCAGAACCTGTCACGAACATGGACACTTCCAACGAAATTGCCCAAAAGCCCCAACAGGGGACAAGGTGGAAGAAGAAGGTTGGAAAGAGATTAAAAAGGGCAAGGCTGTCCCAAGGCCATCTGAGAAGAAAAATTATGGGCCATTTGGGAAGCCCCTGACTAAACCAAAGGCCAAAGAAGCTCCAAAAGTAGGCTCCTCCTCAGGTGAAAAGGTGGATGCCATTGAGACCCAAGAAGAACCAGAATACCTGTCGAAGAAAGTGGAAGAAACAGGTGTAGAAACAATCAACCCTCGAGCAGATAAAGATCAAGAGGGAAAAGAAGGTAACGAGGAGCACATAAGTCTTGCCTCTGATTCTGGGGGAGAAACATAAGAGATAGAATCCGAATCAGATAGCTCGCAAGTCACCCCTATCAAGTCGGCCAGGGGTCGAAAATCCAAGAAGAAACAAAGAGAGGAGAAAACTTATCTAGATGTACTCCAAGGCTCCCAGAAAACTCTCAAAGGAATGATGAACACCAGATCCGGGCGCAAGCATGGCACGGCTCCAAAAGGAGCCACAACCTCCCAAGCCAGTAAATAATGAAATACGTCTCCTAGAACTGCAGAGGGTTAGGTAGCAGGCTGAAAGAAGAAGCCCTGAAAGACATTGTGAAGATGTATTTGCCTGAAATCCTTCTCATCCAGGAGACGAAGCTGGAGGATTTTCTTCTCCTCCAAGC
Source organism: Pinus albicaulis (assembly GCA_034641835.2). Taxonomy (NCBI): domain Eukaryota; kingdom Viridiplantae; phylum Streptophyta; class Pinopsida; order Pinales; family Pinaceae; genus Pinus; species Pinus albicaulis. The sequence continues at coordinate 279,088,867 of CM076582.1, forward strand.
TAGCAAAGCTTTCTGGCATAAAGGCCAGGAGAGAGCTGTCAGCGCCAGAGGCGCCTATGGTGGGATTGCCTCCTTTTGGGATAGCTCCATTTATGATCTGATTCAAGAATAATGTCGCCCTCGTTGGCTTTTCACTAAGCTTCTTCACAAAGATTCTGGCCATCAAGTAAGTATGTTCAATCTATATGCTCCGGTCTTACTAGTTGAAAAAAAAAAATTGTTGGGACTTGCTCCAATCCTTTCTTCTATTGCACAATCCAGAAAACATTATTATTGCAGGTGATCTGAATGTTACTCTAGCTGTAGAAGAGAAAAAGGGTGGCTCCTCGGTCAGGGATCCAACTAGAGAATGGGTTGAAGACATCATGTTGGGCTGGGATCTCGAGGATATCAAGCCCACATCTGGGAAATTCACCTGGTCCAACAAAAGGATAGGCCCCAGCCATATTGCTGCTCGTTTGGACAGATTCCTCGTCCAAACCTCTTTATTGACAAGAGGTCTAATGGCCTCCTCTAAAATCTTGCCGAACTCCACTTCTGATCATAAACCTATTCTGCTTGAGCTCTCCCTGGATGGAAACCTTGGGCCCATTCCATTTCGATTCAGTCCTATGTGGATACAGCAGGATGGTTTCCGGGAGGTGGTCTCCGAGGCCTGGAACTGGCATGTCCAAGGTTCTCCATTCTTTGTGTGGGAAGAAAAAATGAGGGGCCTTAAGCGAGGGCTCAAGGAGTGGGCTAAAAATTTGAAAACTCCCTCCACCAAAAGAAAGGAGACTCTAGACAGTCTTGTTGTCCATCAATTAGCAATGGAGAAATCCGCTGTAACTCAAAGCCTCATTCAAAAAGAAGTTGAACTGCAAAAATATTTCCATAGAGAAAATAGGGAAGAAGAAGAGTTCTGGAGACAGAAGTCCAGAAATATTGGTTACATGTAGGAGACAAAAATACAAGCTTCTTCCATAAGCAAGCTGAAGCACGCAAGCACTTTAAAACAGTGAATGAAATTCATTATCAAAACTTTGTGGTTAAAGATTTGGAAGGCATAAAGAGAGCAGCCCACTTTTTCTTCAAAGACCTTTACTCTGCCCCTAAAGACCCTCCTATAGATCCTCATGCCTATCCGTTTGAACTTATTCCTCACTGTGTTCAAGATTTTGATAATGCTATGCTGACTGCTCCGATCAGTATGAATGAGCTCAAAAAAGCTTTGGACTGCATGGAACCGGATAAAGCACCAGGCCCTGATGGGTTCACAGTAAGGTTCTATCAGAATTGCTGGGCCACAATCAAAAAATATCTTCCGAGAATGGTCAAGAAATCTCAGTCTTGTGTCAAGATTGGAGGCAGCAATAACTCGACCTTCCTTGCCTTGATCCCGAAAGTGAAAGGTGCCTCTGATTTTAGAAGATTTCGTCCCATCTCCTTATGTAATACTAGTTATAAGCTAGTTACCAAAATCATAGCCACTCGCCTTAAGAATATTCTCCCAGCCATCATTCCTGAAAATCAAGGAGGATTCATCAAAGGTAGAAAGATTCTGGATAATATTGTGCTAGTGCAAGAAGCAGTTCATTCAAGCTTTCACCGAAATAAGAAAGGCATGGTGATTAAACTCGATTTGGCAAATGCATTTGATAGGGTGAGACACGATTTCTTGTTTACTGTAATGAAGAAAATGGGCTTCTCAACAGCCATCATAAATTGGGTGAAAGCCTGTATAGCCACCCCTTGGATAGCGCCATTGGTTAATGGTCGATCAACAGATTTTTTCCAAGCTTCAAGGGGTCTAAGACAAGGTTTCCCTTTGTCCCTGCTCCTTTACGCTATTCAAGCCTCAGTGCTCAGCTTCCAACTAACCAACAGTCAACAGATCCAATCTCTTCCAGGCCTTAGAATGGCACACAACACCAAAGACATAAACCATGCCCAGTTCGCGGATGATACTTTATTGCTTGGAAAAGCTAACATAAATTCTGCAAGGTCCTTCAAGATGGAGCTGGACATTTATAGGGAGGTCTCGGGCAGCAAGGTCAACTATCTAAAAAGCACAATCTATGGCTGTAATTGCTCAATCAAAGAATTGACAGACATAACAAGGCTCTTAGAAATGGAAGGAGCCCGGACCTGGGAGTCATTTAAATATCTGGGGATACCAATCTTCAAATCTAAACCTAAAGTTTCCCACTGGATGCCCCTGCTAGACAAGCTAAAACTCAGAATTCATGCTTGGGGAGCCTCATGGTTGAATAATGCTAGGAAGGTAATCCTTATAAAATCTGTTCTCATGAGTCTGCCATTATATCAGCATTCCATCCTTCTTGCCCCTAAAACCTTTCTCAGTAAAATGGATGGTCTACTGAGAATATTTCTGTGGGAAGGGGGGGGGAATAATGAAAGAAGGCTTCATTTAGTTAACTAGGACACTCTTAAGAAGCCCTTATTGGAAGGAGGTCTCCAAATGTGCGTTCTGGCTGTCCAAAACCTTGCACTGGGCTCAAAGCTCCTTTGGAACATTGTCTCTGGCAAACCTAGTTGGAGCAAACGAGTTCTGTGGAAAAAATACTTTCATGGGCAGCGTCTAAGGTGCTTGGATCAGCCTCCAAGAACAACCAAAGGATCCCCGGTTTTCAAACTCTGTCTCTCTGCTTTGGAGCACTTCTGCAATAAGCTTTACTGGATCCCAGGTAATGGGAAAAAAATAATAATTTGGGATGATCCGATCCTAGGTGATCAGACTTTGAACCAGATGGATAAGCTTGTAAATATCAAAACTTGGCTTCAGACCTGTAATTTAAATACTCTTTGGGACATCTCCAACTGGACGGATGATGCAAGAAGTCTTTGGGACGATTGGAATCTGGGGGAGGTCCCTCAATGGCTGGAAGGAGAAGCCACGTTATTGCTGGACTTGCTCCAAGGAAAATCTCCTACAAAAGCTACTTCTAAGGACAAACGAGGGTGGGGCTCACTCTCAGGCTCATACTCAGCTTCTGAAGGTTACAAAAGTATGTTGGCTATCCCAAATGTTCCTCCGGATCCCACTCAATGGAAATTTATTTGGGCCTTTCCTTCTCTCCCCAAATTTGACTTCTTTTGTTGGAAGTTGGCGTACAAAAGTATCCTCACTAGAGACAATCTGTGAAGGCGCGGAATGGAAGGGCCCTCTAGGTGCCCTCTTTGTGTGTCGGATGAAGAAACAGCTAATCACCTGTTGTTATTGTGCCCCTTCGCTCAAGAAGTTTGGAGAGGTGTCCTAATGCTAGGATCCGACAAATTTGATCTTCCCGGAAATATGCCAAATCTTCTACGAAACTGGGCAACTTTATCTCCATTCTGCCTCTCCAAAAAAAGTCTTCTCAAGACTGGCTAGATGTGGACTCCCAAGTTCATATGCTGGAAACTGTGGCTGGAGAGGAACAATAGAATTTTCAGAGATGAGAGTTGTAGCCCTGCCAGAGTTATCACTAAAATCAAAGCTCTCTTGGGTGAGGTATTAGAAGCCAAATTTTCCATCAGAAACGATAAGGTTCTGGACAGCGAGGAGGAGCTCTAGCTAAATGAGCTTGTTCCAAACCATAAGAACATGCCCATCCCTCTTGCAATTGCCCTCTCTAATTGGGAAATCCGGCTGGATGAGCTGGATTTCATTAAGTGGAGATCTGCCCTGGATGACCACTGTATTTTCTTCGATGGGGCCTCCAAAGGTAACCCTGGTGCAGCGGGCGGCGGTGGTGTTATCCTGAGCCCTGGTGGTTCAACCAAGATGCGGTTTGCTTGGGGTCTGGGAATTGAAACTAACAACAGAGCGGAGGCTCTTGCTCTGTGGCAAGGTCTTAATCTGGCAATCAAGAGGAATTTCCTTTCTATCTCTGTCTTTGGTGACTCCAGGATGATTATTCAGGCTATGAAATCCCACAAGAACCCTGCTCAGGTTCAATTTGCCCCAATTCTCGCAAAAATCAGGCTTATTCTGCCCAGGTTTCACAAAATCTCTTTCTATCATATACTAAGGAACCTGAACTCTCAGGCGGACTTGGAAGCCAACCATGGCTCTCTCTGAAGTAGGAGATATTTATCAGTAAACAATGTTGAATCACTCTGCAGCATTCCTTAATCCATTTGAAGGCTGGCTCTCATTAACTTCGGGCATTCCTTTGTTTCATTTTTCTATCCAATTTTCATTGGACCATTTCGTGCAGACAATCGCTAAGATCCATGGACCCTGCTTTAAACCCTCATACTGATCGATCTCCCCTCAAGTTCGACCTCCATCCTCTGTTAGATCTCGCCGTTGTTCCAATTTCTAACCTGCTGGGCAGGTTCTGGGCGATTATCGAAGACAGCTCCAAAGGCAGTGGTATTGCCACGGCTGCACTGCATTTGGGAGCTACAAGCACTGCCGGCTGGAGCGATGGTCCGCCTCCTGGAATTTTGCGAAGAAATGTTAAGAATCTGCAAGTTAAAACGCAGGAAAATCAGGATGCCCCTCAATTTCATGCTCCAGTGCACCCCCAAGCTCCTTTCTGCAATTTCAGCGCAGCTCTTCTAGCCGATCAATCCACCGCAAGACGCTCTCCCCTTGGCGATCTCAAGTCCTGGAACAAGAAAAGCAGACACAAGTGTTGTAATTCAAAAAGATTTCTTAGTCAAAGCAGCCCTGTAATAGCCTACGGTAGCTGGTTTACCGCCAACTAAATAAAAATTAACCGTTGTTGTCTAAAAAAAAGCAAGTGTTGTTTTTTGTGAGTTCGACAAAGTGAGGCTACATCATGGTCATGTTCAAGAATAACACTTGAATAGGTTGGGGAATTGAACCAATGAATTAACATCTAGGAGTGCCTTAACAACACACCCAATCACCGTCTATCCAAAACCGTGTTGATTCATATGGATGGAAAGTTAAAATCTCAACTTACCTAAAATAAATGATATCGTTGTTAATATATAGCCTACCATGAGAAAGCAAATCTTTAGCAAAACTAAGATTTTCAATATATTGAATTCTTAATGTCCATACCATAACAAAATAATAAAGCTTTCAACCAATTCATACTATGTTAAATACAAATGTAATTTAAATTTTAAATATATAAATATTTTAATAAATTTATTTTATTTTAAAATAAAAAATATAATTAAAATTTTAAATATAAACCTTTAGTTAAGAATATATTTAATAGGATAATTTTAATTTATATTGGACTAATCAAATTATATAAGTTCAATTAGTAAATCATTTAAATCATTTTCAATCATACCTAAAAACTTTTTGGAATTTATCAATTCATTTTAATATAAATATATAATTGATTTTTTTTTTTAAGCTAAAACAATTTTATTAATTCAAAAAATGAGTTATATTATGGATATCCAAACATAATAGAAACATTAGAGGAACTCACTAATATATTCTTCATGACAACCCAGGAAAAAGGTGTGAGTTTTGCAGCAACATGCACAATCTAAAAAGACAACGCAAGAGACGAGAAACACAGAAACCACCAATCCATGACAAACCGAGGAAACACATAAACACACAAAACACCACAGCAACCAACTAACAGAATAACATAGTGGCACGGTGCCAAAAAAAACCAACACATCATAAGAGTTGTGCCAACTGGCAAGAAAAACATAGCAACTCAATGCCACAATGCCAAGGAGAACCGACACAAAGTAAGAGTTGTGTAACTCACCATCCACAACCATTATATGAAGAGAACCATTAAAGCCAACTTGAAAAGTCGTATCACAAAAAATCATGCTAAAAAGCTCAGATGAATAACATGCACGAGGGTGACAGAAACATATAACCAAAACAACCTCTGCATGATAATATCAGACATCAGTGTAGTGAGCCATAGAGCCATGCATTCTTCAAAAAATAATATCAACAAAATATACAAAACATGTCGTTGATTACCGTTCGCAAATCCCTTCCATATAATGTAATGGGGTCTTATGCCTCACTAAAGGAGGTTGTCCTGATAAAAAACAAAAACAATTAACCATAACCTTCAGTTGGGATCTGAGGACACAACAATGCATTCTCGACTTCTACTATCTATTGGAAGAGTATGATCCACTAGAGGATCTGTTAATTCATCAGAATCAAAATACGACAACGAGAAACCTTCCACACAACCCAAACGAACATCAATATTGTCAAGACTGAAACGATGATTCCTCAAATGCGTTTAATGTCTTGAAGACACGATAAAACATTGTAACTAACTACTTGATAATCCTTGAAGATCAATCGAAGCAGGGTATCCAATTGTTGATGCATAGATAGGGAATATAAAAAATTGAGTTGTCTTTTCCTAGAATGACTGAAGTTTAGAATCCATTTAAGTCCCCCTCCAACTATTTCAAAATCCAAAAAGTAGGCCCTTTCATGATCTTCCTGAGACTCAAGGATTAGTATTTCCTTGTGAACTTCAAGAGGGACAAAATTGAAAAGAGTTTCCATAGAGTCACAAGAAAAAGGTCGTGACCATTTTACACTCGCATGCCCCAAACTACCATGGTGAGGCAACATCCATTGGTGAGGAGGCATAATGGATGCTGCAAACCAACAAGAGAAACAACCCGAAACAAGTCCTCAACCAAAATAACAATCAAAGGGTCGGACTATTGCCCCCTCTACTCTAGACCACAAAATCAACAGGTCATCCCCCAACCTCCAAATCAAGGACTCAAATTCAATAAGATTGGATAATTCAGGGCATTGTAGAGACATGTAACCCCACGAAAAGAACCACCACTAGCCACAGAAAAGAAAAGAAAAAAAGAAAGAAAGAAAAAAAAGGAATCCAAAAGAAGAACATAGAAAACCATACCCCACACCCAATTGAAAAACCACACAAATTAAAGATAACCCTACCGCAAACATCCAAATCTTCAAACCACCCAATATTATGCCAATAATCAAAGTATAAGTATGACCCAAATAAGTATCAGTTGAATTCAAACTAGTCTCTTGGTATTTTTGAATGTTTATATACCTTATGAATCTGTTTATGGATTGTTGCAGTGATAAAATATGCAGAATATTCTATGTTTGAAAATTGGACTACTATGGCACAAATGTTTGTACAACTGACTGTTTACAATCTCAACTGAATGCTAACTTGCTAAACTATGATTTATATCATTTAACCTGACATTTTTTGGGCTATGAAATATATGACAAACTTTCAATAATTTTCCATTCTATATTTTACAAATATATCTAAAAAAGAAGCACTGTAACGCGTTATCAAGTAGATCACACTTTTGGATTAAAGAAAATGTCAACACAGTAAGTGAAATTCCCTTCTCAAAGTTTGAAATAGTTTAGAAAAAAAAATGGCATTTGTGACCTACAAATGTTAGACAAGTCTCGATTTGTCAACTCTCATATATGATACTTAGCTTAGAGAAATATATGTGCACAAACATGCCCACACACACATATGGCACGCATGAAAAAACTAGATCTGGCTTAGTGGGCATCAACGATTTTTGTTTGCCTGAGTACATAGTGGTGCAACATTTTTCCTTGTGCATGACACTTCAACAAGCTAGATATTACATATGGCCCCACTTCCACATGGCTAATAGCCCTTGGCCCATAAGGGATGAACCACAAAGCGGCCTACTTGTGTAGGAAAATCGGTCCGCGACGCTTGGGCATATGCTCTCGGGAGATTGGAATGTAGTGGGAAACTAGGAAAGGGACTGCCTTCACTACTAAACTAAAACCCAGTGGGAAGTAGAGAAATTTTGAAAGGATGTCTTAATAATGAGAAAATAATAAAATCAAATTTGAAATTCAAGAGAGCATAGGGGCAATGTTGGTCCTATGTGACAATAAAGAAAGCCTTGGTGAGAGGGATAAGGATTCAAATGTATAATGATTTACAATTGTTTGTGGTTAATGGATTTGATGTTAGGGATAATACCATTTTATGCCAAAATCATTGTGAGAATTCCATCATAATTGCAGGTGGGTTTTGGCTATGAGCCAAGGTTAAATATTGGTAATTCAGTTTTATGTGCTTCTACAAGATTATGAGTGCATTGATTGGTGGAATTTCTAGAAAGATTATTAAGTGATACAAAGAAAAATTGCAAAAACAGAGAAATGCATGTTGTCCCAAAATTCATTTCATATTTTGAATTTTTTCATGACTTGTAATGGCATACCTCAAGTTTGACATGTGCAACACAACCTCACCTTTACTATCTTTCACAACATTCCAAATACATATTTGCCACTTGGATCCAGTGACGATTAACTTACTAGGTATTACCCTAACATTTGAAGGTTGAAGCACACTACTCCAAGTTGATTCCCTATTCTAATAGACTTTTTCCCTTCTCTAACAAATATAGAAGAGTTGAAAACTCCCACAAATTGTGACACATAATTTTTTAATGCACCAACCTAGAAAGGTGGGAAATAAATAGTCTTCTATGCTACTCTGTCTTCACATTTTCCTTTTCAATTCAACTCCTAATATTTTCCTACCCCTCTTTGCATGAAATATACTGTCCATTCTACAAAATATTTGATAAACAACACCATATACTCTACAAATTACTCCTAAATTTAGCTCCAGAAAGAGACATAGCACATAATTGATGAATGCAACAACCTAGCAAAGCAGGAAATACAAAGTGTTATACACTACTTGTATCCACATTTTCCCTTTGAATTCAACTCCAAAAAAAAATCTATATATCAAAAAGATTGAATTATTAAGCAATTTGCTACAAGACACATGGATATCTCTATTAGATATCAGGTAAAATCATAAAAGTTAGAGATTTTCTCTAACTGTTGAGATATGGACATGAATCTAAGCACCACTGCAATTATTTTCAGCATATTCCAATGAACCAGAAACTCTTAAAGTCCATCAAGGATTTGATGTACTAAAAGAAAAAGGTGTTTGAAAGGTGATAGTGATCAACAACTCAATGGTGGTTATCTAATTCCTCCTTCAAATTCCCCCTACTTACAAACCTAAATCTTGCCAAAAAAATGTTAAAGTCTAAATGTTGAAGCAAACTAAAAGGCCAATGTACTAAAAGACAAAAGTGTTTGAAAAGTGACATTGCTCAAAAACTAAATGGTGGTTATCTAATCCCTCCTTCAAACTCCCCCTACTTACAAACCTAAAACTTGCCAAAATATGTTAAATTCTAAATGTTGAAGCAAACTAAAAGGCCGATTAAAGGTTTCAAATACAAGGAGGTGTTTTTTGTATAAAGGAGGGGGTGAGAGACTTGGGCTCCATGTGCCCACTCACATGAAGTAGCAACGTGTTAAGACAACAAACCTTTCCCATGACACCTATCATATCATGAGGGAAATATGGAGGAAAAGGCTTAAACGACCTCACCTTCTAATCTTATGGACGTTTATTTGATTCATTCTCTAAAGAACTATATTTTGGTGGAAATGGATCCTACATGTGGGATTAATTGATCCATCCAAAGGGTGAACATTGGTCCTATGTTACATTAAATAAATCCTTGGTGAGAGGGATAAGTATTCGACTGTATAATGATTTTCAATTATTTGTGGTTAATGGATTTGATGTTAGGGCTAATACCCTTTTATGCCATAATCATTGTGATAATTCCATCGAAATTGCAGGTGGGCTTTGGCTATGAGCCAGGGTTAAATATTGGTAACTCAGTTTTATGTGCTTCTGTAGGATTATGAGTGCATTGATTAGTGGAATTTCTGGAAATATTATCAAGTGTTTCTTGGCATAGAGGGAATGGGAGGATGAACTTCAAGCCTCCATGAACATTTTTAGATGGAACTAGTTGGAAATGGCCTTAAATATGGAGTCTATAAATGATGGTTGGGTGTAAATTTGTTCACTTCAACCTCCCTCTAGAGGTTGAGTTAGCTCCCACTCTCAACTTAAGCAACACCTCTGTAGACTCTACCTCCTTTTCCATACATCATTCAATGGATACACCCTAACTGCCCATATCTCAAAGATACTGGAAGGCCTCACTAAAGAAAAACATGTGGCTATCTACTTTGATACTAGCTCTACAACAATGAAATATGAAGACCTAGAGGCTAGCAACTCATGTGGACCTAGTAACTAAAGCCCACAATGGGCATTACATTTTTAATATTCTTTTAGTAACCTAGTGTGTTTGTTGGGTACCATTTACATTATTCCAGTGTGTTAAGTAGTATAGCTGTGGACTTCTAAGAGGTAGATATGGATAGGCCTCCATAGTATTTTTTTTTTGCTACTTCAACCTTCATCCTTAGCTAGGAATTCTAGGACATGGTTTCCCAACACTACATATTTTTTGTAAACTTACGCTGTATGGTATGGCCATAGATTTTTTAATATAAAATATACCTCCCGAATTTGAGAAAAAACCATACAAATATAATTAGTGTAGCATAGAAAAAATTGAAATTTACTATATCCATCAACAATGAACAGGGATAATGTTTTTTGTTTTTGTTGGGGGTTAGGTTTTAGGTTTAAGCTTTTGAACAATGTCATTCAATAATACCAATTGCACCCAACCCATTATACATGGACTACAAGCTTTCTTGGTTATCCATGAGTTTCCAACAATAACAACTTTAAGCAAAGGTTAATATATACTTCAAAGGCATCCAAAAGTAATGGAACTTATTAGTGAAACTACTATACTTACTACCCAAAAACAGTTGCAAAAATCCCCCCACTCAATACCAACATAAAATAGAGGTGTACAATAAAAAATTGACTAGATAGAATAAAGAATGCTTCTCACTGCCTGATGCATGAGCCTAGATACTTCAAGAAAGTGACAAAATCCAAAACTTACATGAAAAAGTGTTTGACTTCACCTTAAATATCACTAACAGAACCTTACTACTACTAACAGAAACCTATGCAAAAGCATATACTAATGTATCCAAACTTGACTTTGATTATCTTGTCATGTGAAATGGTCCTTGTTACACCATTTTTTGGTCATCTAATCCATTGTTATCAGATGGACCCAAGTACACCAAGTAAGACCAATTTTACCCCAAGTAAAATCGCATTCACTATGAAAAATAACTTAGTAAACCACCTTTATTAAGTTGTTTATGGTCTAAACAAGAAACCTGGTGGGGAAACATTAAATAAATCCATATTTGTTTGATTTTCCTCAAGGAATAATTAGTTAAACAACAGTTTGATTAATATTCTTGGTTATATTTAACCCAAAACAAGGAAATTAATTAGATAAATCATTATTTATCTTATTATTTTCTAAGAATAATTATTTAAACATTACTTAAATAACATTCTTTGTTAAATATGACTAAATCTCCCTTAAATAATTAAATAAATTATTATTTATTTGGTTATTACACAACCACATCCTTAAAATGATAAATAAATCATTTATTTATTTATTATTTACAAATAAGGGGATTTGACTCAAGTCAAATTCATTTTCCCTCCAACAAATGTAATAAAATATTCCATAAAAGTTGGATCTTGATTTGGTTAATAATATTTTAATTATGCACCAATATCTAGACTAACTCAATATTTTGTTATAAATAGAAGGGTTTTCCCATTCATTTGTCACCTTTTGTTACCTAAAGATCACTCTGGATCTCAACTCTTGGTCTGGCTATTGATCCACTATCATAGCCATATTTTTCCATTTTTGTCTGGGTTTTCTACACCATCAAGAGAGAGGAATTCTAAATCTGAAGTGCTGAGGACTTACAAGAACGCATCCCATTGAGGAGAACAGGGAACACCCTCTTGTGTTTTCCTCCCAGGTGCCATTAATAAAAATTTCATTGGATATATTCTTGTCTTGTCTATTGCATCTATGGAGTAATTCTTATTTTTCTACTATTTAATGTCTTCTAATGCATAGATCTAGATTTTTGTAGCATTTGTCTTGATCATCTAACTGCAGATCTGAAGATATTAGCAGTCATTTCTGCTGTTAGGGCTATTTGTTATGCGCAGCTAAAGTGGTCTTTTTTCGTACACCTCGAATCAAGATTCATAATAACAACTGGCGACTCCACACGAGTTTACAATTACGACCACTGTCGTTTTTCTGATACTTGCATATCCAGCTGCTTCAAACCCTAGGATTTTTCTTCAGCCCCTTGTTTTTGCATTTCTTAATGTTGTTTTTAACCCATAAAACCCTAAAACGATAAAAAATCTGACTTCCGTGTGTTTTCAGACCTATTGCGCAGGTGATAGACATCAGCTGCAGCTGAGACGACAACTTTTTCTGAAATCTGCCGCCGAGAGTGTCGGAAGTGCAGGTCGCACTTTTCAGCCCAAAACCTGCGACCTGGACCTCCATGGCGCACTTTACTGCCCAAAAAGTGTGACCTCTGCTGAAAACAGGTCAAAAACTACGACCTGGACTTTTTGCAGGGATTTTTCTGAAAGTTTTATGGGTTTGTTTGAGCCTCTGTTCAGGTTTGTCTGACCTCCGTCTTCGCCCGTTTTGGACCTGTACTTGTTATGTTTCACTCAACTAAGTGGGAACCTAGCCCCCTAGGGATTCATTACCCTCCACTTTTTGTGGAAGAGTTTTTGTTGTTGCAGGTTGTTTGAAATTTCAGAGTCTTCAGCCATTTTTTTAGATCTGATACCTCACCTTCAGATCTGCTTCAGATCGGCTTGTTATCCATTCAAATCTCCTCATATAGCTTGTTTGGGTTTTCCTTTAGGGTGCACTCCGCTTCCCTTCTAGAGATAGCCTTTCGCCACCTCTTTTAACAACAATTCTTCCCCTGATTTGTTGTTGTTTCTGCACCACTTTCTCGCAGATTTTGTCCTTTAGATCCCTGTCCCTTTTTACCTTAGATCTATTGGTTGTTTTAGTGTGTTTTGATTAGTTTTTTCACTCACCTATAGACTAGTTGTTGAGAGGACCACCTCCTTGGGTTTAGATTATTGCATTATTAGCTGTTTATTTTTTGTTTTTGCAGGCCGATATACTGTCATTTGCAATTTATTTACAGCTATACAGCACACTCTTTTCTTTTTCTCTACAAATGTCTGGGTTTAAAAATTAAAATTTACACACTTCACACACACACCCTAAGCAAAAAAGGGCTTGGTTAACACCGCTAAGAAAAGACTCTAAAACATTGAAATCAATTGATCCTGCACCTCTCTGCCCTTGTTTCGACATTGTAATCAGTTGATCCTGCACCTCCTTGCCCTTGTCAGTCTATTTTTCCTTTGTGTCGTGTTTGTGTCGTCACCATTGCGCCACCAAGGCGTTCATCCCAGAGACTTCTTGGTCTTCATCCTCAGTTTCCGGTAGGGATACTTAGTCCTTCGCATAGGATTCGAGTTAGTCCTCAACTGAGTCCGCACTCTAACTCTTTTTCTGGTCCTTTGGGTTCTCCTTCTCATTCCGCCTTTGGTTCCCCCCCTGTCACCTTCACCATGTCTGGTGTATGACCTAATTCAGGTGGTAACCCCGGCCCTCCCGCCGGGAGTACCACTAGTGGGAACGCAACGGACACTACCCCAGCTGCACCCTTACTCCCTTTCATGGTAGGCCTCAGCCTCCCCGACTTCGACTAGTTGATAAACGACCCTATACACCATGACGCTAGTTGGACCGCTATGCCAACAAAGCTCCCTTCAGACATCCCAAAGTTTGAAGGTCTTGCTGGACAAGATCCCTCAGATCATGTTAGATCTTTCCACGTGTGGTGTTCGTCTAATTCCATTACCGATGACTTTGTCCGTCTTCGGTTGTTCCAATGAACACTTACTGGTGAAGCTTCTAAGTGGTATGTTGATCAGGCCCCTTCCTCTCATACCACCTTTCCGACTCTTGCCTGGGCCTTTTTGTCTTATTTCCAGCTTCCGCTTTGTTACGACACTGGGACCGAGCTCTTGACCTCCTTTTGTCAATCATCTGCGACCTGCCTATCTGACCATGTTCAGGAATGGCGGAGAAGAAGAAGCCTATGTTGAGCCCCTACCTTCGAAGACCGTGTCTATATGGACTGGTTCCTTAGGACTCTCTTGCCGCCTATTTGGAAAGACACCGCATCGCACTTTCCTCAAACCGAAGAAGCTGCTCTCCAAATTGTGTTAAAATATGACCTGATCTATGCTCAGTCGGGTTATGTTTATACCGTTCTACCTGATCTTCCTAGACCTGGTGGTGCCAACGCAACGGGGGCATCTCACGCCGCCAACGGTATCGTTTGAGCTCTCTTTAATCTGTATGCTCAACCTTCCATGAGCTATGGTTTTCCTCAGGGAGGGGCTATCACCTCTTACAATTTCCCCCCTCTAGGTAGCACGTATCCAGGATACGACATGCCTCCTCCTTTTTCCCAACCTCCTGTTTACCACACTGCTACCCAACCTCCTTTTTATTCGTATCCACAGCCTGGTGCTCTAGCTCCTCCAGCATTAGCACCTCCTCCTCCCTTGCCTTCTCAACCCCCGCAACAGCAAATACCACCCCCTCAGGGACAAGTGTATGCACAACAGGGCGCGACTAATCCTCCTCCCTCAAAAAGGAAGAGGAAAGTCACTCAAAATCAAGTTGCCCCTGGTAATCCTGGAGCTAATCAAGGTAATTCTCCTAACACTACTTAACCCAAGCAGGATAGGCCTCTTCGTACGAACAAGCCTTGTTCTTGTTGTGGTGTTTATGGTCATTATATGCATGATTGTCCCCTTCTGCCAAAAATGCGACAGCTATGGGAGTCTCAAGCAACATTGAGAGGATAGCAAGTCATCCCTTTCGTTCCTCCCAGTCCTGCACCTAGTCAGCCGACTGTGCTTACTGATCCTTTCCCTCAACAGGGATTTGTGGCTACCCAACCACCTGAAGGATAGGTGGCCACTCAATCTCTTCCATATGGTTCCCCCGATTACCAGATATTCATGATGTCCTCTGATTAGCCTTTTGAACCTTCTTCTCATGGCCCTTCACCTTCATTTGGTACTCATGACCCCCTTTACCCTCCTGGGACGGTTGCTCCCGGCTTCAACCATCTTGGCACCCTCCCGCCTGGTCATTACCCCTGTTGTCAAATATTGTTCCTAGCTCCCCCACCAGGAGTGTACACAGTACCTATTATGGCCACCCTCTCTCTTCCTAACCTGACCCTTGGGATTCTCGTCTGGTACCTCAATCCTCCAACCGCTACCTCGCCTGGTCAACCTAAACCTTATCTTGCTTTGACCCCAGTTCAGTCGGTCCCTATGACTTCTCCCGCTGCAAGAGTGCCTCATTCACCTCAACAGGAACCACCTCCCGTTGTGACCGCTTCAGGTAAGAAGGGAAAAGCTCGCAAGGGGGCATTAAAAGACAAGGCTACCCCAACAAACCCTGCCTCTTCTCGGCCTCCAAAGCATACCATCCAGTGTGCTTTGTGCGATGTTGTCGGCCACGCCACCCATACTTGTCTAGAATTGCCTCACCTCAAGTCCATGGTCAATGAGCCGTTTCCGGAATTTGATATCCCAAAGGTATATGTCACTATACCCGATTCAATCCCGAAACTCAAACCATTGTGCACAAATCACCCTTGTGCTTTGTGTGATTTCCATGGTCACTACACTCACCTTTGTCCTCGCCTTAAAGATTATCATTCCTCTTTAGAAGCCTTACGCCAATTCGAGGCCGAGCGCAATGAGTCACCCACTCCCTTATTTTTGCATCTTGCTTCGGCAACACCCGAGGACACAGATGCTCCCATTAAATTTTCCCCTTATGATGTTGAGATAACGGGGCCTTGGTCGGAAGTCCACGATGAGACCCCCCCTGATGTTTCGCCTGACCTCCCTTCAACACCCTCCCTAGTCTCAACATCAGCGGATCCTCTGTCCACTCACCCTTCTGTCACCCCTTGCGACGATGCGCGTGCGAACCTCTCTTCTCATGATGAGGAGTAAGGTCGCTTCGCCACGTCAGGCGATCTTTCTTCCATCAGTCAACCCATCTTCTATTACGATGACGACATTATGGAAGCAACGACTACTCCTGACTTTATCTATCCCCCCTTACATCGAATTCATGCATTCGAACCACATGCACTTTGTGGCCATTACATTGACACCCAATGTTTGGGTAAGGGGGCACCCATATTTGAGAGACCAGGAGAAGCAGTTCTCCACCACTCTCCTAGTGAATCTAGTCATGTTGACTCTAGTCCCATCATTCTTCCACATTTAGAAGAACCTCTAGAGTCCCATATCACTTCAAGATCGCTATAGGGATGATACCCCTCATCATTCCTTCAAATTTCATCAACAACCCAGTCTCATAGACATTGTGGTTGACCAAACTATGAGCTTTCTGGGAGAACATCAGTTCATTATCCCCAAGTCCTACTTTTGGGATAGAAACACGATGTATGCCAACCCATAAACTTAAAGTCCATTTGATTCATATATGCAGTACCAAAAGAGATTGGTAATCGTATATTTCCTTTCTCAAACTACATAACCATACCGAAAACAAGTGGCACACCACATCATTAAAATGTGTTTAGATTTCCCTTTTTCTAAATACATTTTGGCATGACCATAACATGCTTGGGGGCACCCATGCCCTTCAACCATAAAATCCCGGATCTCAGCCCATAACAGCACTGAAACCCCCTTTCTCTGATAGGTCACACTTTCCAAGTCATTCCCTAGGATAGGTAGCATCTTTCTTCCCAGTACCTCCTACCCAGGTCGCAGAACAGACCCCAAGAAAGTGTGACCTGACCTGTTCATGAGTTCTAGGTACCTAAGCTGAACTTTCAACCCACTAAAATGAAAGAGTAGGATTAGGCATCTTACCTACAACTGTCATATCTTAAATTCCAACAGTCGGTTTATCTGCTACAACCGTCGCAAGATTTAAGGCCTCCTCTCCTCACGACATTCACCACAGCTCCACCGGTAAATGAGTGAATCTGGAAGGAAAATGTCTTATTAAAAGAAAACCCCTGATTTTTTCTTTCGCTTACTGCGACCAAACCGTAGCTCAGTATGATGAACCATCTATACCATTGGAAAGATCTCACCAAGCCCTCAAATGGGTATCTATTAGCTTGTTGTGATTTGATACTTCACCAGGACACATGTTGTCCAAGAAGCGCCACCTCACCCTTCCTCAAAATCAAATTTTTTCACTTGCAACACTCATACCGGGGGCACCATGTTGCCTCCATACTTGTCCATGCTCGTGTCGACTTTCGTCGTGAGTTACCATCTTGTACTCATGCCTTTTTGGTCCCCATTGGACCCTTCTCCTGTGTGGCAGCACCATCAAGTCACTCTTGTTTAGAGCATCCGAGTTGAGTCATCATTGCTTTCATGGAGTCTATCCCGAGTCCCTTTGCACCTCACTATAGTCCTCCATCCTTCATTGCTTGGTCCCTCTCTCGTGTCGCACATTATGGCCTTCAGTCCCACTGTCTCCTATCCCTCATGATGATGTGTCAGTTGCTGCCAGGTCATCCATGACATTTATGCTCTAACAAGAGAAGTCGTCCGTTCGCTACTCAGTCCCCCCCATTTCATCAACATCATTGGTGACAGTCTGTCAGTCTGTCTACTATTTTCTCTCGTGCCTTAGTTGAGGATCCCTTATTGCCTCACCTATGATGGACCTCCTTCTGTCGACATCAGCTCATTCATTCCAGAAGACAGATGTAGAGGGCGGTGTACCTTGGTTCCAGCTTCCACTCTTGTTCGGTGCCTCGGATCAGGCAAAGGGACTCCTTATTGCCCTTTGACTTGATTGCTTCTCAGCTTCAGCTCCTTTCAACATGATTGAGATTCGTATACTTGATGGTTCAGTGATACAGCAGCTGACATCGATGATTCTCGGGTGTGTGTGAGATGTCTTAGCCCTCACGAGGGGGTGGCCCTACAGGTAGCTCCCCTCACACTCGGATGACCTCTTCATTACAGCCTTCGATGCAGCTCCATACATTTGATGATGTCGGCCTCAGTCGCTTGCAACGCCTTTTTGTTTGCATGTATCGGTAAGATTTTTAGAGCCTTTTCCTGTTTTTAGGGGCATCTGGGTTGCATTTATATCTCATGTACTCGGATATCATTGTACAAGTCATGGCTGTTATCCCAGGCACAATATGTATGTGGGATTCATTATCGTGTTATTTATCTGGCTCATGTTTATGCCAACATTATGCCGTCTTGTGGTTTTTTGGACGCCTTATCGTTTGTACTATTGCCTCGACGGGCATAGGTATGCCTCCCCCGCTGCCTATAGCATGTACTCACTTATAAAAAATACTTGTCGCACCTCCAAGTCACCTCCTCAGGGTCTAGTTATTTCAGCACTTTGGTCTACCTTACAATCCTCTCTCTTTGACTTCCCCATTGTTGTCTAGTGATTGAGTTCTTACGACATACTTCGGTCATACGATTAGCTCCTAACGCTCGCACGCTGGGGGGCAATCTGTTACACCATTTTTTGGTCATCTAATCCATTGTTATTAGATGGACCCAAGTACACCACGTAAGACCAATTTTACCCCAAGTAAAATCGCATTCACTATGAAAAATAACTTAGTAAACCACCTTTATTAAGTTGTTTATGGTCTAAACAGGAAACCCCGTGGGGAAACATTAAATAAATCCATATTTGTTTGATTTTCCTCAAGGAATAATTAGTTAAACAACAGTTTGATTAATATTCCTAGTTATATTTAACCCAAAACAAAGAAATTAATTAGATAAATCATTATTTATCTTATTATTTTCTAAGAATAATTATTTAAACATTACCTAAATAATATTCTTTGTTAAACATGACTAAATCTCCCTTAAATAATTAAATAAATCATTATTTATTTGGTTATTACACAACCACATCCTTAAAATGATAAATAAATCATTTATTGATTTATTATTACTTAATCACACCCTTAAAATGATAAATAAATCATTTATTTATTTATTATTTACAAATAAGGGGATTTGACTCAAGTCAAATTCCTTTTCCCTCCAACAAATATAATAGAATATTCCATAAAAGTTGGATCTTGATTTGGTTAATAATATTTTAATTATGCACCAATATCTAGACTAACTCAATATTTTGTTATAAATA
Organism: Pinus albicaulis; assembly: GCA_034641835.2. NCBI lineage: Eukaryota > Viridiplantae > Streptophyta > Pinopsida > Pinales > Pinaceae > Pinus > Pinus albicaulis. The sequence goes on from CM076582.1 coordinate 279,107,980, forward strand.
GAAGGGTTTTCCCATTCATTTGTCACCTTTTTTTGCCTAAAGATCACTCTGGATCTCAACTCTTGGTTTGGCTATTGATCCATTATCATAGCCATATTTTTCCATTTTTGTCTGGGTTTTCTACACCATAAAGAGAGAGGAATTATAAATCTGAAGTGTTGAGGACTTACAAGAACCCATCCCATTGAGGAGAACAGGGAACACCCTCTTGTGTTTTCCTCCCAGGTGCCATTAATAAAAATTTCATTGGATATATTCTTGTCTTGTCTATTGGATCTATGGAGTAGATCTTATTTTTCTACTGTTTAATGTCTTCTAATGCATAGCATCCCATCGAGGAGAACAGGGAACACCCTCTTGTGTTTTCCTCCCAGGTGCCATTAATAAAAATTTCATTGGATATATTCTTGTCTTGTCTATTGGATCTATGGAGTAAATATTATTTTTCTACTATTTAGATTTTTGCAGCATTTGTCTTGATCATCTAACTGCAGATCTGAAGATATTAGCAGTCATTTCTGTTGTTAGGGCTGTTTTTTATGCGCAGCTAAAGTTGTATTTTTTCATACACCTCGAATCAAGATTCATACTAGCAGTCCTTGAGTGAAGACCACCAATATCAAGAATTTATCAGAGGCCACCAGCCCAGGGACTTGATCTTGAGAGCTCCTACTTGCCACAACACTCAACCACTAGCTAACCCACCAAGCTCCCTCTCCACTTTCTTTTGGTATCCAGATTTCTAGCTCTTTTCATGAGGGGTGTTTTCAAACATAGATCGGTGGGTGAGTTTAGATTCGATAGCAGTATCAATCTCAATGGGATGGCTTATATCCAACACCCGACATTGTCACTAACTATGCATCGTATGTAATGCAGAAGGAACACCAAACCAACTACCTTCTTCCATGTTGTCCAAATACATATGAGAATGAAGGGATTTCTTGCTTGCCCGACAAAAGGAGAGCTCTTTGTACTGCCAAAAAATAAGCTTATGTTGCAATCACTAAAAGCACCAATAATTTTTGCCAACATTAGACATCAGATATTTTTGACCTTTTTTTCATTTCATTTTATTAGCATGAAGCATGCACAGGTCACATATATTATACCCTAGATTATAAGAGAACCTCACTTTTCTCTATGCAAACATAGTGAATGACACAAACCATAATTTTATGAACTTGTAAGAAATAATATTGCATTCAGAGTTTTGAAGTCCTTCTCGTCCTCACACTACAGACAATGATTTCTCACAGGTCTAATGATAAAATTTATTCCATTTTTCAAAAATAAATAGAAAAAATATTTATTAACAATCTGAGAGGGATATGGGGGTGAGGTTTACCTTTGGATTTATATTAGGCGCAACAACAAGCGTAGCTAGGAGTAGAGTACTTTCAATATTCTCCTCCTGGTTCGCTCCATTACATTATGAAAATCCTTCTTTTTGGAAGAATTAATAGGCCCTGAATACTCTTCGACAGTGGGTGGAATCTCCAATTTTTTCATCGGAATAATCTTGGGGATTTCACCTTGATAATTTTTTTTTTTCCGCTTGAATCCAAACTGACTTGTTTTGTATTCATCAATCACTGGTTGTTGTTGCTGCTGCTATTCAAATTCCCAATACGCAAGCTATTAATCCAAACTGACTCCTTTTGTATTCATCAATCACTAGTTGTTGTTGTTGTTGATGTTCAAATTCCCAATATGTAGGTTGTTACCTTGATGGCTAATTGGTGATGCCCTTGCAATGGTGCATGGGGATTAATGAAAGAGCGCACATCTAAATCGTTATAGCTTTCGGTTTGAGCTCTGCTAAAAAAAAGGGGAACACACTCATAATGAAGGCTAGGTTAATACAATTAATGCATAAACTAAAGGGATCTCATTAACTGCAAGCTCTATTTCTACAAAGCAAGCTATTATTACTAAATGTTCTCTAATTAAGAAGGTATTAGAAGTGAGGCTGCCAATTCCATGCCATCAACGAATTCTTAAATCCCATTAAAACTCAACCAAGAAATAACTCCTCAACAACGGGAAATTTAAAATGAATATAGAGGGAAGAATTAAAAAATATGTAGGGAATATTGAGGGAAGAAACAAAGAGGGTTTTGTTATAGTTTATATTTATATATTGAATTGTAAAAACTAAATTAGAGTGAAAATTTGGTGGTCATGATAGTCATTCAGAAAAACATATATATTTTATGACCAAGGATATTGACTATGTTAATATGTGTTGTGGTTAACCATTTTAATAGCAACTTCTATGTTGGTGTAATAGTGATTGTATAAAAGTGTTATAATTTTAGCATTATAGATGGATTGATGGACCCCTTTAAGGGGGTCGTTGAATCCATCTAACTAAATTTAACATTGAAGACGAGGGTCTCTAAATTTTAACACTTCAAATGGACTCAGAGACCCCTTTGTCTCTAATTTAACACTACAGATGGATTTAAAGAAGGGGGTCTTTGAATCCATTTGTAGTGTTAAACTTTAGACACAAAAGTGTATTCATAATTTTAACACTGTAGATGGATTTAGAGACCCATTTGTCTCCTAATTTTAACACTGTAGTTGGATTTAGAGACCCTTGTAGTGAAATGTAACAGTTTAGTATCAAAATTGCAATTTTCCATTCATGGAACATAAATAACTAATTCGTATACTACTTGTACTTGTTATTTGGTCATATTTTTATTCTTGGACTATAATAGGCATTTACGTTAAACATTATTAATTTTGTCACTTATTATCTAGTCATATATTTTAATCCTGGACTAAATTAGTCATTTAAGTTAGTCGTTTTTAGTTTAGTCAGTTATTATCTAGTCGTATATTTTATTCCTAGACTAAATTAGTCATTTAAGTTGGTCATTTTTAGTTCGATCACTTAAAATTGCTCAAATTTAGTAGTAATTCACTTGAAATAATTGTGGTGACTAACTTTTTTAGTCACCTAGTCACTAATTTCATCATTTTCTACCTGAAATATATATCGGTTCCTTTTAAGCAACTAAAAAATACAATGAAAACTTAGTATATTAAACAATATTTAATAGTTCAAGGACCCATAAAGAAAAAAACATACTCAGTGAGTATGAAATCAATTCATCATAAAATGGTTAACGACATCCATATAGACCGTCTCAACATGGAAGTAGAATTTGTACAAAATATAGGTTCATTATATCACAATATTAAGATTATTTGAGTTGGTAAGAAGAGTACCTAAATAAAAAGATAATTACTAATAAGGCAGAAAGATAAGAGAAATAATGTTATAGAAGTAGGAACCTAGAAGATGCAGTTCATCTGGATCGGTTAAGACTAAGCATATCGAACATGCTTCTTAAGGCAGTCCATCGATTCCAAGTTACACGATTACTACTGAGTTGACAAAAGCAAATATTTGTGGTCATTCTCCAAGGTCATGTCCAAATGTTTAGGAGAAGAAAACTCCTATAATAAGGAGATAGTGTCTTCCAACAACTCCTAATGGGACACCAAATTTTATATCACCAAGGACGCATTTATGTGGAATCTCTACCACCTCTTTTATGCTACAACGAGAGGGAAGGAGTGGATGAAGAAAATATTTTTTTGGACTCCAAAAAAAATAAAATCTTAATCTTTCTTCAGTTTGATAAATTTTGGGGCCATTATTTTAAAACCAAGGTGAGGCATGGTCTTTTTATGTAAAAAAATAGTATTTTCATTGTAGTGCTTATGGACCACACTTGCTTTATTTTCAATATAAAATGGTTTAATTTTTTTTTGAATGATCTCTACATTATTTTCAACTGCATGGCATGGGTTACATTTTCTAAAGCAGAATTTGTTGGATTAAAACAAGAACATGGCAAACACCAAGGATATTAGTGGTAAACAACATTGTGATATTTTGAATAGTTTCAAGGATCATGAAGGAAATAACACATAGTTAACTCAACATTCAAAAGAGAAACACATATAATTTTCTCAAGAAGAGTTGTAGTTGATGTTATTCTTGGGTTCAAATTCCAGATTGGAGATGTCTACAGTTTTATTCAAGGTTAGACCTTAATTCACATAGAAATTCAAAATTTATTTAAAAGATTGTTATAGTCTTTTGTAGATACATGTTTCAAACTACAAAAAAATTGCTTTGTAAAGATTAAGCTTGTCTATAGTAAGATCAAGTGATCAAGAAGAAATATGGAGGTATTGCACCAAAATTACCTTTGATTTCAAAGGTAGAAAATCACGATCAATTTCTTTATTTATGAGGCATTCATGTTCGCATAATTAGACAAGGTCTTTAACTTCACCATAGGCCTCATGATTTGTAAGGCTCAAGGAAGTATTATTGCACTAAGATTGCATTGTAGCATGATCCTTGCCTTTTGTTGATATTTTTCTGTCTTTCAACAATTTTCAAAGAAGCATTAATCAGTGTTATACGTTATTGCCTTACGAAGTTTCCTTTGCAACATCTCGTGCAATTTCTAGTAAAATATTAATATTATTAAATTTTTAATATTATTAAATTTAATAAATTTGGATCCCAGAGGTTTGTATTTGAGTACACTACATGCATTGAATTTTTCACGTAAAAACGTAAATGTAAATGTAAATGTAAAAGTAATGTTTAACATTTAACGTTTAAAATTTAATCTAATTAATCTAATGTTGGCCCTAATGAAAAATCACTTGTCTCCCTAAATATATAATTTAACACAAATAAAGTGTCTAATTGTATTTGTGAGGAAGCATCTCTATGACACTGCAAAGGGTGAAATAATATTTGTTAGAAAGAATTTCGGGAGCTGTACGAAGTGGAAAATAATATTTGTGGGAAAGGATTTCATAGTACAAACTGCGATAGATTTTTAGGTTTGATTTAGTTTGCTCCTGCATTTTATTTATTTCTACCTTTTTGTTTTTACATTTTCATCTACTTTGACTCCATGGATGCGATCATGTGTAATGAATCACTCTTACCACCAAATTAGAATGATTTAATTTATGTGTTGCGCTAAACACCACCAAATTAGAATGATTTAATTTATGCGTTGTGCGAAATACCACCAAATTAGAATGATTTAATTTCTGTGTTGTGCGAAACACCACCAAATTTAGGTGATTTAATTTATGCCTTGCTTGAAACCTTGCCTGGCTCTGAAACAAAGTAATTTCAAGAATCTGTTTTTAAATGTGTAAAAAACAAACCTAGATCCATCTTAACCCTGGATCTATCCAGCACCGAGAGGGATAAAATATTTAGAGGTGCAAACCTTTCCTCAAGTTTTGCACTCAAAAAAGAGGTTTGCACCTCTAGAGATTTGATCCCTCTCGACGCTTGATAGATCCGGAATTAAGATGGATCTAGGCTGGTTTTAAAATAAATTAATATATATGGATAACAAGGGTTGTTTTTTGTAAGTTCAACAAAGTGAGGCTACATCATGGTCACTGTTAGTCATCAGTAATTTTTTCTAATATTAAAATATGACTAAGTTATAATCCTAGATTTCTAGAAACAATATTTGAGAAACATTGTGAGTTCTAGAAATATCACTCCCTTCATCATCCTAAGCTTAACTGATTCATTAAAAGCTTCATCTTTTACCTTCTCAAAAGTTTACCCTGCTGCTCTAAAAAGGCTTCATTATTGGGCCTGTTTGCCTCATTTCATCATCTCACTTTCACTCCCATTCATCATTTTTCCCCTAAAAAGCCTTAAACAATGTAAAAATCCCTTTTTACATTGTTTAAGTCTAACTTTTTAAACCTATCGAACCCTTCAAAAACCTTATAAAAACTATGTTTTTATGCTAAACCCACCTTTTTGCATAAATCATGCCTTAAGCCCCTTTTGCTTAAAAGCCCCAACCCCTTTTATGCATGAGACCGCGACTTCCACCCGTTTTTTAGCCCTTTCCCCATTCAAATAAACTCTGTCACTTCGTTTTTTTACACCCCCGCAAACATTATAAAAACCCCCTCCGTAAACCTTTAAAAGATCAAAAGTGGGCCCCCGCTTTCCGTCATATCTAGCCAAGTCCCCACCGTTGATAAGAATTTGTTCCCCTGATCCAATGGTTGTTGCGCCCCCTATCTCGACCCCACATATAACACAAGCCCATGCTCCATGACAGAGTTGCCCACGTCAGCAAGTCGGGCCAACCTTCCATCAAATTCTACCGGCCATTCACCTTGCGCCAGCTGTTTCTAGCCCCCTCCCTCCATACCTGTGCGTCGGTCCCCAAACCCTTCCACACCGTTGATCTCACCTCTTGAGATCCGACGACCAAGACTCTATATCACGCATAAAATAACATCGGGTTTTAAAACCCTTAACCCACGCGAAATAAGTGGTATTAGCCTAGACACACGTTAATCAACCTATGGTATCGCGTCCGATTGGCCCAATACCACTTACCACCCTCAACGCACACGATAAACTACCATGGTTTTCAAAAACCATTTTTTTCCCTTCACGCCCTAATTTGAACCTCTTCTTGGTTCCGCATACGAAACCTTACCCTCCACTCCATTTCTTCTCTGCAATACGCTTCCCAACCACCCCGAAACCCTGAAAATGTAGTCTTACCACTCCTCGCAGGTTTTAAAGTTAACTTATGGTTTGTGTTTGTGCAGGTTGTAATGGCGGGGATGCTTAAAAATGCATTCCAATGGCCCAAAAAGGACAAATGAAGCCCCATATGACAATCTGAGGAGTTTCAAACCAATTTAAATGGACATAGGCGAAGGTTAAACCCTGACACCACCAGAATCATGATCCTTGGTGGACATTCAACCTTTCAGCTGCGAAGAAGACCGCCTCCCTGCACATAGAGGAAAATTACAGTAAGAAGAAGTAGTGAATAGATGAAGAAAGCAGAAGGATTAAAGGGCTAATCCTGAATCAAAGGATAAACGCAGAGGATCAGGCAAAACAACCAGTGATTAAAGGATGAAAGTCAAAGGTTTAAAAACAAATAATAAATAAACAAACAGTCATAAAGCATAAGTAAAGGATAAAGATAGTGGGACAGAATACAAAGGCTAAATCAAGGTTCAAAGGTCTAATATAGAGTTTTATGATTAAACAAAGATATATTTACCCAAAGACAATTTCAGATAACTCAAACAAAGAAGCATTTACTTCTTCAAAGACCAAAATTGCCACCTACAACATTATTTCTTTCCATAAAGGTAGTGGGCAGTTATTACACAGTTAGAGATATTTTGAAGCAGCTCAATAGTTATTACAAAGCCTTTAAAGTAAAATGTTTCACCTATTTTTTCTTAGGAGTTAAGATAGAGTTATTGAAACAGAGAAGTAGCTGCAGATATTTCTGCCTTAAGCCTTGCATGGTTTTCAAGGTTAGGAATGCACTTACTCTGTAATAAATGATACTCAAACCCTATCTTGAGCTTCACCTCCTCATTTGCAGCATAAATACCGCATCTGAACTCATTGTATTGTTGGCAATTGATGACTATTTGAAGTAATACATAGTCTCTTGGAAGTTGAAGGAAAATTGATGTCTTGGAACTTTTGGATGCCCTGATTTGTTTTTTGATGGAGGAGGCTAGATCACTGGATCCCTAAGCTTAGTTGTTGGTGAAGTGCTTCTATCTGTTATTGTTATTTCCTGTTTTCATTATGTTTTCATCTTTCTTGCTACAGTAGAGCAAAAGTTTTAGGCTAAGAAATGTCTTTTGAAAGCACCTTAGTTCTGTTTGCTCTTCATTGTCTTAATGTTTTCTTCTGCAAGGTTTGATTGGAGGATTCTTAATTGCCCTCCAGTTCCATCTAGCTTGTTAGTTTAGAAATATTTCAATAGAGGATAACCAAGGATTTTTTCTTTTGGTAAGTCCATGTTCATTGATACGGCTTGAGAGGTTGTTTTAAGGAATGATTTCAATAGAGTGAAACCAGGGAAATTAGTGGTGAGTCCATGCTCCTTTGAGTACAACTTGAGATATTATTTTTAAGATCTTTTTTTAAAGTATGCTTACTAGAGTCTAAACCAGGGAAGTCTATGGCGTGCCCTGTCCTCTGGACTACCTCAAAAGGTTGCTTTAAAGATCCCTAGAGAGTTAATCAAAAGCAGATTATATTATTTATGTTTGATCTTAGGCTACTCTCATTGTTATCTTATATGTTTTCTTTATCTGAAAGTAGTCCTTTGATTGTTGGATTGTTGTCTGGAAGGTTTGCTTATTAAAAGTTTGTCCAAAGAAGTCTATGGTTTGCCCTGTCATTTGGTTTTCTTCAAACAGTTACCTTGAAAGATTTCTCTTGTTAAAAGTACATGATAAATGATTCTTAATTTCCTTTTGTCCTACTTTTCATTCTTATCCTTAATGTTCATCTCGTTATCCTAAAAACTTTGAAGATCCACTGGCCAAGTTAGATTTTCCCTATGATACTCCCCGATCCTTTAATGAACTTATCATGACTTTCATTTGACTCCATTGCCCAATGACTTAGAGATCTCCTCATTCTATCTATGCTCTTTGATCATCATACCCAACCAAAACAAACAACAAAAACCTCATACTTAATAACTAGCCTAAAATCAACCCTTAAAAGCAAACAAGAACACATCCTTTTGTAAACAAACTAAGAGATCCCTCTCTGAGTCTAGGAAGGCTAGGTCCTAGGACTCTAAAGACTAGTTCCATGTTGCCTTGTCATTTGGTATGTCAATATGCCAAATCACGGGACCACAACAGTCACGTTCAAGAATAACACCCGAATAGGGTGGGGAATTGAACCAATGACTTAACATCTAGGAGTGCATTAAAACACACCCAATCACAAGTTAAAATATCTACTTACGTAAATTAAATGATATCATTGTTAATATATAGTCTACCATGAGAAAGCAAATCATTAACAAAACTAAGATTTTCAATATATTGAATACTTAATGTCCATACCATAACAAAAATAATAAAGCTTTCAACAAATTCATACCATGTTAAATACAAATGTAATTTAAATTTTAAATATATAAATATTTTAATAAATATATTTTATTTTTAATAAAAAATATAATTAAAACTTTAAATATAAACCTTTAGTTAAGAATATATTTAATAGGATACTTTTAATTTATATTGGATTAGTCAAATTATACAAGTTTAATTAGTAAATCATTTAAATCATTTTCAAATAAGTGCATTTCTAATTCAATTATACCTAATTTTTATTTGGAATTTATCAATTCATTTAATATAAATATATAATCGATTTTTTTTGGTAAGCTAAAACAATTCTATTAATTCAAAAAATGAGTTACATCATGGATATCCAAACATAATAGAAACATTAGAGAAACTCACTAATAGATTCGTCATGACAACCCAAGAAAAAGGTGTGAGTTTTGCAGCAACATGCACAATCTAGAAAGACAACACAAGAGACGAGAGACACATAAACCACCCGTCCATCACAAAATGAGAAAACACAGAAACACACGAAACACCACAGTAACCAACTAACAAAATAACATAGTGCCACGATGCCAAAATGAACCAACACATCATAAGAGTTGCGCAAAAAAAATAAAAATAAAAATAAAATGCCAAGGAGAACCAACACAAAGTAAGAGTTGTGTAACTCACCATCCACAACCATTCTGTGAAGAGAACCATTAAAGCCAACCTGAAAAGTCGTATCACAAAAAATCATGATAAAAAGACTCAAATGAATAACATGCACGAGGGTGACAAAAATGTAGAACCAAAACAACCTCTGCATGATAATATTAGACGTCAATGTAGTGAGCCATAGAGCCATGCACTCTTCAAAAAATAATATCAACAAAATATGCAGAACATGTTGTCGATTACCGTTCGCAAAGCCCGGCCATATAATGTAGTGGGGTCTTACGCCTCACTAAAGGAGGTTGTCCCGATAAAACAAGTAACCATAACATTCAGTTGGGATCTCAGGACACAACAATGCATCTCGGCTGCTACTATCTATTGGAAGAGTAGGATCCACTAGAGGATCTGTTAATTCATCAGAATCAAAAACCGATAGCGAGAAACCTTCCACACAACCCAAACGAACATCAATATTGGTAAGACTGAAACGATGATTCCTCAAATGCGTTTAATGTCTTGAAGATGCGATAAAACATTGTAACTAACTACTTGATAATCCTTGAAGATCAGTCGAAGCAGGGTATCCAATTGTTGATGCAGAGATGGGGAATATAAGAAATTGAGTTGTCTTTTCCTAGAACGACCCAAGTTCAGAATCCATTTAAGTCCCCCTCCAACTATTTCAGAATCCAAAAAGTAGGCCCTTTCATGATCTTCCCGAGACTCGAGGATTAGTATTTCCTTGTGAACTTCAAGAGGGACAAAATTGAAAAGAGTTGCCATAGAGTCACAAAAAAAAGGTCGTGACCATTTTACACTCACATGCTCCAAACCACCATGGTGAGGCAACATCCATTGGTGAGGAGGTATAATGGATGCTGCAAACCGAGAAGAGAAACAACCCGAAACAAGTCCTCAACCAAAATAACAATCGAAAGGTCGGACTACTGCCCCCTCTACTCTAGACCACAAAATCAACTGGTGATCCCCCGACCAACCTCCAAATCAAGGGCTCAAATTCAAGAAGATTGGTTAATTCAGGGCATTGTAGAGACATGCAACACCACGAGAAGCACTGCCACCAGCCATAGGAAAAACAAAGAGGACTCCAAAAGAAGAACATAGAAAACCATACCCCACACCCAATTGACAAACCACACAAATTAAAGACAACCCTGTCGCAAACATCCAAATCTTCAAACCACCCAATCTTATGCCAATAATCAAAACGATAGTCTAGAGCCCAACGAAAGAGCCACTTTACTACCACAAAACCCACCAGACTAAAACCAAACAAAAAAGTGACATGAATACCAATAACCTGAAACCAAAAGAGGACAAGGGTAAGAAATACCTTGAAACTCAATATCCAGAGAAGGTAGTTGCGAGACAATGACCACCAATTCAAAAACCAACCAAAAATCTGAATTATGCAAGTATAATACGAAGAACATCGACACTGAATGACTCAATTATCTCGGACCATAAATATCCAGGAAATCAAGAAACTAGACCCAACCTCCTCAACACATATCCCATCAAAAGATCTGCTCATAAAAAATGAATTAAGTTGACAAAGGTTGAGGTATGAACCTCACCTTCGATCCTGGACCCCTCGTACTTGTGCCAGTGCATAGGGAATGAGTGAAATTTAAAGCGATGGAATGTGTGGCAATCAACCCAACCTCCCTCTCCCAAATGTTGCCACATGTAGTTCATGAGACAAATGTACGTCTGACACATCACCCAAGACAACTATCCTTGATCTCTAAACACAACCCATAAAAAATATATATAATTGAAATTTTAAATGTATAAATTGTCAATAATTTTATTTTATTTTTTTCAAATAATTTTGTCTTCACACATATCATTTCCTATATACACACAATTTATATATACAAATAACGACATATTACCACATATTCTTACTTATACTCATATTATATACTCAAAATTGCTTAGTAACGCTCATAACAAACCACTTACATACCATTGCGTACTATTTGATAGCAAAAGGGGCGTATTTACCCGTTATAACTACTCTTCGGGCGGACTGGAGAAGCGTTGGGTTGGGAGATAGGTTTAGCGCGTGAAACCCCGGAAAGGGAAGCACCAATGACTTTGCCTGTATGTTGGTTGCATCTGCCTACTCATGTATTCCCCAAGTTACTATTCCCATAGTCGAGCTAAAGATTGCTGGGATTTCTAACCGCGTTTTCTATTTCATCCACCCCGGCAATATATGGAAGCCAAGTTGGCTCGTAAACACAAATCGCAGTGCTTGGTTCCTTGGCAGTGCAGCCATTCGATCCTCATGCTTTTTGGTTCTAGTTCGTTATTAGTTCTCAAATATATTTGTTTGCAAAATAGAGGGCGGTTACAAGAAACACAATAACGAACTAGTCAAATATAATGGGCATCTTGAGCAGAAGTGCAAGATTAGCAAAATTTAAAATTGGGGGAAGTGTAAACGTTAAGGTCCAGACACAGGAAAATGGCGGGCGTGTCTTACCAGCGCTACCCCACTGTGGAAATCCGAGAATTGGGAGTGGATTCCATGAAATTCGATCTGAAGGGCACTGATGTGTGCATTGCCAACGCGCTCCGCAGGGTGATGATAGCAGAGGTGCCCACGGTGGCCATCGAGCTGGTGGATATCATGGCCAACACCAGCGTGCTTCCGGACGAATTCTTGGCCCATAGGTTGGGGCTCATCCCTCTTGTCAGCGACTCCGCATTCCACATGCTGTACGCCAGGGACTGCGATGCCTGCGATGGCGATGACAACTGCGAACGTTGTACCGTCGAGTTCAACCTCGACATCAAGTGCACAGGCGATGAAAACATTGATATTACTGCCGCCGATCTCATATCCACGTCGATGGGCGAGTCTGGTGTGGAGCCTGTCAGCACCCGCAAAGGGACCACGTAGGCAATCGAGAGTCTCCCTCACCTTCTTTCTTTGTCTTTCACATAGAAAACAAACACTGCAAGCAACCTATTCCTTTAATCTTCTTGATTTCTCTGTGGAAAGGTTTAAACATTATTTTTATTTATTTTTTAGTTGTAATTTTATATTATTTAAATTACATTAATGGCGGATTTATCACATTTGAGTGATTCATAGTTTTTTTTGAGATAATTTATTTATATATTCAAAAATATATTTTAAGTAACACAAAAATCACATTCTTACTTGTATAAACTTTTCAGTGAATTCAGTTTCCTTGAAATCTCATACCAATTCCTCTAATTTTTTGCCAATTTCAATGGCACAAAATCATATGATTAGGCTTTCAAAATCACTGATAGTTTATCTATTTATAATTCATGAATCGAAAAAGTAAAAATAGCAATATCTTTTTGCAAAATATTATTAGAAGGACAAGAATGAAGACTAGAAGCATTTTTTTTTAAACTTTTATTTTTATTTTTATATTAATAAGGGAGATTTAGTGGAGTTAACAACAATTACATAGAGCTGTTCAGAGTTCCAAAGTTGAGACAAGGCAGTCCTCTGTTGCTCCATAAGGTACAAAATAGCCTACATAAAAAAACATTCCAAGACAAATTTCCTAAGCATCTTATGACTTTGAAATACATGAAAATCAATGAAAGACCTGGTTACTATTTGCCTCCTCTTGCCCCACTTCAAAGGAAGGGGAGCTCTGCTTTTCCAAGTTCATTGGTTCCTTGAGTCGGTGAATGGTTTTTTCTCTTTGAAATTTGCTTGCACAGAATTGTCGGATGCTTGAATATTGGATGCTAAAAATAGGGATTCTTTACAAAGGGCAAATTTCTCACCATGTTGCATTTAGCATCAAGGGTAGTGATTCTTTGTTTTTGATGGATTAGCATGTTTATTATATTTTCATGCTCCAATAAACAATGGAGCTCAATCCCATTGATCTTTGTCGTAATTGAAAGGAAGATTTTCTTGTTGAAATGGATGCTTTCCTCATGCCTGTGCATGATTCTTCTGAATTCCGCAAGGTCCCTATTGTCCATGCTGTGCAGTTTAGCTATCCAGAAAGTTGGAGAGATGACTGGTAGGGGAGGATCTTAAATCCTTGATGAAAAAAGTCATCTGTTCCTTGAATTCTAAAAGTTAAGTCCAGACTAGAGGCACAGTTAATTCCCTAAGACATATATCCTTACACCAAAAGGATTGGGGCTTTTGTGCATAGAGAAAATAGAATTCAGGGTAGATTTCCAATTTGCAATGAAAGAAAGCGAGTACTTCAAAAAGCTTTCAGAATATGAAGGACAAAGTCACTTAACAATAAAATTGCCTACAAGTAGACCTCTTAACAAGACTCCTTGAACTTTAGACTTGTCCCAAATTACCAACTCAGAACGAGACCCTGAACAGAAGCTAACACTAACTCAGAACGAGACCCCGAACCAAAGATAACAAATACAGGACAATTAACTGAACATAGAGTATAAAGCTATTTCCGTAGGAATTCTAACAGTATTAGCTTAATAAAAGACATAAGGGTTCCACGAATTCCTGGAAGAATAGAGATAGGGCCGTAAGAAAAACATATCAAACCTGGTGTGCAATTTCCTTTGAATCTTACCTTTGGTGCTATTGTTAGGCTCGTTATCTAGATTGACCTACAGAATTTTTGAAGCAAAATCTTCCTCCAATGCTGAATCGCCGGGAGAAAATCCAAAACACATACTAGCACAGATGGTGCCCGACCAAGACCCTAAAGAGAAATTTCGAGAGAAACAAAGGGTTGATACTCATTGGATTTAGGCTACTATGATGCCAATTTTGGTCATCTTCTCTCATAATTTTCCCAGTGCTAAAGCATACTAAAGCTCTGAGCTGTTAAATATTGATGATGGTTTAAATGCTTGCATGCTACAAGTACCATATTGTGAAGCATGGAGAATGCAATGTTTTAAAACTCTGACTTGGGTTTGGAACCGGCTGACCCGCTGAGGGCCAACTCCGACTCTGACTCGGTATCGACTCGGCCGGTTTGGTTTCAATGACTCGGTCTTTGTAAAAATACATCAAATATTAATTTTTTTCAATAAAAAACATAATTTTAAAGATTTTCATTCATGTTTCCAAACACAAACCATTAGAATATAGACAAAAAACAACATATGCTCAAAGTAGGCTCATGAATCTACCCATTTTATCAAAATGACACCTAGTGCATTGTCCAATACATACATGACATAGAGATCAAAACAAAAACACATAACCAAGGAGGCTCTAAATGGCCTTTACAACAAAGCATGACTAGTCACTACTGCTAGACAAGGCAAGATCCTCTGGCTCAGACTCTGAATCAGAGGGGGAAACCCATGGCTCCTCCTCCTCGTCAAGATCTTAAACTGGCACTGTAGAAGTAGTAGCACTAGCACGTTGAGCCTGAGATAGACGAGCTAAGCACTTGCGTCGTGGCTGACTAGAGGAAGTGCCTGCGACTGAAATTGGAGGACTTGGGGCTGGGCCTGGTAGTGGTACTAGTGGATCTGCATTTAGTTGAGCCTCTACTTGTAAATTGAAGTCCAACCCCGCATCAATATCCTCAGCAGATTCAAACTTTGGTGGACGAGTCTCCACTACCTAATATGATGTTGGATCAATATCATCCAACACAATGAGATCTGAATCAAGTCTTTTGTTCAACAATTGGTTGCGTCTTAGTCGGAGGTTGTATTGGACATAGACTAGATCATTTAACCATTTTTGCTCCAAACAACTTCTCTTCTTTGTGTGAATCCTTTCAAAGACAGACCAATTGCGCTCACACCTAGAAGCACTGCAAGTTTGACTCAAAATGCAGATTGCAAACTTCTGCAATTCAGGACAATGGCTACCAAATGCCTCCCACCATTGTGCTGCAAAAAACACAGTTATGTAATGATTTTCAGTTAGCTCAACAAATTATATCTAACTTTCAAATTATAAACAATTTTATAAAATAATAAAATATGAATTTGAAAATTGAAATTCTTTTTTTTACCTAGCTCATCTGATTCCCTTGCAATCCTTGCAAGGTTCTTGCTAAAGGTACTTGTGGCTTTGCTAAAGATAGTGATCTGTTTGTGTATCAACAGTTAGTCACTCTCCTTAGGGATTATGCGATCAATGCAGTCAATCAATCCATCTCTAACCTCCCCAAGCTCCTGCCTCCAGAGCTTTATAATGATACCTTGGGTTCAGAAAATATCAAGCTACATGTATAGGGAGATGGAGTTGATTGTTCCATCTTTGATCAATGGTTTCCCAAATGGGCCCATACTTAGCCACTCTTTCCTTGTATGCTGACTTTATTTGCTCCTTTGCTTGATCCATAGCCTCATAAATGAAGCCCATAGCCAATATTTTGCCATCCACCAACCGCAACACCTTAACCAGTGGCTCAACAACCTTCACAATCTCTGCTGCCTTTTTCCAAAATATTTCTTCCTTAACATTATTTTTCACATCTTTTCCATCCTGTTTGCGAGATCATTGACATTCATTCCATTCATCATTGGAAAACACCTTTTGCAAGTTTCTATGTTGAGAAAGCATAGATTGCAATGTCAAAAAAGATGTTGCAAATCTAGTGATGGCAGGCCTAATAATATCCTTTCCCCCTGTGTATTTCCTCATCAGGTTCAAAATCCATGAGTGATTGTAAATATATTTTGTTATGCTTTTGGCATGCTCTATAGTGTTCTTGATCCAATCTCTTTTACCAATATCCTCAAGCATGAGGTCTATACAATGTGCAGCACATGGGGTCCAAAAGATGGTTTTGTGTTTTTCCTCACATTTTACCACCAAGAACATAGTTAGATGCATTATCTGTGATGATTTGAACAACATTAGCCACCCCCACCTCTTCAACAACCTCATCCAAAAGCTGAAACAACTTGTGTGCATATTTCAGCCTGTCAGATGCATCAACTGATCTTAGAAACATGGTTCTCTATGGGCAAAAGATAAGAAAGTTTATGATGGTACAACTCTTTTGATCAGTCCATCCATTTGACATGATGGTACATCCTGTTTTTGCCCATGAGTTTTTGAAATCTCTCAAATATTCATCAATGGAAAAAATCTCTTTTTGCAAAAGAGATCCCCTTAACTCATGCATAGTAGGGCCTTTGAAGCCCTTTCCAACAACAAATATGGCATCAACCATAGGTTCATAATATGGTGAACGAGAAGCATTGAAGGGGATATCAACATCATACCACCATCTAGCTATGTAATCACAAGCAGTTTATCTCAATTTTTTCTTCCAATGCTAATCTAAAGTGGGTAGCATTTGACCTCTATTAGCTTTAGGACCATGCGCATTATTAGAGGGAGAGGAGGGTGTGAATTTTTTTTTTATAGTACCCTTAGTTTTCATTGTACCCTTACCCTTTTCTTGAATAGAATCCAAATAGGGAGGAGAATAGTGAAAGGGGTTTGATGCATCAGTGCAAGGGATAGATGAAGAGCCCTCATAATCAAAATTGGGGTTGGGAGCCATCATGTGTTTTATATTCCTCTTCCTCCCAATTTCAGCCTCTATTTCTTTTTGCCTAGCTTTGTCTTCCTCAAACTTCTGAAATTGATCTCTCAAATCGTTCCTAGTTTCCCCAATTTCTTCTATTGGTGCTTCACATAGAGTAATTTGGCCTCTAAGACCAGCCAAGTGTAGTTTCAGCCTATGAATGCCCCCTCCACCCCCCTTAATTTTTCTCTTACAAAATTTGCAATGCATTTGATCATCAATCATCTCAGTATATGCCCAAGCAACGTCTTTCATTCTAGGAGACATTTTGCATTGATATTTGGACACGGGAATGAAAGGTTTAAATTTGAAAAAGAAAACAAAAAAAACTACTCATTCTATGTTCATTTCTTTCACAAAAATTTATGCTTTCAATTTCCAGATTTGCAAAAAAAAAAAAACAAGCGAAGGCAGATTTTAGAAGTGAAAAAAAAAACCTCTAGGCTCTAGCCTCCTCAATGCTACTCCAACAAACCAACTCCTCAATGCTGCTTCAATGACTGCCCAAAAAGCTCCTCACTGCTGCTCCGAAGATTGCCCAAGAGACTCCTCAAAGCTGCTCCAAAAACCAACTCCACAACTCTTCACAAATTCTTCACAAATGCTCACTCAAATGCAATGAGATAGCTGTGAGGAAATGAGAGGGGTTGGGTAGCTTTTATAGGATTGGGAGGGGTTAGAGGGCATACCAAAGCCCTAAAAACCCATTTAATTCCGGTTTGGGGTCCGTTTTGGGCCATTGTTGGTGTCTACGGTTCGTTGTCTATGGCTCGATCGGTCTAACTCGGACTCAATCGAGCCGACCGGTTTGTGACTAAATCGATCGAGTCGGTGATCTGCTCGGCCAATTCGGTCACAAACTGATCGAGTCGGTGACCGACTCGGTCGGTTCAGTCACAAGTCGGCCTCTGGACCAGTTTTTCTATCGAGTCGTTTTGGCCAGTGGGTTGGCTCGGTTGGCTCCGCTGAATCCAAGTCAGTCCGACCATTTTTTAAAACAGTGGGAGAATGATGCTTTGACCATTTATTCTTGGGGAATTAAATGATGATTGAGTGTCAATCCAAAATGAACTTTATGGGATAATTTTTTTTTCTTAAGGATTCCTATCTCAAGGCTTGTGGTTAAATTAGCCCATTCATTAGCGATACAATTGAAGCCTTTTGGCATATCAACAAGGAGGTATTCGAGAAGAAAATTGCTTCGTTGTTCATGGGTGTCACCTTATCAATTATGACTTTGATTACTATCATTGAATCTCCAATTATCATCAATGATATGATTCTTTCTTCACTAGCCATGAGGATGCCTTGAAATAGGTGTAAGCTTTTGCCTGATTATGTGTTGCATTACCTAACCCCCATGTAAAATATGCCATTGTATTTCCCTTTGGATTAAAGAGTATTCTCATTGCTCTAAAGAATCAATAGGATTCAAGAAGATGATGTCAACCTCAAGGGTAGATATTTTTTGGAGGGAAAAGAAAAAAATATTTTTTTTAACTGTATTTTGGATTTGTCTCCTTATAGATATACTTGTTGGAATTAAATTATGCATCCAAATACTCACTATGCATACTTTTTAGTAGATTCATATTGAGATAAATTGACAAAAAAATGAAAAATGCCTTTCTTGCAAGGAACACATTTTTCATGTAACTTCAATTTATCTTATTATGGGTCTACTCAAAACTATGCATTAGGAGTACTAGGATGTAGGGATTCAAAAAGATGATGTCAACTTCAAGGGTAAATATTTTTTGAGGAAAAGGAAAAAAATAAAATTTTAATCATATTTTGACTTATTATAGATTTATTCAAATGTCAAGCTTATGCATTGGTTGGATGCAAAATTAATTTTTGCTTTCAACAAATACCCATTATGCATACTTTTAAGTAGGTACACGCCGAGATAAAGTGAAGATACATGAGAAAATATTTTTTTCGAAGAAACATACTTTTTCATGTATTTTCAGTTTATCTCGGTGTGAATCTACTCAAAACTATGCAAAGTGGGTACTCAGATGTAGAATTTAATTCCACATCCATTGAGTGTTTATAATTGACATTTGAATAGAACCCATAAGTAGATAAGTTGAATATACAATAAAGAAAACAATTTTCTTTAAAAAATCATAACTCTTATTTTATTATTTTAATTATTATTTTATCATTTTCCTTAGGATGCCCATTTTAGACCTCAGATTTTAGTTAATGCTCTTCGCTAATCAATGAATTCTTGATTATCTTGCCATATTATCTAATGTGGATTGACTAAGGTGGAGGGGGTACGAGGGGTATTTTGGATTTGAAATTGATTGAGTTGGGCCTCTTCATCCTTTTCAAGGCTTGTTCTTCCTTGGATTGAATGCCCTTCACTAATCGATGAATTCTTGTTTACATAAGCCATATTATCTAATGTAGATGACCTTGGATTGACTAAGGTGGAGGGGGGATGAGGGGCATTTTGGATTTGAAATTGATTGAGTTGGGCCTCTTCATCCTTTTCAAGGCTTGTTCTTCCTTTTTAGACTTATGAACTAAATATTATGCTAAGAGTCCTTTTGTCTTTGTTGTTGTTAGAGTTGGATTGATCTTTTCTGAATGAATACTACATCATTCCTAGAAAGCCATATCTTCCAACATATATATTTAGGGACGACATCCCATTTTCTCTTTTAAGGCATTTTTGTTTTGCATTGTTCTTTTATAGAGTTTTCTCCACAGAGACATCATTTCTTTCCATGTGTGGAGAATTCTAACACAATAATTAATTCCTACAAAAGTTGATATCCATACCTCCTTGGTATAGTTACATTAAAAAACAAATTTTGATATCTAAAATGGGCTTTCTAAGGAAAACAATAAAATAATAGATAAAATAGTAAGATAGTAGTTATGAAATTTTAAAGAAAAAGAAATAAATTATTTTTTTAATTGTATTTTTCGGTTTATCTCCTTATATGGTTACTCAAATTTCAACTGTACACAATATTCAATGAGTATCCACTTTGCATACTTCTAATTAGATCTACATCGAAAAATTTTGAAAATACATAAAAAACCATATTCAGAGTAGAAGAACATTGAATTTTTTTCATGTATTTAATTATTTTTTTCAATGTGAGTTTACTTAGAAGTATGCAAAGTGGGTACTCATTGGATGTGGAATTTAATCCCGCATCTAACAGGTGTATACCATTGACATTTGAGTAAACCTATAAAGAGATAAGTCAAAAATATAATTAAAAAAGTAGTTTTCTTCATTTCCTTGCAAACTATTTACTCCTAGGGATGACTTCATCATATTGAATCTTATTTGTTTTTTTTAAATAAATTTTGTTAGTACATTTTTTGTTTTGAGGCTCATTTTTTACTTTAAAATTTCCCATAGCTGATGTATATATTATTCATTAAATTGGCTTAACTCACACCTGGAGGGTCCTTGATATCCTCTCTATTTCAAATTATTCGATTTGAGGAGCTTTCCATGTACCGTAATCCCACAACATGTGTTAGTCTTGGGGATCCTATCATTGTGTTAAATGAATATCTAGATTGGAGATTGAAAAGGTAGAGGAAGATATGATAATTGAGTGATGTTTGCCCCTTTTTTCAGAGTAATCAACAACCCCACATCCTTTATGATCCCTTAAGTGGATATCCCATGATGCGCACCCACTTAATGCATTAGTAAGCTTTGAAACTAAATGATGGAGGTGAACAAAATGAGTGCTTATGTTCAAGCCTAGTGAGTGATTAGAGCTCACTAACCACTTTGAAATGCCAATAAGGTTTTGAGGTTTTCATTATCCATCCATAACTTTAGAGGGTGCAATTTTACCCTGAGAGAAGGGGATTTCTTTCCCATGATGTTGTTTTCCCATACAGATATTTTAGTTCCATTTCCTAGTATCCAAGTATGCTTGGATTATGGAGGATCCTTCACCCCAAGAACTTTTTTATTCTTGGGGTGTAGCACCCCTATTTTCTAATGAACAAATGATGAAGTGCATTGCCAACATGGAGGACTATGACCGAATGGTATATTTTGTAATTGTAAATATAATTTCAAATGATTTAATGAAATGTGGTAGGTTGGCCTAAGTAGTGGGACTGACAGATCCATGGTTTAGGGAGAGTTGTGACTGGGGAGGAGCATGATAGCATGCCCACCACCATACTATTACAATTGTGATGATGGAAAGAGGTTGCGTTGAGATTCCTTAGTGGGGAATGATTCCCATCATGTGGGAGGAGGACAAAAAGGAAGAAAAACATAGAGAAAGGGGGATTTTTTATGCAAGAGAATAGAGAAAAGAGGGCATAGCAAGAATGGGAGGAGAACGTTGTGTAAAGCAAAGCCAAAAAATAATGCAAGACAAAGTTCAAAAATTATTTTGATTAGCGTAGTTGAGGTGTGTTGACCTCAATACTGATGCATGGGAGTAGTTAGACTGTGATGCCCAAGCTGGAAGGATCAATGGGAGGCTCAGAGGAGAAAATTTAGGTGACGAGTGCTTGCCGAAAGGGGGTTAAGAAACCAATTGGGTACTTGCTGAGGAATATGATAAACCACCCAATGCTTGCCCATTAGGTCAATAAACCACTCAGGTGCTTGTTGTAAGGATGCTAAACCACTAGGAAGGGTAGCCATCACCGGGGGTGCTTGTTGAAAGGGGTTGATAAATCATTGGGTGCTTGCTAAGGAGGTTGATAAACCACCCAATGCTTGCCTAGTAAGCTGATAAACCACCTAGATAATGTTCTACTAGACCTACAGTGCTTGCCTTGAAAAGACAACTGATAAAATACCTACAAAGTGTGAAAATTCCTGAATACAGAAATCCTACTGTAGTATCATGGTTTACTTCACCTTCTTGATTAAATTATACAAGTTATCTTCAGAAACAAGATTAAGAAAATACTGAAATAAACACAACTAACAACCTACACATGCAGATCATTTACTGAATATTGCACTCATTCAAACAAAGTGACACACTAGTTTTTGGACATAAGTCCCCGAAAAAAATACAGAAGTAAACACAACTAACAACCTACACATGCAGATCATTTACTGAATATTACGCTCATTCAAACAAAGTGACACACTGATTTTTGGACATAAGTCCCCGGAAAAACCCAAAGCGGGAAAAACGGTGCAGCAGATATGAGGGTTTATTATTATTAAGTAGATTCTGAGTACAACAAATCTGGGCACCAAATTTGGTTCACCTGACAGAGAAAAAGTAAATCTGCAGCTAACCTGTTGTTCTGAGACCAAAAATTCTGACTAATCCACACCCTTAAATGAGATTTACAAGACTCAACCCGGATTTGGCCCTGAAACCCTAGCACTGCTCCTAAAGCCCCAATGTTAGCCCTGCTAGGCTCTGTGTGCCTCTGCGCTGCTTAGAGAGGGACTGCGTAACCCCAGAGTGGGTGACGCAGTCCTTACGCTGCCTCTGGACGCCTCTGCGTAACTTTGAAGCCCTTTGAATGTGCAGCGCTGCCCCTTCCTGGGCCTGCATAGCAGCTGGAGCCTCTGCACTGCGCAACTACTACCCTTGCTCCTCTGCGTTGTCCCTGAAAGCTGCTCCTCAACCTCTTGTTGACTCTTGGCTTCAGGATCAAATCATCCCCTGAGACAATACTACCCCTCGCTGCAAAAAAATCTTTCGGAAATTCTTAGCAAACCTTGCCCTATAATTCCAGATCTGTCTCTCAGCTCTGCCTCTGTGTGTATGTCTCCAATTGACCCTCAAGCCTTTCTCTTATACTTTTTTGTTGAACACTTCAACGACCGAGGTTAAAACTCTCATCAACGGTTGAGATTAAGAGACTGCTTGATCCGCTTCATTTAGAACATTTCAGCACATGTGTTAATCAATTTGCTTTAATTATTTAATTTTACTAAGTTTTGACTTAGGAAATACATTAAAATAATTAATTATTTGAATAACTTAAACACCAGCTGAAATTTTTCCAAATGCTTTCTGGGTTTTGGAGGTCAAGTGTGTCTTAGCCCCTCCACAAAATTTTAGGGCTAGAACACACCTGATGCTACCCCATCTACAAAAAATCTCAACACTCCCTCTTAGCACGGAGTGTGCTCTAGCAATACATCCACACCATGTATTGCAAGATCTTGGAATTGGTTTCTGTGCTGCTGATGCTTGGCCTGCTGCCCTTCATCCATTGCACTGCTGCTTTCTGTACTGCTGCCCATGTCACTGCCACTAACACTGCCACATCTGTACTCCAACTCCCCTCTCAAATTGTTGCATCATGCTACTTATAGCACTAGCACTGCTAACTGTTGCACTGTAACTCAGTTGCCAAGAAGTAAGCAACTGAAGGACTCCTGCCCCATCGTTGACAGATAAGTCAGGCTGCATCTCATCACTGAAATTCCCTTAGCTACTGCTTTACGCTGTCCTCCTGAAGCCAATGCACTGCTTCAGCTCTCCTCTGCGTGAGCACTGCCTCTCTGCGCTATTGAAGTCCCATCAGCCTCTGCGCTGGTGAAGTCCCATCAGCCTCTGCGCTGTTGCCTCCATGATGCTGCTGCCTCTGCATTACGCTGTTCCCTCTTCAGCTTTTCAGCTCTCCCCTCTGCTTCGTTGTGACCTTCTACAACCATCTCCCGACTCATCCCGCTATCGTCTTAAGGCTCTCGTAGCTCGTATGTGATCCAAGAGTAGGGTTGACTCAAGGATCCCACCACTCCTGTATGTAGATGCTCTACAGATCCATGTCATCCCACCTCTTCTCTCGAGGCACATGAACACTCATGGCTGCATCATTATCAGAGCCATCATCCTTTGTTGTTGCAGCCTTGGATTCAAAAGATCCTTTGTCCTTCTTCTTAGGACAAGTGTTGGCGAAGTGTCCAAGTTCGCCACAGTTAAAGCACCGGACATTGGAAAGGTCCCTCTTCTTCTTCCCTTGCTGCTTCCTTTCCTTTGATGCAAGGGCTACATCATCCTCCTCTTCTTTCTCCCCTCTGGCTGATTCGCTTCCACTGCTTTGCCTCTTTGTGATTCTCGTGATTTTCTCCTAACGGAGGATTGCCCACGTCTTCCCATGATGGTAATGCTACCTTGCCCAGAATGATTTGGACAAATGTTTCCCATTCTTTCGAGACTGCATTTAGGGCAGTCCTCACTAGGAGCCCCTCATCCGGATTTGCACCCATGGCAATTAGTTGATCTCGGATAGTCTGAAGTCTGAAGAGGAATGGATCTATCTCCTCACCCTTCATCATCTGGAACAATCGCATCTGATTCTCCAAAAGTATCCTTTTTTGGATAGAGCCTCCTTGATACATTGTGTCCAATGCAACCCACATCTCATTTGCCGTATTCTTTTCGAGAATTTGAGGCACGATGTGGTATTTGACTCCGTCCATGATCAAACGCTTAGTTGGCACTTGATTTTCTTTGTACTTCTTTATAGGATCTGCATCGGTTGGCAAAACTAGGACTTTCTCTGCATAATCTTTGAGTCCATACTCATCCAGAACTGACAGGATTTTGGCCCTCCAGATAACAAAGTTGGACATGTCGTCCAACCTATCCTGATCTCTCAGTCCATATTGCGCCATCTGCTCAGATACGTAGAATAGATACTCCTCTCCCTCTTTCTGTTGCAATACTCAACAAAAAATGCTGGATCTGAGTTTCTTGGTGATTATAAACCCTCTATAGTAGCTGCTCCCTCTGACAACTGATTTCCCTTTTGGAAATCTTCACCTAAACACAATTAGACAGTGCTCTCCGATCACCCTCTTGATCGAATCTCAGATCTTTTTTGCTCAAATCTGCTAAGTGACTCTCTTCCTCCTGCTCTTTGTTGACTTAACTAGGCACAATTCTGCACTGGCAGAATCTCCACCACACCAGCACCGCTGAAGATCTAAAACACTGCTTTTGGATCTTGGCAAGACTTCTATGCAACAGGAAGAATGACTGGACTGCGTCTCACTAACTAGCCCAACATAGCCTCAGTTATGCTCAGAAGTGGACTGTGTATCCCCAGACTAGGTGACACAGGCCTTACGCTGGCTTGGGAGGGCTCTGCTTAAGCCTGATGGCCTTCTGTAGCTACAGCGTTGCCCAACTTGGGTCTGCGTCCTCCTGCTGCCAAGTTGCCCCTTTCGGATCTCTGCTGTTGTCTCGCAGAAAAAATATTCTTCAGCTGATTTGCTGGAGATTTAGCTTGATTTGCTATTGCTCTGATACCATGTGAAAATTCTCGAATACAGAAATCCTACTGTAGTATCACATTTTACTTCTCCTACTTGATTAAATTATACAAGTTATCTTCAGAAATAAGATTTAGAAAATACCAAAGTAAACACAACTAACAACCTACACATGCAGATCATTTACTGAATATTACACTCATTCAAACAAAGTGACACACTAATTTTTGGGCATAAGTCTCCGGAAAAACCCAAAGTCGGAAAACCGGTGCAACAAATATGAGGGTTTATTATTATTAAGTAGATTCTGAGTACAACAAATCTGGGCACCAAATCTGGTTCACTTGACAGAGAAAAAGTAGATCTGCAGCTAACCTACTGTTCTAAGACCAAAATTCTGACTGATCCAGACCCTCAAACAGGATTTACAAGATTCAGCCCGGATCTGGCCCTAGAAACCCTAGCGCTGCCCCTAAAGCTCCAACGTTAGCCTTGCTAGGATCTGCGTGCCTCTGTGCTTCTCAGAGAGGGACTGCGTAAACCCAAAGTGGGTGAAATAGTCCTTACGCTGCCTCTGGAGGTCTCTGTGTAACTCTGAAGCCCTCTGAATTTGCAGCGCTGCCCCTTCTTGGGCTTGCGTAGCGACTGAAACCTCTGCGCTGCGCAGCTGCTGCCCTTGCTCCTCTACGTTGTCCCTGAAAGTTGCTCCTTTGCCTCTTGCTGACTCTTGGCTCCAGGATCAGATCATCCCCTCAGCCAATACTACCCCTCGCTGCAGAAGAGTCTTCCAGAAATTCTTAGCAAACCCTGCCCTAGAATTCTAGATCTGTCTCTCAGCTCTGCCTCTGTGTGTATGTCTCCAACTGACCCTCAAGCCTTTCTCTTATACTTTTGCATTGAACACTTCAATGACCGAGATTAAAATACTCATCAACGGTTGAGATTAAGGGACTGCTTGATCCGCGTCATTTAGAACATTTCAGCACATGTGTTAATTAATTCACTTTAATTATTTAATTTTCCTAAGTTTAGACTTAGGAAATACATTAAAATAATTAACTATTTGAATAACTTGAACACCAACTGAAATTTCTCCAAACGCTTTCTGAGTTTTAGAGGTCAAGTGTGTCTTAGCCCCTCCACAAAATTTCAGGGCTAGAGCACACCCGATGCTACCCCAACTACACAAAATCTCAACACAAAGAAATCCCATATTCCTGAAAAGTTGAGCAATACCTCAACAAAATCTGGATTGGAAGCCTTGTAAAAGCACTCCCCTAGGGGTGGACAACTGCAAGAAATACTGTGTTGCAGTTGGCCTACGGTTGGGTGGAGAGTTGAAGTCCCACTCTCTGTTGTCAGTCTTTTATTTTTAATGATAAGTTGCCTACTTGTATCCTTGTGTATTCTAATGCAATGCAAATTCTTGATTGCTGATAGTTAAATTCCATATGTTGTTAACGAGGAGTGTATGCTCCTGTGTATTTAGATGAGATTGATTCTTATGTGTTTCCATGTTGAGGGATATATGGTTCCTTGCTTCATTGATTAACTCTTCATAATGATTGAATTGTGCTGTATGGCCTTGGATCTTAAGCTGTTTAAAAGAATCATGTCTCTCTATATGTGGCTATAATGACATGGAGGCGGAAATTGTGTCATACTACTGAGGGATTGATATGCCAATGTGTTGAGTTCCCTTAAGAATATAACACTAGTATTCCCAGATTATTAAGATGTGTGGCATTGCATTGAGCTTTGCAGTCATGGCTCTAGATCAGGGAGGTCATGGAATCATAGCCTTTGCGTATGAAAGCAGTGAGTTCTCTACTATTAGTGTAGCTCAGGAGGGATAACCTGAAATCTATTTAAGTGTTAAAGGATGTCGTTTGTGGACAGATATATTTATATATACATGTATGTCAAGTCATGGTCCTTTGTGGGCCTTAACTTTTCTTAGTGTGTTGACTAGAGGTGTGGGGCACGAGAGACAAAAGAAGGTGATGGAAAGCCATGTCCATCACAAGATGGGGATATTCATGTCGAGGGACCACAGACCTTAAATGGAACAAAAGGCACAATACAAGTTGAGTTGTGGTTAACGAGTTCAGGGGATGATAAATCTCCCCTAAACTCGATTAGAATGTTCTAGTCTCATAATTGTAGTCCTCGAGATCCCTCGCTGTGGCAACACATATGGTAAAAGAGGTCAAGGTTAATAGGGTTGGCGAATGGGATTAATTCCCAACAGGTGATGACAAGTCTTTGTCTTGCAAAGAAGTTTTTGTGTGGGCTCCTTGATGTTGTGGTTTGAAATGCTTAAGATTGTTATAATGGGAAAATGTGGCTTTTGCATGGAGAGTCGGGATCTAGTGGGATCTAGGCCGGAAGTTGAGGTTGCAGCATGACATGCAGAGGGCGATGATGTGGCACATAGGTGGCATAACATGTGGCAAGTGTCAGAGGCCTTTTGGAGGGCCAAGTGGCTTGAATTTGAGCGACACATGGCATCCTCAGAGAGGTCCACATGGCTGGTATGACGTTAGCGTGATATCATCGCGAGATGGCACCAACAGTAAGAGCTCGATGGCAGCTGTTTAGGTAGACACAAGTCTAACCGTAGCCTATTGGAGGTTTAAAATAAAAAAAGTGAAACCAATAGGGCAGGAAGTAGTAAGTCAAGGAAAAGAGGTAAACAAGCAGACGAAGACATGGTGAAAGGAGGTACCCTACTCGATACTCAGAGAGAGAACTAAGCAACCTTTACCAATCTTAAAAAAATGCAGTTAAGAGACACCATTACCAGCGAAAGAGGAAAGAGAAAGAGTGGATGCTTGAAGAATTTAAAATGGCATAGCCCCCTACATTTGATGGAGAGGTGAAGAAGGTTGAGGAGGCAGAAGCTTGGTTGTTGGGGGTGAAGAAGTACTTCAAGGTACATAATACTTTGAGAATATGATGGCTAGTGTAGCCATTTTCAGTCTCAAAGGGAAAGCTAAAATATGTTGGTAAGAATTGAAGAATTTCAAAGACATCAGGGAGAAGGAAATATAGGAGAAGGTTCAAGAAATACTTTCGGGGAAGTACTTATTTGAAAAGTACTATGACAACAAGACCAAGGAATCCTATGAGTGCAAATTAGGGAAACTCACACCTGATGAGTACACAAATAGATTGTTGGAGCTGCTACGGTATGTGCCTTACATTAAGGATGAAAAAACTAAAATCCAAAGGTATCTCAGTGGATTACCACAGGCTTATTAGGATAGAATCGAGTTCGATGAGCCAAAGACCTTAAAAGGTTCCATTTGAAACATGAAGTATTGTCATGAATATTCTAGACACAAGGCCAAAGTCTAAATAGATTGAAAGAAGAGAGATAAGGCAAGCTTTAAAGTAAAAGGGCCAAAACTCTCAGGATACAAGTCAAGAGGAAGGGATGGGAGATTCAATGCATCTTCCAAGAATGAATATCAACAAAACCTGCAACAACCAACAAGGATGAATCTCCCAGATCAGTAAGAGAGGAGGATGAAGGTTTCGGAAAGGGGCTTGTGGAGAAAACCATTTGCGAAGGAGCAACAAGTTGGCACAATGCTATATAATTTACATAGAGTAGCAACAATGAACGATGTGGCCTGAAGCATACCCTGAATTTATGTTGCGTTAGACAAAAGGCAGGCAGAGAAACAAGCTACAATGATCCAAATGGAAGGTACGATCATCAATCAACATGTTTCAATTATAATTGAATCGGGTTCTAATTTCAGTTATGTCAACCCACGAATTGCATAGGAATGTAAATTTCCTAAGAAACCCTATAAAGAATCATGGTTGGTCCAATTGGCTACAAGAAAAAATAGGCGGATAACGGACATGGTTGAGTCCTTCCTGGTGGGAATTAGTGGCATGACCACTATAGTTAATTTAAATTTATTTCCATTGGGATCCTATGTCATTTTAATAAGAATGGATTGGTTGCAGCCCATAGGAGCAATGTTGAATATTACGAGAAAGCGTTGGAATGTCTCAGCGATGAGGGTGAAAGGGTAATGTTGCAAGGAATAAAAATCCCAATCTTGCTTATACAAATAATTGCACTTCAAGTGAAGCATTGTAGCAAAAAAGGGTGTGTACTATATTTTGTCCATGTGACCGAGGAAGAAAAAGGAAACTTAGACCCATTTGAGTACCACTTGGTGTTAAAGCAATATGGTGACATGTTTCTAGATGAGTTGCCAGGACTACCTTTTAGAACGAATATTGATTTCACCATTGAACTAATTCCTAGAACAATGCTCGCAGCGAAGGCTCCTTATCGCATGAGCATGTCAGAGCTTGTGGAGCTGAAGATACAACTACAAGAAATGTTGGAGAAGGGTTACATTTGGTCGAGTGTATCACCTTGGGTAGCCTCAACACTATTTGTTAGAAAGAAGGATGGCACATTATGAATGTGTATAGATTATCGGAAGTTAAGCAAGAATAATGAAGAAGAATTATCCGATGCCCAAGATTGATGATTTATTCGATCAATGGAGAGAGGTAGAGGTGTTTTCAAAAATTAATCTGAGATTTGGTTATCACCAAGTCAGGATTAAGGATGGCGACATTCACAAAAATGCATTCAGGATGAGTTATGGGCATTATGAGTTGTAGTAGTGCACTTTGGGCTTACAAATGCCCCGACAACCTTCATGTGCCTGATGGATAATTTTCTATTGGTTTTTGTGGATGGCATCCTTGTGTATTCAAATAATAAAGAATGGAATGAAGACCATTTGCTGAGGGAGCATAAGCTATTTTCAAAACTCAACAACTGTGAGTTTTTCCAAACCCAAGTTCACTACTTAGGACATGTTATTTCAAAATAAGGCATGGTAGTAGACCCATGGAAGATCAAGGCTATAATTGAGCAAACCACTCCCCAGAATGTTAGAGAGATCATATCCTTAGTGGGATTAGTTAAATATTATCGAAGTTTTATTCAAGAATTTTCAAGGATTTGATGTCTAATCATTGCATTCAAGAGAAAAGGAGTAAAATTTCAATGGACTCTTGAATGTGCAGTCAATTTCAAACAACACATTCCAAGGTCAATAGGATCTACATTCCAAGACAACATCCGATTGAGGTTAGTTGGGATGTTACCTTTGATGAGGAGGTAGCCTTCAGGAGGTCTAGAGAGTCTCATATGGAGATTGATAGTGAGGAGCTAGAGGCTCCATAGGATGCAGATCACTCTAGTCTACTTGTTCATCCTTCAAACTATTAGAAGGATTCAATAGCCCTAGTAGAGCCAATGTACCTGCCTAGAGATGTTGTAATGACCAGGAAGAGGCCAACATGGCTTCGTGACACTTTGCAGGATGCATAGAGGCATGCAACGCCCAAAGATACTTTTGAGTTATATGGCATTGATGAACCACATTGATTATGAACCTTCTATTTATGAGGATGCAATAGGCTAACAAGTTTGGGAGGATGCCATGATGGAGGAGTATTAGTCCATCATGAAGAATGATGTGTAGAAGAGTTCCGAGACAGAGGGGAAGTCAGTAGTGACTTCCAAGTGGATATATAAGGTCAATCATGCAGTAGATGGCAACAACGAGAATTACAAAGTGAGGTTTGTGGCAAGAGGGTTCTCCTAGAAAGAGGGATAGGACTATGAGGAGACTTTTGCTCTAATTTCTGGGTACAATTCCATAAGGACTATTATTTCTATTGCTTCAATTATGGGTTCTAGGTTACATTAGATGGATGTAAATACCGCTTTCCTCAATGGTGTGATTGAGGAGAAAGTGAACATAGAGAAACTCGGGGCTTTGTGATACATTGGATGGAGTCCCCTGTTTGTAGATTGAAGAAGGCTTTGTATGGACTCAAGTAGGAACCCAGGGCATGGTATTATGGGATTAATAGATGCTTGATGAGTTTGGGCTTCACTAAGAGTGATGTGAATCTTAACCTTTACTTCATGGTTGTTGATAGTGATCCTTTGATCTTGGTGTTGTATGTTATGATATGTTCCTTATTAGGATAGAGAGGCTCATTATCAGGTGTAAGAGGTAGTTGGCTTCAGAGTTCTAGATGAAGGATCTTGGCTTGATGCATTATTTCTTGGGATTGGAGGTGTGGTAGAGACTAGGCGAGATCTTCCTTGGACAAGGGAAGTACATAGTTCAGATCTTGAGATTCGATATGATGGACTGTAAGTCCATAACTACACCTATGGTGACAAATCTAAGGAAGCTGAGTGATTCCTCTTTAGACTTAGATTTGGTGGATCCCACTATGTATACGTAGTTGATTGGATCCTTGATGTACTTGGTTAACACCAGGCTAAATATTTTCTTTGTAGTGAGCACTTTGAACCTATTTATGGTTGAGTTGAGGCATGTACATTGGGTTGTCGTCAAGCATGTGTTGAGGTACCCGCATGGTACATTTGGATATGGTATGAGGTATTTCTTAGGTGGTGAAGTGAGGTTGCAGGGATATGTTGATTATGATTGGGCTAGGAGTGCAGTGGACATAAAGAGCACCTTAGGGTACGGCTTCAACTTGGGATTAGCTATGTTATCTTGGTTTAACAGGAAGTATACTTTTGTCACACTCATTACAGTGGAAGGGGAGCATATCGCAACCAATGTTGCAAGTCAGGAAGCAGTGTGGCTTTGGAAGTTGCTTGCAAGGCTATTTGATCAAGCGTTAAAGAAAACCTTGATATATTGTGATAATCAAATTTGTTTCAAGCTTTTGGAGAATCTAGTGTTTCATGATTAGGTCGAAGCACATTGAGATCAAATATCACTTCATTCGAGGCATGGTGCAGAAGGGAGCAAAGAAGCTTCAGTACATTTCCCTAGAAAAACATATTGTGGGAATTCTCACTAAGCCTCTTTCTAGGGGAAAAATTGTATACTTCAGAGACATTCTTGGTGTGATATATAATGTCTCCCTCGGTAAGAGGGAGTGTTGATGTTTTTGCAACATTGGGTAGATATTCTTCGATGGGTTCATGCTGATTTGACTAGTGGGGAATGGTACATTCACCCATGGGGACATGTTGATTTGGCTAGGGGTGAATGGCCCATGGGAAATATTTCTTCCATGGAGCCATGTTGATTTGGCTAGGGGAGGTTTTCCCACGATGCTCACATTTCTTTCTCTAGGATGGAGAGTTCTATTTTTTATAGAGTAGGTTTGATTTATTTATCTAATGGGGTTTTTACCCATTAATGGAATAAACAATTCTAGTCTAATGTTGAGTTGTAATGTAGGCTCAATAAGTGGGGGTTTCTTGTGATGAGGTGCCACTTTATGGGTTTCCACTCAACATTAGAACTCTATATAAATAAAAGACCGTGCGAGGAGAGAAACCATCAACATAGCAAGCTCATTCAATCTTTTCTAGTGGAGGAGAAATTCAGTCGAGGAGAAATCTCTTCATCTTCATCTTTTCTTCATCATTTCTATCCCTCTTTTGGAGGTTGTGTGTGAGGAGGTTGGCTATTGAGCACTTTGACAACCAAGTTTGATTAGTGCTGATTGATATGTATAGTCGAGTTTTGACCATAATTGATCGCATCCATTTGATTCAGTTTGACCGCAGATTTGGCCTCACATGCGTGTTGATCATAAATTGCTAATAGCAGGGCCACACATGCAGGTTGATCACAAATTTTTGACTACAGGGTCACACGTGTGGGTTGACCACATATTGTTGATCACACTGCCAAGTTGACCACAGGGCCAAGTTTGACCATGATGAAGTTTGATTGCAAATTTGACTTTTCACTGGTTTTGACCAGCGTTGCCTTGCAATTGTTTGATTAGGTTTGATTGGTATTTGAATTGTAAAGTTGGCTTAGATTTGAAGACAAAATTCTTATTTGTAAGCCTTGCTGAAAAAATAATTTCTCCTTAAGAAAAGATTGATGGGTTTTCTCCCAAGCATTGGTTTCCGAGGGTAAAAAATATTGTGTCTATTGTGCATGGTTGTTTCTCTATGATCTTTATTGTTTTTGTTGCATTCACAATTGAGATTTTCTGTGTAAATATTTAATGATATTAATAGCATGAAAAAATATTGTTTGAAAATCATTAGGAATTAATTATCACTTCAGGAAAATGGTATTCTGCTACACTGATCCGTAATTTCTACGTGGATCTGCGAATTCTTGAGTGTAACAATTCTGCAAGTGCGCAATGGGTCTGTGCACAACAGTAAACTTGCGGTAACTAACTACGCAAATTTGTGAGAGGTTATTCGTGAGATGGCAGCTTTGTTAAAAGGGAGTAGCCAGGTGCTGCCATGAGGAAGGCGCACTGGCTCTCCTTAGAGCCGTGTGAAACGAAGAGGATGCCACGCAAACAACAAGCAGTTGTTCACGCAGCAGAAAAAAAGAAAAGAAAAAAGAATGAGATACAAAGAAAATGTATTTTGGTAAAAATGAAGAACATAACATTATTAGTTCGCCCTCCCTTTTTATCAGCAAGGGCACTCTTATTACATAGGATGCTAAATTAAAACCCACTGCAGAAATCACATGCACCCAGGTAGGTATGCCTATTCTGCGCCTTTGACCTAGGCATTAGGGATGCAGGCCTACCCCTATGCCAACGTAATTAATTGATAGCAGGTATGCGATAAATTAAGGTGTGCGCCCTCTCCCAAGTGGCCTAATTCCTCCATGTTTAGATTTGGAAGCGTCCTAGCGTCCATGCGAAGATGAGGATACAGACGGTGCACCACTTCAGTGGTCATCCACTTTGCCTGAGCTGCAGTTTGTCCTTGGCGTGCCACAAGGTAGGAGGTGTAACTCCGGTGTCTGGTAGAACGAGTCCTGGTGTCCAATAATGTGTCTTTTGACAATGGGAGTTGGAAGTCAGGGATGTTGTCCACCGAATGAGTAATAGTGACTGGTTCCTCCAAGAGGGGAGGCTCAAACAACTTGAGATGATTGACATTAATGGCATTGTGTATTTCGAGCTGAGGGGGAAGGTCCAATCGATAGGCATTCTCCCCAATTTGTTCTAAAATGGTATAAGGGCCATATCGGATTGGAAGAAGTTTATGATGCTGTCCTTTGAAGCGTTTCTTATCCAAATGTAACCATACTCTGTCTCCTGGTTGAAAGGTCTTGGAGGTCCTTTGTTTGTCATGCCTTTGCTTGGCACGATCTTGGGTTGTTTTAAGTGCTAATGTTACGACAATGTGTCGTTGTGCAAGTTGGTGAAGAAACTGGTGTGCTGAGTGTTGCAATTTTTGCTGGTGCATGGTACCTTGGGGATCCAAAGTGAAAGGAAGCTCAGTTGGGGCTGCTGGTTGGAAGCCCAAACATACTTCAAAAGGAGAGAACCCACTAGAAGAATGTGTGGCCTTATTATAGCTATGTTGCAGAATGTGTAAATAGTTGTCCCACTATTTACTGCGCCCAAAATAAGTACGGAGAGCATGGACCAATACTCGGTTGACCACCTCTGTTTGGCCATCTGTTTGAGGATGGAAGGTGGTAGAGAATTTTAGTTGACACCCAAGTCGTGTCCAGATGGTCTTCCAAAATGTGCTGAGGAAGCATGAGTCTCGATCTGAGATGATGTTGCTTGGTAGGCCAAAATGTGGCCAGACATGTTGGAAATACAATTCTGCTGTTTGAACTGATGTAGTTTTCTTTGTGTAGGGAATAAAAAGGGCCATTTTGCTAAAACGGAAGACTACTACCAAGATTGCAACATGTTTCTTTTGGGTGGTGGGTAGTCCGCTTAAGAAATCCATAGAGATTGATTCCCATGGCCGCGAAGGGAGAGGCAGAGGCTGATATAAGCCATGCTTTCTATTGGATGGTTTTGCTTTAGAACATGAGGCACGTGCTTTAATGAATTTCGCATTTTGAGGTTGCATAGAAGGCAAATAGAAATGGCGTTGGAGGTGTTGGAGTGTCTTTGTAGTACCAAAGTGGCCACCATAGGTTGATGCATGAGCTTCTCGAATGAGCAAGAGGCGATTGTCTGAGTGTGGGACACAAAGTAAATTGAATTTGTAGAGCCAATCATCCCGGATGGTGTGGTCCAAGAAGGGAGTCTGATTGATAATTGTGGGACTGTGTAAGGCAACCCAAACCTCTTGAAAGTCCGGATCAGTAGCATAATGTGCTTTCCATGAATCATAATTAGCAGAACACACTTCTAGAATTGGGAGGATTGGCATGGGTGGCCTGCTGAGTAAATCTGCCATTTTGTTAGAAGTGCCCTTCTTATATTTGATCACCAAATGAAATTGCTGCATGTAGGAGGCCCATTTAAGATGCCTTTGTTCCTGAAGCTTAGATTGTGAGTTGATGAAGATCAATGGATGATGGTCTGTGTGGAGAATAGTCTCTTTGCCCAACAAATAGTGGCACCATTGCTTGAGAGCTTGGACCAAGCTGTAAAATTCTTTGTCATAAGTACTATAATTTTTCTTGCCCTTAGAAAGAGCTTTTGAGTGATAAGCAATGGGGTGTCCTCCCTGTTTAAGTATGGCACCAATAACACATTGTGAGGCATCTGACTCAACCTCAAATGGTTGAGAGAGGTCGGGCAGACGCAACACTGGAGATGAGAATAGTGCCTCTTTGAGATGAAAAAAGTGGTTGGTAGCCTCATTAGTCCAAATAAATGTAGAATGACTATTATAGAGCTGATGCAAAGGACGAGCAATCTGAGAAAAATGAAGAATAAACTTACGGTAAAAATCAATACCACCTAGGAAACTTTTGAGCTCACTGGCCGAAGAAGGTTGTGGCCATTGCTGCAAGGTTTGGATGCGAGACGAATCTGGTTGAATACCTTCTGAGTTGACCATGAAGCCAAGGTAAGGAATTGAACGCTGGCCAAAATAGGACTTCTTCTCCTTGACTTGTAACTTGTGCTCTCTGAGGATTTGGAGAACTTGATGGACATGCTGCATGTGGGAGTCCCATGTCTTACTGAAGATGAGAATGTCATCTAAGTAAATGACAACAATGCAACCCAAATGTCCTCTAAAAATATCATTGATGAGGCGCATGAACGTGGCTAGTGCGTTAATCAGGCCGAATGGCATGACTTTCCATTCATAAAGACCGAATTTGGTCTTGAAAGTTGTCTTCCACACATCATCAGGGTTCATTCGAACCTGATGATATCCTGATGTCAAATCCAATTTAGTGAACCACTCAGCTCCTTGGAGGGTGTCAAGTAACTCCTCAATCCGGGGTAGGGGGTAACGGTGCTTTACTGTGGCTTTGTTAAGGGCTCGGTAATCAGTGACAAGGCGCATGGAAATTTATTTTTAGTTCAAGCACCCATTGAGTGTTTCTAGGGCTTGTCATTGAGTATACAAGTCAATTGAGTCATTGTCATGTATGGAAGACCCTTTTGGGCATGTTACGTATTGTAAAGAAAATTTATTTGAGTCAAAGACCCTCCAAAACCTTGTCAACGGGCAAACAACAAGTCATCCTACATTGACTATCAAGTCGACCTCATGGAGGCAATTTGTACCCCTAACAACCTATATATAAGAAGGATATCGATCTCATTTGGAAACAGAAGAAGCAAGTTTGATCTCCTCAAGAAAGAACCTGGAAAAGGACGAAAATCAAGGATAAGAAGAAGAAAAGCAAGATCGAAGTTTTTGAGCCTCTCTCTCTCATATTAGGGTTTCTAAAGACTCTAGGAAAGTCAAAGTGTTGGAAATTTTTTGGGCAAGTCGAAGTGTTGGAAAGTTGCTGGGCAAGTCAAAGTGTTGGAAAGTCGCCGGGCAAGTCGAAGTGTTGGAAAGTCGAAGTGGTGGAAATTTGCTGGGAAAGTCGAAGTGGTGGAAATTTGCTGGGCAAGTCAAAGTGCTGGAAAGTTGCTAGGAAAGTCGAAGTGCTAGAAATTTGTTGGGAAAGTCGAGGTGCTAGAAAGTTGTTGGGAAAGTCAAAGTGCTAGAAAGTAGAAGTATTGGAAAGTTGTTGGGCAAGTCGAAGTGATAGAAAGTTGCTGGGCAAGTCGAAGTGCTAGAAAGTTGCTGGGCAAGTTGAAGTGCTAGAAAGTTACTGGGAAAGTTGTAGTGTTGGAAAATCACTGGGGGTTGAAGTTATTGGAATTTGTTGGGTCGAAGTAGCTAGAGGTTGTCAAAGTTGCTGGAAGTTGCTGCTCAAAGTAGCTGGAAGAGAGTTCTTTAAGAATAAATTTTCAAGAGAGATTGTCCAAAACTCAAGAAAGACAACAAGAAAACGAAAGAAAGGAATGAAGCCCATGTCACCGAAGAAGTGGAAGAACCTGAGAAGAAGAAATTGAAGGAGGAGGAAGTGAAAGATCTCTACTATGATTGAGATAATCTCCTTCACTTAGTTCTTTTCGGTTTTTGTGAAATATAGCTATCATGATAGAAAGCATTGTAAGTATGATAATATGGCATCATATTAGAAGCATACGATTGAAGCAAGATCTCATGACACCACTATAGAAGCTTGAAAGGATAGTTGAAGTATAAGTCTACATGGATGTAGCAGTCATCATTGAAAGGAAGTAGCTCTTGGTAACCTCATTGAAATCGTAAGTAGTATATATGGTTGAAATAAAGTCATCTAGCATGATAGAACATAAAAATAATTCATCATACATCATCATCATTAGAAAGGGGCATTTGCAGGATGAGGATAATCGAGATCCTTTGTTGGAATCTTCATTAGAAGGTTCACCTCTACTTGGAAGGAGAGATCCTCGCTTATCATTCCACCTTGTGTGGGATCCGTTGTTTAGAAGGATGATGGTATGGTGACAAATGATTGCAACATGTCAAAATGGTTGAAGAAATTTCAAGCAAGGAAAGAAAGTTGCCGACCAAAAGAAGAAAAGAGGTATGTATATGTTTGATAAATTAAGTCATGTCATCATATAGTTGCAGATAGCATGGGTGAAAGCTCTATCTTATGAGCATGGTAGAAGAAGAATAATATCTTCCTTTGGTAAGATGCATGAAGGCATATGTATTAAACTAGTTCATATATTTACAAGATGAAATCAACATAATATGTCCTCATATGGAATATAAGGTAGTTGACAAGATGAAGGAACTATATATGGAAGTTACTGGGAACAATATGTGAAGAAAGGAAGAATAATTCGTGAAAGATGCAACTATAGTCACATAAGATAAGATAAGTGATCAACATTCGATGACTAAAATAATTGGCTAGGACATCTCCACGAAGAAGGTATGAAGACTTTGATGAAGTTCGTAAAGGGAAACCCTTGACATTAAATGTCTTGGAGATGTGTATATGAATGTGCAGGATGTTGAAGCTGTAAGCAAGTAGATGTCATGATGAAAGGCCATCATAAAAGGTAACTTTGATTTGATGTTCATTTTGATTTTTGAACAACATCTGGTCGGGTTGATGCAGGGATATCGAAAGAGAGTTGTAGATGTCATCTACAACTAGTAATCATTGGAATGGATGAAATATCCTGAAAGTAACATGACTTAGAAAAGGTAGTCGGATGAAGAAAAGCCAGATGCGAACTAGAAGAACACTTTTCGATGAAGAGAAGGATGACATGACTGATATGGTTCATGAAGGAAAGTGATGGATGGTCGATGCCCTACGGAGAAAATCTAGAAGATGAAGGCTCCAGAATGATGAAGATGAAATACAGGACACCAAAAGAAGGATCCCTATGAGCAACTGAAAGTACCATGATCTCCACCAAAGAAGAAATAGCTAATGTTGGTAACAAGTCCCTAGTTAAGAGGGAGCTTGGACAAGTCCCTAGATAAGAGGGAGCTTGGGTATATTCCTTTTATAGGAATGAGTATATCTTCCCTAGTTGAGAGGGAGAGATAGACACATCATTCTTGTCTTCATATTGTGAAGAAAAATGGAGGATTGGGTAAGCATCTTAGACTGAATCCGATACTCTTTGAGGATGTGGTAGGGCATCCAAGATGTAAGAGTAGTCAAAGAAGAAATTCCTTGAGGATGTGTTATTCCAAGATAGGAATTTTCCTAAAAGGACATACCCTGTGAACACTCAGGTGGGGTATGTGCCTTTAGAGACAATGATGATGGTGTCTACCAGTCATTGGTCTTGTCAGCATTGAGCTCTAATCTTGTGGAGAGATAGAGTTGTTAGTCAAGGCCTTTCTATGTGACAATGTGGGTTAGTATGATGAGATGCTATGACATAAGCTAAGGAGATAACTTATGAGATGGCTTACCAATCCGACTTTTCTTATGAGAATTCTTCAGTTTGAGAATATCCATGTACCTTGTATGGATTATGAATACCTCCCTAGTTAAGAGGGATTGTTGAAATATGTAACTAGGTTTGGTCTTCATAATGACATATATTTGTTGTAGAGAGAAAAATTAATTTATTATTGTCATTCTTGAGGCATGGGTTTCATGCCTAAGGGAAATTTAGTTTTAGATCAAGCACACATTGAGTGCTTCTAGGGCTTGTCATTGAGTCTACACGTCAATTGAGTCATTGTCATGTATGGAAGACCCTTTTGGGCATGTTACATATTGTTAAGAAAATTTAATTGAGTCAAAATTAGAGTCAAAGACCCTCCAAGATCTTGTCAATGGGCAAGCAACAAGTCAGCCTACATGGCAGATCACGTCGGCCTCATGGAGGAAATTCGTGCCCCTAAAAAGCCTATATATAAGAAGGATCTCGACCTCATCTGGACACACAAGAAGCAAGTTCGATCTCCTCAAGAAAGAACCCGAAAAAGGATGAAAATCAAGGATAAGAAGAAAAGCAAGATCGAAGTTTTGGGCTTCTCTCTCTCTCTCTCTATCTTATATTATGGTTTTTAAATTTGTTGGTCAAGTCGAAGTGTTGGAAAGTTGTTGGGCAAGTCGAAGTGCTGGAAAGTTGCTAGGCAAGTTGAAGTGTTGGGCAAGTCGAAGTGCTGGAAAGTTGTTGGGCAAGTCAAAGTGTTGGAAAATTGCTGGGAAATTTGAAGTGCTAGAAATTTACTGGGGCCAAAGTTACTAGAAGTTGTTGGGTTGAAGTAGCTGGAGGTTGCCAAAACTGTTGGAAGCTGCTAGGTCAAAGTAGCTGGAAGAAAGTTCATTAAGAAGAAAGTTTGACTTGGTCTTGGAGGGGTCTTGGTCAAGGGTCATAGGTCTTGGAATTTGTCATTTGAAGTTCTATAAGAAGAGAAGAGTTCTTGTTGGTTTTCCTCTAAAGTGGAGAGGTTTTGGCCCTTCTTGATCGCATATATATTGTGTCATCTTGCCTCATTGTTCTTTATTGTTTGGTATTTGTTTGATGATAAGAACACTAATTATAATCAAGTGAAATAGGAAGCTAATCAAGTTAATTAAAATACATCAAAAGTAGTTATCAATGTAAGAGAAATCATCTAATCTCTATCAGTAGAACAATATCGATCACAATGCACAAAGAGATCACAAGATT
Source organism: Pinus albicaulis (assembly GCA_034641835.2). Lineage (NCBI taxonomy): Eukaryota > Viridiplantae > Streptophyta > Pinopsida > Pinales > Pinaceae > Pinus > Pinus albicaulis. The sequence continues at coordinate 279,148,786 of CM076582.1, forward strand.
TACCTTGGGAAAACCCCCTAAAGGAAAAACCCAACAAACTTTTCAATGGAGAAATTCTTTTGTTCAACAAGAGACACACCTGGACCTTTTAGTCATTAACTAGGTCAAACTGACCTTCAACTATGGTCAAGCCCTCTAATTCAAGCCTTCCAATCTAATCCCGCTAGACTGCCTTCTGATTTTCCCTAGGTCGAATTTTGATCTCCTTTTTTTGCCCAGAAACCTAGAATTTCAGCCCCTGTAGTTTCCCATAAAATTTTATCCCTTGTAACAGAAACTAGCCAAAAAATCTGCGAACTATGAGAGAGATTCTTGCCACACGCGCGAGCTAGAGAGAGAGAGAAAGATGTGTTTCGTCCTTGTTTTTGTCATCCTTATCCTTCTTGTCCTTCGCTTGCTTGCCTAGGAGAATCTTGCTTGAGAGATATGTGAATTGGTGCGATAAGGAGGAGGTCTAACTGCCTTTATATAGTGAACTGGCTAAGTCGAATGGGTGTGACTCTGCCCGGGCTAAGTTGGCTTGGAGGGAGACTGACTTGAAAGCCTTGGAACCAAAAATTTTATTTAAAAAAATTCAAATTTTCTTCTTTTAAATGTACAAATGGGACATGACTCGATATATTTTTTTTTTGACATTAGCATTTAAAATATGCTTTACAATAATCAATATAAATACATCAAGGGCCAAATATACATTATGAAGGCAACCAATAGTTACAAAATTCAACACTCCTTCTTAATTAGGGAAGTATTCATAATGATTGTCATAGGTGTACTCATTGTTGACAAATTTCTCTAAGAAAAGGTAAGATCAATGCATCATAATCAATATCATAATCTAATCATCATAATCCACTAGTTTCCATATTCTAGTCGGTACGTGACTCATGGCATGCTATCAACATCTACTAATAATCATGACATGTGGTATACAAACTAGTTGGGTTTGTTAAAATTTGGGTACCAGAGGACAAGTGGTTCCCTAAGGCTTTGATCTTTGGCCTAGGGAAAAGTGTTTAAATGTATTTTGTACTTTTCTCGTAAAGTGACTTTATAAGTGGTAAAGTCAAATCTAATTTAAAAGTGACTTTATAAGTAATAAAGTTACAATTCTAATTTTAAAGTGACTTTATTAGAGTCAATGTGAAATTAGAAAGTGAAAAAGTGACTATGGAAATAAAAGGCCAAGTGGGTCTTTATTTAAGTGGGGTGAATTAAAAATTAGAAAGTGAGAATTAAATGCACACTTATTCTCAGCATTGATCTAAAGCTATCTCAGCCATTGGATTTAGGGATTCCCCAAAAGTCACTTAGGGTTAGGTTAAAGGAGAAAAGAATAGAAAAGGTCATTCATTCTTTTCATGAGCACATTGAGAGAAGGAGCAAGTGAGAGCAAGGAGAATTTCTGAGCAGGGAGAAAAAGGAGAGCAGAACCTTGGCACACATATCGAGGCAACATTCATCAAATTTGTACAACAAGTTTACACGCAGTACAAGGTAGTTTTTGAGCACATTTTTCAAGGTAGAATTGTACAACAGCTTTGGCACGCATTCCTAGGCAGCCATAGAATAGTTTTGGCACAAATTTCGAGGCAGTCTGTGCATCGTACTGCTGTTTCTGTGCACATAAATCGTACATCCTTTATTGTTGTCTTTTTGCATGCAAATTGAGGAGGCCATACAACATCATTTATTATTGTTCTGCACACAAATCTAGGAGGCTGTACAACATCATTTATTGATGTGTTTTCTGGGCACGAAAATCAAGGACTCTGTACAACATTTAATGTTGTTCCTGTTTTGATTGTTGGCACATTTTCCAAGGCGGAGGTTAAGCACAGAAAACAAGATAAGTTGTATTTTTGTGGTTGCTAGAAATTTCTGTGTATTTTTGTTTCACTATAAAAGCATTTTATCAGAAATAAGGAAGAGCTCTCAAACCGGTTTTCTCCAAGAGTTGTAGAGGGTTTTTCCAGGGTCACATTTACCAAAACTCAGCATGTTATTTTTCTGTGTGTGGTTGTCATAATTTCCTGTGTTTTATTTTATTTTTGCATTTTCCGGTACTGTGAAATTCCTAAATTTGTGTTTTCAAAAAATAATTTCATTTCCAGAATTTTGAATGCATGATTATGGGAATGGGCATTTAACTATATGGGAGTAATAAGGTGAAACTGAAAACCGGAGTGAGGTTTAAAATTTCTGCATGGTATCAGAGATTGGGTGGCTGAAAGTGCAGTTTGGGTCCTCGGACAACAAGTGAAAAATTACAGCAAGCTATTTTCACACAGAAAACTGAACCTTTACCACAGATTTGAAAACTTCAGTTTGTTAGGACAACAAGCTGGTCTTTGGGCTTGAGGGTTGAGGATAGGTTGGATGGGAAGAGCAACTATAGTGCATGGAGGGAGAGAATCCAAAGCATCTTTGAGGAGGTAAAAGTCTAGGGCATAATGGTTAACACCACACAACACCCAGTAGCAGTGCCTGCTCACCCTGTTCAGTTGGCATATTTTAATAAGAAGAATGCCAAGGGAAAAACACTGATTTTGGATGGTGTTAAAGACCATGTCATTCCTCATGTTAGAGGAAAGACATATGCACATGAGATGTGGATAGCCTTGTCCAATCTTTACCAGAGCACCAATGAAAACAGAAAAATGGTCCCAAGGGAGAAGCTGAAGGCCATTAAAATGGCTAAGACTGATAGTGCTACAACATACCTCACAAAGATCACTTCTGTGAGAGATGAGTTGGTAGCTGTTGGAGAGACCATTCTACCCACTGAGTTGGTGTGGATTACATTGAATGGTCTTCCCAAGACTTGGAGAGTTTTGTGGATGGGATTGTTGCACGAGAGAACCTTCCCAGTTGGGAGAGGTTGTTGGATGATTGCATTCAGAATGAAATCAGAAAGAACCATCTTGGGGCAACCAAACAAGTGGAGGAGGATGACAATGTAGCATTGTTAGCAAGGGGAAAGAAGGGCAAAGGAAAGAAGCAAGCTTTCACAAGTGGTGGTGGGGGCAAAGGCAAAGGTAAAGGTAAGCAGGTGAACAAGGAGAAGCACTATTCCAAAGTTACTTGTTGGAATTGTCAGAAGTTGGGACACTATGCAGTTGTGTGTCCGGAGAAGAAGAAGAAAGGAAAGGACAAGACCATGGCAACATCTGTAGAGATAGAGGACTTCTCGAAGAGTTTTGACTGGGAGTTTGGGTTCATTGCTTTTGAGTCCACTAGTGTAGGATCACATGCCACACAGGTTGAGAGGGGAGTGTGCACTTCCCTCCACTAGCGGAGCATCTTCAGGTATTTGGTATGTTGATAGTGGGGCTTCTCGTCATATGACAGGAGTCCAAGAGTACTTCTCAAAGCTTTCAAAGAATGGCACTAATATAGAGGTAGTACTCGGAGATGACAACATTGTTAGAGTAGTCGGTGTGGGGACATTGACATTTGATTGGGAACCCAAACCTCCCTTGAAAGTGTCGGATGTTCTATATGTGCCAGGGATGAAGAAGAACCTTATCCATTTCAGCATTGGAGGACAGAGGGTATGAGGTGTTGTTCAGGAGAGGGTAGATGCTTATATATCCTAGGGGTACCCCAGCTTCTTTAGCTAGAGTGATTAGTGTGTGCCATGCCAAGGTGTACAAGTTTTCATTCCAACTCCTTATGGCATTGAGTAGCATTACCGATAGCAGATCTAGCAACTCAGAGTTGTGCGAGATTTGGCATCGTAGGATGGGGCACATGTATCTGGTGCCATGAGGACATTGCGGGAGATCACCACAGGTGTGCCAGATTTCAGTTATGATCACCTTGATACTTGCAGAGGATGCACTATGGGGAAGTTTGCCAAATTCCCTTTTCCCAGCAGTGACAAAAGATCGACGAGGATTCTTGACTTGATTCATACCGATGTGAGCGATCGGATGTCTCATGTATCCTTGAGTGGATATGAGTATTATATTTTATTCATTGATGATCACTTCAGGAAGACCTGGATTTATTTCTTGAAGACCAAGAGTGTCAAGTGGTTTCAGGAGTTCAGAGCTCTTGTGGAGACTCAGACAGGTCGGAAGATCAAGGCCCTTTGATCGGACAATGGAGGGGAGTATACCCTTGGTGAGTTTGTTGATTATTGTGCGGAGGCAGGCATCAGGAGGGAGTTCACAGTTCCTTACAATCCTGACCAGAACGGAGTTGCGGAGATGAAGAACAGATCCATCGTTGGGGCTGCCAAAGCCATGCTTCATGATTAGGGGTTACCTTTGTTTTTGTGGGTAGAGGCCTGCAACACTGTTGTGTACTTGCAGAACAGGAGTCCACATCGTGCCTTGGGGCATGTGACTTTGGAGGAGGCTTTTTCTGGGAAGAAGCTTGATGTTGGTCACTTTCGTATCTTTGGGTGCATTACATACTCCTATGTTCCCAAGGAGAAGAGGACCAAGCTAGAGCCCACTGCAGACAAGAGCATCTTTGTGGGTTACAGTGAGACTTTGAAAGCCTTTCAAATTTATATTCCTGTGAGGAGGAAAGTTGTTGTCAGGCAGGATGTGAAGTTCGAGGAGGATAGGGCTTTCAGAAGGTCACGGGAGTTGGAGTATCTGGATTCACCAGACCCTCAGGAGCAGCTGAGTCAGTCACAGGGATCCAATGGACAGGGATCAGGAGGTACATCGATTACTCTGTCAGGTCCGTCAGTGAGAAGTTGCTCTCAGAGTTAGATGGGTGGTGCTTCGAGCAGCATGCAGAGCAGTCCACAGAGCAGTTCACAGGGTAGCCCACTGATGGACAGTTCACACGGTACTTCAGCATCTATAGGCACATGTTTAGGCATGAGGTTAGTTGGCAGGCATTCAGGAGTTCAGGCTTCTGATGAGGATGAGGATTCTTTCACTCTGGTGGGAGAAGTGTGCTTAGGGAAGAGGAAGCCCAAGTGGCTTCAAGACACCTTGAGAGAGGCCACATTCGTTGCTGGGCCAAAGAGACAGGTTAGAGAGAGAAAACCACCTGAGCGGTTTTGTAGCTATATGGCATTGATCACTAACATTGTTGATTCTGAGCCTTCTAGCTATGAGGAGGCAGCTAGCCAGTAGGTCTGGAGAGAGGTCATGCAGGAGGAGTATTCTTCTATCATGAAGAACGATGTTTGGGAGGTGGTGCCGAGGCTTGAAGGCAAATCAATGGTTACTTCCAGATGGCTTTACAAGATAAAGCATGCTGCAGATGGTAGGATCGTGAAGTTCAAGGCTCAGTTTGTGGTGAGAGGGTTCTCACAAGTAGAGGGAGTTGACTATGAGGAGACCTTTGCTCCCGTGGCTCGATATACTTCCATTCACTCCATTATATTGATAGCAGCAAAGATGGGTTGGAAAATCCACCAGATGGATGTGAAGATCGCATTTCTCAATGGCTTCATACAGGAGGAGGTTTATATTGAGCAACCGCAGGGTTTTGAGGTGCATGGGAAGGAGTCCCATGTATGCAGATTGAAGAAGGCACTCAATGGCCTGAAGCAAGCTCCTAGAGCTTGGTACTCGAGGATTGATACATACTTGCAGGAATTGGGTTTCACAAAGAGTGATGCTGATCTGAACCTATGCTTTATTGTGGTAGGTGAGGAGCCCCTCATTCTGGTGTTATATGTGGATGACTTGGTCATTACAGGTGTAGATAGATTCATAGAGGGCTGCAAGAGAGATCTTGCTTCAGAGTTCGAGATATAGGACATTGGCTTGATGCATTACTTTTTGGGATTGGAGGTGTGGCAGGAGGAGGGGCATTTCTTCCTGGGACAGGGGAAGTATATTGTGGACATTCTTAGCAGATTTCACATGGAGGATTGCAAACCCATGTCGACACCTATGATCACTAACTGGAAGAAGCTTCACGCTTCAAATTCCGAGTTGGTGGATCTTACTTTGTATTGACAGCTGATTGGTTCCTTGATGTATTTGGTCAACACTCGACGAGATATATGTTTTGCAGTCAACACGATGAGCCAATTCATGTGTGAGCCCAAGAGAGTGCACTGGGTTGCTGCAAAACACATACTTCGTTACTTGCAGGGGACAGTCGATTATGGTCTGGATTATAGATAGGGAGATGGAGGGTCAGGTTGTGCTTCTGATAGGAAGAGCACTTCAGGGTGTTGTTTTGGGTTGGGTTCGACAGTTGTGTCATGGTTCAGTTGGAAGCAACAATCAGTTGCATTGAGTTCAGCAGAAGCAGAGTACATGGCAGCGAGTTTGGCTAGTTGTGAGGCCATATGGTTTCATAAGGTGTTGTTTGCCTTATTTGGTCAAGTGTTGAGACCTTCAGTGATTTACTATGATAATCAGAGTTGCATTAAAGTCACGGAGAATCCAGTATTTCATGACAGGTCAAAGCATATCGGGATCAAATATCATTTCATCAGAGACTATGTTCAGAAGGGAGTTGTGAAGCTTGAGTATATTCCCACAGATGAGTAGGTAGCAGACATATTCATCAAATCCTTACCACGGGGCAAGCATGTCTATTTCAGAGACAAGATGGGAGTGGTGAGGAACAGTTTCCTCGGTAAGAGGGAGTGTTAAAATTTGGGTACTAGAGGACAAGTGGTTCCCTAAGGCTTTGATCTTTGGCCTAGGGAAAAGTGTCCAAATGTATTTTGTAGTTTTCTCCTAAAGTGACTTTATAAGTGGTAAAGTCAAATTTAATTTAAAAATGACTTTATAAGTGATAAAGTTACAAGTCTAATTTTAAAGTGACTTTATTAAAGTCAATGTGAAATTAGAAAGTGAAAAAGTGACTATGGAAATAAAAGGCTAAGTGGCTCTTTATTTAAGTGGGGTGAATTAAAAATTAGAAAGTGAGAATTAAATGCACTCTTATTCTGAGCCCTTGATCTAAAGCTATCTCAGCCATTGGATTTAGGGATTCACCAAAAGTCACTTAGGGTTAGGTTAAAGGAGAAAAGAAGAGAAAATGTCATTCATTCTTTTCATGAGCAGATTGAGAGAAGGAGCAAGTGAGAGCAAGGAGAATTTCTGAGCAGGGAGAAGGAGAGAAGAACCTTGGCACACATACCGAGGCAACATTCAACAAATCCGTACAACAGGTTTACACAGTTCAAGGCAGTTTTTGGGCACATTTTTCAAGGCATAATCGTACATCTTTGGCACGCATTCCTAGGTAGCCGTACAATAGTTCTGGCACATCTTTCGAGCTGCATTTATTGTTGTTTTTGTGGCACAAATTTTGAGGCAGTCTGTACAACATACTGCTATTTTTGTGCATAGAAATCGAGGCATAAATCATACAACGTTTATTGCTGCCCCTCTGCATGCAAATCGAGGAGGCCATACAACATTTATTGCTGTTCTGCATGCAAATCGAGGAGGTCGTACAACAACATTTATTGTTGTGTTTTTTGGGCACGAAAATCAAGGAGTCCGTACAACATTTAATGTTGTTCTTGTTTTGACTATTGGCACATTTTTCGAGGCAGAGGTTAAGCACAAAAAACGAGATAAGTTGTATTTTTGTGGTTGCTGGAAATTTCTATGTATTTATGTTTCACTGTAAAAGCATTTTATTAGAAATAAAGAAGAGCTCTCAAACTGGTTTTCCCCAAGAGTTGTAGGGAGTTTTTCCAGGGTCACATTGACAAAAAATCAACGTGTTATTTTTCTTTGTGGCTGTCATAATTTCCGGTGTTTTATTTCTACATTTTCCAGCACTGTGAAATTCCTAAATTTGTGTTTACAGAAAATAATTTCATTTTCAGAATTTTGAATGTATGATTATGGGAATGGGCATTTAACTATATGGGAGTGATAAGGTGAAATTGAAAACCGGAGTGGGGTCTAAAATTTTTACAGTGTTTACCATCAAAACCCTTAGGACACTCTCAGAGTAATTTGGTCCTCAAATCTAAAGGCCGATCACTAGGCTACGATGCTAAGATACTAACTCAACCCTCCTGTGGAGTACTAGCAAACACTCACTCAACCCTCTTGGGGAGCACTATGGGCCTTGATGCTAAAATACCTCACTCCACCCTACTTGGGGAGTAATCTGGGTCTATAACTCACTCAACCCTATCTGGGGAGTAATATGGGCCTCGATGCTGAAAGTCCACACTCAGCCGTATCTGGGGAGTAATTTGGGTCTTGATGTTGAGAGACCACACACAATCCTATCTCGAGAGTAATTTGGGCCTCTTAGACCATTCTCCCTATAGGATTAATGTCCATTCAAATTGTTGTCATATCACTCCCTCTCAACAAGATGGGCAATCTCCACAAGCCCCAACTTGTCCCTGAAGTACACAAACTCTCTAGACAAAGGTTTTGTCAAAATATCAGTTGTCTGCTCATCAGTGGAGATGTACTCAATCATTCTTTCTCTCCTCAGTACCATGTCATGGATGTAGTGGTACTTGATCTCGATATGCTTGACCTATGATGGAACATGAGATTCTCTGAAATTTTCGTACAACTTTGATTTTCACAATATATCATTGTCAGTTCTAGCTCCTGGTCAAACAATCTTGCAAACAATTTCTGAACCCACACTATTTCGGTACAAACTTCATTGATAGTGATGTATTTTTCTTTTACAGTGCGAAGTGTGACAAATCTTTGTTTTTTCTCATCCAGGATATCATTGTAGAGCCCAAATTGAAACATGTCCCTAAAGTACTCTTCTTATCATCTGCACTCCCTTCCTAGTCATAATCTTTATATGCCCGAAGTTGTACATCATTGTTTGAGACATATCTCAAACCATAGTTCACAGTACCACATAGATATCTCAAAATGTGCTTTGTTGCAATCCAATGTTCATGTCTTGGTTCTACCTGGAACTAGCTCAACGTGTTCACCACAAAGCAAATGTCTGGCCTAGTGTTAACCAAGTACATCAATGAGCCAATAAACCACTAGTACATAGATTGATCTACCAATTTGGCGTCAAAGCTTCTCTGTAGAAATTTAACCAATGGATTCAATCTGATCTTGTAATGTACTAAAACAAAATGTTGAATCACTTCTACAAATTTGTGGAAGCCAAATACATTCGCATAATCACAAACAAGCAAGAGAAAGAAATGAATTGATCACACAACACAAGATGTATATGGCGAAAGCAATTGCTCAAAACCCCGCTATATGTATATTGCATAAAGTCAAGATCATGAAACAATACAATTCTATCTCTCCTCCTGAGAAACCTCAACACTCTGCTGACTCTCCCACACTGATCTCTCGCTTGATCTAAGCAAGTTTGGTCCAATATTTAACCTTTTGCTTGCCTCTGCTTGGCTTGCCTTCCTTACGCCTTCCTGGGTTACTTGAGCTCCTATTAATTTGGAAAATACCAATTAATGATTGCACAATTCATCTAAGGCTTCCCGATGACCTCATGCATGAACTGTACAATTTTTTAATTATACAACTAATAGTTATCTTCCCTTTAACCCCAAATCCCAATTGGGCCTTCCTTAGAACTGACATGCAACAAGTATTTATAGCGAGTTATCAGTTAACTGATTGACCACTACTTGTGAATTAAATCAGATTTAATTCGCTGGACCTATCATTAGCTCATCTCTAAGTTAGAACTAGTTAAACTGATTTTTACTAAATTACTTGAGTTAACTAATTACAACTCATAAATAGCTATAACTTGACCCCCTAAAATCATGGGAGAACTCTACATGCCTCCTCTTAGACCCCCAACTCGAGTTTACTAAACTAACTTAGACTTCCTCACTTAGTTAACTAATGCAAGTTGTCATGTGATGGAATTACAATTTCTCTTTCAATTTAATTAAGGGAAACTTAAATCAGAAGCCCCTTATAGTGCCATTTATTGGTTCCATTTTTTGGGTGCCATTTTCAATATTTCTTGTTGCCAATTTCAAAACTCCCTTTCAACAAGAAAGGAATTCAATCTATCCCAATCCGTGCTTTTGGAATGTTCTGCATGCAACACTTCTCTAGTGTTGTTTTCTTCTGCAACTCTTGAAATTGAAAAGCATCCAAACTGGATCAATATGATGCATTTGTCATCAGAGTCTCTGACTGTTATTGGTTACTGCACTGTCTACTGAAAACTGTATGTTGCTGCTGACTCTGCATCTGTGCCATCTGCACTGCTGCCAACTTTGATCTGCGCTCCAGTATCTGACATCTGTTACTCTAATTTCTCTCATTTTGACATCTGACTGCATCAATTGCCACTGATCCATCCTACTACTGTGTACTGTGGGCCCCTGTAGCAAGGTACTGATCCATGAGACAAGTCATCTCAATGGAACCTGCCCAAATTTCTTCTCTTGGGATTATGTCTTCACCTCGCCCCACCTCTCACTTGGAGGTATGGCTGCATGTGCTCTCTCTGCCCATCTGGCTCGAAATTTCCCTCTACTGGAGGTCTCTGCTTGAGTGGATGCCTCCATTCAGTCTCCTCTTTGATTCTCCAATTGTGGTTGCTCCACAACCTTCTGAGACTGCTTCTGAAGCTGCAAGTTAAGAGGTAATTTATGCTGCCTCTCAACCACCAAGTCACTAACTTTTGCTTTGCTCCTCAAGGCTTTGCATGCATCTTCAACCTCGAGAGCATACATGTTCTATGACATCATAACCACGGTCTTCCAATACCACTATGGAGAAAAGATTCTTCTTTAGTCCTGGAACATACAAAACATCTTTGAGTCTGAGAGGGGAGCTAGTTTCCCATTGAAAGGTAACTGTACCTATGTGAGTCGTGCTATACCTCTCATCATCTCCAAACTCTATTTTCTGTTGGAAGTCCTTCTCTCTAAGTCACTGAAGAGATCTCTATTCCCCATCATATGAAACGAAGCATCACTCTCAAGATACCACATGCATCCAATTACAGTGTTGGCCATGCATGCAATGAGAGTAAAATCAAGCTTGAACTGTGAAGCTAGTGCTTCCCTCGCTGTTGCAACTACATGCTCCTTCTTGCTTGCCTTCTGTGGACATTTCGTGGCTTAGTGCCCGTACTCATGGGAGTGAAAACATTTCACCTTGGACAAGTTTCTCTTGTCCTCTTTGGGACTTCTTTCCCTTTGATTTATTGCCTTTTCTGACTAATGCAAAAACTTCTTCTTTGTCTATGGAAGAGGTTCCATCTCTGGTGGTCCGCCTTATCTCTTCTTGTACCAAGTCGGACCAAAGTCGCTCCCAGTGTAGTAACTTCTCATTCCCATTCACCGAGTCCTGGTAGCTATGCCAACTCTTGGGAAGACCTAGAAGTGCTAGGTTCACCAAATGATCCTGGACTATTGTCACACCAACACTTCCAAGCTCATCTCGACATTGAGTGAATTTCGTCAAGTATTTTGGTATCGTTTCGCCCTCCTCTAACTTGATCTTTTTGAGCTTGTCTTTCAGTGCCAGCTTCCTGTGGTCGCTGCTATTATGAAACAGATTTGTCAAGGCCTTCCACATCGCATATGGAGTCGCCTTTCCATGGATATTCAAGACAATATGATCTCGAACTCCTTTTAACAAGATCCTATTGGCCTTTGCTACATTCTTCTTCCATGCATCAAGAAGTTGAGCATCTGTTGCTGCGGGCTAAGGAATATTACTGTCTATGAATGCCTTTAGTCTATTGTCCTCGAGCACTACCTCCATCTTGTCCTTCCATGCTATGTAATTTGAATTTCCCTCAAGTGCATATTCGAGTCTCAAGCCATTGAAAGACATCTTGATCTACTGCTGGGTCCTGAAGAACAAATATGCAAATTTGATATACTTGTTCAAAACAAACTCCGATTCTTCTCTTCTATAGTGATTCCTACTCTGATACCATGTAGAAATTTAACCAATGGAATCAATCTGATCTTGTAATGTACTAAAACAAAATACTGAATCACTTCTACAAATTTGCGGAAACCAAATACAATCGCATAATCACAAACAAGCAAGAGAAAGAAATCAATTGATCGCACAACACAAGATGTATTTGGGGAAAGCAACTGCTCAAAACCTCGCTATCTGTATATTTCATAAAGTCAAGATCATGAAACAATACAATGCTATCTCGCCTCCTGAGAAATCTCTGCACTCTGTTGACTATCAAACTCTGATCTCTGGCTTGATCTAAGCAAGTTTGGTCCAATATTGAACCCTTTGCTTGCCTCTGCTTGGCATGCCTTCCTTACGCATTCTTGGGCTAATTGATGCCCTATTAATTAGGAAAATCCCAATTAATGATTGTGCAATTCATCTAAGGCTTCTCGATGACGTCATGCATGACCTGTACAATTTTATAATTATACAACTGATAGCTATCTTCCCTTTAACTCTAATCCCAACTAGTCCTTCCTTAGAACTGGCATGCAACAACTATTTATAGTGAATTATCAATTAACTGATCGACCACTAATTGTGAATTAAATCAGATCTAATTCACTGGACCTATCACTAGTTCATTTCTCAGTTAGAACTAGTTAAACTGATTTCAACTCAATTACTTGAGTTAACTAATTACAACTCATAAATAACTATAACTGGAGCATTCATAAATGGCACCGTAGGGGGATTCTGATTTAATTTCCCCTTAATTAAATTGGAAGAGAAATTGTAATTCCATCACATGACAACTTGTATTATTTAACTAAGTTAGGAAGACTGAGTTAGCTTAATAAATTAGATTTTGTGTATTGGGGTAGCATCGAATCTGCTCTAGCTCCCAAAATTTGTGGAGGGGCTAGAGTACACCTGATCTACAAGACCTAGAAAGCGATTTGGGAAATTTCATTTGGTTTGGGAGATATTTAATTAATTAATTATTTTAATGTATTTCCTAAGTCTTAAGAAAATTAAATAATTAAAGTTAATTTAATTAAACATGTGATAAAATTATCTTCAGTCACACGTATCAAGCTTTTTTTTAATCTTAGCCATTGATTCAAGATCTGATCATTGCAGTTGGTTTCCCATCAAGAAAAGTATAAAGGAAAGGCTTGGGGTCATTTGTAAAGAGTCAAGACACACAGAGGCAGAGCACTGAAGCTAAGATGAGATTCTAGGGCAGGGTTTGCTAAGAATTCTCAGAAGTGTTTTAACTTCAAAGAGGGGAGTTTAGGCAAAGGGGATGGTTTGATCCCAGTGCCTAGAATCAGCAAGAGGCAGAGAGCAGCTTCCAGAGGCAGTGCAAAGAAGCAGCAGTAGAGAGGGCAGCAGTTGCGCAACGTAGGGGCAGCTACAGTTATGCAGTCTCTCCCGAGGCAACGTTGGGCAGCAGGAGACCCTCAAGGGTTATGCAAAGTCCCTCAAGGGCAGCGTAGGGTCTGCGTCACCCATTTCGGGGTTATGCAACCCTCTCCAGGCCAGCGTAGAGGGATGCAGAGGTTGCCGAGGTTGATGCAGGGGCTTCAGGAGCAACACTGGGGTTTCTAGGGCCAAGATCTGGCTGAGTCCTGTAAATCCCGTTTGAGGGTGTGGATCAGTCAAATATTTTGGCTCCAAAACAGCAGGTGAGCTGCAGATCTATATTTTCTCTGTCGAGTTTTCCAAATCTGGAACCCAAATTTGCTATATTCAGAAAACTCTTAATAATAAACCTCCAACAGCCATAAGATCGGTTTTCCGGCATTGGGTTTTTCCTGGGACTATTGTCTAGAAAATCCTTGTGTCACTTTGTCTATGTGTGCATGTACTTTTCTGTTTTAGATTTGAATCGGTGAAAGTCTGTTAAGTGTTTGCTTCGATGTTAATCTGAAGTTTCAGCATTAATAACTTAATTAAGTAGGAGAAGCATAACCAGATCTAACAGTGGATTTAAATAACATTTAGAAATTTTCACATGGTATTAGAGTGATTGCAGATCTAGCAAAGTCACCAACAGAAGATTGGAAGATCTTGCTGCAGTAAGCAGCAGGAAGAGCAGCGGCAACAACATAAGGCCATATCTGAAGGGACAACGTAGTTTCAGAGGGAGCATAATCACACATAAGGCAGGGTGATGCAGTCTTATGCTGTCTCCACGCAGGCCCACATACTTACTGTGCAGAGGCAGCGTTGGGTTTGTTTGAAGCCAGCCAGGGTGACGCAGATCTGAAGTTGTCTGATCCAGAATTGCCTGAAGCAGAGCTGCAGAACTTCAGAAGGTGTTGGTGGGGTTAAATTTATGAAGTTTTTAGAATTTTTAGCCTAAGCACTAGTGAAAAAGAGCAGGAGGAGATCAACTTCTCAGAGGGTTTCTAGCCAAAGAAACTTGCAGATCGATCAGAGGATCGAAGAGAGCTGAATCATTGTTTGATTTGGCTGATTTCCAAGAAGGGAAATTAGTTGTCGGAGGGAGAAGAAGGTGCCTGTTTTGCCAAGGACCTTAGATCCAGATCTCTAGCACAGAGAGGAGGAGCTCCGAAAAATTTCTAAGCATATGGCACCTGACGGCGTGATCATGATAGATTGGATGGCCTATCCAAAGTTTCAGTTTGGAAGGCTAGAATTCTGATAGTCCTAGAGGCATATTGTCTAAGAGACCATGCATAACAAGTCCTGGCCATGCTGACCGATGCAGATCTCCTGAGGAAGCATAATGACGCTGTGGGACATGCCAAATGGATGGAGTTAAGGACCATGTTGTCCCACACATAGCTGAAAAGAAAACAACTAATGAGATGTGGAAGGCCTTAACATCCCTATATGAGGGAGAGTCTGTCCAGAGGAAGATGCTTCTGGAGACTCAGATGTGGTCATTCATGATGACCAAGGGGGAAGACATGGAACATTTTCTCTTCAGATTACAGTCGATTAGAGACCAGTTGATTGCCACAGGTGCAAAGGTGGAGCGTGATGTGATTGTCAAGACTGCTCTCAATGTGGTCTCAAATGAGTGGGAAACCTTTGTCCAAAGTATCTTGGGCAGAGTGGACCTTCTCGACTGGGACAACTTGTGGGAAATCATGCGTCAAGAAGAGCTCCATAGATTCACCAAGAAGCTGTACAACACGAGATCGAGTAAGGTGAAGAAGATGCAGCCTTGGCATCAAAGAGGCATCAAGGGAAGAAGAAGCAGGATCTATCAAAGATCAAGTGCTTCCAGTGTGGCGAACTAAGGCATTTCGCCAGCAACTGTCCTCAGAAGAAAAAGGACAAGGAAGCTTCTTCTTCCAAGGTTGTTGTGGCGGATGATGGGTCAGAAGACGATGCAGCCATGAGTGCTCATGAACCACGAAAGTGGGGCGACATGGATCTGTAGAGCAGCTACAAAATGACGGCGGGATCCTTGAGTAGCCCATATCTTGGATCACATCCGAGCTACGAGAACCTTAAGACAGTAGCGGGACAAGTGGAGTAGTGGGGACAAAGATCACGGATGAAGCGAGGCAAATCTGAAGGTTGGAAGAAGCAGCGTAGTGCAGATGCAGCAACAACGTAGGGGCTGATGTGACTTCAGTAGCGCAGAGCAGAGCTGCTTACGCAAAGTATAGTTGCAACAACGTAGGGGCTTTAGGAGGATAGTGTAGTGCAGCAACAACGTGAGAGATTTCAGCACAAGGGGCTGATGTGACTTCAACAGTGCAGAGGGAGTCTGCTTACGCAGTGCAGAGCTGTAGCTATGCATCATCCTCCAGATGACAACACAGATCAGCAGCCGATGGAGCTTTAGTGATAAGGTTGCACTTGCAGCCCAACTAACTTGTCTGTCAAAGATTGGGCAGGAGTTTCAGTTGTTTCTCTCAACAACTGAAGACACAGTGCAACAGATGGTAGCACGGATGCAGCAGATTGAGTGGGAGCTGCAGTACAGATGTGGCAGTGGCGGTGACAACGTCATGGGCAACAGTACAGAATGGCAGTAGCAATGCAGTGATGAAGGGCAGCAAGCCAAAGCATCAACAACACAAAACCAATGCCCAAAATCTTGTGATACATGGTGTGATGTATTGCTAGAGCACACTCTGTGCTAAGAGGGAGTGTTGAAATTTTGTGTATTGGGGTAGCATCGAATGTGCTCTAACTCCCAAAATTTTTGGAGGGACTAGAGTACACCTGATCTACAGACCCAGAAAGGGATTTGGGAGATATTTAATTAATTAAATTTTTTTAATGTATTTCCTAAGTCTAAACTTAGGAAAATTAAATAATTAAAGTTAATTAAATTAAACATGTGATGAAATTGTCTTAAGTCACCCGGATCAAGCTTTCTTTTAATCTTAGCCATTGATTCAAGATTTGATCATGGCCGTTGGTTTCCCAATGAGAAAAGTATAAAGGAAAGGCTTGGGGTCATTTGGAAAGACACATAGAGGCAGAGCATTGAAGTGAAGCTGAGATTCTAGGTTAGGGTTTGCTAAGAATTCTTAGAAGCGTTTCAGCTGCAGAGAGGGGAGTTTAGGCAAAGGGGATGGTCTGATCCCAGTGCCTAGAATCAGCAAAAGGCAGAGAGTAGCTTCCATAGGTAGTGCAAAGAAGCAGGAGCAGGAGTAGCAAAGAGGGCATCAGCTGCGCAGCGCAGGGACAACTACAACTACGCAGTCTCTCTCGGGGCAGCGTTGGGTAGCAGGAGACCCTCAAGGTTTACGCAGAGTCCCTCAAGGGCAGCATAGGGTCTATGTCACCCATTTCTGGGGTTACATGGTCCTCTCCAGGCCAACGCAGAGGGACGCAGAGGCTGCAAAAGCTGACGCAGGGGCTTTTGGAGCAGCGCCAGGATTTCTAGGGCCAAGATATGGCTGAGTCCTGTAAATCTCGTTTGAGGGTGGGGATTAGTCAAATATTTTGGCTCTAGAACAAAAGGTGAGCTGCAGATTTATATTTTCTCTGTTTGGTTTTCTAGATTTGGAGCCCAGATTTGCTGTATTCAGAAAACTATTAATAATAAAACCCTCCAACAACCATAAGACTGGTTTTCTCGCATTGGGTTTTTTCGGGGACTTGTCCAAAAAATCTTTGTGTCACATTATCTATGTGTGCATGTACTTTTCTGTTTTAGATCTGGATCGGTGAAAGTTTGTTATGTGTTTGCTTCGATGTTAATCTGAAGTTTCAGCATTAATAACTTAATTAAGTAGGAGAAGCATAACCAGATCTAACAATAGATTTCTGCACAAGTAACATTCAGGAATTTTCACATGTCGCCCTTAGGTTTTTTTGGATGTTCATCATCAATGTCGGCTGCGGAAGCATGCTATTTTCCTTTCTCTTTTTATTATTATTGGCCATTTCAGGACAATCATTCTTATAATGTCCAAATTTGTGACAACCATAGCCTTGAATTTTTTACATATCCTTCTTCTTTTGGGAAGGAGGTGGTATTCTTCCTAACTCCTTGTTTTGAAAGCCAAACTTTTTCTTTCCTCTAGACTTCTTCAATCAAGTTGCAAATGCTCAAGGGTCTTCTTCCTTTCTATCTCTTGATATATGCCTTGATTCCTCTTGAGCACAAGAGGTCCATAATTCTTCAAAAGAGGGAACTTACTTTCTGCTACTTATACCTGCTGCAAATGCATCCACATGATCTAGGTAGACCATTGAGTGTTGTAATCAGAAGTTCCTTCTCAGAGATGACTTCATCAATAGCTTGAAGTTGGTCCCTTATTTGAGACATTCTTATAAAATATGAAGCCACAATATCATCACTTGTCATCCTTACATCACGAAGTTCATTTTTCAAACTCCTAGCTTGACCAGCATTTTTGACACTAAATAGATTAGTTAGGGAATCATACATCTTCTTGGAAGTATCATGCATTGAATAGGGGATTAGATGATCTCTAATGGAATCCACAATAAAGACTCATGAAAATGATGTCATTCTCCTTGAACTTCTCTTTCCTGCAGTATCTACTAGTTTTACAACCTTCCCTGTTACAATATCCAAAACTTTGTTCCTTGCAAGAATAAGATCAATCATAGTTTTCCAACCTCTGAAATTTGAGGCTCTTCTAACTTGTTCTCTGATTTCATATAAGAAGCCTTGAATGTAAATCAACAAGAAGGACTTCAACAATAGTGATCTCAATGTAGGGTTTCTTCAAGAGTGACCTCATTGTTCTCTTCTTCACCAAGGCTCTGATACCATGTTGATATTTCCAGTGCAATAAATACAAGCACAATATTTTTTAAATTGATATTTAGTTCTAATGATGTTGATCTTTTTTTAAGTTTTCTAGTGTATCATTAAGTAATTATACTTCAGAAGTTCAACCATTCAAAAACAGTAAAACATTAGAGATCACAAGATTTACCATGGGAAAACCCATTAAGGGGAAAAATCCAACAACCTTTTCAATACAGAAATTCTTATGTTAAACAAGAGACACACCTAGGCCTTCTAGTCATCAACTAGGTCAAGCTAACCTGCAATAAATATATGGTCAAACCTTGTCAAACCCTCCAAGTCAAGTCTTCCAATCTAATCCAATTTTTTTTCCCTTAGATCTTCCCTAGGTTGAATTTCAGCCTCCTTGTTCTGCCTAAAGACCCAGAATTTCAACAAAATTTCTGCCCTTACAACAGAAACTGCCCAGAAAATCTGTGAGCTGTGAGAGAGAGAGTATTGCCACACGTGTGAGCTTGAGAGAGAGAGAAACAGATGTGTTTCATCCTTCTTTTTGCCCTCCTTATCCTTCTTGTCCTTTGCTTGCTTGCCTAGAAGAAACTTGCTTGAGAGATATGCGAGTTGGTGCCTTGAGGAGGAGGTCGAATTGTCTTTATATAGCGAACTTGCTGGGTCGAATGGGTGTGACTCTTCATAGGCTGACTTGACTTGGAGGGAGGCCGAATTGACAAACTTGGAGCCAAACATTTTAATTTCAAAAATTCAAAATTTTAAATGTCTAAATGGGACATGACTCGAGACTTCCTTCAAAAGCAATATCAAAGTATGCTCAAGAATCTGTAGCACAAGTAACAAAGGTATGCTACAAATGTCTGCTCCAAAATACCAAGGTCTACTACAAAAGTCTGTTTGCAGGCATCAAAGGAATGCTTCAACCTTCTTCAAAATTTGCATTAACATCCTTGTATTATCACAAAGAAGTCTAGAAGAATTAGATCAACTACAAGAGGACTACTATAGTCAGCAATAAAAATTACAATTATCCCTCAATTGTCTTATGGGAAAAAACCGTCATGCCCAAAAACCATGTGCAAAACCATGGGTAGGTCCGCCCACCATCCTTTGGTCAAACCCCATACTTGGGTTTTTTCAACTTTTCCCAACCATTATTGGGTCCGCATAAAAACAAAATTTCTTGGGGCACTGCCTCAAACCTTGTGCAGGGGGGTTACTGCTCCCGGCAAAACCCCTAGCAAGGGGGGTGGTCACCCCCTACTACCCCCCACTATGCCCGGCGTAACGTAACAACAAGTGGAACTAGTGGAAAGAATATAACACATACCCAACTATATCATACAACTGTTAATCGATATAAGCTGTGAGATGTACACAATCGGATCAAAATAATAATGAAAATGGGTAGATAGCCAATAGAAGGGATATAAAAATCACTTAACCACAAATTTAACGTGGATGGAAATTTAAGATATTTCTTCACATCTAAAGTGTCGGTAGCCATTGTGATGCTATTGCCCATTTGAAGCATCTCTAGAAGAGGCCTAAAGGGCTTTCGTCAATGATTAAAAGAGAAGACCATCATGGAGGTTCTATAGCTCAAGTGCAGATGGGAACTAGCAGTGCAAGCTTGGAAGAAAGAAAATCTTGAAGGAGTATAGCGTTTTCAGCAGATAATACACAAGGAATGGACTGAATGCAATTGTTTGGAATGTGAACTAGAGAGATGGAGAGGCGGGAGAGTGGTGGTAACACAGAAAGGAAACCAATAAGAGCGAGGGTTTTCTGAGATCAGAGGGAATAAACATCTATGACGAGCTAGAATGGCAAAAGGACAGAGATATGTTTGAGTAAGAGGCAGTGATGGCAGAGGAGTTACGCTGAGTGGCGAAGATGTCAAAACTTGGCTCTAATACCTTGTTACTTGTTATGCCAGGTTGAGTAACTCTTGAATTTCATTGATTTTCCATTAACCAAGCATATATGTATACCTTTGGTTTCAAGTTCAACTTCCAAGGTCCAATTTTTCTTCCTATTCCAACGGTTCAGATTTCTAATATTTGCATGTTTACAAAATATCCATAATTCACCAAATCCTTAACGATTAGGTGTCTAACATAAATAAAGAGAGGGATTTGGTAGTGTCCATTAAAACAAAAGATGCAGCCTATAAAGGAAATACTCATGAATAGCCCATTCTCGCTACCAACTCATGCAGGCACTTACCTTAGGAAGCACACTGTATCAATGACTCAGCATACCCAATGGAATTGCCCTCTATTGGATTGCAGATTTCATTCAACATTATTGAAGGATAAAATAAACCAAACAGTTTATCCGTGGCATCAAATAACTTGTTATTGAGTTCTACGAAATCATCTTCTAAAAATAGAGGATGATGCTGGAATGTCTTGCAGAAAAGAATCTATTATCTGCTTTTTTGTTTTGGATGAGCAGCACTTGGATCAAAGACCCAGAGGTTGCTTTGTTAGTACAATTTTCTCTAAATCTGCTCTTCCCTCCTATTATAATGACAGGAAATGAACTACACAAACAAGAATACAGGAACATGATATTAAGAAATTTACAGACAATATGCTACAGAATTTCCAGAGCAACAGCCATGCAAAATCTACATATTGAGCTTTCAAATTAATATTCCAATTTCCACCCAGAGTAGGGTGTGGTAAACTGCAAACATAGTTACATCGTACATGCAACAACCTTATTCTTGAATGCCATGGCCATGTTTCAGATGCCAATGAAATCCCTTTGGCTAATTCCATTTTCAGTTAGTGGTGACTGTTACCCACCAAAAGTGGGTAACCCGCAGAAGAAAAATTTTCTCTTCATTTGACAGCCAGTAAGCCAGCAGCCTTATGATAGTCTTCAGATAGATTTTTGTCAGGGCTCTCCATCTATTTTTCTGGTCAGTTCTCTCTTCCATCTAGGATTCTTGTTGAAGGAAGATGGGTTATCTATCAACCAGAACTAACCATTTTAGCAATCTTGTGCTTTCATTTGATGTTATAGGCATATTAATATGAATCATGGAGCAAACTGGATGATTAACTGCTCCTGATTATATTGTTGATTCCCACACTTCACCTAGGAGGTTAGCCTTCGACTCTTGTCCAGTGGGAGAGTCATTCCAGAGAGACTTTGAGCCCAATTGTGTCAAGAGCTGCATTATACAGTTTAAAAGGCAGGTTGTATCAAATGATTGAGTGCAATATTGACATTACATTGGCTTTTAATATGCTAACCGAGATTTATCTTAACCTTGAATTATCAATCATTGAGAAGATCAAATCTATATCTGCACTTAAACAGAATTGATTCCTCTCAATGCTTGACTACCACCAAATGTAGATGAAGCCTAATTGTGTGCCAATTACCACAATCCATGTCCTATAATCTTGACTTCACATACAGACAATGCAATAATATATGAATATATGAAGCCCACTGTTGAAGCAAATTAGCTACAAGCATAATTCTTGTAATGTCTTGAAATAACATTTACAACTATAAAATCTCATCTCTCTGATTATTGAAGAAGAGTCACTCTTCTCTGTAATTAATTAACCCAAAAGGTTAAAGATCTCTCCATTATCATCCCTGGAAGTTGTTAAAAGGCTAAAGGACTCTCCATTCTTTCTGCGCATGTTGTTTGCAAAAGGATTCCTAATTAAAAGTATCAACTTGCTTCAATTAATCCAGCGTTCCAATTATTGGACAAGAAGCTCATTCCTGTCTGTAATTAATCCAACAGGTTAAAGAACTCCATTATCATCCCTAAAAGTTTTTAAAAAGCTAAAGAATTCGCCATCATCTCTGTAGGTATTATTTTTAAAAGGCTTCCTAAGTAATGGTCATTATTTGGATCATCGAAGAGCTTAGCCACGAAGTCAACAGTCTAAACGTAGGCTTCCTAATTAACGTCCATCAACCCAATTTTAGATTTAGGTCATCAGAGGGTCCATTCAAAAAGTCAATGGTTGACTTTTTACTTTGTGGCTTGGACTTCTGATGACTGGAATATACTATCCGGTTAAGCTCAGGCCTAACGAAAAGTGATCAACTTGCTTCAATTATTCCGATGTTACAATTATTGAAGAAGAATCTCAGTCCTCTCTGAAATAAACCCAAAAGATTAAAAACTGTCCATTCTCACCCCAGAAATTTTTTATAACATCTAGATGTTTGTTGCATTCAAAAATCTGAATGAAGTCCAAGACTTGGCAGTTGTTACAGTTGCCAGATTATATCTGGTTATTAACATTAACATTTTCATTAAACGAGGATAAGACATTGTATGCATGCAGTCTCAAAATTCTAAGGCTCAGGCCTGTATCATCAAACTCTGCGACAGGATTGCCACTCACCCATCAAATGTCAATTTATGTCGCAATTTATTGTAGAGAATTTCTCTTCATTTTTAACATAATTTTGTTTTTATTTAAAAAGATTAGAAAAAATGACAGCACCTCCTTTGTTATTTTTGGATTAAGGATACTGTTGGGGTTCCTATGTTTTGGCAGATTTGGCAATACCAAAAGATAAGACAACATCAAACCCCTAGGATCTAGCCCTCCTGGACCCGGAGAGGGATCTCTCCGAAGAAACAAAGAATGATAAATCTTTGAAGCTCAAATTGAGATGTCAGGCTAGTTATGAAGCACAAAGGGGGGTTTTAAATGATTTGGTTGATGAGTTGCTGGGTTGATCATGAGATCGTAGACTGAGAAAGTAATGGAAGGAAAGGAACAAAACAGCAGGATGTTTCAGCTAAGAAGATAGGTCAAGAGAGTGCCATCCATTGGGCTATGGAGTCATGAAAGGTGATTACATGCAACAACTAGCCAAGGCTTCCAAAGGGCAAGTCATCTAATTCTAAAGGATCTCTTAGATTAGAGGGTGGGATGGAACATTAAGGATTGAAAGTGAAAGAAGGAAAGCAATCCCAATTTTTGTCTATAGATCAGGTCAGAGGTCATTTAACTCCAGACCTGCTTGGACATACTCAAAGGAAAAACTGAGATAAGTTTAACAAGAGAGATCTTAGGAAGGCCAGCTGGTTGCACAAGGATCCTAATGGACATGGCTAACTCTAATCCCCAGTGTTCCCAAATCTTCCAGCTTAAACCCAACAAGAACATCTAAGAATAGATTCATTTAATTCATACATCAACTAGTAGGCAATGACATCCACTACACTGGTTAAATCAACTGAAATCAACTCTTAGATCACACATTTAGTGGAAAACATAGAAGGCAAGGAGAGCAGAGACATAGGGTACCTAACAAGGGTAAATCCTATGCCATATTTCTGATGCAAGCCAGCAGAAGATGAAACAATATGAAAATGTGATAAACAGAGTTAGGAAAACATCACCAATAGTAATAGACCAGGATCCTGTGAAATGTGCTTTGATTAATTGATGCAAAACCAGTCACATACACTGAGCTCAATGGCTAATACAGTCCAGACTTTCTCCTCTCAGCATATTACATAACAACTACTCTGCTACCTCCTCCCAAGACAGTTCTAATGGTAAAAAACGAATCCCTCTAACTACAACAGCAGCAGTCGAACAACAACCTTTACAATAATTTCTCAGGGATTTATAGCAGAAGAAGAGCCGAGGAGGTAGGTGAAGCACTGAATGCAATATTAACACTCAGGAGAGGAAGAGAGCCGAGGCCCATTCTGTATTAACTCTTAGCAGCGCTGTGCGTACTCTGTCGGCAGCTGGAGGAGCTTCTGTCTGGTCGATTTTGACTTTTGATATGTTCCTTGAAGTCACTTCTGGTGTCCGACACTGTCTGTGCTACTTGCTGGATAGGTGAACTGGGAGAAAAGGGTCTGCAGGGTCTCCATGCTTCATTACTTGCTACCAAACAGTCTTTAAGAAGCTCTGTCAGTGGAGTTAACTGCTTATGGGTTCGAGGCGGCATGGAAACTGCTGTAGGGAAGCGTACCTTTGGAGTAAATGCGTTCTGCTGTTAGGTAGCGCTGTTATGACTTGCCGGTGCGTTCATTTGTCTTCAAGCTGAGCCCTAATCCTTGTGAGCTTGTTTATGAGTTCGCAGAACCTAGACCTTCCATTCGCTGTCTCGAAGAAAACTGACCTTTCCAATAAAACTTGCTTTGAAACGAAATTTGCCTTTGGTGAAGGGAAAAATTTGTTCGCACGGGAAGAAGGGAAGGGGAGGTAGGCGGGACTCGTACGAATCGCAATCGGGAAACGGACGGGAGCGGAGGGACGCGGTTGAACACACCGCACAAAAGTTTCGATGCGATGGAGTAGGGGTCGATGGGCAATACACAGTTGAGTGGAGGATATCCCTTGTATAATTCAATAAAATCACAGTTCCGGATTTACCACTGAAAAGCCTTTTATTATATGAATGGGCGGAGGGACTGTATGGTGGGACAGGGGTCTAATCGCAATCGCAAATCGGAGACGGGGAGCGGGCGGAATGGTGCAGCACGAAACTTCCAATGCGATTGGGGAAAAAAATTTATTAAAACGAAAATGCAGCGAAACTCGAATTATCAAAGGAAAAACCCCTTATTTTATTGAACGGGCGGAGGTATGGTGGGTCCACATGGTACAGATTGGAAATCGCAATCGGAAGTCGGAGCGGGGAGGGGCGGAGCAATACATGAAAATAAAACTTCCGATGCGATTGGGGCGAAAGGCCTTTAAAAATATAAACTAATGAATTTCAACCTTTACAAAGGAAAAATGGGTTTTTGCTATGCATGGCGGAAGACTGAAATGGTGGGACCCGGGGCTGTTAATCGCAAATCGCAAATCGGAATCGGGAGCGGGCGGAATGGAATGATAGAAAACAAAACTTCCGATGCGATGGGCCAAACCCTTTGTAAAATGAAAATAATACGAATTTCCAATTTACAAAGGGAAAAACCCTTTATTATACAAACAGGCGGAAGTGTTAGGTGGTGGGACTCGAGGGGTCAATCGTAATCGGAGATCGGGAGCGGGAGGCAATCGCAACGCATATCACAAAGGTTGCGATGCGATCGATCGGAGGGGAGGTGCGATCGGGCGGATCGAAGGTCGGAGCGATCGGGGATCGGAGGAGTGGGCCTGCGATTATGCAATCGAGCGGAATGGTGTGATCGGAGTTTAAGTCGCAATCGCACAATCGCAAATATTTGTGACGCGATCAATCGCAGATCGCGTCGCAAATATTTGCGATCGCGCGATCGGAGCATATATAATAGAACATGCGATTGGAAATGATTGCGATTGCGATTGTAATGCGGCGGGGTGGCGACTGGCGCTCCACCGTTGGATCTACGCAGTAGATCAACGGTGTTGAACACATCGCGGGGTTTGTTAACGAAAAACCATTCGCGTCGAGATTTTTCACCGTAACAAAGGGAAACGTCTGTCCGACGACTCTGACTGCGATAAGCGCCCGGGGCTTAAACACTTGGTTCTGGGTGCGGGTCACGTGGGGAAATGGTTGGGGGTTGGCGGAAAGGGGCTAGGCCCTATTATAAGGTTGGAAAGTGGGTTTTGAGGTCTTTTAAATGAAATTCGAGGGTTAGGAAGGGAAACGATAAGGGGAAATAATGGGAACTGGGCCAAACAAAGGGCAAGGGCAGCGTTTAAAGGGGGATTTTGGGGGGATTTAGTAAGGGGGAAATATTTAAGATGGAAAGGAGACTTTGACAAAGGGAAAAATGGGTAAAATGAGGCATATGAAGGTATAAGGGCTTTTACTTCACTTAGGCATAGAATTCAATCCAGAAGTCAGTTTTGAGAGTGTAGCATATTGTTGGAAAGCTCTTTTCAGGCACTGTCTGATGGATTTTCTTGGAGGACGATTCGGCGCTGAACATGCTGCGGAAAACTTCTCTGAAGGCAGGGACATCACTTTGGGCACAAGGAGGCTTCAAGGATGATGTGTTTTCGGAGGAAATGCATTCCTTGAAGGCTCAGAAACATTCTAGCCCCCTGTTTGCTTGTCAAAAATTTATAGGGAGCTAACAGATACGACGCAATAAACTTAACTCATTAAAATGGTGTAACTTTATTAAATATGATTTTTTTTTAAGAGGAACTTAGCAGCTTGCTTAACACACAATTACTAGTAAATTTTTGCGATTTACGATTAGTGATCAAATTTGAAGGGTAGGTCTTAATTTCAGTTAGGAAGACATATATTCATACAACACTTTCATAATGAAAATCTTAAAAAAATATTCCATCTCAATGGACAACAATATATTATCTTTAAATTTTATTTTCAATCAAATTTAATGCACTTTTTGCACAAAAATTCCTAACACACACGATCTCTTGTAACTAGTTTTTAGCACTATCAACATGACGACTTGTAACTAGTTTTTAGCACCATCAACACGACGACTTTTAAAGAAGCACATATTCTTAATCACCAGATCCAGCTAACCATTATTATTACTTGAAATTTTAAAATCCTTCCAAATTTCTCTTTAAAAGTAACTTCAGAATTATTTTTTTATTGATATAGTCCTTTGTTCTTTTTTATGAATTTTTTCTAAATGCATGATTAAAAAGTTGGAATTTTCCCAAATTTCTTTACTAGAAAAATACTTTTGTATTCATAATACAAATTTAACAAAATAATAGATAAAGCTAAATAAATAATAAAAATAAAAATATAATAAATGATATTTAAATAATAGATAAAAATAAATAATTAATTAAAATACACAAACAATTATAAAACGAGAAAACACTTCTAGATGATTATAAAAGGAAAATTACTTTTAGAAAAAAAGTATAATAGAAAGTTTAATTGACTCGGAGAAATTACCATCTAATTTATATAATGGAAATGGATTGAACTCATGATACCAATTTCATAAATGCAAGGGTATTAGTAAAGCATCCATTTTTAAATGTAAAGTTGATTTGCACCATAGTGATACCAAGTATACTTGTTCAAAATTTCATTACACATTAATCAACCTACATAGGCATAGGCAAGCCTAGACTATGTTCAATGAAGATTACAGGGGTACTCAAAACTTATTACACTTCTTTAACAATTGCAATTTATGTTGATATTATGAAGTGAGATTCAGATTCAGAAAAGACTTAGAATCACTGGCTCAAGCAAATAACAGATAAGATTAAACAAATCTCTCAAACATTTACACCCTCTCTTATATTGGGAAAACAAAAAAAAAATAATAAAAATAATTTAGATACTTAAATGAAGCCATGAATTACAATGAAACAACTTAAGGTATTTATATTCTCAAGAAACTAGTGCGAGTGCATGCCTAAAAAACCCAGAGAGGATCCCTTGAAAACAATATTAGGATATCTTGTTCATTTAAAAGCAAGTGTGCATACCTAAAAAACGAGAGAGCATCCCTTGAAAACAATATTAAGATATCTTGTTCATTTAAAAGCAAGTGTCAAAAATCTCTAAAAGTATGATTTGCAGACGCTTAAGCATGATAAGGTCTAGAGAATTTAAAATTTGAAAAGTTCTAACCAATCAAGTTTTATAAATAACTACTCAAATTTACTATCTCAACTATACATAATACACACAATACATAATACATAGTAGCTTCGAATTAAACTTCAAAATGAAATACAATTTCAAATAAGTTTAAGATTTGAAAAGTCTAGCTAATAGGGCTTTTTAAATAAGTATCAAAATTTACCGTATCTCTAATACATAGAGGGTTCAAATTAAGTTTCAAAATTTTACTTTACAGTGAGGGTAAATTTGAAATTCGAAGCTTGACCTCAGCTCAGTGGGGTGGTGTCGAGTCTCGACTGAGGCAACAAGCATCTATAACGAGAAGCATTTTCAATCATAGGGCCGACATACTGGATTTCCAACGTCAACATGTTTTGTGAGAAGAGATAAGAAAATGACAGAAGACCTCGGTAATGATCGGTCACCCAGTGCTAGCTAGGGAGTATACCAACAATTACTTTCGCGGTCTCCAAGATAAGTGCTAGCTAGGGAGTATACCAACAATTACTTTCGCGGTCTCCCAAGATATAAACGGTGCAAGGCCAATACCCATGTCATAAGAAATGCAAGTGAGACTCCCTCTGTAGATTCAAACATGAAGTTGGTAAAAATCTATGGAATCTCAGCGACAACAAAGCTCATAACACTAATCAACTCAAAATGCAGAGAAAAATAGTCTCTCACTCTGCCCATGGAGTCGCTGAAATACTTCTCCAACTACCACATGCAACTTCTTCTTAAAACCATAATGCACCGTTATTGGAGCTTATGATGCTTAAGCGTCTGCAAATCCTCCAAAGCATATCTATCTCCCTATAAAAATTAAGCAGTTGCAGAACTGCTCTCATATACATCACGAATGGATGGGTGAGACTATCATATTCTTGATCTTCCAATAAAAGATATGCGGCAGAACATTCCTCATTCCTCGTTGACCTTCGCATTATCCCATGCATTATCCCATGCTGTTGTGAGCCGCTACCATGTGACCTCCAGGATTCCCGAAAAAGGCTTCCACTTCCACCCGATAGCCTCCCTTCTTTTGCCTCTCGATTTTCAAAATTCATTTCTGACACATGTTCCAATACATTTCAATTAGCACTCACATAAGTGCAAGTTTGAAGTAGATGGCACCTGCCATGGTGGCATTGAGCAGGGGTCTTTCCAACCTCCAGGGTATCCATAATCCGGCAATTTATTTGGCAAAGCTGCAACCCTTCACCCGAAATTTTATTATATTATCTACATTTTTTTTTAAACCAGTAAAAATAATAAATTGCATTTTATTTTACGGGCAATTTTATTTACGTGCTTCTGAGACGTGTTAGAGCCCTCTTGACGGGCTGCAAGCTGCAACCCTTCCCCGAAATTTTATTATATTATTTACAATTTTTTTAAGCCAGTAAAAATAGTAAATTGCATTTTTTTTTACGGGCAATTTTATTTACGCACTTCTGAGACGTGTTAGAGCCCTCTTGACGGGCTGTGACGGGTTTAATTTTTAACCATGCTTATGATATGTCTTTTTCCCTAGGTAATGTTGGGTCACAATAGGGAGATTTGAATTTAGATCTTTGAATTTCACTTTTCTCGACTTAACTAATTGAGCATTTCCAGAGAAATATAAATTAAATTTAGATTTAAAAAATAAATAAATTGTGTTTGAAATTTTGAAATGTCAAAGGTTCTGAGTGGACACTTCACCTAGATACTATCAATAAAATTTATAGTAAGTTGAAAATGAATTTGTACAGGCCGGTTACCATTGTCAAATTGTCCAAAGGACAACAACTGAAGATGCGTTGCTTAGCGAGGAAAGGGGTGGGGAAGGACCATGCAAAGTGGTCGCCAGCTGCAACAGTCAGCTTTCTTGCAGTGCCTGAAATTCATATTAATCACGAGCTTGCAAATACATTAACGCTCCAACAAAAACAAGAATTTGTGGTTAGCAGTCCTACTGAAGTTTTTACTATTAACCCCGACACCGAAGAGGTGAGTGCAACTCCCTTTACATCTTTATACTTATTTTTCAAGCTATATCTATCCTTCCAATTTTAAATACCCAGATTATCATTACAGTCGTCTACATCAAGCAAAAATTCCAAATAATAGTTGAACTTGTTATATTGGCATTGTTGTGAATATGGTTGAAGATATATATAGTTTATCTCATGTAACCTGCTTCAAAATTTATCATCAACCATTTTATCAGATCGCAAGGGCGTGTTCATTCCAAAATTTATGATCATATCACTTTATTAGATCGTAAGCTAATTTTTATTCATATTAATTATTTGCTTATTAATAATTATAGTCTGTAACTTAGTTTTCTCTTACTTTACGATTAAACAAACACTTACGTCTATTTTTTTCTTCCTTTTTTGTTTAAATTGATCAAACTAAATTGTGTTCTCTAATTTTGAAGTAGATAGAGGTGGAGAATGCTGAAGCTTACACCTACGATGAAGAGGTTTTAAAGAAGGCAGAGGCCATGGGCGTGCCAGGGCTTGTTAGCATTGTTGCTAAGGAAGATCATTTTGTTTTCAGTATTGAAACGACAGGTGTACTTACGGCCACTCAGTTGGTTCTTAATGCTATTAGTGTTTTAAGGCAAAAGCTTGATAATGTGCGACCTATGTTGGAAGAAGATGAGGAATTTGGTGAACTCAATGCTCATATAAGTGGCTATGCCTTCAGATGAATTGACTTAATTTAGCTGTTTTTAATGTATTATATTAGTAACAGGTTTTAAACTTAAAAACGTATAAACACAACGTGTAAAAGGTAATTAGTTGCTTCCTGTAAGTGCTGCGTGTGAGAGGAAATTAGTTAATTCTACAAGGGGCATAGTCAGTTGTCATATAGAAAGCCATTATTTTTATCACTTTATATGAGTTTTTCTTCATTTTATATAAATTTATTTGAAGTTTCAGTAAAATTTTGAGAATTTTATTGTATATGATTTTTTGAAATTACAGGTTTAATTTGTTTTTTTTTAAATAATTGAAATGGATAAAATTATATTAAAAGGAAGTTCTTCCTGTATCTTATAAGAAATTAATACAATCTAAATAGAGTTTCCAGTTCTGAAACTTAAAAAAAAATCGGAGCTGTTTAAAATTCTTTGAAAAATATTAGTCCTAGTGGTATGAATTGGAACAAATTGTCCAAACATAAAATTCGACATACAAAACATAAAGCCGAGAAAAGTTAATGAAAATTTTGTCCATTGCAGGGACGTTCTGGTTATTCTCTGCTTTTGTCTCCCTATCAGTTTCTCCAATTGTCATGTTCCCCTAAACTTGATGGACAATATCTTCCTCCATTGCTTTGAAGTGTTCTGATTGTTCTCTTCTTTTGTATCCATATCAATTTCTTCAATTGCCATGCTTCCCTGAACTTGATATACATTAAATTCATTGCTTCATCTTTGGGAGAGCTTACTGAAGTTTTTGGGCTTCTAACGTAGTCTGGAATCAGCTGTTACAAATATGCTATGTCAGAGGTCAGCCTTTCAATTTCAGTGCTCTGAGCTGCCAGTCTCACCTGGTTCCCCAGAACTTGATGAACAATATCTTCCTCCATTGCTTCATTTTTGGGAGAGCCTACTGAGGTTTTTGGGATTCTAACAGAATCTGGAATCAGCTGTACAAACATGTTATGTCAGTGGTCATCCTTTCAATTTTAGTGTTCTGATCTGCCACTCTCACCTGCAGATCTGCATTTTTTTTTTACCTTCAGTGCTTCAAATTGGGCATGCACACGCCTGAGTTGTGAGACCGTTCTTTGTAGTTCCTCTGTCTTAGGGTTCAATCTTCTAATAATTCTTTGAAATTCTATAGTGTCACATGGGCCACAACAACAGGGGTGACGTAACCCATCCATAATGTGCACCGGAGGTTTCTTAAGAGGACAGTAAGAACACCAATAAGACTAAATCCCAAGACTCCTCAGCTACCAGTACAAAGCCAAGATGAAATGGGTCCGGCTACGCTATCCTAGATTAGCATACCTCTATCAACCTGCAATCACCATAGAAGAGAGGAAATATACCAACATTCAAAATTGTGCTACCTAACATCCATCAAGCCTCCCCTGAAGGTTATATCAAATATTTGGATCGAACCTCTGTATATGCCTAAACTCCCTCAGAAGAATTACGGAACTTGGAGCTCCTCCGTAGACTATAAATCCACCTTCACGGTGAATACTTATCCTTTACCTATTAAACACCTCCTTTTTCCAAACATGAGAACATAATAAACGGGCAGGGAGTTTTGTGAAGCTTTAAACTCCAATGCACGTGGATTGAATTGATTTTCCACTTGTCATATATCACAGAGTGGCTACCATTCCAATAGTGCTCAGTGACATTAGTCATGGAATGTGTTCAAGAAATGGAAACCCTTTCTTAGTGGTACTAGTTATGGAATATGTTTAAGAAATGGAAACACTCAACAAACTTGGTAATCAATTTCTATAGTTTTTAGTGGCACAGTCATGAAATATGTTCAAGAAATGGAAACCCACCATTCCTATAATTCTTAGTGGCACTAGTCTTGGAATATGTTCAAGAAATGGAAACTCACCATTCCTATAGTTCTTAGTGGCACTAGTCATGGAATATGTTCAAGAAATGTAAACCCGCTATTCCTATAATTCTTAGTGGCACTAGTGGTGGAACATGTTTAAGAAATGGAAACTCGCCATTCCTATAGTTCTTAGTGGCACTAGTCATGGAATATGTTCAAGAAATGGAAACCCCTTCTTCTGTACAACAAACCTCGAAACCCCTTCTTTTGTACAACAAACCTTGGTCCATGAGCGTGCTCCTATTTTCCAAGAATCTGCTTGGGAATTACGAACCCCTTCTTTTGTATAGCAAACCTTGTTCCATGAGCGTGCTCTTATTGCCGATAAGCCTGGAAACCCCTTTTATACAACAAACCTTAGTCCATGAGCATGCTCCTATTTTTCTTCCAAGAATTTGCTTGGGAATTATGAATCCCCTTCTTTTACAACAAACCTTGTTCCATGAACACTCTTATTTTCCAAGAATTTGCTTGGGAATTATAGTTATAAAGAATATGGAAATATTCCAAAGTAATCAAATTCTATCGATAAGTCTATCTAGACTTGATGACTTAGCGAATGATAGGCTTCTCATCCGTTCTATGAGCATGCTTTTATTTCCTAAGAATCTGCTTGGGAATTATTATTCCGAAGGATATCGAAATATTCCAATAAGTCAAAACTCCGTGGCAATCCTTCGAATTCCGACGATCAACCAATCTAAGCTTGATGACTTAGTGAATGTTAGGCTTCTCATTTATTGGATAAGTCTATCTAGACTTGATGACTTAGCGAATGATAGGCTTCTCATCCGTTCTATGAGCATGCTTTTATTTCCTAAGAATCTGCTTGGGAATTATTATTCTGAAGGATATCGAAATATTCCAATAAGTCAAAACTCCGTGGCAATCCTTCGAATTCTGACGATCAACCAATCTAAGCTTGATGACTTAGTGAATGTTAGGCTTCTCAATTATTGGATAATATTTAGAAAATCACCAGTATAAATATTTAACTTGTCTTAGCATTGTAGTTTGCGTCCTTGGGAAAATTAAAGCTTCATCCCGATTATTAGAATTCTCTACTAAACCTTAAACATTGGTTGATTTAACCTCACTTTTTATTTTTACATTTTAGTTATCTATATATATATAATCTTGCCATATAATTGAAAATTTAAATTTAGTCTTTTTAAAGAAAAAAAAACAATTTTATTTTTAAAAGAAATAATAAGTATATACTTCAGATGCAAAAGCACATTACAAAATAGTGTCGGTTATATATCCAAAGAAGAAAGAAAAAATATTGTAGGTTATATATCCAAAGAAGAAAGAAAATTTTCTGAATGGAAGCCTTCATGAGATGTTCATGTTCTATATATTGTGCACATTAAAAGAACAACTGCACTGGAACTCAAAATTGTTATCTTACAACTTCAATATGCTTGTTTATTCAATCATGGAAAAATAATATTTGATCAAAAAAGCATGAACTATGCCCATAATAGAACAAGTCCTGCTGGATAAAAAATCATTTCTATGATTCTTTGTCGCATATCGAGCCTGATTTGGTCTCTTTTATGTATTCTTTGTCGCATATCGAGCCTGATTTGGTCTCTTTTATGTATTGTTATCTTACAGCTTCAATATGCTTGTTTATTCAATCATGGAAAAATAATTTTTGGTCAAAAAAGCATGAACTATGCCCATAATAGAGCAAGTCTTGTTGGATAAAAAATCCTTGGTCTCTTTTATGTTTAGGCTCTTCCAAATATCTATGCCAAGCCTGTCTTTACAATGCATCAACCTCCATGCTCAACTCCTGAAAAATAGGAGAGTAGGTGATTTGAGTAAATAATAAATTCCTTGGAAACTTCCTTGAGTTGATTTGCTCAAGTCCCACCTGCTAACCCAACATCCAATTTACCGCAAAAGGCGAGTCTCCAAAGCACTGAAGCCTTGCGATGTGCTTTTATAGGTAGCTTCAGTAAGGCTCTCCAAGCAAGTAATTTTACTTTATTGTTTGTGCCAATACCTGCACAAGCACTCAAGCACTTAGAAATCCAAAAGATGGCCCTCATGGATATGTTATACTCCCCTATGCCAATATGTGAATTCTTCCTTAGAAAGTGCTGTAAAAAAACCCCAAGTTAAATATTTATCCCAAATCAGCTCATCGATGACCCACAACCTCTTGGCCACTCCTACCTCTAAATAGTGTTGTGCTATTCAAGAAATATGGTTAGAGACTTGAATAGTTAAATTGGCTGGTCTTAAAAGAGAATGGTCGTTCACGTTAACTACGTACCCATAGAGTGAGGAATGATATTGAATTGTAGAAAAAGGTTGTTATTGATGTCAAAG
Source organism: Pinus albicaulis (assembly GCA_034641835.2). Classification (NCBI taxonomy): domain Eukaryota; kingdom Viridiplantae; phylum Streptophyta; class Pinopsida; order Pinales; family Pinaceae; genus Pinus; species Pinus albicaulis. The sequence continues at coordinate 279,183,303 of CM076582.1, forward strand.
GTAGTCTAGATGGAAGGGTAACCTTTATAAATATATGGCCCATTAAATACCTTTCTGGTGATAGGTTGCATGTCCCAACTCTTCATGGTTGAAGAGAAATGAATTTTTCAATGCATATATTGTTAAAAATATAGTGAAGGAAGGTATTTTGGCTTGTTCCTTAGCCAGTAAAGGCCTCAAATTAGTCTTTCTCTAGCATGAACATGAGTTTAGGAGATAGACTTCAGTGGCAATGAATTGATTTCCAATTTACTATAATGGTTATCATGTTTCCATGTGTTGTGTTGGAGCTTTAGTCTGTTGGAATTTCTTCAGTTAGACTACAGGATGATGTGGCACTGACAAGTTTGGTTAGGACCAGTCAAGACTTCAGTGACAAGTTCAGTTAGGTCAAGTTAAGACTTCAGAGATAAGTGAAGAGAGGATGAGTTGAGTCCCCAGTTAACTCACTCGAATCACAACTAAAAGAGATCAAGGAGCAACTTGAGCTAGTTAACTAAGAGCTAGTCCAAGTGTAACTAGGAATTGCTCCAATTAACTAACAAAGGAAACTCATGACACTAGTGTGAACTGACATTTAACTAGGCCTCTTTGCATGCATCGATTTATATTCTGAAAGAGAAGTACAAAGGCACAATTTAATTGATCATTCTTTGTGGAGTGCGCATAGATTGAAGAGAAATAGTGCATAAGGATTGTGGAGCAAGGGTCAAGATTCTCATAGCAATTCGAGACTATCCGCAGCAGAGAACAATAGTGTGCGGGGAAAAGATCAAGATTAAGGCTGAGAGCATCTTCTCAGGGACCAAGAGCAGTAATCAAAAGTAGGCCGAGAACAATTGTAGAGTTGAGAATAGTGAGGAGAAGCCTAATGATTTCTCAATGAAAAATTATTGGTTGTAGTAGCAACGTGAATTGTAATAGATCCGTTTTCTCAAATCAATAAAAGACCGCAACAAAGAAAATAGGTTTTCCTATTTGGGTTTCTTGGGTAAAACAAGCATGTCAATTTTGTGTGCATATGTTTTAATCTCGTTTATTTTCTGTTGCATGTTGAAAGTTAAGAAACTTTGTATCTTAGTGCAAGTTAAGCTTGTTTTCCATTTTTAGTTGCCTTGATTTTTAGTAAATTCATTTAAGTAGTTGGATAGTTTCAAGAAAATTAACATGGTATTAGAGCCACACTCTATTTTAAAACCAGCACTGGAATTGTTCAGCGAGTGAAGATCGCAAATCAATTAGTAGGCTTGTGCTAGAGGTGTGAAGAACAATATTTGGATAATATTATGTCATTCCAAGGAATAAAGGAAAATCACTATTTAGAGGGAGCCTCAAACTTTTGCCCATGGGGGGCGTGGATCTCACTAGTGTTGGAAGATAATGGGGTGCTAGATTTTGTGAAGAACCCACAAATTGCGCCCACAAATTCCCAACAGTTGATCCAACATAACAAGAATGACACCAAGGTGAGGAGGATCATTCTTGAGGGGGTTAAAGACCACATTATCCCTCATCTCCATGGGAAGACGACAACAAGGCACATGTGGAAAGCCATCTTGGCTTTCTATCAGGGAACCAATGATGCCAGGAAGCTTTCCTTAAAGGACGAGCTAAGAAATATTTGGGGTAGCAAAGGAGATCCCATCATTATGCACCTTTTCAAGTTCACCGAGGTTTGGGACGGCCTAGCTGGAGTGGATGAGATTGTAGTAGAAAATGACCTTGTGAGTCTTAGTCTTGCGCTACTGAGACTTCATAAGTCTCGGGAGAATTTCTAGGATGTAGTCGCTGGTAGAGAAAATCTTCCCAAGTGGGAAAGGTTGTGGGGAGAATGCGTCCAAGAAGAAATCCAAAGGGGGAAAAGAGTTGGAATTTCAGTGAATACAGAGGATGAGGGGAACTTTGCCTTGGTGGAAAAAGGAAGCAAGGCTAGGGGAAAGAAGAGCCAAGGCAAGGCCAAGTCCTGTTAGAAGGGTGAGAAGAAGAAGAAATATTTGAGCAAGATCAAATGCTTCTCTTGTCACCATTTTGGAAATTATGCCTAAGTGTCCTAACCGGAAGAAAGGGTCTAGTAAGGAACATGTGGCAATATCAACTGAGGTAGGTGATTTTACATCTTATTTTGCGAAGTATTTCGCGTTGATATCTTGCATGGAAAGCTCAATGGGCAACAACGCGTGGTACATTGATTCTGGAGCATCCTTTTACATGACTAGGAACACTGAATATTTGAGCTAGTTAAAGGAGGACATGTGGTTTCATAGTGAGCTAGGAGATGATGGCAGGTACTTGACCGAGAGCATGGGTACTATCAGCTGAGAGGGAGTATGGAAACCCTCTATGTCTCAAGGATGTCCTCTATATTCCAGGCCTTAAAAATAACCTTGTTTCTATTTCCACCCTAAAGGACAAGGGTTATGATGTCATTTTTAGCAGAGGAAAGGCCTACCTCAAGAACTTAGAATCTGGAGCCATGAAGAATATTGGTGCGAGGGCAAAGAACCTTTACAAGCTATTGATTGAGATAGACATAGTCTTGAGCAGTAAGGCATGGTGTGGACATGGAAGAAATGTGGGGAAGCTTTGGCGCAGATGCATGGGGCACTAGAGATCCTTTAGCATAGTGACAGGCCTACCACCATGCAATATTGACCAACATGAAGTGTGAAAGTGCTGCGCAATTGGAAATTATGCCAAGTCATATTTTCAGGGACGAGACAACGAAGCCAAGTGGATTTTGGAGCTGGTACATTTAGACATATGTGGGTCCTTCTCTTCCCCATCTCTCATGAGACACATGTATTATGTTACTTTCATAGATGACTATTCTCAAAAAACATGAAACTTCTTTATGAAGGAGGAGGTCTTCTCCAAGTGCATGGAGTTTAAGGCCTTGGTAGAAAACCAGACTGAGAAGAAGATCAAAGCATTGAGGAGTGACAATGGCAAGGAATATGTTTCCAATTGTTCTACGATGTGTGTGCCAAGGAAGGCATTAGGAGAGAGATTACAACACCCCATAACTCTCAAAAGAATGGGGTGGCTGAGAAGAAGAACTGCAACATAGTTGGAGTGGCCAAGGCCATGTTGCATGACTAGGGGCTACCCATGTCCTTGTGGGCTACAAAACATGAGTCCAGACAAAGTGCTTGGATGTGTTACACCGAAGGAGCCTTTCATAGGAAAAAACCTTGATGTTTCTCGCTTTCGCATCTTTGGGACAAGAGTTTATTTCCATATGCCCAAAGAGAGGAGGAAGAAGATGGAGCCTACAACTGAAAGGGGAATTTTTGTGGGTTACTGTGAGACACCTCAAGCATACAAGGGGTATGTACAATCACTCAGGAATATAGTTATCAGGCAAGACATAAGATTTGTAGAGGACTAAGCTATGGGTGAGTCCTTTGAGTGAGAGCAGGGTGGAGGGCTTGAGGAGGATCGTCTTGCTCCCAAGCTGAAGCCTCAGCCAGTACCACAGACTAAGTCTTAGCCAAGTGGAAAGCAGGTCATATACCAGGATGACAAGGACTCATTGCGGAATGAGACTAGGACGAGTGGAGTCATACATTGAGTTAATGACTCCCATCACAGGGAGAAAGAGAGTCAAGTGGGCTAAGAGGTTGATTCATGAGGCCCAGGAGCGAGTTGAGAATCCTAGCTCTACATTTAGGCACAACAAGCAGCCACAAAGGTACACCGGCTACATGACACTTATGATTGATTTGTTAGACTCGAGGAGGTATCCTCTTAGCAGGTTTGGTGGGATGTCATGGTGGATGAATATCAGTCCATCATGAAGAAAAATATTTAGGAGATTATGCCATGCCCAAAGGGAAAATCAGTGGTACGCTCACGCTGGGTGTACAAGGTGAAGCACAAAGTAGATGACAGTGTTGAGAAGTACAAGGACAAGTTTTTGGCCAAGGGCTTCTCACAGATTGAGGGCATTGACTATGAGGAGATGTTTGCTCCAATGGCTCATTATTCATCCATCAAGACGATTTTGGCACTTGCATCTCAGATGTGGTGGAAGATCCACTGGATGGATGTGAAGATTGCATTCCTCAACAGGGTGGTTGAGGAAGAGATTTATATGGAGAAGCCATAAGGGTTTGAGACTTTAGCAGAGACACTTATGTTTGTTTGTTGAGGAGTTCTTTATGGGCTCAAGTAGGCATCAAGAGCTTGGTACACTCACATTGACAACTACCTTCATGGATTGAGCTTTGCTAAGAGTGAGGTGGATGGCAACCTATACTACTTCACAGTTGGAGGGCTTCTGCTCATTCTAGCGATCTATGTTGACGCTATTATCTTGACTCAGGCAGAGAACTTGATCCAGGATTTCAAGGCAGATCTTTGAAGAGAATTTGAGATGAAGGACATAGGCCTTATGCACTATTTCCTCGGGCTAGAGGTGTGGCAGGGTGATGGGGAAATATTCTTGGGGCAACGCAAATACACTATAGATATTCTCAGGAGGTTTTGTATGTAGGATTGAAATCCCTTGACCATGCCTCTAGTCACAAACTGGAGGAAGGTGGATGCTAGCAGAGAAAAGAGAATAGTTTCCACATTGTATAGGAAACTCATTGGGTTGTTGATGTACTTAGTCAACACATGACCTGACATATGTTTTGCAGTGAACCAGTTGAGATAGTTCATGATGGAGCCTAACAAAGTTCACTGGGTTGATTCCAAGCATGTCTTGAGGTATCTCAAAGGCATGACATATTATGGGTTATGGTACATACAAGTTGATGGAGTGATGCTTGAGGGCTTCACAAATGCAGATTGGGCAGGGAGCTCCACAAATTGGAATTGTACTTCAGGTTTCCTCTTCAACATTGGGTCAAAAACTGTTTCCTGTTTTAGAAGGAAGTAAAGATCAATTTATTTCATTTCAGCAGAAGTCGAACACCTGCTTTCCAGCTTGGTAGCATGTGAAGCCATCTGGATGAGGAAGTTGCTTGTGGGTCTTTTCAAGTGGGGGTTGGAGTGAACCATGATTTACTATGACAATAAGAGTTGCATTAAGCTCTCTAAGAATCCATTTTTTCATGACTGCTCCAAGCACATTGATATCAGGTACCATCATCTTAGGGATTGTGTGCAGGAAGGGATATTAAAATTATCATACATTCCCACATATTAGCAGGTTGCAGATATCTTGACGAGGGCCTTAGTCAAAGGAAATTTCGTGTTTTTCAGAGTTAAGTTGGGAGTTGTACAAAATCCCTTCCTTGCTAAGAGAGAGTGTTGAAAATGTAGCGAGGGAAGGTTTTCTTGCCTGTGCCTAAGCCAGTAAAGACCTCAAATTAGTCTTTCTCTAGCATGAATGCAAGTTCATGATATAGACTTCAGTTACAATGAGTTGATTTCCAGTTTACTAGAATGGTCATCAAGTTTATATGTGTAGTGTTGGGGCTTCAGTTCATTGGAGTTCCTTCAATTAGATTATAGGATGAGGTGGTAGTGACAAGTCCAGTTAGGACGAGTCAAGACTTCAGTGACACGTTAAGTTAGGCCGAGTTAAGACAAGGAGCAACTTGAGCTAGTTAATTGAGAGCTAGTCCAAGTGTAACTAGGAATCGCTCCAGTTAACTAGCAAAGGAAACTAGTGGAACTAGTGTGAACGAGCATTCAATTAGGCCTCCTTGCATGCATCAAATTCTACTATGAAAGATAAGGACGAAGGTAGAATTTAATTGATCATTATTTGTGTTGAGTGCACATAGATTGAGGAGAAATAATGCACAATGATTATGGATCAAGGATTAGGATTCTAATTCAAGACTATCTTCAGCAGAGAACTACTGTGTGCAGGACCGAGATCAAGAGCATGAACAATATCAAGAGTAGGGCCAAGAACATATTCTCAGGGGCCAAGAGTAATGATCAAGAGCATGTTAAGAACAATTGTAGATCTGAGAATAGTGAGGAGAATCCTAGCACTTTCTCATTGAAAAAATAGTTGGCTCCAATAGCAACATGAATTGTAATAGATCCATTTGCTCAAAGAACAATCAATAAAAGACCACAACAAATAAAAAATGTTTTCTCATTTGGGTTTCCTAGGCAAAAAAAGTGTGTCAATTTTGTGTGCATATGTTTTTATCTTGTTTATTTTCTGCTACATGTTGAAAGTTAAGAAACTCTATATCTTGGTGAAAGCTAAGTTTGGTTTCAGTTTTCAGTTTTCTTGATTTTCAGTAAATTTATCTAAGTAGTCGCAAAGGTTCAAAAAAATCTCTCTCTCTCTCTCTCTCTATATATATATATATAATTTCCCTAGCTAAAGTCGACCTCAAGTCGGCGCCCTCATAAAGGCTAACTCAATCCAAATTTTAAGTGGACAAGCTAACCCCTAGACCCTCCTCAGTATAAATATGTTGTGTGGCTCATTTTGATTATCAACTTGGAATTTGAGCGAGTAATAAGGTATGTGATGTTAAATATTGTAGCTCAGACATGTATTCTAGCTTGAGAGGTATCACTAAGATTCGAAACACACATGAATTAAAGATCTCCATGGACATGTAATTTTTCCTAAGTTAAAAATTAGGAAAAGTGGTTAATTAATTGACATTAGTTGAGATAAGATCAATTCACCTCTAGAAGCTTATTGAAAGTTTCTAAGATGATCTTAGCCATCGATTGGGATAATATAACTTCTAATTTTGGCCATTCATTTGTGAATGAGAGATTGTAAAGGGAGATTGATGGGCAACATTGGAGATAGATCAAACATTGAGTTGGATCAGTGTTCAATGAGACCCAGGAGGGTTTCAACAACAGTAATTGATAAGGATATTTCCATGGTTATTCTTCATCTAAGAGACTTCCAGTTTTTGAGATTTAGAGGGATTTTTGTTGGCTGAATTATTTTCTGCGGGAGGCCGAGATTTTTGAGTGGAGATCATGGGTTTCAAGAGGAGGCCGAGTTGCTCATTAAATTCACATGTGTGGAGGTCGATATTATCTCTAGAAGGCAATGCGAATTTCAGAAGGGCAGTGCAAATTTCCAGACGTCTTGCAAGTTCCAGAAAGGGCAGTGCGAATTATCAGAGAGCTAGTGAAAGTTGTCGAAAAGGCAGTGCGATTTGCAGAAGAGGGTTGTGGGGTTTTTCCCTGGCTGATTTTCTTAGTAGAGAAGAAGATCAATTTTGTCGAATATTTTCCAAGTGTGAGGCAAGAAGTGGTTGTAATTTCTCCTTTTTAGATTGCTAAAAATTAATAGTAAAACCTTAGAATGAAGATTGGTTTTCCCCACATTGGGGTTTTTCCAGGGTTTGTCCAAAAATGTGTTATTTGTGTGATTAGTTTGTCATGTATTCCGTTATAAATATTATTTGGTGAATGGCGTTGTTCATGTTTTCAATCATTACTTTTAACTGATAAATTAATTTTGTTGTGTATAGGTAATCAAATTAATTAATCGGGTTTGTTGCACTCAAATTGTCAAAGTTTCAAGGAAGTAGAAGTGCCAGTGTTTGTTCAACATATCATATCACTTATCAGTAGTCTATGTGTCATGGTCATAACTATGATGCAAATGATTCTAGTATGACCTTGAGCCTATATAACAACCTAGGTAAGTCTTTATTTTTGGTGACAAATTTAATCCTAGGAGGTTTTTAACCTCGTTGATTGCCTGTGTTTCTAAACACGGTTAATCAGAAGAATTTTTCCCCTCTAGGTTAAACCCCAAAGCTAGAGTGTAATTTATTGCCAATGTCTTAGATGAGTCCTAGTGTTTTAATCGAGTCTAATGTAAAAGTGGGTTGGGAATAATTTAAGGGAATAATTTAAGCTAGTTGACTTAATTATTTTATTACAAATCACTTGGTCCTGTATATCATAATGTGTTGCAGATGGGTTATGTGTCTTAGGGTCTAAGCCTAATGTGCATTCCTTCTTTGAGTCAAAAAAATGTAAAATATTATGTAAATGAGAGTTGGAAAAACAATTTAATCCCCTCTTGTAAATTAATTCATTTTTTTGGCAAAATAAAATAAAATACTAAGCCAGAAAATTAATTAATTAGAGTCAAGTTAATTTGTCTTAGGAAAATTAATTCTCTAAGTGGAAAAATTCGCGGGTCCTAGAAGAATCAACTTTTAAAGGTCTTCCATCAAGAGAATATGGTACATTTCAAGAAAAATTGGACCCTTGGGCCTTGGTGGTTAAGTCAAAGTCAAAATTTTTAGGAAATTAACTCAAAATAATTAATTTTGAGCTAATTAATGTGGGGTTAAATGATAATTTTGGAATTCACTCAAAATAAAGATATCAATGACCAAGATTAAAGATTTTGAAATGTTTATCAATGGTCAAGATAATTTTGAAAATGATCAAAGAAACTAGCAGTTATTTTTCCACTTGGAGGATTTATCTATAAATTAGAGTCATTTGAGTCTCTAGTAACAAATCATAAATCTAAAAAATCTTAACTCTGGTTAGAATTGTTGTTGAGACATTTTGTAAACTATTGTACCGTTGGGAACTATTTTTTCTACCATAATAAAAGGATTTGGGGTGCAACTCGAGGTGCTCTTGTTTTGTTGATTTGTGGTATGTATTGACTAGGAGCTTCCGATTTTGTGCTTTATGATTATTATTTGAGATAATACATTTGCAGGTACTCGATCCTTGTTCTCCAAGTTCACAAACTGTGGGCAAGGGTTACTTTGCTAAGATCTCTAGTTTTTATATGGTAGATTGAACGTTTGCTAGGGCTACAGTGAGAAAATATTTTTTGAAGTACTTTAGCTATTCTTTCAAGGAAAAATATTATAAAAATTAATTTCTCAAAATATTTTCAAAAAACCAATGTATATTTTGTAAATGAATTTGTACATTTAAATTTGTAATTTATATTTTCTAACTGGGTTGGGGTTTTAGATTTATTTTTTGTATATATTGGAGATTGGGTGTTTCTATTTTTATTTTTGTATGTTAGATAAAGAAGCCAAGTGGGATAAGAGCTATATATAGGCCCTTGAGGGTAAGATCTAGTTTTTTGGAAATTTTTGTAGGTTTCCCACATATTTCTTTTGGAAAATCAAAGGAGTGGAAGCAAAAAATTATTTGGAGTGAGGGTTTTGAATTTTTTAGGGCTTCTTGCCCCTGAATTGGCCTCGTAGGCCCCTGCGCTAGCCTCTCTTCCTTCAACATCTTTCCCTAAGGCCATTTTTTTGCCTTCCCTTGGACTTTTTAGGCTTTGGCCTCCCTCCTTCTCTCCTCTTCGACCATCCTTAGCTTGACGCCACCCACTTCTCCTCTCAACCTCCTCTCCTCGACCTCCCCTCTCCTCTCAAACCTGTTAGTTTTTATAGCATTGGATGTGTTTTAGCCACTATATTTGGTGGAGAGGCTAGAATACATGTATTCTCCAATACCTAGAAATCGTTTCTAGAAATTCCACCTAGTGATGACTTAATTTGATTTATTAATCAATTTTTAATATTTCCCAAGTCTAAACATAGGAAATATTAAGTAATCATCATTAATTAAGTTAAGGTGTGAAATTTCTAGAAACTCACACGGATCGATAGGGAAATAATCTAGGCCATCGATTATGTTTTAATATTGGTCGTTAGTGCTCCAACATAATATTATAAGAAGAAGTCGAAGGGTAGATGGAGAACACACCAGTGCAGTTACTAATTTTCCGAGGCAGATCCATTTTCTCAGTGGTTGAATTCCAACAAAGGAGATAGAGCCAGAGGGTGAGTAGCAGGAGAAAGAGAAGGTATTTGCAGAGGTTCGAGAAGGGCAGAATGAATTCAAGAAGAGGCAGTGTGTGGAGAGACACAATGCACTAGAGCTCCGCAGTCACTGTGCAGAGGGTGATGCAAAGGCACCAACATATGGGAAGAGGGTCCATCTCAGGGCCAGGGAGTCACTGTGGAGAGTGAGAAATATGTCACTGAATTTCTCAGTATTTTTCCTCTATTTTGGTTGTTCGAATTCTTGTACTTGAATTGCTGTTGAATATTAATAAAGAAACCCTCATTTGCTGCATCGATTTTCCTGCATTGGGATTTTCTGGGGATAATTGTCCAAAAATTGCGGTGCCAATATTTTTATGTGTGCTAGAATTTTTCTATTTCCAACGTTTTATTTTCTAAAGTAATTTAGTGTGAAGATTTCCATAGTAATTTTATTTGATTTTTTCTGTAGAAAATAAATGCATAATTAACTTGTCAATTAGAAGAATATATATATATATATATATATATATATATATATATATATATATTTTTTTTTTTTTTTTTTTTTTTTTTTTTTTCAGTTATTGCAATAGGTGAAATTTTCACATGGTATCAGAGCTTACATGATTAGTTAGAGAGGTCAGTAGCACTAAGATAAGGAGGGTCACTGCTTTGCGTAAACAACTGTTCGAATTCCCAAGAGGCAACACAGTCCCTTGGCCATGATGGTCAATATTCTTGAGGGAAATTGATTTCTCTGAGAGAGCGACAAAGAAATCTAATTTCTCCAATTCAAGGATTATCAGAGGTTGAGGGAGCAACCATTTTTTTTGTAGAGTAGATCTATTGTTGGATGAAACATTTTTGTAGCAAAACAATTAGTGTTGGGAGCAAAAGAGAAATAACACAGAAAATCATGGACATAATCAACAGTCAGGATGCCTTAGATTTATCTTCCAAGTTGGAGGATGAGTTTGCGTTCTTTTCAGGTTCGACATCACTTAGTGTCTAGTATATTGATAATGGAGCTTCAACTCATATGACAGGAGTTAGAGAATATTTCTCTAGCTATCAGGAGGAGAAAATCGACTTCCAGATCACTATGGGCAAAAAAACTAAATGTACTCCAGTAGGGAGAGGCACCATAGAGTTTTAGGCGAAAACATGAACCAACACGAGCACTAATAAAGTACTGCATGTGATAGGATTAGGTATGAACTTAATTTCAGTGTCCCAATTACTGGACAAGGGGTATGATGTCCACTTTGTAGGGAAGAAAGTGTATGTCAAACACTCTAGCTAGAAAATGGTGAAACCGATTGGACATCGGAGCAACAGGTTATACAAGTTGCAACTTGATTCTCCAATGACACTGATAGTAGCAATGGGAAGGAGCTGAACAAAATATGACACATGAGGATGGTGAATTTACACCATGAAGCACTTGGGATGCTTAGAGAAACTATAACAGGAGTTCCAGTTCTCAGCACAAAGCATGATGATGTGTGTAGAGGATGCGTACTTGGGAAGTACGCAAAGGCAACATTTCTGAGAAGTGACAACAGAGAAAATGGTGTGTTAGGAATGACACACACAGATATTTGTGGCCTTGTTTCCATTGGACCTCTTAGCGGTGAAGTATATTTCGTCACCTTTATTGATGAACATTCCAGGAAGACCTAGATCTATTTATTAAAGACCAAAGATGAGGTCTTTGATCGGTTCAAAGAGTTCAAGGCTCTTGTATATAACGCGACAGGGAAAAATATCAAGGTGTTGCGTTTAGATAATGGTGGAGAATACATTGATAAAGACTTCATAGACTTATACGCAAAGGAAGGCATCAAAAGAGAATTGAAAACCCCATATAACCCTTAGCTGGATGGAGTAGAAGAGTGAAAGAATGGAACAATAGTTGGGGCTACAAATGCTATGTTATATGACCAAGATTTTCCTATATTTTCACTGGCAGAGGCATGTAACACAACGGTGTACATTCAAAATAGAACACCTCATAGAGCATTGGGGAAGAAAATGCTAGAGGGAGTCTTCACAGGAAAGAAGCCTGAAGTGTGTCATTTGAGGATTTTTAGGAGTGTGGCTCCACTTACTAGATAAAAGCACAGTAAATTGGATCAGACTGCAGAGAAGGGGTTCCTCGTGGGGTATATCGAGACATCAAAGGCATACAAGATCTACATCCCTAGCTGTAGGAAGATTGCAGTGAGACGAGATGTAAAGTTCATGGAAGACAGAGCTTTCCATAGATTTCGAGAGATGCCTGCAAGTGATTAGTCTGCAGAAGTTCTGTTAGTCCAGTAGTAGGGACAGTAAGTGAGACCAATAGGAGGACAGTCACAGGGATGGAGTACAGTGACCAGTACTAGTATCTCTTCAGGGGCGGGAGATTAAAGGAGTTCTCAGCAGATGAAGCAACAGGAACGGGAGGAAGAACTAAGTGAACCTCCCACCACCAGTGGTAGAGCCAATAGGGAAGTGTGCCAGACCTTGAGGGATGCATAGGAGTTTTTTGGAGCTCCTAGGACAAACAAGAGACAACGAAAACAACCTGATAGATATCAAGCTTTGGTAGCTTAGGTTCAAGAAACCTCCATTTTTCAGGAAGCAACACAACAACAGGTGTGAGTGGATTCCACGGTAGAAGAATATATTTCTATCATGAAAAATGATGTTTGGGAGGTAGTTTCGAGGCCATAAGACAAATTAGTTGTAGGTTCCAAATGGATCTACAAGATCAAGTACGTTGCAGACAAAAGTGTGTAGAAGTGAAATGATAGATTCGGGGAAAAGGTGTATGCATAAAAGGAAGGGATAGAATATGATGATACCTTCACCCCAGTTGCCAGATATACCTCTATCAGATACGTTATATCCCTTGTAGCGCAAATGGGATGAGATATTCACCAGATGGATGTCAAGACAACATTCTTAAATGAGGTGATAGAAGAAGAGGTGTATATAGAGCACCTTTAAGACTTCAAAACTCATGAGAAGCACACTCATGTATGAAGATTGAAGAAATTCCTATACGGGCTCAAGCAGGCACCCATGGTGTGGTATGGTTAGATTGACAATTACTTGTAACAATTGGGATTCATCAAGAGTGATGCAGATCCAAATGTCTACTATTTGATGGTGGATAATGAGCCTCTCATTCTGGTTTTGTATGTGGATGATCTATTTTTGACAGGATCATCAATGCTCATAAAGGACCGCGAAAGGAACCTTGAAGCAGAATTCGACATAAAGGATATGAGTTTGATGCACTATTTTCTAGGATTGGAACTATGGCAGAAGAATTGGGAGATCTTCCTTGGGAAAGGGAGATACGCTACAAATATTTTTAAGAGGCTCAGAATGCAGGATTGTCGACCCATGATGACACCCATGATCACTAATTGGAAGAAGATAGATGCATCATGTGACAAGGAAGTCAACCCCACCTTGTACAAACATATCATTGGATTTCTCATGTATCTGGCTAACACTAGGCTAGACATTTGTTTCGTTGTTAAAACCCTTATTCAATTCATGGTGGAACCAAAAAGGGTACATGGGGAAGCCACTAGGCACATTCTTAGATATGTGTGTAGAATTGCCGGGTATGGGTTGATATATACTCGAGGAGATGCTGTCAAATTATGTGGATTCACAGATGCAGATTGGGCAGGCAGTTCAGTGGACAAGAAAAGTAAATTTAGATACTGCTTCAGTGTTGGATCAGGGATGGTCTTTTGGTGCAGTAGGAAGCAGAAGTCAGTAGCACTGAGCTCAGCAAAAGCAAAATATGTGGCGGCCAACATAGCTACGTGCGAAGCTATATGGCTTAGGAAGCTTCTCGTGAGTTTTTGTTCAGGAAGAAGATGGGAGCGACCAATGTTTACTGTGATAATCAGAGTTGCATAAAACTCTCTGAGAATCCAGTATTTCATTATAGTTCGAAGCACATTGAACTATCATGAAATACAAGAGTGAGGCAGTGTAGCTGCAGTATTCTCCCACAAGATAACAGGTAGCATACATACTCACGAAACCTCTAGGGAGAGCTAAGTTCATCCAGTTCAAGGAACAAATGGATGTGGTGGAAAACACATTTTAGTAGTAGAAACATATGTTTCTCAGTTGCAACAGCAGTATATGAGAAGAAGTTGCAGTGCAGATGCAGGGTTGGCAAAAGTTCAACAGGGTTAGCAACAACACAAATGCAACTCATATTAGAATAGCGCAATGGTTGGTGGGAAATATGGTCAGACATCAACAACGTGACAAGAGATGGTGCAGAGATAGTGTGTTGTGGCAACAATTGTAGCATTAAAAAAATTTCCTAGCTAAGAGGGAGTGTTATTTTTTGTAGCATCAGATGTGTTATAGCCACGAGATTTGGTGGAGAGTCTAGAATACATGTATTCTCCAATACCTAGGAATCATTTATATAAATTCCACCTAGAGATGACTTAATTAGATTTATTAATCAATTTTTAATATTTCCTAAGTTTAAACTTAGGAAATATGATTAATTAATAAGAATTAATTAAATCATGGTGTGAGTGTTCTAGAAACTCACACGGATCGACAGGGAAATAATTTGGGCCATCGATGATGTTTTAATCTTGGCCGTTGCTTCTCCAACAGAATATTATAAGAATAAGTTGATGGGTAGATGGAGAACATACTAGTGCAATTACATAGTTTCCCAAACATATCGATTTTCTTAGTGGTTGAAGTTCAGCAGAGGAGATAGAGCCAGAGGGTGAGTCGCAGGTGATAGAGGGGGTATCAACAAAGATTTGAGAAGTGAAGAACGAATTTAGGAAGAGGAAACGTGAGGAGAGATGCAGTACAATAGAGGTTTGCACAGTCACTACGCAGAGGGTGACATAGAGGCACCAACATATGGGCAAAGGGTCCATCTCGGGGTCAGAAATTCATTGGAGAAATTTGTCACTAAATTTCTCTCAGTATTTTTCCTCTGCTTTGGTTATCTGAATTCTTGTAATTGAATTGCTGTTGAATATTAAAAAAGAAACCCTCATCTATTGTATCAAATTTCCCGCATTTGTTTTTTCCGAGGACAATTGTCCAAAAATATTTGTGCCAATATTTTTATGTGTGTTAGAATTTCTCTATTTCCAACATTTTATTTTCCATAGTAATTTAGTGTGAATATTGCGATAGTAAATTTATTTGATATTTGTAGTAGCAAATAAATTGCAAAATGAACTTTCCAGTTAGAAGAATATTTTTCAGTTATTGCAATATGTGAAATTTTTCACAGTCCCTACTACCTGGGCCTCTCTCACTCTCTCTTTAGGCCGCAACCCTCTCTTGGCTTGCAACTTCTTCTTCCTTGGCCTTTATGCCATAGGCCTCCTAACCCTCTTTTTCCCCTACGTTAGCCTCACTAGGCAAAGCATTGGCATTTTGAGGCCACGTCCTTCCTCATTATGGCCCAATCTATCATTCTAGCCCTTTTATCCCTGCAAATTCTTCTCCTGTGACCTTGATCTCAATTTCTTGGCCCCTTTTGCTCCACAATTGACCTGAAAAATCTAATCTGAAGTTTTAAGGCTAAATAATTGACGGTTTTGTAGGATTAAGGTCTCAAAATTCATAATTTTCAAGCAGTTTATCCCAAAATTTCAACGATTTTCAATGGTGGAATCTTCAAGACCTTGGGCCTAGGGTTTGATATCCAAATCCTCATTTTCTACAATTTTATTACAACAAGAAAAACACAAATAATTAGGCCCTAAAATCAAATTCTATATGGTCAAACTCTTTAGAATTGCAAAATCTTCGTTTTCACAATTTTTGGCCACTTGTGAATCTCTAATTTCACTTAGATTTGACATTTTAGCTTGATAGAAATTTCCGCATAACTGTAAAAATAAGATCTAGACATTTCTAAATCACATCCCAAATAAGGTCTAAAAAATCTGAATTTTCAGTTTGTCAGCCAAAATTACTGTTTTAGAAGTTATGGGGATCATCTTTAGTATTTTCAATTTTATGATCTATCATTAATCCACTGCTATCATAAACTTATCAATTCTGAAAATTGCTGAATCAAACTTTCGTAAAGCCCTAAAATTGGAATTTTCAAGTTCTAGTGTATTTTTTCCATTTTTGGAAATATTGGTTATCTATTTTTGGAAATTTATATTTTTTTATCTGCCATTGTTTCACTGCTGAAATAAATATATCAGATCTGAAATTTTCTTAGTCAAGTTCTAAAAAACCCTAAAAATTGATTTTTCTCAAGTTTGACAATTTTTACTATTTTTAGGCATTTTTTGGCATTGGTGCTGTTATCATTGTTTACTGATTTGTGGGTTAACTTACTGCTGCAATTTGTATTTCAAATATGAAATCTCATTGAATAATACATCTTGAGATAGCCAACATACCTGTTTTCAAAGTAGACCAAGTTGTTTGGAAATTGACATATCTTTGTGACCTTCAGAAAGAATAAGCATTATTGATTTAGAATTTTCTTACTGCTGTTATAAAATTGATCAAGTCTGAATTTTCCAAATATTTATTGCTTCTATACATTGTCATAAATCTGAAATTGGCTAATTTCATTGATCTCATGTTTTGGCCTAACATATTATGTTAATTGGTGAATAGAGTTGGTTACTTGAATTTTACACATGTATCTTTTGAAACTTATCTTGTTTAAAGATTGCATCACAACATTGTTATGTACTCTTAAGATAAATCTCATATAAGTGCTTAAGTAATCTAACCAATCTTAATTCAAGATAAAAATCACTAATAATCACGTGCATTTGCATATTGGATCTAGATTGCACTAATAACTTACCTCCTAGCATAAGCTAGGTTGAGAGAGATATAGAGCAACCTTTTTCGATCAAGCTTGAGGGATTCAAATTCTCCTAGTGGTTAACATAGTGACCTTGCATTCTTCAGAGCCACAGTCTCTGCAACGCTGGAGGCACTGGGTGGGTGGAGCACATAGGGAGGTATCGTTAATTAGGTCGTTTCCTGCTTCCCGTTGGCTTCCATTGCACAACTTACTTTGAGGATTGTTTCTGAAAACAATTAGTGCAAATGTTACATTTATACTAAGCATTTAACTAAAATTTACCAATATCATTGCATCACATCTACATTTTAAGTCTTGCATCTCATATAATTTATTCAAACATCTGAAGTAGTGGGTGTCCATCTGGTCATTCGGTCTTAATTTACTAAAAGAAATGATTTGTGACTCCATTAAGACACCAATCTCATAATAAATAATCTAATATAATCAATCACCTTTCTTGAATTCAACCAAGTGGCTAGGCCACTCATCCGTGTCTCCCAAAAAATTTGATCTCTAAGTTGTTTCATTCCATCTCATTCCATAGGGACTACCCCCCATAGCCTGATGTTGGGAGACAACTAGAATGGAGTGGGCAGGGATCAAAGTGACAACCCCCGTCTTGAGTGTTGTCGCGGTGCCTTTACAATCCAGGTGACAAAATTTTTTGGTGACGTTGTCGAGGACGAGTTTATCTTGTTGCCAGGGTTAACGACATTCTCATTATTTGTCTCTCATTTTCCATTTAGCTTGTCAAGCGACATGACATTTTTTAGCGCCATTGCTGGGGACAAGTTTTCTCATTGTCGGGGTTTACGACAATTATCATTTTATCATTTCTTTTGTCATTCATTAGCCCACTCACACCACATTATTTTTTGGCATCATTTATCTTTCCATCATCCTTCACTAATCCTCTCATCTTTTTCATCCTCACATTTAGCACCTAGACATTCAGTTTGGTTTCCTATTTGGGTGGAGACTCCACTTATTCATCCATTCATAAGAACATACTCTATAAGGAATCCTGGTAGCCTGGTTAACCCTGCTCCTGATCCTGAAAAGGTTCTAAGAGACCATTTAAACAAGTTACACTCTAGAGATCGTTTAAATTTTCTGATATAGGAAGCTCTCCTTGATCTCCATTTTCTTTTCATCAATCCTCCTAATCAAGACATCAAGCAAGATTTAAAATATATTAATATATTTGGTAAATATACTCTGGAGGAAATAATGATTCATGAACTTGGGGGCCATCCTGGGATGGAAATTGGCTATACTTGTATGTGGCCAACTCATGCAGATGCGTAAGTCATGGGTTCCAAACCAGTCCTCTCTCTAGAGAGTGAAGTTTTACCAGCATGAATTTCTTTCTGATTTAGCGAACCTACCTAGGTTTAAGCATTCCTACCGCCTAGCGTTAAGCATTCCTACCAAAGCATTCACCAACATCCAGGGGTATCTACATAATTTACCAAATGAGTCAACTATGAAAAAATTGCCAATATTTGAAGTAAATAATGCTTTCGATGCAGAAGAGCATATAAATAAGTTTGATTTGTTCCTCCATAGATATGCTCATTATACAAATTATGATCATTAAGATGTCAGGATGAAGTTATTTGTTTTATCATTAGAGGGAAGTGCAATTGACTGGTTTCCTGAAAAAGACGTTAATGCCTTTGATTCTCTAATAACCATCCTTGATGTATTTAGAGACAAATACAAATATAATATGGAAGGAAAATTCTTAGTGAAGGAATTCAATACCAATAAGAAATAAAATGAAAAAGTGGTGGAATTCAACCAGAGGTTCAACAAGTTGCTGAAGGATACGACTCAGGATTACAAGCCTCCTGACAAAACAGCCTTGGAAACATAGCTAGAGTCATACCATGTAGAAGTACAATATGATATAAGACGTGATCATCCTGTCACTTTATTTGTTGCCCAAAACACAATAAAGAGCTAGAAAAGGATAAAAATACTTCAACAAAATCTGAAATCCCTAGTAATGAAAGAATGCCTGTCAAAATTAAAGAAGAATCATAAATGGTCAAAGAGTTAACTAAAATGGTTAGAGATATGGAAATTAAAAATGCTAAACAAATAAATGACATGCATAACCAACTAATACAAATGGAAAGAAATGCCAGGATGCAAGTGTGGAATATGCCTCCCAGGAACTACAATAACAACTAGGGTGATAACAACAATCAATGGCCATGAAGAAATTCATCAAATGGTCAAAGGCCTCCTACACCTCTTGAGTCTGCTAACATGATTAATTTAATGAAGAAAGTACATGTGCCTTGGCTAGAGGGATTCTAGAGGAAGGTAGGAATCAACAAAATAATAATGCAAGTCAAGATGAATCTAACGAAAATTGATGTGAAAATATAATTTCTTATGCATTTGCCATAAATACTTTCAATGAAGAAAATGATCCCATCACTCAAACATATGGTAAGAAGCTGCCTCAAGATTAGACCTTAGAGTTGGAAAAAAATTAAGGGCTACACATATCAAAAGAGGGGTAAAGGTAAAAATCAAAACATGCAGGTTCCCTCCGAAAGATACAAATCTGGTTTGAACGTAGATTGGTCCACATGGATAAATGGTATTAAGATTTCTATCCCAGTGCTTGAACTTTTAAATATTCCATCTCAAAGAGCGTCTTTTGTCAAATCTTTAGGTATGACTCAACAAGAAAGTGTCGAAAACTATAAAGACGAAGAGATTATATTAAAATATATCATCTGTTGTATGTCGAATGAGGATCATCAACCATTTTTTCTTACTTTGGACATAAACGTTAGATTACTTCACAATTTTATGTTAGATTATGGTGCATCTACAAATGTAATAACCAAGAAGTTCATGGAACAATTGAACTTAAGGATTTCCAAACCATACCGTAATATTTGTTCAATGGATTCTAGAAAAGTTGAAGTCCTTGATGTGGTTGCATATTCATAGGCCGCATTCGCTGATTATCCATACAAAATGATTACCATGGATATAGAAATCATTGACGTACCAGATGTATGGGGAATGATTCTCTCTAGGAAGTTTGCAGCTGAATTAGGTGGGTATATTCAGATGGATTTATCCTATGCCACTATTGCCACAACAATAGGAGGAATGGTCAGATTATATAGAGAAGTAGAAAGAAGGTACCACGTGGAAGTTCCAAAGAAGTTGGAAAATGGTGAACAGGTTGTGCCACAGGAGAATCCGCCTCATTTTGAATCAGAGATATGTTATTTCTTCCACCATCCATCCCCTCCAACTAGCAAAAAAAGAAGAATATTTTAGTATGATGCAGATATACAACGTAGTGATGAGCAATTACATCAACAAAAAAGAATGAAACTTCAACACGGGACATCTGAAAAGCAACCAAGTGATCTACCAGTTAGTGGAAAGATGCCTGAGATTGTTCCTCATCGATGACATCTGATGCCATAGGGAATATTTTTTTATAATAACTCTAAACCTATTCCCTTTTATTTCATGTCAGTAGGTAGTTTTACTTTTCACATTTATACTATGGCATTTATATTTCAGTAGAATTTTCTATTCCAGCGATATTTTTATATATGCATATGATTTCAATGTTGAATGGATATATATTTGATTGGTTTTTTCCCCTTGGATGCATGGTTATGAGATTCTCACGTTACTTCTTGGAAGCAACATGTCCCCATATGGAGCCATATGTTGCACTCAAATTGTCAAAGTTCCAAGGAAGCAGAAGTGCTAGTATTTTTTCAACATATCAGATCACATATCAGTAGTCTATGTTTCATGGTCACCTATTCTACAAGTTATATGATGTAAATGATTCTAGTATGATCTTGAGTCTATGTAACAACCTAGGTAAGTCTTTGATTTTGGTGAAAAGTTTCATCCTGCGAGGTTTTTAACCTTGTTGATTACTGTGTTTCTAAACACGGTTAATCATAGCAGTTTTTTTCCCTCCAGCTTAAACCCCCAAAGCTAGAGTGAAATTTATTTCCAATGTATTAGATGAGTCCTACTGTTTTAGTCGAGTCTAATGTAAAAGTGGTTTGGGAATAATTGAACCTAGTTGGCTTAATTATTTTATTACAAATCACTTGGTCTACTAGATCATAATGTGTCACAGGGTTATGTGCCTTGAGGTCTAAGCCTAATGTGTATTCCCTCTTTGAGCCAAAAAAATGTAAAATATTATGTAAATGAGGGTTGGAAAATTAATTAAATATCCTCATGTGTAAATGAATTATTTTTTTTGGCAAAATAAAATAAAATCCTATGCCAGAAAATTAATTAATTAGAGTCAAGTTAATTTATCTTAGGAAAATTAATTCTCCAAGTGGAAAAATTCATGGGTTCTAAAAGAATCAATTTTTAAAGGTCCTCCACCAAGGGAATATTGTATATTTCAAGAAAAATTGGACCCTTGGTGGTTAAGTCAAAGTCAAAATTTTGATGAAATTAGCTCAAAATAATTAATTTTGAGCTAATTAATGTGGATTTAAATAATAATTTCATAATTTTCTCAAAATAAAAAAATCAAGGGCCAATATTAAAAGATCATGAAATGTTTATCAACGACCAAGATTATTTTGACAAGGATCAAAGAAAATAGCTGTTATTTTTCCACTCAGATGATTTATCTATACATAAGAGAGTCATTTGAGTCTTTAGTAACAATAAAAAATCTGGAAAATCTTGAAGTCTCGATAGAATTGCTACTCAGGAATTTTGTAAACTATTGTCCTGCTGGGAACTATTTTTTCTACCATAATAAAATACTTTTGGGTGAAACTCGAGGTGTTCTTATTTCGTTGATGTGCAGTATGCATTGACTACGAGCTTCCTATGTTGTGCTTTACATTTTTATTTTGAGATAATACATAGTGTTTGCGGGTACTTGGTCCTTGGTCTCCAAGTTCACAAACTGTGGGCAAGGGATACTTTGCTTTGATGTCTAGTTTTTGCATGATGGATTGAATCTTCGTTAGGGCTATAGTGAGAAAATATTTTTTGAAGTATTTTAGCCATTCTTTTAAGAAATTTTTTTTATAAAAAATAATTTCTGAAAATCTATTCGAAAAACCCATGTATATTTTGTAAATGAATTTGTATATTTAAATTTGTAATTTATTTTTTCTAACTTGGGTTGGGGTTTTAAATTTATTTTTTGGATGTACTGGAGTTTGGATTTTTCTATTTTTCTTTTTTGTAGGTTATATCAAGAAGCCAAGTGGGATAAGATTTGGATCTAGGTCCTTGAGGGTCAAATCTAGTCTCTTGGAAATTTTTGCAGGTTGCACATGAAAAAAGTTTGAAAAAACAAAGGAGCTAAAGCACAAAATTTTTTGGAGCGAGGGTTTTGAATTTTTTTGGGCTTCTTGCCCCGGAATTTTCCTCTTAGGCCCCTGAGTCAACCTCTCTCCCTTTATCATATTAATCTAGGGCCATTTTTTGGCCTTCCCTTGGATTTTTGAGGCTTCGGTCTCCCTCTTTCTCTCCTCCTCGACCCTCCTTAGCTTGCCGTCACCCTCTCCTCCTTAGCTTGCCGTCACCCTCTCCTCCTCTCGACCTCCTCTCCTCAGCCTCCGTCCTTCTCCTCGACCTCCCTTCTTCTCTCGAACCTCCTCCCTTGTGCTCTCTCCCTCTCTCTTTAGGCCGTAATCATCTCATGCCTTACGACTGCCCCTTCCTTGGCCTTTAGGCCATAGGCCTTGCCCTAGGCCTCCTAAACCTCTTTTTCCCTATGCTAGCCTCACTGAGAAAAGAGTTTCCCTTTTGAGACCATATCCTTCCTCCTTGTGGCCCGATCTATCATTCTAGCACTTTTATCCCTGCAAATTCTGCTCCTGTGACATTGATGTCCATTTCCTGGCCTCCTTTTCCCTAAAATTGACCTGAAACCCTAATCCAAAGTTTTAAGGCTAAATAATTGGCGGTTTTGTAGGGTAAGGTCTTAAAATTCATAATTTTCAAGTGACAACATTACCCCAAAATTTCAATGATTTTCAACAGTGGGATCTTTAAGGCCTTGGGCCTAGGGTTTGATCTCCAAATCCTCATTTTCTGCAATTTATTACAACAAACAAAACACAGATAATTAGGCCCTAAAATCAAATTCTATATGGTCAAAACTCTTTAGAATTGCAAAATCTTCGTTTTCACAATTTTTGGCCACTTGGGCATCTCTAATTTGACGTAGATCTGACATCTTAGCTTGCTGGAAATTTCCGCATAATTGTAAATATAAGATTTGCACATTTTGAATCACATCCCAAATAAGGTCTAAAAATATGAATTTTCAGTTTGTCGGAAAAAATTACTATTTTTAGACATTGGGGGGATCATCTTCAATATTTTCAGTTTGCGGATATGTCATTAATATACTATTGTCATAAACTTATCAGTTCTGAAAATTGCTGAATCAAATTCTCCTAAAGCCCCAAAATTGGAATTTTCAAGTTCTACTGTATTTTTTCCATTTATGGAAATATTGATTATCTATTTCTGACAATTTTATCTTGTTGATTTGTCACTGTTTCACTGTTGAAATAAATATATCATATTTTAAATTTCTTAGTCAAGTCCTAAAAAACCCTAAAAATTGATTTTTCTCAAGTTTGATAATTTTTACTATTTTTTGTCATTTTTGGGCATTGGTGCTGATATCACTATTCACTGATCTGTGGGTTAACTTACTGCTGCAATTTATATTTCAGATTTGAAATTTTGCTGAATAATACATCCTAAGAATTCCAACACACCCGTTTTCAAAGTAAATTGTTGAGATTGCAACAAGATGATGAGCTTAGTGGAAAGGAGTCGCCTTCACTAAGTGGGCCTGCAGGCTATTTTTGGCGCAAAGTCTATTTTTAGACTATGTATATTTTTAGACATATGGATCATGTTCTATGAGTTGCAGGATGCTATTTGTGGATGGTTGGTCAAGTCGGAAAAAATAGATGGACTTCTATTTTCAGACATATTGGGCGGAATCTATTTTTAGATTGCCAGTCTAAAAATAGATATGTCGAATATTATTAGCTCTTAATAATATTTGGACTCTAAACATTATCTTATTCTCTTGGAGCACTTCAGTTAAGTGCACAGATGTGGCACAAGAGCTGACAGAAGAAATTACGCTATTCCTGAGGGTTATGTGGAGCTATTGCATGGATACTTCAGTTAGAACTCATGTGATAGAGTTTGGTGGAGTTGATTGAGGAAGTTAGTGGAGTTGTATTCATTTTAACTAATCTAAACATAGTTGAGCTATTTGTATTCAGTTTAACTAATTGATACAATTAGTGAGAGTGGTGTGAATTAATTATTAATTAATTCACTAATTATAAACTCATTAATCAACTAAAGAATGCACCAGTTAACTTCAGTGCATGGACAGTTTCAGTGGAGACCAGTGCAGAAATAGGTGAAAGAGCAGGTTAACTATCAGTTGTGACTATATAGTTGCTATTTGCAACACACAGATAGGTGGAGAAGCCCATGAGGATTGTGCAGTACAAGCCAGGTGGTTTATCTATTTAATGAAGCCATCCCATAGCATTGAAAATGCAATAGAGGCTGGCTATCAAGTGGCAAAAGATTGGAGCATGTGTTTTGCTAGATCTAGCTTGATAGTGTGTAGCAATTGGAGGTGGTGCTGAGAGCTTGTGAGGAGATTTGTACTATTATTGTTACATGATCTCCATGACATATAATATACAGATAGTTGGGGTTTTCAACTTTAAGCTTTCCCATTAAATACTGTGTTCATATGTGTGATTGTTTGCTTCCGGAATGCAAAGCACCGATTTTTTTTCGTAATTAATGATCAATTAATCAATGAAGATATTCGTATTATGCATGTAGTTAAAATAGTGTGTGATTGTGATAATCTCTTGAATATTATACTGCTTATTTGAATTTTCTACAAATCAAGTTGTTTGAAAATTTTTACATTTTCGTGATCTTGCATCATCCAAATCTGGAATTTTTCTTCATTTCCATAGGGAATATCTTGAAGATAGTCCAAGATTCCAACCTGGTGAGTGGCTAATAACTGAAGACCAATCATTTTGTAAAACTGATCAGAGAATTTACTAGACATATCACCTTCACAAGGAAGATGATCCGCAGGCTACCTGCCCATTGCGACCTCAATGAATCATTAAAAGCTGGCATTTTCTCATAATTTCTCAGTCAGTATCCATGAGGACGCCGTATATGTTCATGTGACAGCTATCTAGTAACGTATTGCCTTAGTAACATGTCTCATACAAACCCCCCGAATATAAGCTCAAAGAAATAACCTTAAGCAGGTTATTCAGATCTCCCACCTACAAGTATACTGAAACAATGCTCAATGAGAGAACCTTCAGCAGTATTAAAACTTCAACATGTAACAATAGAACAATGCCCCGCAATGTAAGAAGAGTGCACCTGATACAAGCTGCAGAAGCAAATACAATACAAATTTCGAGGAAAACACTTTCATGAGCTAAATCAACGTTTATGAACATGTACGTAAAACAAGAGAGTACAATCGCTACACAATCCAACAACCTCGCTAACGTTACAATGATGAGGGGAATATGACTATAAAAATCGACATATATGAGAGGATATAATACACGTGCTAAAACAAGATGCGGCGTATATTTAACCCCAGAAATGATGATACAAATAATCCCAACGTATCAATAAACATACAAACAAAGAAATGCTTGTTGCAAAGCAGATGCTTAACTGTAACATAAATATACGACAGTGGAGAACAAGTAAATACTGTAAAACAAACAATGATACCTCCTCCATGTCTTCTGGCATGAAGGGGCTGATCCCCTTACTGAATATTGCACTCTCTAGTGCACAAAATGAACCCTTTATGCATGCCACCTCTGAAGATAACGTTGTAAGGGAAGGAGACTACACTGGGCATGAGAAGAAACATATGGCCCAATGCCAAAATATGCAATATTAGCTCCGGGGTTTCCTTTTCTGATCTCATAGAGAAAGAGATGGCTCCTCCTCTACCAAAAAAGCTCCAGAAATGAGATGATGAAGATCTCTCACTACAACACCAACAATTACAGCGTCCTCTTGCTGCAAGAATAACGCAGTAGCTGCAAATGAATGCTTTGGCCTCAAGCCAAGATGTGAGGAAGATGAAGAACAATCTCTCCATGGCCTCCCATGGAAGAGAAGGGCATTCCTAAACAGGAATCCCTCTTGTGCTAAGCAGCACAAGCTATCTCCGTTGAAGAGAGCTTCAACTTCGAATTCATTTCTCCAAAGATGATACCCCAACAATGGCTCTCCTTCATCTTTTATGCAAGGCATGCTTCCTTGCCATGGACCCCACTCACATTAGGGTTTCTCTCATTTCAAATTTCCCTCCATTCAACTACGCAATCTTCTTTTGCAAGCTTCCCCTCTTAGGGCACGTTGTTGACTTGGGTCAACCATGGTCTAGCTCACTTGATTTTGGCCCTTTTCACACTTGGGGCTGCTAACGTAAGCCACTTAAGTGACTTTTTGCACCTTAGGAGTGTTTATTGTGTTGCTACATGGGCTCCCTCACCCATTTATTCACTTTTATTAACATAAAAGAAAAATTAATGTTCCAATTACCTTATTGCAAAATTTCGAACATTACAGTCCTCCCCTCCCAAAACTTGCTTGTCCTCAAGAAAAAGAAAGGATGGACGGAAAAAAAGTCCTCCACTCAAGGCATGGAGTCTGAAATATCCTCATGTAGACCCTCCATCCCCCAAGCAATCAATCAAGCAAAATGAGTCACCCTCCAACTAGGCAAATCCTGAAAGTACTCCACCTTGTGCTCATGAGAAACAGGTGGGATGAATTTATGAACTTGGTAAGCTTCATAGCCTACCCCACGCTATCCTCTTCTCCACTTATGATGAATGTGGAGTGAAAGCTGAACTTGGGCTGCAATAGTGAGGCAAGATGAAGTCTAGATCCCCAAGGATCTCTCCTCCAACGTTGCAAATCAAGCTGGCCCAAATCATCTCATATGTGATGAGTTGGAATTCATCATCATATGGCATCCAAAAAATCAGATGGTTCACCTCATGGAATAACACATGGCTGAACATGGTGACCATATCATCTCTCATACTCCCCTTGGAGCATGTGCTGCAAAAATAATGGAGGTCTCCTCTCCCAAAGGGCACATCCACCCAATGAGTCTCTCCCTCCTCATGATACATATGGGGCTTCTACTGATATATGGCTGAAATGAAATGGTCTTCAAAAGAGGCCCAATCCACCCCATCAAACATAAAAACCATGAAGTGCCTCCTCCAAAAATTCAAACTCTCCAAATAGCTCCTCCCACATGAAGGAAAGAGATGAAGTTTGGCAATCGTGGGCTGCCCATTGCTTCTCCTGAAACATACAACATGCAAAGTAGGGAGAATCACACTCCCAACGGGCATCTCCAATTCATTCCCCCCCCCTTCAAAACAGTGCTTCCTCTGAACAACGTTCCACTAGCTAAACATGGAAGCATAAACTTATGAGAGCAAGGAGGTGAAACATAGTTCCATGTATGGAACCAACACAGGGCATCATTAGCCTGCCTCAATGTATGATGCAACAAGTGTCTTTTCAGCCACTTGTTTGCTGCGACATTCATCCATAGTTTTAAAAACCGGAACCGGTGACCGGACCGGTGGACCTAATGAACCGGGTTTCTAACCGGAACCGGTCTAACCGGGAGCGGTCAGATCTCAATGAACCGGTTAAAAAAAATACATTAAATAATTATTTTTTTAATAAAAAAAACTATTTTTAAGATTTGCAACCATGATTCCAAGCCAATAGAGACAAAATATGCAAAGTTTTCTCATTTATATACCATGCAAAGGTGAGTATATCAAAATGGCACCGAGTGCAACTGCAAATTGACACACAACATTAAACGATCCACTATCCTTTTATTCTCCCTGCAGCTGTAGCCTCTGCCCCTGAATGGCATGGATTTCAAAATTGGCAAAGAGTGGTCATCGTTCATATGTAACACCCCATGTCAAAGAAAGTCCATGAAAGTACATTGAAAAATTAGTTTCAGTCTTCAGATGAATTAAGCAAATCTGATACTGAGGTGTAGATAAAGTTAGTTTGTCTGAAATTTAGTTTTTATTAGGTTTGAAGTTTGAATTTAGTGGGGAGAGTTTAAAAATGGATGACATTTTTCAAGCTTGAATTTCATAGAAGCACTTTTGAAAACACTAAACTAGTAGACATATAAAATATTTGATATAACTTGTAACTAACTAATATAATATATATGAAAGAAACTCAATCTAAAACGAGTTTCAAAGGAGTTTCACAGGAAGAGGTAATTTCAGAAAGACTAGCTACACCATATACTTTCAAAGGATGAGATAATTTTGGACAAAATAACCACATCATAGATCTGCCATTTAGAGGAATGAGTTTCAAATGCATGAAGGGTGAGAAAAAAATAACTGGCCCTTAAACCTAGTATTGGGTTCAAAGAAAAGCAAAGGCAGGAGTTGGATTCGTTGCAGAGTAACTGCCCCTCCAACTTGGAATTTAAATTGTTGTTAGTCTGTAATTAATCAAACCTTAGAACATAATTCAAGTAAAGGCAAGTGTCAGATCCCTTGCAGATCAGCTACAACCTACCCCTCAAAGTGATGAGTGGGTACGATGAAATAAAAAGCAAAAGTCGTGTGCAGAGATTAAAAAAGAAACATTAAAGTTCTTGAAACTCTTTCAAGATCACAACAAAGTATTTCAGAATGATTATTGATTTGCTTATTATTTGCATTTCTGAATGATTATCGATTATCACAACAGTACAGTAGAGGAAGAACACCTAATCGGCCGGTTTATGCATTAACCGGCCGGTTCCGTACGTAACCGGCCGGTTAGGTCCGGTTAACCGCCCAAAAAAGGTGAGGCCACCCTCTAGACCGGGTTGCATGGCTGGTTCTAACCGCAATCACATCTGACCGGCCAGTTTGACCGGTTACCGGTTCAAACCGACCGGTTTTAAAACTATGCATTCATCCTGCAAGATGTGATCATGAAAACATACTTTGGTGCCAAAGGTGCACACCAAAACCCATGTGGCTTCCCCCACAATCCACTGCTAAAATAGCCATCATTTTGCTGCAATGAACCATAAGTACAAAAAAATACAATGTGAAAGAAGGAAGGATCCCTCTTGATATGATATGCTGCTCATAAATATAAGAGAGTGCAAAGCATGTCACAAATAGTTACCTCCCTCATCATGTACTTTGGCCTTTGAGTTGAAATGGCTCAAGTGAAAAATTCCCCCTTACTGCAACATAGTAGGGGAGTGATTGTGCCAACCATCTCATCATATTTTGGGCTATGCATATGTCCATATGTTGATATGCAACCATTAGGATGCCCTCCCAAGTGGACTCCTCCATCAATGAAGAATATGGATGAAAATGCATGAAAGAAGAACCTATAAATACTGCATGTAGATCCCTTTTCTTGTGCTTGTGCAACCAAGCCAAGAAAGTAAAAATGTAGTAAGGAGTGCTCTCCTCCATTACTCCTTCATGCTCATCACCTACATGCGTCCAAAGTACATTACTTTTGAAGTGGCTTTGAGAACACTCCAACAAGCAATCCAAGCATTCAAGTGACAGCGCTGCTGGCCTTTGGAGTAGGGCCACTGTCATCTCAAAGCTCCCCTCTTTGACATGAATCTTGCCAAAGACTCCTCCCATCATGTTGCTGCAAATGTAGAGCCCCTCCCATGAAGAAGGTGCTGCTTGGGTATCCAAGATCAAAGAGAAATCCCCTTGCACCATGCTAGTGCCTCCTCTTTCTCCCGCAACATCCAAACAAAATCTGAGCAACAAGAATGTTTGCTGCTCCTCCATACTTCCACCATACCCAATCTGAAATGGGAACATAATGAATGGTAAGAGAAATGCCATCCCATCATAATGCACCCATGCTCTCCTCTTGTTCATCAAGAGCAATAGTTGTGAAATGATCCTGGGACCTGTGGGTTATGGATCCTCCACATTTCCGCTGGGCACACTTCATCCATAAGGCTATGCTCTTTGGTGTAAGTATCCTGCCACTTGGTAACTCTTCCACAAGAGCTACCATTGTCCCAAAACAAATTTCTCCTTTTTCATTTCATGGGACATTGAAATGCAATCTCCTCCATGATCCATATCTCAAATCCCCAACCATATGTGTGGTGCATGACTCATCAAGGGTGTCTGAGAATGATGGCATAAAGCAGTGAAATTTCTCTCCTCAAGACAATCAACATGTAAAAATGTACAACCCTCCATGGTGGATAAAAACTCATGCATACCTTGGAGAGATTTGGAAGAATCTTGTGTTGCTGCAAGAGTCTCTTCCTCAAGTGTGCTAGCTGCCTCAATAGCTGAAGATGAAGGATAATCCTCCATGTTTATGACAACGCTGGTATGTGCCTCCTCAAATGGTGGTAAGGGCTCCTCCCTCCTTTGGCCAAATCCTCTGATCAAGATCTGAGAAAAATCAGCAAGAGTAGAAGCCCTTGCATGTCTCCCATGGCTGGACCACCAAGCCTTTGCTTCTACCTCAAGGTGCAGCGCTGTAATTGCTACAAACTCTCTGTCTAATACATGATGTAGTAGGAAGAAAGTCTATAGATTCTTCACCCAAGCCTCTGCTGCACATGTGGGTGACCCATCAAAAGTAGATAATAGGAATCTATTTCCTTTCATCCTCCCATGACTGTGGGGTCTTCTTTCCTCTTTCTGCTGAACAAGTGTGAAAAAGATAGAGTCTCTTGGAAGACTCTAGGGTTTGCTCCATATTCAGCAATATAATCACTTAGAATTTCGAATTCCAAGTGCTCTCCATGCTTTTGCTCTGCTTCTCTATGAGAATAGGAAGTGCACGGTCCTTCCTCTTCTCCTTTTTTGTCTCCTCAACCTCCTAGGAGAGGTTGCTGCTGGATCTGAAAATTGATGAGATTAATCTCATCCTCTGCATAATTCTGGCCTCTTCTTCTCTGAAATTTGAACTTCACAGGCTGAGCCAAGTTCAAAGCTCTGATATCACTGTAATATTCCAAATCTGGAATTTTCTGCTCCATCGGGAATATCTTAAGATATTCCAAGATTCCAACTCCAGGAGTATTAAAAATAAAAACTAAACTATTTCAGAGATTTAATGTAGGGGTATTTACTGGACATATCACCCTCAAAAGGAAGGATGAGATACAGAGGCTACCTGGCCCACTAACAGACTCTGCCAATAAAACTTGTCAAAAGCTAATATTTCCCTTCAAGGAATTTCTGCAACAGGGTCCATGAGGACGTTGTATAAGGAAGCCTATGTGAAAATAAGGCCATCCAACGTTGCGATGCCTTAAAATATGTCTGATACAAAATCCATGCAGAATATAAGCCCAAAGAAATAACCCTAAGGGGGTTATTCAGATATCCCACCAACAAGTATACCGAAATAATGCTCAATGAGAGAATCTTTAGCAGTATTAAAACTTCAATATGTAACAGAAGTGAAATAATGCCTCATGTAATGTAAAAATATTTCAAATCTGATACATAAGCTATAGCAGCAAATAGAATACAAATTCCTTGATGAAAATACCTCTCAAGGTGAGCTTAAATCAACGTCAAGGGAACATGTATAGAAAACAAGAGAGTACATTGCTACATAACCCAAAAACTCTGTCATTGCATATTCTATGAGGGAAAATGACTACGAAATGATATATATGAGAGGATATAACAATACAAGCTCAAATAATATGGGGGAGCAAAATCTCAACCCCATAAAACATTATTACAACAATCCTCCAAGGGATTGGCTAAAATACATAAAACAGGAAAATGCCGGAGTTGCAGTGTAGCTGCTGCAACTCAAATATAATACAACATAGGAGAAGAAAGTAGATACTACAATAAACAATGATACCTCCTCCAATGATATCCCAAGTGAAGGGTTTGATCTCCTTACTGAAGATTGCACTCTCTAGTGCACAAAATGAACCCTTTATGCATGCCATCTCTGAATATAACGCTATAAGGGAAGGAGATTGCACTGGGCATGAGAAGAAACATATGGCCCAATGCCAAAATATGTAATATCATCTCCAGGGTTTCCTTTGCTGATCTCATAGAGAAAGAGATGGCTCCTCCTCTACCAAACAAGCTTCGAAAATGAGATGATGAAGATCCCTCACTGCAACACCAACAAATCCACTGTCCTCTTGCTGCAAGAATAACACAGTAGCTGAAAATGAATGCTTTGGCCTCAAGCCAAGATGTGAGGAAGATGAAGAACAATCTCTCCATGGCCTCCCATGGAAGAGAAGGGAATTCCTAAACAGGAATCCCTCTTGTGCTAAGCAGCACAAGCTATCTCCGTTGAAGAGAGCTTCAACTTCGAATTCCTTTCTCCAAAGATGATACCCCAAAAATGGCTCTCCTTCATCTTTTATGCAAGGTATGCTTCCTTGCCATGGACCCCACTCACATTAGGGTTTCTCTCATTTCAAATTTCCCTCCATCCAACTACGCAATCTTCTTGTGCAAGCTTCCTCTCTTAGGGCACGTTGTTGACTTGGGTCAACCATGGTCTAGCTCACTTGATTTTGGCCCTTTTCACACTTGGGGCTGCTAACTTAAGCCACTTAAGTGAATTTTTGCACCTTAGGACTTTTTATTATGTTGCTACATGGGCTCCCTCACCCATTTATTCACTTTTATTAACATAAAAGAAAAATTAATGTTCCAATTACCTTATTGCAAAATTTGGAACATTACATTGGTAAAGCGTAATTATTATTGATTTAGCATTTTCTTACTGCTATTATAACGTTGATCAAGTCTAAAATTTCTAAATATTTATTGCTGATATACATTGTCATAAATCTGAAATTGGCTAATTTGATTGATCTCATGGTTTGGCATAACATCTTGTGTTAATTGGTGAATAGAGTTGGTTACTTGAAGTTTACATGTGTATCTCTTGAAACTTATCTTGTTTAAAGATTGCATCATGTTAGTGTCAGTCTAGTCACACTGCCATCAGTGATCAAAACTGCTCTTTTTGCATTTGCATATTAGGTGTCTCATACCGAATAAATTTCACCATTCCGCTAGGTCATGGATTCATTGATGGTAGTAATTTTTATCAGTTGTCCCTCATGAGGTACTTGTTGATTTTCCTTTCTATGGTCTTTAGTCATTGGTCACTTTCATTCTCAAAATCATATCAGTAGGTCATAAGATGGGTCTCATTATTTTCTAGGGTCTCACCATGGTCAAATTAATGAGTCAAATGTCAATAATATTAGCAAGGTCATGAGGAAATCAATAAATTCAAAGTCACAGCACTTGGAAGATCAAAAAGATATTTTATTCAGCTTGATGTAATTTTCACCTCAAAACCATGTTTTGAGGTGAAAACATGATATTTTGCCTTTATTATCATTCATTATGTAATTCTATATCATCATGTGTGATGAGTCACAATTCAGAAGCTGTTATCTCCACAAAGTGATGTCCCTACCTTCAGAGAGTTTTCCGTAGCATGTTCAGTGCCAAATCATCTTCCAAAAAGATCCATAAGAAAGAGCCCGGAAAGAGCTTTCCAGCGGTATACTACACTCTCAAAACTGACTTATGGATTGAAACTTATGCTTAAGTGAAGTAAAAGCCCTTATATCCTCATATACCCCCTATTTCCCCAATTTCCCTTAAACTTTGTTTTATTAAAGTTTTATATTTCTTTAATAAAATCCCTTTTCCCCCTTTCCGATTATAAAATCGCATCATAAATCTTTAAATACGAATGCGATTTATGTACCAATCCACTTCCCCACCATTACCCCTAAACTTTATAACAAAGTTGATGTTATATATATAATCCCGCCTGTTCCCAACCACTTCCCCATCATGCTTTATAATAATATTTTATAAGAAAGTTTTATGTTTTAAACCCCCACTTCCCATCGTAAATCGAAAAGTTCATTTGAATGTTCCGATCGACCAATCACAACAAACTCCGATCGATCCATCGCATCATCCTCCGATCAATCGCAAGTCTTTCCTTCCGATCTCCCGATCGCACCCCTCCTTCCGATATCCCGATCGCATATTTCTTCTGATCACCCGATCCGCTCCCCCGATCGCAAAAACCCCCGATTGATCTCCCCACCATCGAATGTCCCCACCGCTCGGAAGACCCACAGCTAATCGGCCCATCGCAATCGGCATTCCTCGTATGTGTTACACTTCGCTCCCCTCAGATTTCCGATTGCGATTGACCCCAGGCCCACCATACAGTACTTCCGCGCATTTATAATATAAAGGGCTTTCCCCTTTTTAAACTCGAAATTTGTTATATTTCATTTTTTTCAAAGGTTTTTCCCATTTCCCTTCCCAAATCGCATCGGCCCATTTTGTTATGCGATGCACCCCTCCACGATCTTTTGATTGCGATTATGCGGGCCCCACCATTTAAAACCCTCCGCCATTCATTACAAAACCCCTTTCTCCTTTGTAAAGGTTAAAATTCATCCGTTTTTTTTATTACAAAGGCCTTCCTCCCCATCACATTGCAATATTTGTAATATGTTACTCCCTTATCCCGATCCTGATTCCGATTGCGATGGCGCCATATTACCATGTGTTTGTTATATATTATCTCTCCGCCCATCTATTGCGATTGCGATTTTTATATGATATCTGCCTCCTTCTCTTTCCTTTTTTCCCATTTAAGATTAAATTTTCCCTTCACGAAAGCAGATAATTTCATTTTGTTTTATTTCAATGACAGTTTATTAAAAGAGTCAGTTCTCTCCAAAAATATAGTGGAAAGCAAAGCGATAGTCAAAGGGCCGAGAGCTTATTTAAAACAAAGATTGTTACAGCAAGCAGCAAAATAAAAAATCTGTTCATCGGATTACGTATTTTCTTTCATACAGCCTAACAGCAAAATCTCCAAGTAGTCAAACACAATGTTGTCTCTTATTTTTAGGGGCAGATTGTTGTGTTTCTTTACTATGATTGTATTTCAAGTTCTTTAGTTTTTAGAACAACTCCCTTTTCTATGGATCTATGTTCCCACATTTCAGTGTATTTATTGTAATTATAAATAATTTGTAAAAGGAGAATCTGTAACTCAGAAATTAGGGGAATAGTGTGGAAGAACATCTCTGCGCTACATTGTACAGTTTGACAGGAATTAATAAGAGATGCAGCTCTGATTTGTGGGATCCATGTGGTATGAGATTTAGAATTTGTTTTTCTCCTTTGTTTCATACGTGAATTGTTATGTGTTCCATTCATCCATAAACATTTCCTTTTGAATGCTTTCAAGATAGAAAGGTAGAATCCATCTCTATATGCTCTGCCTTGGGAAATCATTCATACTCTGTATTTTTCTTCTATTTGAAAAGGATCCATTTATTGTGCCCTTTTCAACTCTGCACCAGTCTTTCCATCCCATCCTCATTAAATTTTAATTGCTAATTTTCCTGCCTATCTTGCCCCATGAAATACCCCGTGTCCTGATTTAATTCCCGGTTTCAACTGTCCCTTTTTATCCCACACGTCCCTGAAAAATTCATTCATTTTATTAAACCTTTTTCCCATCATTTTGTCTAGCCTAATATCTGTCCATTGATTGTATTCCTTTGAATATTATTTTACGGAGAGAGCCCTCTCCTATCCTTGTAGGGATAGCTACAAGGTTGAGCGTGGTTTAGTTGTTACCCTGATTTTCCTTTTGCAGCCTGGGGTCCAATTTAGGTGCTAACACATCACAACATTGTTAAACACTCTTAAGATAAATCTCATATAAGTACTTAAGTAATCTAACCAATCTTAATTCAAGATAGCAATCACTCATAATCCCATGAATTTTCATATTAGATCTAGATTGCACTAATAAATTACCTCCTAGCCTAAGCTAGGTTGATAGAGATGTAGGGAAACCCTTTCCGATCTAGCTTGATGGATTCAACTTCTCCTAGTGGTTAACAAGGTGACCTTGCAGTTGTGAGAGCCACAGTCTTTGCAGCACCGAAGGCACCAGGTGGGTGGAACACAGGGGGAGGTATCGTTAATCAGATCATTGCCTACTTTCTGTTGGCTTCCATTGCACAAATTACTTTGAGGATTGTTTCTCAAAAAATTTAGGGGAAAGGTTACATTTAGACTATGAAAGTAAGTAAAATTTACCAAGATCACTGCATCATACCTAGGTCTTAAGTATTTCATATCATATAATTTAGTCAATCATCTCAAGAAGCGGGTGTCCATATGGTTATTTGGTCTTAATTTGCTAAAAGCAAGGATTTGTGACTCCATTAAGGAACTAGTCTCATAATAAATAATCTAATATAATCAATCACCCTGCTTGAATTCAACCAAGTTGCTATGCCACTCATTCTTGTCTCCCAAGCAAGTTGATATCCAAATTGTTTCATTCCATCTCATTCCATAGGGACTACCCCCCATAGCCTGCTCTTGGGAGACAACTAGAATGAAGTGGGCATGGATCATAGTGAATACCCCGATCCTGAGCGTTATTGCAGTGCCTGTACAATTTGGGCGACAACAATGTTAATAACACCTTTTGGGTAGAAAAAACATCACATGGCATCGAAGCTATCTACAACACTAGGGTGTTTCTTTATTTGAGTGTGAGGGTTTTGAAGGAGAAACCAAGGGTTTCATCACACAAGTTGATTCTCTTCATATTTATTTGGGTTTATTGTTCAAGGGTTTCAGAAATGGGTTCAGTTGGTTTGAGGGATCAAGATAGAATTGATGGTGCATCAAATGCTGGTATTTGGAAATCCATGGTACTTTTTTTGTTGGAGAAAATATTGAAGGAATATGCAACATTTGTTGTTGTCATATGACATATCTAACACAATTGGCAACCTACTGAAAGGAGGGTTCCAAAGCTAGACGTATTAATTTTGTTTCGCAATGCAACTGTTAATAGAAAGTTGGTTGTCAGAAAGAAGTTGTGAAACACGAGATAAATCAAGGGTGAAAGCATTGTCAATTACCTTACCAGGGTCAGACAATTCAGTGACGAATTAACAATTTTCTAAGAAAAAATGGAAGATGAAGATCTCATGAGAACTGCATTGAATTGGTTTTCGAAGCAATAAGACGTCTTTGTCCAAGTGATTAATGGAAAACAAGACCTTTCTAGCTAGGATTGTCTTTGAAGAAATTTCACTCAAGAGGAGCTTAGGAAGGGCTATGTCAACACTAGCAAAAATAATGGACAGAAAGGTGAGGATGATGAGAACGTTGCTCTTGTAGGAAAGGGAAAACCCAAGAAAGGCTCAAGTAAAGGGTCTAATTCCAAGGGAGAGAAGAAAAAGAAAGGCTTGAGTAAAATCAAGTGTTTCCACTGTTATCAATTGGGACACTATGTAAATCATTGTTCGAATATAAAGAAGGGTGAAAAGAAGAAGCAATAGTAAAAAAAAACTTCAATAGACATTGATGAACTGTCTTCAATACTTGAGGATGAGTTCACTCTTATAGCTTGCTTATCTAGGTTAATCACCACAAGAGTTTGATACATCAATAATGGGGAGTCATTTCACATGACATGAGTTAGATAGCATTTCTCAAGCTAGAAAGTATAGGAGATAGGATTCCAAATACAAATGGGAAACAAGTCCAAGTGTGCTCCAGTTGGGAGAGAGAGTAACATTTCAGAGGCAGTAGAGAAAAAATATCCATGCTACAGATGTGTTATACGTTCCAGGTATGGGAATAAATCTAATTTTAGTATCTGCTATTCAGAATAAAGAGTATGATGTTGTGGTTTGATACTCCAAAGGCACTAGTTAGCAATAATAGCAGTAGATATTTGGGAGAGTTGTGGCATAAGAGGATGGGTGATATCCATCATGGAGCACTTAAGATGCTCATAGAAACGGTAATAGGTATTCCATAGGTGAGTATAAAACATGATGATGTATGCAGAGGGTGCGTACCTGGAAATTTTTCAAAAGCAACATTTCTAAGGAGTGACAATAGAACCAAGTGTGAATTGGTTTTGATACAGTCTCATATTTGTGGTCTGTTATACACACGATATCTCAGGAGTTATGAATATTTCATGACCTTCATTGATGATTTCTCCTGGAAGACCTGAATATTCTTCTTAAAGACAAGATATGAAGTCTTCAGTCACTTCCAAGAGTTTAAGGATCTTGGGGAGAAATCAATAGGAAATGAGATAAAAGCACTTCAGACAGACAATGGAGGCAAGTATATTGAGAAATCATTCAAGCAGTTCTGTGCCAAGGATGGAATCAAGAGGGAGTGGACAACTCCATACAACCTGTAACAAAATGGGGTTGTATAACACAAGAACAAAACCATAGTTGGAGTAGCGAGGGCCATGCTATATGATCAGGATATGCCTATATATCTTTGGGAAAAAGCGTCTAGCACAAAAATTTACATTCAGAATAGGGTCCCACATAAGGTGCTGGGAAAGATGGCACCCGAGGAGGTATTTATGGATCACAGAAGCCAAATTCCTAACAAGAATGTAGAAGTTGGTCATTTTAGGATATTTGGAAATATCACTAATTGTCACGTCCCAACCAAGAAGTGAACCAAGTTAGATTCAACTGTAAAGAAGGGGTATTTCATTGGTTATAGAAAAACATCCATGGAATACAATATCTACATTCCAATGACTCGAAAGGTAATCATGAGACGAGACATTAAGTTTAAGGAGGAGAAAGTCTTGAGGAGATCCCGTGAGTTAGCAATTGATCTGAGTCAACAAGTAGAATATCTAAAGGTTGAACAACAATCTCAAGTGTAGCGCACACGTACAAGTATAATGACTAGTGTAGGTACAAGTGTAAAGGAGGATTCACAAATTAAGGAGCAAGAGCATGATGAGGACGTTGAAGCTCCAACCACATTAGTTGGTTGAAGGAACCATGATTTGCTTCAACATTGAGAGATCCACATGATTTTATATGAGCTACTAGATCTAGCACCAAGGAAAGAGGCCACTAGATAGATATTTAGTTATAAGGTGTTGATGAGTCAACTCATTGACAATGAGCCTTCTAGTTATGAATAGGCTGCACAATGCCAGGTGTGGTCGGATGCTATGGTGGAGTACAACTTCATCACATTGAACAATGTTTAGGAGGTGATGCCTAGACCGTTGGATAGGAAAGTAGATGGTTATAACTATATCTTTAAGATCAAGCATGCTATAGAAGGTAGCACTGAAATATTCAAAGCCAGGTTCGTGGCCAAGGGTTTCTCTTAGAAAGAAGGAATAGAGTATGAGGAGACGTTTTCTATTGTGTCCAAGTATACTTTCATTAGGGTCGTGATCTCACTTGCAGTACATATTGGATGGCATATTCATCAGATGGATGTCAAGCATTCCTAAATGGAGTCATAAAAGAGGTGTACATTGAACAGTCTGAGGGATTTGAGATGCATGGGAGGGAAACCCATGTATGTAGGTTGAAGATAGTGTTGTAAAAACTCAATAAATCTCCTAGAGCATGGTATGGTAGTATTAATAATTAGTTGTAGAAGATGGGTTTCGTGAAGAGTGATACATGCGATCTATTTTGTATGTGAATGATCTTTTTGTGACTAGGTCACTAGGACTCATAAAAGAATACAAGAGGGACTTAACAATAGAGTTCAATATGGGCTTGACATTGATGCACTATAGGACTCCAGGTGTGGCAGACAAATGGGGAAATATTCCTTGGTCAAGGGAGATAGACTTTGGAGATATTGAAGAAATTCAAGATGTTGGACTTTAGACCCATGTCTACACCTATGATAACCAATTGGAGGAAGATTGTGTTAAATTTTGGGTACTAAGGATAAGTGGTTCCTCATGGATTTGATCTTTTTCCTAGGGAAAAGTGTCCACTCTATTATACCTCTTCTTCTAAAAGTGACTTTATAAGTGGTAAAGTCAGTCTAATTCAAAAGTGACTTTATAAGTGATAAAGTTATGTTCTAATTTGAAAGTGACTTTATTAAAGTCAATGAAGAATTAGAAAGTGAAAAGTGACTATGGGAATAAAAGGCTAAGTGGGTCTTTATTTAAGTGGGTGAATGATTAAATAGAAGAAGTGAAAATAATGCACATTTATTTTCAACCCTTGATCTAAAGCTTTCTCAGCCATTGGATCTAGTGATCACTCAAAAGTCACTTAGGTTAGGGTAAAAGGAGTAAAGAAGAGGAAAAATATCATTCTATTCTTTCATGAGCATTTGAGAGAAAGAAAAAGAGAGCAAAGGAGAAATTTCTGAGCAGGGAGAAAGTGAAGAAGAATAGCATGAGCTTGGACACATATCCCAAGGAGCAACATTTATAGCAAAAACGTACAACAGAATTTTGGCACACATTCCAAGGAGGGTGACGACACAGATTTTGAGGAAATAGTCTGCAGGTTGAAGGCACGAAGATCAAGGCTGCTGGGCATGATTTTCGAGGAGAAAATATACTGTACCTTTTCCATACATTTCGTACAGGTCGTACGCTGTGATCTGGGTACATTTCCCAAGGCTGTTCGTACATCATTTATTGTTGTATTTTTCTGTGTGAACATGGCATGGTTTTCGAGGTGGAATTTTGCACGGAAATCAAGATAAGTATGTTTTTGTAAATGCTGAAATATTTCTTGTGTATTTCATTTTCTTTGTAAAAGTTTTCAGAAATAAGAAGAGCTCTCAAAACTAGTTTTCCCCAAGAGTTGTAGGGGGTTTTGCCAGGGTCACATTGACCAAAAATCTCTGTGTTATTTTTTGTGTATGGCTGTTATAATATTTATGTGCTTTTATTTCCAGCAGTAGTAAAATATCCTAATTTGGATTTTCATAAATAAATATCATTTCCAGATTTTAGTGTTTTAATCATGCTTGGATTTCATGTTAAAACAATGGAGTGATAAGGGAAAATTGTTAATCGAAGTGGGGACTGAAATTTTACATGGTATCAAAGAAAAATTGGCTGGAAATTATTTTTTGGGACAACAAGTTGATTACAACAGTCTGATTTTTACACAGAAAACATTTATTACAGAGTGTGAGAGGTTTCTTTTACCCATATTTGAAATTTCAGTTTTATAGGACAGTGAATCATGATTTTGGGATTGAGGTTTGAAGACAGGCTAGATGGGTAGAGTAACTTTAGTGTATGGAGGGAGAGAATCTAATGTATCTTTGAGGAAGCAGAGGTTTTGGGCATTATGGCACGTATCGCCCAACACCCAGTAGCAGTTCCTGCTAATGCAACACAATTAGCAGAGTTCACTAAAAATAATGTTAGGGCCATGATCTGAAATTGAAATTATTTGTATTGCTGTTCAAAGTATTCATTTCCATTAAATTATGTGTGCAAAGTGTTTGTAAAGTCTTGCAAGTAAAACAAAGTGTTCTTGGTAACTGTTTATGAATTTAAGTGTGAGGGAATGTTGTTTAAATTTACTGTTTAACAATTTGAATTTGAAATACATAGCAGAATAATTTCACCATAAACACACAACAACATGATGAGGCAGTTCAACCCTCCTGAGCTACATTTGCCGGGTCCAAGGCTCCCAATGGGCATGTCCTTGATATATTATGATGCTTAAATTGGTAACACAGTGAGAAAAAAACCTAAACAGGCCAAACCAGCTGTGAAAATGAATTCAGAAGGCAAAAATAAGCTAAGAATGACTCTTATTTCACCTAAAACAGTGAAGTGTAGTCCAATGCAGCTCCATTTCCCCCATGGCCCTTATGGATCTCCAAGATTCCCTAAAGAAAAAATGACTGAAATACACCTCTATTGGCTCTGCAACCTATCCCAATGGCTCTAGAATGCTCATAATAGTCGAAATTGACTAAAATTTCGTCCAAAAAGGTTCAATATTCTGAAAGTTATGATCCAAACAATATTTTGCCCAATCTTCCTAAAAAAACTCCACCAAATTTGGCTAACTCCAGTTAGGAGCGCCAGAAATGGCGGTCCACCCTGAAATGGCAGAACCGCGCCCAAATTTAGTGGCAACACTAGCAGTTACAATAAATTTCAGGTGGGTGGTCACATGAGTCACCCCGCACTGATCGCCGAAGAACCCGCTGTAGAAACACCGAAGCATTTAATGTAAATGGGTGGTCACATTTGAATTTAATGTTTAATGGTTAGTTGTTAACCATTTAAATATCCGCCGATGATAGGCCTTGGGTTCTGGCCTTGAGGTCATATGAGCTCTAGGGCTTATCCAAAATTTCTGCTCCACCTCCGTTCAATTGCCAACTGGGTCCGCTATAATGTGACCCAAACGCGTTCGGGTCGGGTTGTCCTCCGCCTGACTGACCCGACGCATTCAAATTTTTTTCAAATGTTCAAATGTGACCTCCGCCCGACTCTGCCCATAAACTTGTTCATACGTGACCCGTGACTATTCGGGTTGGGTCGTGCCCGACTGACTCGAATGCGTTCAACTCGGGTCGGGGCTACCCACCAATAAGTTTTTCAAACAGTAAATTAACCTTTGGCCTGGGGCAACGTGGTAGCCTCCAGGTAGGCCATGTGGCACCCTCTGATAGGCCTTCAAAAACCCTTTAAAAAATTAAACTCTGCCATTGATTAATTTTTCTTAAGATGACATAAATTTGAGTTCAAAGGTACTGTTTTGAAGGTTATTGGACAACTTCAAACTTGAATATCTTTCTCATCGAACATCAGATTTGAGTGTCATTCATGGAACTAGGATCGCAACGACGAATACTATCCAGTTGATCAATTTGTTACCAATTCTGAGCAGTTCCAATTTTGAGCATTTTTTCCCTCTTGGACATGATCACCTGATCACACCTCCCCATTGGGAAGCTTTTGGACCCCAAAAGCCTTCAATTACCTGTTAAGAAGATGAGGGTATAGGTCTCTCAAATTTTCCACCTCAATCCACTTTGCCTTACTCGGTTTGCTGCCTTTAAGACCAACTCGAACATAATCAACATTTCCCCTCCTCGAAGTGCGTGTCCTTCTGTCAAGGATAGTATCCTCTTTCAACTCATCTAAAAATTCTGGCGAGAAATCCTCTATGGATGGCAGCTGAATGTCACTTTCATAATTAGCATATAAAGGAGGTTCATACAAATGTAAATTTTCCACATTCACAACGGAATACATTTTCATATATGAAGGAAAATCTAGTTGAAAAGCATTATTTCCAACTTGTTTAAGGATTTTGAATGGACCATAACAAATAGGCTTCAAATTTTTACCTTCTCCTTGCATTCTTTCCTTACTAATATGAAGCCATACCTCATCCCCTTCTTGAAACTTATGATCAACTCTATGCTTATCATGCCTCTCCTTGTACTTGCCTTGACTTTTTTCAAGTTGTTCTTGAACCTGCTGATGTATGAGATGAATTCTTTCAATGAACATGCGAACTTTGTCAATGTCACTATGCCCATCAATGGACACATCCTTCTCAATAATTAAATCTAAAGGTGACTTAGGCAAATACCCAAAACAAGCTTCAAAAGGTGAAGTATTTGTAGAAGAGTGGTTGGCCCTGTTGTAAGCATGCTGAATGTAATGCAAGTGCTCATCCCAAAGCTTGGGATGCTTGCTGAAATAACCTCTCAAAATATGTACAATGGCTCTATTCACTACCTCTGTTTGGCCATATGTTTGTGGATGGAAA
Source organism: Pinus albicaulis (assembly GCA_034641835.2). Taxonomy (NCBI): domain Eukaryota; kingdom Viridiplantae; phylum Streptophyta; class Pinopsida; order Pinales; family Pinaceae; genus Pinus; species Pinus albicaulis. The sequence goes on from CM076582.1 coordinate 279,226,645, forward strand.
GCAGTACTCTTCTTCAACTTGGTGTCCATCATCTTCCATAGATTGGACCAAAAATTCCCAACAAATCTGGAATCCTTGTCACTAACAATAGAAGTAGGCAAGCCATAATGAACCCATACATGTTGAAAATATAAATTAGCAGTTTGTTCAGCAATTATAGATTTCTTACATGGCATAAGAATACACATCTTGCTGAAACGATCAACTACTACATAAAGATAATCATGCTGCTTTCTAGATAATGGTAGACCTCCAAAAAAATCCATAGAAACAATTTCCCATGGTCTAGAAGGTACCGGCAATGGCGTATATAGCCCAAGCTTCCTAATGCTAGGATTTATTGTAGCACATAATGAACAACCTATAATGAAACGTGAAACACTATCTACCATGTGAGGCCAATAACAATACCTCTGTAAATGTGCCACTGTTTTGCATACCCCGAAATGTCCAGCAATAAGAGAAGAATGAGCTTCTCTCATGATGCTTAGTCTCTCCCCTTGTGGTATACATAACTTTCCCATATGAAATAGAAAATTATTATGCAATTTATAATCATTCTCCTCAACATGATTCCCTTCACTCAAGTTAACATACACATCCTTAAAATCAACATCTGATGCATACTGTTATATGTACCTCTCATGTACAATAGAATTATTCTTAAGTAAAGTAGTAGCACTAATAATAGGCCTTGAAAGCATATCAACAACTTTATTGTAAATACCTTTCTTTTACCTTATTACCAAGTGAAATTGTTGTAGGAAACCCATCCATCTGAAATGTCGTGACCTACTTAATTGCCATGGTATCATACAATTTGAAAATGGTTGCCTGTGATGAACAACTATTTCTTTGCCCATAAAATAGCATTCCCACTTTTGACATTTCTAGCCTGCAAACGTACACAACCCTTTAGTTGTTTATAACTACTAAAACCATTAAATGTCCTTACCTAGAAAATGCGATAGGCTTACCATGTCAGAAAAGAAATCGTATCCATGGCGAATCAATAAGACGTCCAATCTTTAATGTATTGCTTCCGGCCCCAGACCAAAGGACCGGGAGTCGAACTTATCTTCTTCGTGCACCCGCACTTCGTTTTCGTTCTCCCCATTAGAAAGTACTGCTATTAGCCATCGGGCGTTTAATAGTACCATGGGTAGCATTAGTTCCCTTCTCCACACCGAATAAACCAACCAATTCACTTAATGGATTTGGGAGAACAGCTGAATTGTTTTGCCTGCATTCTTGGAAGGACTAATTCTCAAAGCACCTCCTCCTACTATGTGTCCCAAATAAACCAAATAAGTCTTTCCAAATTCACACTTTGACATTTTAAGAAATAACTGATTTTTCTTCAAAATATCAAGTACTTTCCTAACATGCATGACATGCTCTTCTCTAGTATTTCTGAAAATTAAGATGTCATCTAAGTAGACAATAATCAAATCATCAAGAAAATGATGTAAGACATCATCCATTACCCACATGAAAGTTGCAGGCGCATTGCATAAACCAAACGGCATAAAAGGCCACTCAAAGAGTCCCTGTTTGGTTTTAAATGCTATCTTCCAAATGTCACTTTTTGAAATTCTAACTTGATGATAACCACTACATAAGTCTAACTTAGTGAAATATTTAGCATCTTTCAGCTAATCTAACAAATCATCTATCCTTGGAAGTGGGTAACGATTCTTTACCGTTATCTTGTTCAATGCCCTGAATTCCACACACATGCGCCAAGTTCCATATTTCTTTGGAATCAACACTATCGGTGACCCACATGGCGAAGTGCTTGGTCTTATGAATCCTTTTTCAAACAAGTCTTTAATTTGTCTCTTGATTTCAGCATTCTCCATGATAGACATTCGGTACATGCTGATGTTAGGAAGAGGACAATCTTGATGTAAATGGATTTCATGCTGAATCTCCCTTTTAGGAGGTAAACCTGTCGGTTCCTGAAACATCTCATGATGTGCATCAACTACATCATATAAATCTGATTTAAGCTTGGAATCACAATTTTCAAATGACTCATGATTCATATCAACCTTGGGATTAACCATAAGAAGTACAAAACTCTTACTAGAATTTACTAGCCTTTTTACCTGTCCCGCATTTACCATCGCTATATTTACCTTCTTGCGATGTGCTCTGACAATAAACTCCTTGCCATATTTAAAGAGATGATACTTATTTTCATGGCGATGGAATATCGATTTCCTGTCAAATGAGTAAGGACTTCCCAAAACAATTCCTGATATATCAAGTGGTACTACATCAAGTTAAACTGTGTCAATAAAGTGTGTAGTAATGGCGAATCACAATATGAACTTTCTTGAGACTTGTAAATTTGCATCCTTGCATATCCACCCAAGTGGATAAGGCTTTGGATGTGTAATGGTCTCAAGTTTAAGCTGTTTGACCAAGTCTTCTGATATGGGATTTGCTTGTGACCCACTGTCAAACAGTGTGTCAATTGTTTTATGTTTTGAGACAACCCTCACATGGAACAATTCAATTATTTTTTCCTCATTTGGAGCTTGTACATGACAGTTTGAAGTACTAGTGCTTGGCTTAGTTTTAGTTTCCTTTCCCTTCATACTTTTCAAACCCATGGCTGAAATTTTGGTTTCATCACCTGAATCATCACCTAAATCTTGTGGTGTAATTGTAGTAGCTGCAATCTTCTTCTTTCCTTTGTTTTTTTTAAACTAAGTTCTTTTTTCAGGATGTAATTTCCAACAATTTTTCTCTTCATGGCCCTCTCGTGAAAAATGTTTACATATTAATTTTTCACCCTCTTGTTTGACATATGCATTCTTTTTACCTTTTCCCTTAAAGGTTTTATCTTTGTTCTTCCCTTTAAAATTTTTGTTTCTACCCTCGTCAAAAGTGTTTTTCCCTCTAGCCTCTAAATGCGTAGCTTGTACACAAACTTCGTCTAGACTAGTAGGATTGAACATAAGGATAGTATGTTTAAGGTAGCTGCGAAAACCACCTATATATTTCAGCAAAGTATCTTGACTTTTTAAGTCTACCCCTAATAAGAGTGCTCTTCTCCTAAACTCTTGGTTGTAGTATTGTACATTTTGTCCCTTAAGCTGTCTAAAGTTTTGCCAATTCATGATAGCCTTTTGTAAATGAGCTAATGGATAAGATTTCTTTTTAATTGCAGTAATAAATTCAGCCCATCATAAACTGATCTTACCATGTTTTTTAATTTCATCCTTGGTCTTGGCTTCCCACCATACCAATGCTGCTCCATCCATTCTCAACGAGGTTAACTGTACCTTGGTGTTGTCATCATGAAGGTTTTGTATCCTTAAGTAAACTTCCAATTGTCTGATCCAATTGTCAAGTTTCTCTGCATTGACTTCACTTTTAAACATAGGCAACTCAAATTTGACATCAAGCTTTAAAAATGGACTTTTACCAGTGGTTTTAGACTTGTGAGATTGATTCACCGAAATCGAGGATGACGATGTAGAGGAAGAGGATGAAGATGGGGATGGTGGATCACCATTTCCTCTGTGTCCTTTCTTTGACTTGTCATCAATTTTATTTCCTCCTAAAGAACCCTCTCCTTTCTGGTTTTTCGACCCTTCTCCAACAAGCCTATCATTCCTTTCTTGGTAGAGTATCCTCACCATCTCAGTCATATCCAAGAAAGATTTTCGGAATACCCGTTCTTCTTCCTTGGGATCCATATCTTCAGGAGCTTCTCCGTCTCTTGAAGACATGCTTGAAGCTACTTCTATGGATCTTGGAGTTGTCTCTCTGACCCTTCTTTGTTGTGGATTAGTTTGTGCACTAACCAAGTTTCCTTCACCTCTCTTGAGTTTAAGCCTAGTAAGCATCAAAACTTGCAAACAATCAACTATATCTTTGCACAAAATTTTTTTTGAGTAAAAATATAGCTTCTAAGGCTCTAATCCTTAGCTCTGATACCATCTAATCTGAAAATGAAAGTATTTTTACTGCTGTTCAAAGTATTCATTTCCATTAAATTAAGTGTGCAAAGTGTTTTTAAGGTCTTGCAAGTAAAACAAAGTGTTCTTGGTAACTGTTTATTAATTTATGTGTGAGGGAATGTTGTTTAAATTTATTGTTTAACAACTTGAATCTGAAATACACAACATAATAATTTCACCATAAACACACAACAATATGATGAGGCAGTTCACCCCTCCTGGGCTACATCTGCCGGGTCCAAGGCTCCTAATGGGCATGTCCTTAATATATTATGATGCTCAAATTGGTAATAGAGTGAGACAAATGCCTAAACAGGCCAAACCAACTGTGAAAATGAATTTAGAATGCAGAAATAAACTAAGAATGACTCTTATTTCACCTAAAATAGTGAAGTGTAGTCCAATGCAGCTCCATTTCCCCCATGGCCCTGATGGCTCTCCAAGATTACCTGAAGAAAAAATGGCTGAAAGACACCTTTGTTGGCTCTGAAACCTATCCCAATGGCTCCATAATGCTCAAAATAGTTGAAATTGACTAAAATTTTATCCAAAAAGGTTCAATATCCTGAAATTTATGATCCAAAAAGTATTTTGCCCAATTTTCCTAAAAAAACTCCACCAAATTTGGCTAACTCTCGTTAGGAGCACTAGAAATGGCGGTCCACCCTGAAATGGTGGAACCCCGCCCAAATTTAGTGGCAACACTAGCAGTTACAATACATTTCGGGCGGGTGGTCACATGACTCACCCCGCACTGATCACCGAAGAAACCACTATAGAAACACCGTAGCATTTAATGTAAATGGGTGGTCACATTTGAATTTAATGTTTAACGGTTAGTTGCTAACCATTTAAATCTCCGCTGATGATAGGCCTTGGGTTTCGGACTTGAGGTCATATGAGCTCTGGGGCTTATCCGAAAGTTCCGCTCCACCTCGTTCAATTGTCAATTGGGTCCGCTATAACGTGACCCAAACGCGTTCGGGTCGGGTCGTCCTCCGCCTGACTGACCCGAAGCGTTCATAAATTGTTCAAACGTTCAAACGTGACCTCTGCCCAACTCTACACGTAAACTCATTTAGACGTGACCCGTGACTGTTCGGGTTGGGTCGTGCCCGACTGACCCGAACGCGTTCAGCTCGGGTTGGGGCTGCCCACCAACAAGTTTTTCAAACATTAAATTAACCTTTGGCCTGGGGCCACGTGGCAGCCTCCAGGCAGGCCACATGGCACCCTCTGATAGGCCTTCAAACACCCTTTAAAAAATGAAACTTTTCCATTGATTAATTTTTCTAAAGATGACATAAATTTGAGTTCAAAGGTACTGTTTTGAAGGTTATTAGACAACTTAAAACTTGAATATCTTTCACATCCGACATCAGATTTGAGTGCGATTCACGGCGCCAGGATCGCAACAACGAATAATATCCGGTCGATTAATTTGTTACCAATTCTGAGCAGTTCCAATTTTGAGCCTTTTTTCCCTCTTGGACATGATCACTTGATCAGGCCAAAAGACTGATTTTAGACAGAGTCAAAGATCATGTCATTCCTCATGCGAGAGGAAAGAATTATGCACACGAAATTTGGACTACCTTGACCGAGCTTTACCAAAGCTCAAATGAGAACCGTAAGATGGTCCTAAAGGAGAAACTGAAGGCCATAAGAATGGCTAAGACTGACAGTGTTACAACATACCTCACCAAGGTCACTTCGGTGAGAGATGAGTTAGCGGACGTAGGAGAGACCATTTCACCCACTGAGTTGGTGAGGATAGATTTTCATGCTCTTCCCAAGACTTGGGAGAGTGTTTTATATGTTATTGTCGCACGAGAGAACCTTCCCGGATGGGAAAGGTTGTGGGATGATTGCATTCAGAATGAGATCGGGAAGAACCATCTAGGGAAATCCAAACAGGGGGAGGAGGATGACAATGTGGCATTGTTGGAAATAGGCAAGAAAGGTAAATCAAAGAAGGGATATTCCAACAGCAGAGGCAAAGGAAAAGGTAAAGGAAAAAAATAGAGCAAGGAAAAGGACTATTCCAAAGTCAAATGTTGGAATTGTCAAAAGATGGGACACTATATTGTTGTGTGTCCAGAGAAGAAAAATAAGAAAGGGAAAGAGACAACCATGGCAGCTTCTGCAGAGATAGAGGAATTCTCAGAGAGTTTTGATCTAGAGTTTGGATTCACAGCTTGTGAGTCCTCTAGTGCAATATCACCTTCCATACATGTTTAGAGGGAGTATGCACTCGCCTCTACTAGCAGAGCATCTTTTAGTGTTTGGTATGTTGATAGTGGTGCTTCTCGCCATATGACAAGATTCAGGGAGTACTTATCAGAGCTATTAGAGAGTGATAATGATATTGAGGTAGTACTTGGTGATGACAACATTGTTAGAGTAGTCTGTGTTGGAACATTAACATTTGATAGGGAACCCAAACCTCCTTTGAAAGTGTCAGATGTTCTATATGTGCCTGGAATGAAGAAGAACTTGATATCCGTCTCAACACTTGAGGACATAGGGTATGAGGTGTTGTTCAAGAATGGAAAGGTTCTCATATATCCTAAGGGAACTCCAGTTGCTTCACCTAGAGTGATTGGAGTGCACCATGCTAAGGTTTACAAGTTCTCATTTCAGCCACTGATGGAATTGAGTAGCAGTACCAGGGACAGGACTGATAGCAGTTCTAGCAGTTCATAGTTGTGTGAGATTTGGCATTGCAGGATGGGTCACATGTATCATGGGGCATTGAGGTTATTGCAGGAGATCACCATTGGTGTGCCAGATTTTAGTTCTGATAAACTTGATGTATGTAGAGGATGTGCTATGGGGAAGTTTGCAAAAGCTTGTTTTCCCAACGACGACAATAGGATGACAAGGATCCTTGACTTGATTCATTCTGATGTGAGTGGTCGGATGTCTCATGTGTCCTTGAGTGTGTTGGAGTCCCGTGTTTTGATAGTTTGGCAAATCAAAAGACAAGGCAACATCAGAACCAATCTTTAGAGTTACAGGATCTAGTCCTCCTGTTCTCAGAGAGGGATCTCTCAAAAGTTTGTTTGCAAAGGTTTATCTTGTGTGCTTAAGAGTATTGATTTTAGAATAGTTATTAAGTGCAGGTGTTTATTTGTTTGATTGTTTGGTTGGAATGATACAACAGAACATGAAAGGCCTAGGAAAGATATATAGGACAACAAAATATCTGTTTCATTGGGCAATGGAGTCAAGAAAAGGTCACCACAAACTCATCAATGGATATGGGGTATCAAAGGGAAAATCTAACTTGGCCACAGGATCCTTTTGTTTTTGGAATGAGATGAACATTAATGATTTGGAAAGAGAGGTTTAATTCTAAAAAAAGGGGATTCAAAAGCATAATTTGAACAATAAAGAGCTTTTGATAGACATGGCTAACCATGAAATCTTCAAATCACACCTTTAAGCAAATAATGACTTCAAAAAAACTTTTAAAATGAAATCGAAGATTTAGGAACACCCTATTTCCTCAAAGATTTTATCTCAAATGACTTAGAAAACATAAAAGATTCACTGATAATTGCAGTCATAGAAGAGGGAACACCTAAAAACATCTATGATCATAATTATAACGACCTTTAAGCCAACTGTTTAAGTGAGGACAAAGGGCAAGATCGAAACAGACCTCTTTGATTCACTATAAGCAAAGAACTTCAAAAGGGAGACTTCAATAACAACTTTTAAGTGGCGGCTGACAAGCAGGGAAAACCATAATCATGCTGAAACCAACTGTTTAAACTATTAAGGAAATAAACAAGCATGAAGACTAAAGAGAAAGATTAAAGCCTCTAAAATACTTCAGCAGCAGAAAACATTAAACAGTGAAGGGTGAACAGGTCTAAGGTGCTTCCAAGAGTCATTTCTTAGCCTAAAACTTTCAGCCTACTGTAGCAAGAAATTATGGAACATAATGAAAACAAGGGAAAAACATAAAACAGTTCAGAATACTTCACCAACAGCCAAGCTCATGGATCCAATGATAGAGCCTCCTCAGGAACAAGCATGCAACAACATCATCAAGACCTCCAAAACTTCAATTTGTTCTTCAACTTCAAAGGACTATGTATTATTTCAGAGGGTTTCAGTATTACAACTTGTGATCAAACAACAACCAATCAACCAACAAATTCTCATCTTCTACAGAAGTATTTATAGAAGGATGAGGAGGTGAAATCTGATAAAAGATCTCCTAAGGTAATTAATACAGATTCAAGACTTCTTGGCCTTTTGAGGGGCTCGATGAAGAAGTTTACAGGTGTTTCTCTGTATTAACTATTTTACAATTAATATCATAGCTCGATGGGAGTTTTGTTGACTTTGAGGCTCTGCATAATGTGGAGTAATTCTGCAGATATTTGTTGCATTAGTTTCCTGTGGCATAATTAACTTCTTGGCAGTGCTGGAGGCAAATATTTCTTTAAGCAATAACTTTGGCCTTTGTTTGAAAGGTTTGAGGCAACAAGTGTCTCTGTGGTAGCTGAGGAATCAATTCGCCTCAGAACGCAGCGGTGGAGGTCCTTTCTTCCTGTCAAACACTTATAACTTCCTTTGAATGTGTTCGATTCTTGGTTTTCTTGCTATTGTGCAGGGCTGCGCGCAGAAAAAGAGAATGAATCTAAGCTGTCGATCGCGCGAAGATCGAAGGTCGGGAGCGAAAATGAAAAGTCAAAGTGGGGATCGTCGACTGGGCGACAAAATATGGGCAAATGGAATGTGGACCGTCGATCTGTAGGTCAGATCGACGGTGGAAATTGATTGAATGTTGCACCGTAGCCCGTTTAAACATCGAACATCTTCGACGAGCGATAGCCGTTGGATGGGCGGGTTCAGATCTGACGGCTGTGGTCAATATCGCTGGGCATCCACGTTTGAACAATAATGCGTGATGAGCGGGCGGTTTTCAAATAGTGCGCAGGACACGTGGCAGCAAGTGTATGAAATCGCTGGCGATCGGGGGAAAACAACTTTCGCCTCAAAGGCGGTGCGATGGATACTGCCGGTTTTTGGGCAATCGACTTATGGACGGCGGGGACCCCAGGGAGACGGACTCTGCACTGTTCGATCTGTGGATTAGATCGACAGTGTAGATTTATTGAGAATTCGCTCCAGCAGAGAATTTTATAAAATAAAATAAAACCCAAAGTTTACAAATAACAAAGGTTTTTATGGTTTTGGACGAGATATATATGTAATATAGGATAAGCGCCCAACTGCGGGGCCTTTGGACTTATGGAATACAATGGGCCCGGGGATTTATATAACAAGGGCCAATCACAATCGCGGTTTTGGGCCTGGGCTTTTCAATCAACCCATTGGAAGATTTGCGATGCGATAAAATATAGACCGTCGATCTGCAGATCAGATCGACGGTGGGAGATGCATCGGGGGAATCGCAAATCGCAGATCGGGCCAGGGCGCTTTAATATTCTCATTGGAATATTGCGACGCGATCGCACGATCACATCAGAACTTTTATAATGGCATAAAGACTTGCGCTCTTGTGTTTGTGATGCGATAAGCGCCGGAAAAAGGTTAGCGCTTAGTTCCAGGGTGTGAGTGTATGGAAGAAAAGGGGTAAAGACTTAGCCCAAGGGGCTTAAGATTTATTAATAAAAACTTGTATTTTTTCAAGGTTTTTAATGAATTTGGGGGTTTTCGGTAAAGCTAAAGAGTGAGTCTTTAACATTATACAAGTGATTTTCATGAAGGGAAGAAGAGGAATCATGAAATCAAAGGAGTTTCATGGAGAAAAGGGAGAAAATGGAGGTTAGTTTTAGAAAAGGGGGAGGGGAAAAATGATGGTTTTACAACAGTCTTCTGGCTTGGAAATCAGCAGGATTTCTGAGTGTAAAAATGGGAATATCAGTGAAGTTTTGGTAAGAGGAAATGCAGGAGGCCTTCAAGAGTCTTCAAGAGCCAACAATTTTAGTAATGAAATTTGTCCCTTGAAGGCTCGAACAGTCTTAGCCACCTTTTGGTATAATCAAATATTATAGGTGGATAATAGAGTGGTTTTTAATATTATGTCTTATTCATTGATGACCACTCCAGGAAGACCTGGATCTATTTCTTGAAGACCAAGAGAAAAGTATTCAAGAGGTTTCGAGAGTTCAAAGCTCTTGTGGAAACCTAGATAGGTAGGAAGATCAAAGTACTAAGGTCAGACAATGGAGGTGAGTATACTCTTGGTGAGTTTGTGGATTTTTGTGCCAAGGCAGGCATTAAGATGGAGTTCAAGGTTCCTTACAACCCCCAGCAGAATGGGTTGTTCGAGAGGAAGAATAGATCCATTGTAGGGGTTGCCAAAGCCATGCTTCACGATCAAGGGTTACCTTCATTTTTGTGGGAAGAGGCTTGCAACACTGTTGTTTACTTACAGAACAGGAGTCCACATCGTGCCTTGGGGGATGTGACTCCTGAGGAGGCTTTCACGGGGAAGAAGCCTGATGTTGGGCACTTTTGTATCTTTGGGTGCCTTACATATTCTTATGTCCCCAAGGAGAGAAAGACAAAGCTAGAACCGACTACATACAAGGGCATCTTTGTGGGTTATAGCGAAACCTAGAAAGCCTACAGGATATACATTCCTGCAAAGAGGAAAGTGGTTGTGAGGAGGGATGTAAAGTTTGAGGAGGAGAGAGCTTTTAGGAGGTCACGAGAGTTACAATATATAGATTCACCAGACACTCAACAGCAGTTGAGTCAGTCACATGGATCCAGTGCACAAGGTGAAGGAGGTTAGCGATAAGGAAGTATATCTACTACAATTTCAGGTCCATCAGTGATCAGTGGCTCTTAAAGTCAGGTGAGTGGATCTTTGGGCAGCTTATAGGGAATTTCATAGAACTGGTCACAGGATAGTCCACTGATGGAAAACTCGCATGGTACATTAGGTTCTACATGCACAGGTACATGTATGGGGTCAGTTGGCAGGCCTTCAGGAGTTCAAGCTTATGATGATGATGAAGATTCTTTCACTCCGGTGGAAAAAGTAGTTTCAGGGAAGAGGAAGCCCAAGTGGCTTCAAGACACCCTATGCGAGGCTACTTCAGTTTCTGGTCCAAAGAGACAGGCCAGAGAGAGTAGACCACCTGAGCGGTTATGTAGTTACATGGAATTGGTAACTAGAATTGTTGACACCGAGCCTTCTATTTATGAGGAGGAAGCCAACCAGCATGTCTGGAGAGAGTCCATGATGGAGGAGTATTCTTCTATTATGCAAAAAAATGTTTGGGAGGTAGTGCCTAGGCCTAAAGGTAAATTCGTTGTTACTTCTAGATGGCTCTATAAGATAAATCATGCTGCAGATGGAAGCATGGAGAAGTTCAAGGCTAGGTTTGTGGCGAGAGGGTTCTCACAGGTAGAGGGAATTGATTATGAGGAGACCTTTTCTCTCGTAGCTTGAAATACATCTATTCGCTCCATTATATACATTTCAACATAGATGGGTCAAAAGATCCACCATATGGATGTGATGATTGCCATTTTCAATGGCTTCATTCGGGAGGAATTTTATATTGAGCAGCCGCAGGGATTTGAGGTGCATGGGGGGGAGACCCATGTATGCAGGTTGAAAAAGGCACTCTATGGCTTGAAGCAAGCTCCTAAAGCTTGGTACTCTCGTATTGATGCATACTTGCAGCAATTGGGTTTCACTAAGAGTGAGGCAGATCTTCACCTATACTTCATTGTGGTAGGCGAGGAGCCTCTCATTTTGGTGTTATATGTTGATGCCTTGTTCATCACTAGAGCAGAGAGACTCATTGAGGGCTACAAGAGAGATCTTACTTCAGAGTTTGAGATGAAATATATCAGCTTGATGCATTATTTTCTAGGATTGGAGGTGTGGCAAGAGGAGGGGCATATCTTCTCGGGACAGGGGAAGTACACAGTGGATATTCTTAGCAGTTTTCACATGGAGGACTGCAAACCCATGTCTACACCTATGATCACTAACTGGAAGAATATTCACACTTCCGATTCTGGGTTAGTGGGTCCTACACTATACAGGCAGTTGATTATGTCATCGATGTATTTGGTCAACACTCGACCATATATATGTTTTGCAGTTAACAATATGAGTCAGTTCATGTGTGAGCCCATGAAATTGCACTGGGTGGCTGCAAAACACAATCTTCATTACTTGCAGGGTACTGTGGATTATGGCATGGACTATAGATAGGGTGATGGAGTGAGACTGGCAGGATACATAGATTTAGATTGGGCAGGATATGCTCAGATAGGAAGAACACTTCAGTGTGTTGTTTTGGGCTGGGTTCAACAGTTGTGTCGTGGTTCACTCGGAAACAACAATCAATTTCATTGAGCTCAGCTGAGGCAGAGTATATTGCTGCTAGTTTGGCTAGCTATGAGGTCATATGGCTTCACAAGATGTTGTTTGGTTTATTTGGTCAGGAATTCAGACGTTCTGTGATTCACTACGATAATCAGAGTTGCATAAGACTCATGGAGAATCCAATTTTTCATGACAGGCCAAAACATATTGGGATCAAGTATCACTTCATTTGAGACTATGTCCAAAACAGAGCAGTCAAGCTTGAGTACATCTCCACAAATGAGTAGCAGACATCTTCAAAAAATCCTTACCACGCGACAAACATGTCTACTTCAGAGAAATGATGGGAGTGGTGAGGAACACTTTCCTTGGTAAGAGGGAGTGTTAAATTTTGGGTACCAAGGACAAGTGGTTCCCCATGGATTTGGTCTTTTGCCTAGGGAAAATTTTCCACTCTATTGTACCTCTTCTTTTAAAAGTGACTTTATAAGTGGTAAAGTTAGTCTAATTTAAAAGTGACTTTATAAAAGATAAAGTTACGTTATTATTTGAAAGTGATTTTATTAAAGTCAATGAATAATTAGAAAGTGAAAAGTGACTATGGGAATAAAAGGCTAAGTGGGTCTTTATTTAAGTGGGTGAGTGATTAAATATAAAAAGTGAAAATAATGCACATTTATTTTCAGCCATTGATCTAAAGCTTTCTCAGTCATTGGATCTAGGGATCCCTCAAAAGTCACTTAGGTTAGGGTAAAAGGAGGGAAGAAGAGGAAATGATCATTCTATTATTTCATGAGCATTTGAGATAAAGCAAGAGAGATCAAAGGAGAAAATTTTGAGAAGGGAGGAAGTGAAGAAGAACAATAGGAGCTTTGGCACACATCCCAAGGAGCAACATTTATAGCAGAGTCGTACAACATAAGTTTGGCATGCATTCCAAGGAGTGTGTCAGCACAAATTTTGAGGAAATAGTCTTTAGGTTGAAGGCACGAAGATCAAGGCTGTTGGGCACGATTTTCAAGGAGAAAATATTCTATACCTTTTGCATACAATCTGTACAGGCCATACACTGTGATATGGGCACATTTTCCGAGGCTGTCCGCACAAATTTTATTGCTGTATTTTTTCTATGTGAACTAGTTTTCCCGTGGCACGATTTTCGAGGTGGAGGTTTGCATGGAAATCGCGATAACTCTGTTTTTGTAAATGCTAGAATATTTCCCGTGTATTTCATTTTCTCTGTAAAATTTTTCAGAAATAAGAAGAGCTCTCAAAATTGGTTTTCCCTAAGAGTTGTATGGGGTTTTTCCAGGGTCACATTGACAAAAAATCTAAGTGTTATTTTCTGTGTATGGCTGTTATAATTTTTCTATGCATTTATTTCTAGCAGTAGTAAAATTTCCTAATTTGTATTTCTAGAAATAAATATCATTTCCAGATTTTAGTGTTTTAATCGTGCTTGGATTTCACATTTAAACAATGGAGTGATAAGGGAAAACTGTTAATTGAAGTGGGGACTGAAATTTTACAGATTGATGCATCAAAGCAAGAGGGAGAAGACCCCATATTATATGGAAAACTTATTGGCTCTCTCATGTATTTGGTCAACACAAGGCTAAACATCTGCTTTTCAATAAACAATTTTAGTTAGTTCATAATGGAACCAAAGAGAGTGCATCAGACAATAGTGTGGTGTGATATCTATGAGAAACAGTTGAGTGATTTGAAATATACCTAGGGATATGGTGTCAAGTTTATTGGCTACACTGATGCAAACTGAGCAGATAATTCAATGGACTGGAGAAACATTTTAGCATGTTGCTTCAACATGGGATTATGGGTTGTCTCTTGGTACAACAGGAAGAAAAATTCTGTTGCATTACGCTCTTCAGAAAAAAAGTACATGGAAGCATGTGAATCCATATGGCTTCGAAAGTTTCTAGTGGTATTGTTTGGTCAGAGGATAGAGTCGACCATCATTCACCGCAATAATCAGAGTTGCATCATGCTGTATGAAAATCCAGAATTTCATGATTGGTCGAAACATATAGACATACGATAAAATTTCATCAAGGATTGTGTATAGCACAAATAAGTTGGACTATAGTATGTAAATCAAATCAACAGGTGACAAACATTTTGACAAAGACCTTGAATAAAGAAAAGTTTGTTTTGTTTGGGGAAAATTGGGTTTTGAGAACACCTTATTCGCTAAGAGGGAGTGTTAAATGTAGTAGATCAAAAAAAATTTCTAGCCTTGAGAGGTGTCACTAAGGCTAGGAACAAAAATGAATTAATTATTTCCAAGCTCATGTAAATTTTCCCAAGTTTCACTTAGGGAAAATGTCTTAATTAAGAAAATTAGTGATTTAAAAATATTTCATAAGTTAAAACTTAGGGAAAGTGGTTAATTAATTGACATTAGTTGAGATAAGATTGATTCACATATAGAATATTCTTGAAAGCTTTTAAGATGCTGTTAGCCATTAATCGAGACAATATATCTTGTAATATTGACCGTTCATTTGTGAATGAGAGATTATAAAGGGATATCTATGGGCAACATTGGAGACAAATCAAATATTGAGTTGGGTGAGTTTTCAATGAGACACCAGGAGGGTTTTAGCATAACTAATTGAGAAGGATATTTCTAGGATTATTATTCATCTAAGAGACTTCTAGTTTTTAAGTTTTAGAGGGAGTTTTGTTGGCCAACTTATTTTCTACAGGAGGTTGTGAGCTTCAGGAGGAGGTTTTGCTTAGTAATTTTTCTCATGTGGAGCCCGATATTGTCTTCAGGGGGCAGTGCGAGCTTCAGAAGGGTAGTATGAATTTTCTGGAGGTTGTGTGAGTGCCAAAAAGGGTAGTGCGAATTTCTAGAGAGCTAGTGAGAATTGTTGGAGAGCTAGCGCGAGTTGTCGGAGATCCAATTTAAGTTGCCATAGAGGTAGTGAAATTCGCAAAAGAGGGTTGTGGGGTTTTTCCCTAGCCAATTTGATAAGCAAAGGAGAAGACAATTTTTTCCAGAGATTTACCAAGTGTGAGGAAAGAATTTTTTGTAATTTTTCATTTATAGAATGATGAAGATTAATAATAAAACCCTCAAACTAAAGATTGGCTTCCCCACATTGGGTTTTTTTCTAGGTACGTTTGTAAAAAAAAAGTGTTATTTGTGTTATCACCAAAGTGGGACTAATTGGGCTGTTCAACAATCAATTTGTTGTAACTATTTCAAACCACTTGGGGTTGGACGCTAGCCCTTCCAACCAGAGAGGGCTCTCTCAAGAAAAAGATAAGATATTCAATAAACAAGTTTATAATGAAGATGAATAACTCTTATATGTATTTTAGATTATTTTTTGCAGGTGGAAGATGAGTGAGGACTACCATTGGTCATGGAGTCAACATGGAAACTCAATTACAAATAAGCATCATTCATGGAAACTGAGGCACATGAGCTCTTATAAAAACAATTCTGACAGCAAACATAATACACAAAGGAATTTGGGGCATAATATTTATGAATTCCAAGAAATTATGTATGAGGAAGCTGAATTAACATTCAAATATAAAGGACACAAACACATAAAATCTCAGGTCTGAAAAAATACTTCTGCAACTGTCTATTAACTAAGTGCAAAATAGATTACAATAGTAGCTTTGGTCATTACATCCATCAACCCTCTCTAACTCTAAAAATCCCCTATTTATAGAGTGAAATCCCTTTTACATAGGTATACTGTCTGGGCTAGACTCTCTAAACTGATCTAGAGATATAATCCAAAAAAGAATTCATTACATTGAGAAAAAATAGAGATAATTCTGTTTGAAAGAGTTTGTAGTCTAAAAGGACCCTATCTCTATTAACCACATCAACAAGAAGTTTAATGGCCCATGATAATGATGGTTATCGAACCAAACAACCTTTTTTTAGGTGGAAAACCACCATTTTTAGGTGGCAAACTGTCATACTAGATTTCAGGTTCTGATAAACCGAATTTGATGATGATCTGTCCATTTATGAGGTGGAAAAAGAGATGTGTTGTTAGCCATGTCAACCTTATATTGAAGTGTATTGCTGAGTTGTCTTCATTAACATATGTCCTAATGACACTTCAAAATTTCTTTTTATGACTCACCTCCTTCCTGAAATGCATTAAATGCCTCAAAAAGACCAAAACTTTAGCACGATGGAAAAACTAAGTATTTTAGGCAAGTTCGTAGCGTAGTTTTTGTAGCATTTTCACTGCACCACCTTTTGAAACTTTTTTGAATTTTATGCCTGTGAGAGGGTCTTCATTGGGTATAATAAGGTAAAATCATGCCTTCATTCACCTCTGACATTATATTTTTTGGAACGTTTTATGTCAAAAAATTCTACAGCGAGTTCGTAGCGAAAACTCGGCTTCAAGCCTGGTGCTCACTACTAACTTGCCTAACTTCACCAGATTTTGAAATATTTTCTCTTAAACTCAAAAAACATGCATGAAGCCTTGTAAATGACTGAAAATGGTATCCTAAGACAAAAATGCCCAAAAAGGTGTGTCTTACCATCATTTAAGGTGCTACAGGGTCATCTTCCATCACAATAACTTTCAAACCTTTTTTCTTCAACTCTGCTTGCGCCATCTCCATTTGTATTTCCAATTCTCTGACTTGGATTTGTAACTTCCTTCTTTCTGATTGCAACCACCTAATCCTCTTGAAGATATGTTTCATCATTTTTTGCACGGGTAGTGTCATCTTCAAGATCTTCCTTGACCCCTCTGCAAACTCATCATAAAAATCAATTTTTTTTCTCACTTCTTTTTTTGAAATATGTGAGCTCCTGCCTCTCTTGTTTGAAGTCTGCTAACTCTAGCTTAGTGTCCAAAATCTCTTCTCTAGTTTCCTTAAGCTATTCTCTTAGAAGCTCAAGTTCAAACATTTCTTGAACTTTTTCTTTGCCTTTCCTTGTCTTGATCACCTCTTCCTCTGTTGGAGATAAATATATTATTTCTTCCCTTGTCGGCTATTTGTTATTTTCTGTTTCTTTATGCAGATTCTCAAATTTGTCTCCCTTTGATAACTGTGACCTAGTGAGTGGCTTCCTAGGTTTAAAAAAAAAAACCTGAGTCTTCTTTGGAAAAGTCTAGCTTCTTAGCTTTAAGACTTTTTTCTTGGCTCTTGCTCCTTTAACTTCTACAGGCTTCACAACATGAGATTCTTCAATGTTAATTGCTTGCAAGATATCTTCTAGCTTGCCTTTCCCCTCTCTCTGACTTCTAGTGATCCTTCTATGAGTTCTTATATCAGTTTCGACTTTACTGCTGGTAGGGGTTTGTGGTGGCACCACTGTCTCCTGCAACTGATCAATTTATACCTCCATTGGCTCCACCATGGGCTGCACCTCTGTTTGCACTTCCACCTCATTTTCAACCTATGTTTCATCCCTAGATCCTTTATCTTTGTTTGGAGTATTTGTTTTGAATCTAGGTGTCTTTCTAGGAGTGAGGACATCCACCTCATACGCACTCAAGAAAAAAAAAGTGGACCAATCCATGTTTAAATTCTTTAACTCCTCAATAACTAAAAATTTAATCAAACCATGGTGAAAAATACAAGTATCACTACTTTTAGGTTTAGCTTACACCTTGTCAGCCATTTTGCTTAAACTCCTAAACAAAAAAATGGTAAAAATAGAGGTTGTTTAGATGTGAAATGAAGCAACAATCTAAAGTGGTATTTATATATCATGCGACATCTACCTTCAAAATTAAAATATTTATGAATCACCATCAACAGTTTTGAATAGTTGTCCTTGAGGCAATTCCCAGAGATTCCTAAGATCATATCTATGTCTATGTGCTCCTCCTTTAGAAACTCATCACAGTTTTGAAGCTTAAACTTTGTTGCTTTAAACCACTCCTCTCCAGAACTTGAAATCTTGGTTGTGTGTGCAATTTTCTCAGGAGACACAATAAAATTTAGGACGGCCACCTTCAAAACTGTACCAATGAAGTTTACAACAAAATATTTGGACACCTGTGCATGATATCCTTGCAGTTTCTGGAAAAACCACATGCAACTTGCATTTGTAAACGCTTGTGAGAAGCTGGGTTCTTCTGCAAGCAGCCTCATATCCATGGGCTCATATATGACCATAGTGCCACCATTGTTTGGCTTTTTATGTGAAGCCATAACTTGAAACACAACGTTGATCAACTTTTACTGTGACACCTGCAGAATTTTTTGAGAAAACAAGCATCTTCCTTGACACAGGTAATACCTAGCCTAAGACAACTACTTGAAAAAAATCAAGACTCTAGACTGCTGGAAAAACGTTCAAACAACTTACAAGGATGAAATACAAGAAACTGCTTTTCGAATTAGAGATCGAGCTAAATTAGGAAATACGAAATGAGTGGGAAAAACAAAATGATGGAAGGCATAATGATTACCATGCATGCACATGACACATAACTGAAAAGTACCATGATGACCAAGTGTGCACTGACCAATGAAATAATGAAAAGATACCACTTATTCCACTGTTAGCAGAAAAGACAAAGTTCATAGCATTTTCAGTTCTTTGGACGGAAAATTCACTACGAAACTGTCATGCACTTCCGTAGTGAAATCAAACTGTTTTACACTGAATACGTTGCAGAATCTAGAAAAATTTTCCAAGGGTCACAAAATGAATTTTATTACCCATGCAAACAATTTTTTTTGAAATTTACCCTGATGAGACATTTATTGCATGACCAATGACCATTTAGACCCCTTAAACTATGTACAATATTTGAAATTTAATGAATTTCATGGCCTTATTTTATCCTAATGACCTAACCTAACTTAACTAAGACAAACCTAGACAAATCTAGTTGTTATCAAGGATAACAGTGGCTCCACGGGGGATGTTGCGCTCTTGTTGTGTAGTAAAGAACCAGTCGATCTAGTGCCTTAATTGGAAACTGAAAATTATGAACTTGATGAAATATTCTTCAAGCCTTTATGGCCTTCTCCTCGGGCTCAAACTTGATGATAATATCACATTTATTTGCAAACAAAATAAAAGAGACTGGAATATTTACAATGATATGTATTTCAGCATAATGAATTAGGAAGAGTATTTTTTTAGAAACCCGCCATTGACAGATCCTCCTTCACACAACTTCCCATTCATTTCTTGAAGTAAGAATGTGTTGTTCCCATGATATGCTGCTATCATAAAGGGTCCTTTCTAGATATTTTCAAATTTTCCATGCTTCCCTTTATCTTCAGTCCTAGCCTCCCACTTCAAAACCACATCTTTAACTTTGAAGTTTTCCTCCTTTTCCTTCCTGTCAAAAGTATTTTTGACTCTATTTTGTGATTGTTGATGATTAGTGTACAATTCTTCCTTTTTTTCCTGCAGAGCAACTAGCTGATTTATACTTCTTTGGATTGCATTTGGTTATTCTTCCAACCACTGCAGTAATTTCATCACTGGAACTCCAAGGGAGGTTGGAAATATTTCTTCAGTTCCATATAAAAGCTCATAAGGATATGCAC
Source organism: Pinus albicaulis (assembly GCA_034641835.2). NCBI lineage: Eukaryota > Viridiplantae > Streptophyta > Pinopsida > Pinales > Pinaceae > Pinus > Pinus albicaulis. Next base: position 279,246,496 of record CM076582.1, read on the forward strand.
CTATAGACCTCTTGGTACAAAATTTTTCAGCCCATAAAGAAAATTTTAAATTCAAATGCCTTGACCTTTTATTTTCTTGCAAAACCTTCTTAATAACTCTGACTATGCTTTTGTTAGATGACTCAGTGAAGCGATTACCTTGAGGGTAATATGTTGTGTAGTGACCAAGATTAACATGATATTAATTACAAAAAATAATCAATTTTTTAGACTTGAAAGCTTGAGCATTGTCAGTAATAATTTTCATGGGATAACCAAACCTTGATAGAATATTGTTTTCCAAAAAATGAATAATGACTGAGTCTGTAGCTTGCCTGTAGGGACAACTTCAATGCACTTTGTGAAGTAATCAGTGGCTGTTAAGATCCACCAATGCTAGCCTGAAGATGCTGGGTGTATCTTGCCAATAAAATCCAATCCCCATTGCTGGAAAGGAGCTTCTACAAATTATATGGGTTTCAGAGGTAATGGCAGTAGCTTCTTTTTTCCATCAAAAATTTGGCACTCATGACAAACATCAATATTTTTTTAGATGTGTTTGAACATAGAAGGCCAATAGTATCCTACTCTAAGTATCTTGTTTTTTGCTGCCTTCCAAAATTGATGACCTCCATAATCACCCTTATGAAATTCATCAATTAACCTCTCAGCTTCATCTTTTAACAAGAAGTTTAAGAGTATCCCACTGGTATCTCTCCAACATAAATTCTTTTTTAAAATTTAATACCTTAGAGACTTCAGCTTTACAAATCTGGATTTGGACTTGGTTAATTCAAGAGTAGCCTTGTGATGCTGCAAAACAAAATTACATCCCTATACCACTAAGACATAATGAATTTTTCCTCTACAGGGATCAATTCCTCTTCTTCAACCACTTCTGAAAATTCTGCAATAAAATTCATATCTAGGCAATCAAAATTTGATTGTGCCATAAACTCCGCCAACACCTGGCCTTTTACCAACTTTGTAGGCCTAATCTCCATATCATACTCCAACAAAGTGGAGATATACTTACCTCTTTTTCCATTTGGATCAACTTGAGTCAATATGTCTTTCACCACAGCATTAGGCACAAAAGCCATAATGTGAGAATGTACAATGTAGATTCTGAAATCCTTAAATGACTTCACTAGAACATAGGATTGTTTCTCCCTAATGTTGTACTTTAGTTTAGAATTTTTAAGTGTCCTACTGAAGAAATAAATGGGTTGTTCATTATCTTGCTGCCTCTTCTACAATAACACTCCCACAATTGTATGTTCAAAATAAAAAAGTAAAAACTAGAAAATCCTTAGAAAAATTGGGACTTATGAGCACCAGAGCTTCGGTAAGGGCCTTATTGATCTCTTCAAAAGACTAATTTGCATTTGTTTCCCATTTACTATCAGAATCTTTCTTAAGCATCTTAGTAATATGCTTAACAATTTTTGCAAAATTAGGAATGAATCTCCTAACAAAATTCACCTTGCCTAAAAAGGATTGAATCTCTTTTCCGTTTGTTGGAAAAGCTATCTTCTGAATGGCATTGACCCTACTTGAGTCAATCCTTATTCCTTATTTTGATATTATATGACCCAATAATTTTCCAGTGATTAAAGCAAAAACACTCTTACTAGGATTGAGAGAAATACCAAATTTTCTGTATTTATGTAGAATTTTCTCCAAGTGCTTGAGATGCTCTTCTTCCTTCTTTGAAAACACAATGATATCATCCATGTAAACAACCATTGACCTGTCCTTTTCTTCAACAAATTAAATTTCCATCACCCTTTGGAAAGCCGCTCCTGCATTCATGAGACCAAAAGGCATTTTGGCATACATAAATGTCCCCCATGGCGTAGTGAAGGAAATTTTCTCTTGGTCATTCAAATGCACTAGTATCTAATTATAGTATGAGAAACCATCTAACATAAACATCCTTTGGGATCCAACAATGTTTTTCAATATTTGATCCATTTTTGGAAGAGGATAATTGTCTTTAACGGATGCCTTATTCAAATTTATGAAATCAATGCATATCCTAATCTCGCCATTTTTCTTTCTCACAGGTACCAAGTTAGCAAGCCACTTAGAAAATCTCAATGGAACAATGATTTTTGCATCAAAAAACTTCCTAATTTCTTTTTCAATCAATGCATAAGCAATGGATTGATTCTCCTCAAAGGGCTTTTCATTTTCTTTGATTGGTATTGTGTGTTGAATGATGCTAGGATCATACCTCTTTAAGTCTGCATAATTCCACGCAAAAACATCAATTCACCTTTTCATCAAATCAACATACCTTTGTCTGACCTTTGAAGAAAGAAGGTTGGACAACTTGACCAACTTGGGATTTTCTGCAGTGCGAAGGTTACAAATTTCAAACTCTTCATCATCAAATTTCATTTTTGGATACTTAAAAAAAATCATTCTGATCAAAAAAAATTTCAAGGGGGATTAAGCCTTTAGGAATACACTTATTCTTCAGTTGGAGGACCTCTGGATTAGCTTTGGTTTTAGAAAACATGTTCTGCTCATCTACTTGAAGGTTTTCAAATTCTTCTTTCAACTTTAGAAAGTTTCTGACCTGTTGATCATTACAAACACTTGCCAATTGATTATATTATCATGGATAGATGGTATATTCCTGACCTCAACTTCATATCTCTTGCTGGGATGAGTAGGGATGATAAAAAATTTGGCTGAGACAACCAAGGAATCAACCACATAATTCTGGTTTCTAGCTTTGATAGTGAAACTATATTCTTTGAAATGTTCAAGCAATTCAAGGATCAAATTTATATAAGCCCTCATTCTGACATCCTTAGTTTGATAAGATCCTTCTATTTTCTTGATTACAAATTTAGAATCACCAAAAACTGAAATTTTCTTGTCTCCTAAACCTTTCAAAGCTTCTAAACCCAAAAAAAAAGCCTCATATTCTGCCATGTTGTTTGTACATTCAAAGTTCAATTTGTAAGAATAAAATTTACTCTCATCGCTAGGGCTGGTAATCCACATACATGCGCTAGCTCCTTCTCTTCCAGAAGAACCATCAAAGTGCATATGAAACCAACCTTCTTCATTTACCTCTTCAATATGTTTAATTTCTGCTTGCTGATTTTTTTTCAAATTTCTGATTTTCTGTCTCATTAGTAATCTCATTGAACAACATGGAAGACCCCAACTCAATTTATACTGGATAGATTGAGAATTTTTGTGGTTTATCTTTGCTGCTAACCATATATGCCATCCTAGATTCTCTGTACGACCTTCTTTGTTCACCAAAGACTGGAATAATGGCATAAGTCATGTCCATCTGCATAGTTCCTTTAATTTTAGCAACCCAAGATCTAGATAGAAGAATACCAAAATTTGGAGGGATGTCAACCACAACTATATCCATTAACACTATTTTAGCAGACACTTGATCTAAACCAACAACCACATCCTTTATAATACCAATACACTGAACTCTTTTGGAATCAAAGGAAAACAAGTCTTTGTAAGGTCTGGTTATGTCTAAACTCATTCTCTCCATGATCACCTTTAGCATTAAGTTATGGGATTACCCTAAATATAACATAGCATTATGTAAAGTCATGTCATGGATGTTTAGATTCACATAGAAAGGTGGAACTCTTGGTCCTAGGAAGATAGTAGGATGGTCTTCTTGTAGATTTAGAATGTTAGAAGGTCCATGTTGAGTGTTGAGCATTTTGGAAATTTGGATCCTATACTCAGTGACCTTAATGATCTCACCAAAAGGGACAAAAATTTTGATCTTTGAAATCTCATTTTCTAGATTGAAAACAGGCAGTGTTTTTTCAATCTCTTTACCATGGGGTGATGTGTCTTTCTTTTGTTCAACCGACTTTGGAGCATCTTTCTTTGGCTGAATTTTATTTGATGAAATAGGAACATTTATATTCCTCATATTATATTGTTTTTGCATCTCAAAGATAGCATGCTGGTAGCCTTTCAAATAATTAGACTGTTTTTCATATTCATGATTCCCTATGTCATGGTTAGAATCATCATGTTCTTCTTTGGTTAACAACATCCCTGCTACATCCTCATCCAAATAGTGAATGGTATCTTTTTGAAATTTATGTTGTATTTCTTTCTCATCCACTAGATTTTGTTGAAAAGGAGGCCTAACTTGTTGATCAGGTTGATTTCTATTGTGCCTTGGTCTCTGTTGATTTTGAGGCCTTCTAAACCAAGGATTTATAATCTGTGTTTCTTGTTGTGCAGTAGGTAGGGGATTATAACCAAGAGAAAGCCTATCCATAATCCTCTCATAATTTTCATAATAGTATCAAATTTTAAATCTGAAGACGTGGAAGGTTTTTCTTCTTCTTTTAATATGGATTAATTTCCCATTTTGAACCTCTTTGTTGTAGCCATATTTACCTCAAATTTTACAGCATCATTTTTCATACCAGCCAAAGTGGTAGATTATCTCTCGCTTAGTAAAATAGAGAAATCATAATCAATGGCCTCAACATAATGAAATTGGGAAGCTCCAGGGGGAGGTTTAATGTGAGAAAGGATAGAATTGTAAACCTTATTGAATCCTTTAGAAAAATCTTGAATTGACTCATCTATGGCTTTTTTTCAAATTAATATATTCAGTCAAGGCTTGAACATGGTTCAATTTACTTCCCCATTTTTTCAAGAAGTTGTCTTCTAATTGGTCCCAATTATGAAAACTCCCTTGGGATAAGGATTTGAACCATTTCTCACCTCACCTATGAAAATCTGTACAAACAGTCTCATTTTTACATCTTCATCATCCACCTCTTCTAAGTCAACAAAATCATTAAACTGGTCAACATGCTGCTCAACAATGATATCATCTTACCCCCAAATTTTTTTATTCTAGTGGAATACCCTTCTGGATGATCATGGACTATGGTAGGAAGGACAAGAGAAGCATACCAAGTTGGACTTGCAGGAGGAGGAACTCCAGCCATAATGGCAGTGGAAATACTACTTGAAAAAGAAGTGAAAGGAGTAATATTTTGACTAGGAGAAGAAATAATGAATGAGAATGTGATGTCAAGAAATTTTGGGGTAGGAACTTGTAGTTTAGAGACAAAATATCTCCACTCAGGCAAAGGGACACTACACCTCCTTCTTAACAAGAAATCAAAAGGATCAAGTTCTTTCAATTTTTCAAATGACTCTTGTTCCATTGACAATTCTGATGTGATAGTTTCCCAAAATCCTTCTTTTTCTTCTTTTGACACAAGAGATGGTGTATCAATTCCTAATATTTGTAGATCTAATATAATTTCAGTCAATTCATTCTAATATTTAGATCTAAAAAGAACATCTTCTATCTTTTCATCAAACTTCTTGTCTTCAAAACTTCGAACAACCTCAAAGGGAAAAGATGAAACTCTTGTAAGATATAGATTACCTGATTTTGATGAGCTTCCAATACCTCTGAGAATTTTTTTTTGGATTATCAACT